>CM053598.1:19065862-19117229 GCA_028646575.1 Pseudocheirus occidentalis
ATGTGTTTTGATTAAAGTCAGTTTTAAATATTTAACACACGGAGGGAAAAGATGTAAATATTGTCCTCGCGTGAACCCCAGCTTTCCACTGCTGGGACGCGAGGGGGCCTTGGCAACGCCCAGGTGAAATTATTAGATGTTTGGGGGGATGTTGGGGGGCTTCACAAATGAAATAGAATAAATTCAAGTATGAACAAGATTGGTTTTTTTCTTTCTTATTCTGCTTAGTTATGCTTTTTATTATATAAACATTAGCAGTAATATTACAGTGGGAAGCAGGTATTGGCAGCTCTGTATTATTTCAGTAAGTCTGCATAGAGGGAGTACTTTCCAGTTTTAGCAGCTGTAACATGTTTAAACTCAGTTTGTAATGGGATCTGAAGATGAATATTCCCCATGGGCTCTCCTTAGCTTTGTTGCTGGCCCACTGCCAAATTTAGGGCTCGAAAGTATTATTCACGCCTCCTTGCACATACCTTGTCAGAGCATGCTCAGTTAATGAATTTTGTTTCTAATATGGCATAAATTGGGATTTGATTTTACCATATTTTATGTAGTATTTTATTAAAAAAATGAAATTTTATGATCACAGGCAACTCCATTTCTGCACTCTTCAAGCCAAACCTATTGGTACAGTCAAGGAGTAGAGATCCAAATTGCATGGTTAGAAACCAATTGTAGGATAACAAATGAACATCCCAGGCAAAAGGTTTTCTGCCTGGGAGTCTTAGATTAAAGATAATTAGGATTCCCAATCTTTGAACAGATTTATGTTGTTTATAAGTAGAGTACATTTTCTTCATTGAGTCAACTTGTCTTATTTAAAACAAATTATGTTTGTTGTATTAAAGTTCATATTTTTAAGGCTGAGTCTTGTATTAATCCCACAGTGAGTCATTAATCACACCAAATGCATTATAAAAACTTTAATCACTGAAGTTGAAACTGAGATTGTAATGCAATCCATCCCTTTTAATTACATCAGCTGTTTTTCCCGTTCAGATCAAGAGCTACGTTGCAAAGGGAAAACAGATTAAAATGAAAGCTGTTTGATGTTTCTCTTTTTTTAAGCAATTTTATAGATTTTGTTAAAGAAAGTTACATAATTAAAATTCTTGAATTTTTAAGTCCTCTGATTTTTGCCGTCTCATTGCCTTTCTTTTGTTTGCTGCATTATGATTTCATTCTAACTGGAGTTTCAGGAAACTCCCTTCCTACTGCTGGAGACCCCATAAAAAGTTTTCCTCCTTGGAAGTGCTCAATCAGGTGCCTGTTATTTGGTGGAACTGTCCTAGAACTACTGCCAACATGGAAGGAGCCATTGACCACACACTTGTGCCAAGTCTTCAGTTTCTGGAAATGTTACTGTCCTGGATGCAGCATATTTTTCTTCTGCGCTTTTAGTACAATATGTCTTCCCTGGGATCTTTGGGCAGAGTAGAAAGAGTGGAGAAGTGGCATTAGAACCCAGTTTCAAATCCAGGTGTCAGGATTCTGCCACTTCATTGTCATGTGCCTATAAGCAGGTCTCTTAACTATCTGAACCTCAGTTCTCTTAGCTGGAAAATGGCCTTAATGATGAAATCCTACCTACATCCTATGGTTGTTGTGCGTCACAAATGGGTATAAAGTGCTTTGTAACCATCAAATTTTATAGAGCAAAGTCAAGAACATGCTCTTCATAGAAGATGGTTTAAGATATTAAGTGTTGATGCTGATTATGACAGATTAATGCCAGTTTGGAGGGAATTTCTAGAATTGTATTTATGCCAGTGGGGAAATGTCATCTTTAAAGGAAAAATCTCTAGACTTGAAGCAAACAGGCCAGGGGTCCCAGTTCTTGCTATAGGATCTTGGGAAACCCTCCTCTTATAAAATGAAGATCATCTCCAAGGTTCTCTCTCATCTCTCTTTGTGATTTGATAATAGGTTGCATATATTAAAAAGAGAAAAAAATGAGCTGCCATGCAATGTTCTTGGCTGAAATTGTAAGGGCTGATCAGTTACTTTTTCTTTAATCCTTCAGATTAATACTGCCATATGAAAGATTTATTAAAGGAGAGGAAGACAAGCCCCTGCCTCCAGTCAAACCTCGAAAACAGGATAACAGTTCCCAGGAGAGTGAAAGCAAAACAAAACTATCTGGAACCAAACGCATCAAAAATGAAAACCCAAAGAACAAAAAAGAGAAGGAAAATGCCGCGAAGCCCCAGGACACACCTGAGGTTAGTTAACTGCCATATTCCTGTGCTGAAATGTTACAGTGAGAAATAATTCTGCTTTTATGTCTTCAGGGTGGAATTTACATGTTTGACCAAAAGGTTTCCTTCGGTAGCTTGCTCAAGGGCTGAAAAGTCCTGCCGGGTCTTCTTTTTGGGTGCTCTCATTAGGACGGCTTTGATCAGCACCCATCCCAGTCCCTCCTTTGGGAGGGAGATCCCACTTCCTCTTTGGGGAGGCTCTCAGTCTGATGGCCAATAAAACAGGTGTCTGGAGGCAGTGTGGCTTCTACTGAAGGCTATCAAAGCACCTCCCAAAGCTGCATTAGAATCTGAGCAGTAGGGGCAGTTAGGTGGCACACCAGCCCTGGAGTCAGGAGAACCTGAGTTGAAATCCAGCCTCAGACACTTAACACTTACTAGCCGTGGGACCTTAGTTAAGTCACGTAACCCCAATTCCCTGCCTTCCCCCAAGCAAAAAAAAAAAGTATCCTGGGAGCACACCAAGCACTCAGAGAATTTGAAAGGAATTTTAAAAACAATTGAGGCTTGAAACTAGGTAAGGCAGGTCTTAATCAAGCGTATATCTCAGTCATTGGGTACCTAAGTAACTTTGAGTTATCCTTGCCCAGTGTAATTGATCTGGCCATGATGCCCAAATGCATTGTGTGAAAAGCCTATTTGAGACCATTTTTAATACACGTTATTTATTGGGTAGTTTTGAAATGGCTCCTCAAAAACCATTATTATCTTTTCTGTGAATAGGTAGTTTCTGAACATTTTAAAATTAGCATCAACCACCAGTAGACCACAGCTCCTCTGACGGAGGCCCTCTCAGAAGCTAGACATAGAGACTGGTTTTGAAATCTGTTATAACATGAATAAATTGTTGAAAACCTTGCCCCCTATTAAAACACCAACACCACCAACAACTTAGGAACCACATTCAAAGCAACATGCTTTAGGATTCAACCCCAGGGGGATTTTTGGTGCTTTTATTAAACACCCCTAAAAATCAGGTCTATAATGAACCCAGAAGAGACTCTCTAATTAAGCAGTAGCTTCTTAAAAAATTGAAAAAAAAAAACCCAACCCTCCTTAACTGAAAATTAACCTGCTCAGCTGAGTCTTGTACAAATAGATTATTATATAGATATCAGAAGGAGGAAATTTTTTTTCATTTTATAAGCATTTTAAGCCCCAGTAATTTGTTTACACACAGACACATGCGTACTTGCACACTCCTATGAAATGGCCACATAACATCACCAAAATCAAGGAAGTGTCTAAGTGCATCTCCTTGGCCACCCACAGACATAGTATGACAAGAAAGCCCAAATTTACGTGCTATAACCTCTGTCTGAAGGTGACAACATTCAGAAACACTAACTCAGAAGTAAGACTTAAATTTCACCTTTGATACTTCTTGTCAGTGTGACCTTGGGCAAGTCACTTTATTATTCCTATTTGGTCTCATTTGGGGTTTTTTGAAGATTTCAGGTACTTCCAGTACTGAATCAGATTCTCCTAGAAAAATTGGAGGTGGCAGGTTTTCCTCTCAGATCGATGGCTTCTCATTTACTTGAATTACCAGGTTCATGCTAATTAAGGGATATGCATACTCACATTGGATGCTAGGGGAAAAAATGCCCTTGAGTTAACTAGGGTAAGGTCTTAACTTCTTGCCTGGGTTCTCGAGGATTCATGAGTTTCTCCAGAAATCATCATGGGATTCTGCTACTCCCCACAACTAACTTCATTTTGTAGCTTCTGAAGATAAAAGGGTAAAATGATGAATGTGAATTGCCCTTTCTTCCCCCTTGACGCAGACATTTTTTTTTTGCCATTTTCACGTAATACTTAAGCTCAAGAGACTAGCTCGTGTGGTCCTTGGAGGATCTAGGAGGATGTGATGCTGGTCTTGGTGCTTTCACTATCTAAATAGCCTGATACCTTGGGCAACTGACTGGGCCTCTGTTACTCCTCTGGAAAATGAGAGGACATAGGACTTAGGACTGGGAGGAGCCTTAGCAATGATCTAGTCTAACCCCCCTTTCATTTTACAGAAAAGGAAACTCAGGCTGAAACCAGGTGAGTGATTTGCCCAAGGTCATATTGGCTGTAATAAGTGGATCCAGGGTGGCTACCAGCTATAAGTTTCTTAGATTTGACTTCACAGAGGACATGTTGATATTTGGACTTTAAAAAAAGAAAACTCTGTGCAAGCATGAGATGGATGACCAGAGATTGTAACAAATTATGCGTCCCCAAGCACAGCTGGGTCTGGTGGAGAGACATCTTTTAAATGGGCGTGGGTGTGATTTATTAAACGCTTTCTCTGCCACCCCCACCACAGAGGCTCCTGCGAATACCTTCATGCAACATTTAGATAATCACTTTCTTGGTGTTTCTTATCTTAATGACTGAGAAGAACAAAGTTGGAGGGTGAGGCAGATACCATAAAAGACCAACACAAAGCATGGTTTTGTGACCATCCTCCGCCAAGGCACGTCAGGAGGAGATGACAGCTCTTATGAAAGGCCTTGTCAGTCAGCCGGGGTCACAGATGGAAAGTTATAATGACCTTTGGAGGTCACAGTTCATCTGGCTCCATAAAGGAATGAATGGAGCGGATTGTGCCCACAAGCTTTGTCAATGGGGCAGCACAAAGAGGGGCTGTCTCGTTGACGATAACTTATTTCAGGGAAGAGAAAAGCTATATTTGTAATGGCACACATTGCCTGAATGTTGACAGCTTCATTTTTAGCTTTAATAAAAATGTAGCTTGCCACAATGCTGAAAGGGAGACTGGGAGTTTCTTGTCTCCTTGGCAGGCAGGCTGCCACGGCATCTGCATAATTTTTAAATATTTTAGCATTATTTGTGTATCGTGTGGCACCAAGGAGAAATTATTAACACATAAGCAGTCGCTAATTTTAAATTCACCAAATTGCAGAAATTAGAGTGAATCTGGCCGTCTCGAGCAACAGCCAGAGGTGAGAATGCGCTTTGTTGTTGTACAGTTCTTTTAATGGGGTTGCCTGCCTTCTGGAAGAGAGCAACTATTTTTTTTTTAATCTTTCTCAATGGTGTCATAAAACTACAACATGTAATTTAAAACCCATTTGGATAATTGACTGATTTGACAAGAAGACAACCTCAGAATTAAACTATATGTTGGAATCAAGAGATGATATGATTGTATACCATCAGTATACACGGCTTTGCTATTTTGATAGGTGTCTCATAAGAAACCAGAGTCGATATGCGTATTTCCCTTAATGTTTCTGTAATTTAGATTTCTTTGTTTAGAGCTGTGATTGGGGAGTAATAAAGCCTTTCAGAACTCTCGGAGGTGATTGACAAGCCTGTTTTTGAGGAAAGCTGCTGGGTGTAATGTTGTATTTCATAGCAGGATCTGTCAACATTCTTTGCTTTCTTCTCACTATTGAAATATTTTATTAGGTCTCATCGGAGAAGGAGAAGGAGATGCCAGATCCGAGAAGTCTGACCGCACCCCTTGCCGCAGTAGAATTGAAGAAACAGATGGAAGGAATCCCAGCAGAGGTGCTTACGTCCAGAGCAGACCCAGAAAAAGAAGACTTGAAGGACCAAAGCTCAAACAAGGAGAAAACTGAGGAGGCCAAGGCCGAGGAGGAGGCTTCGTCTTCTTTCCTTCCTCAAGTGCTCCCCGAGGAGGAGCCAGGCCAGATCCCGTTGGTCGGCACAGAGTTGCGCCCATCCCCCGATGTCCTCATTGACATGAAGCAAGAGCCCCAGCCCTGCAGCTTTACAGAGAACCCTGAAAACGAGCTCCAGGAAACCCCGTTCAGTAGTTTTCCCACCATGCAGCTACCCTTGGTAAGCCAGAACGAGATGGAAGATGATAAGCTGCCTGTGATGGCCAATTACATCGCCAACTGCACTGTGAAAGTGGACCAGCTCGGCCACGACGACATCCACGACGCGTTGAAACAAAACCCCAAAGTCCTTGTGGTCCAGTCATTTGACATGTTCAAAGAGAAAGAGTTGACAGTCCCCCACGATGACCCTGCATTTAACTATACCCCCTTGCTTTACTCACGGGGGAATCCAGGCATCATGTCTCCATTGGCAAAGAAAAAACTTCTGTCCCAGGTGAGCGGGACCGGCTTGTCCAGCAGCTATCCCTACGGCTCCCCTCCCCCTTTGATCAGCAAAAAGAAACTGCCTAGCAGAGATGAACTGTGTTCAGGTTTGTCCCAGGCCCATCACGGTCCCAGTGCAGACCACATGGTGGTCAGCCGGCCGTCGGTAATACAGCACGTGCAGAGTTTCAAAAGCAAGACTTCGGAAGAAAGAAAAGTAATCAATGAAGTCTTTAAGCATGACAAATTAAGCAAGCCAGATCCCCACCGCTGCAGTTTCTCCAAACATCACCTCAATCCACACACTGAGGCATATGGAGTGAAATCGGATCCAGAGGAGGGCAAAGACAAGCTGATGGACCGAAGGGCGCTCCAGCACTCCCACGTGCCCAGCTTTCTGGCAGATTTCTATTCATCTCCTCATTTACACAACCTTTACCGACATACAGAACACCACCTTAATAACGAACAGACATCTAAATATCCCCCCCGAGACATGTATAGAGAATCAGAAAACATTTCTACTTTCCTTTCACATAAACACCAAGAAAAACTCAATGTAAATTATCACACGTCTTTGCATCTGCCAGACAAAAAGACGGCATTGGAGGCCTCTGCAGATGATCAGCCCACAGATTTGAGTCTTCCAAAGAGCACGCATAAGCAGACTGGAAAGGCCCTGGGCCTGGCTCATTCTTCACTGGGGCATCAGGAAGGCAAAACTATTTCACAGTTTCAGGTTATGAGCAGCCAGACAAATCGAGACTGTAACCCCAAAGCCTGCCGAGTGTCACCCATGACCATGTCAGCCCCCAAAAAGTACATTGAATCACTTCCTAGATCTGGAAAGCCTCACCATGTGAGACTGGAAAATTTAAGGAAGATGGAGGGGATGGTTCATCCAATGATACACCGTAAAACCAGCCCGCAGAATATTGGTGCAGCGCGACCTTTAAAAAGGAGCCTGGAGGATTTGGATCTCGTGATTTCGGGGAAAAAAATCCGTGCAGTGTCTCCCCTAGATTCTTCCAAGGAGGCCTCGGCAAAGGACAAGGCCTCGGAGCAGGATGGTGACAGCGCTAAGCCAGGTCATGGTGGTCATGCCAGCAGCACGTTGGAGAGCCACAAGCTCCCCCTCTCCTCTCCTATCTTCACGGGGTTGTATCCAGGAACCCTGTGTTCGGGTCTCAATTCCCGTGTCCCAGCTGGATATTCTCACCCTTTGCAGTACTTGAAAAACCAGACTGTACTCTCTCCACTCATGCAACCCCTGGCTTTTCATTCGCTCGTGATGCAACGTGGGATCTTCACATCCCCAGCAAATTCTCAGCAGCTCTATAGACATTTAGCTGCGGCCACACCTGTAGGAAGTTCTTATGGAGAGATTTTGCACAACAGCATCTACCCTTTAGCTGCTATAAACCCTCAGGCGGCCTTCCCATCTTCCCAGCTATCATCTGTACACCCCAGTACAAAACTGTAAACTTCTCCTTCCAAAGCATCTAAATGCAAATGTCAGTCTTGTAGCTTCACTCCTTACCCCGTGATGACATCTTTGAAGAAGGAGAAGTCAGTATTCCTTCTAAACTAGGGCTCGGGATCCACCCTGGGAATTGAATGAATAGGTCTCTGATTGGGGTAAAGCTATGCTTTGGCTAGGTCAGTCTTGACCCCCCTTTCCCGTATTGATGACCTCCCCAACCTCAAAATCATTTCACTTTGCACACGAGTTTTGTGAAGGGATTTACAACGTCCAAAATTTGTTAAAAGAGACCCTCATCTGCCCTCAGATTGTTGGGTCCGAGCTAGAAAGGTGGCATTTCTGAGGAGGGGAAAGGAAGACTGTGGTGAATCCACACCATCAAGGGATGCCCATCTTTGGGTCAGTTGCTTGACTTTTCAAGGTTAAATCAATGCAATGTATAGTGAATCTGCAATCGATCTTTCCTTTTGACACTATTAAACCGGAAAAGTAAACACTGTTCAATTGACTGTATAGACTTGCTTCTTAAAAGGTACCTGTATTTGTTTGTTCACATAATTTATATACAGGTAGTTCCATTTCTCCCTTCATCCCCAGTTTATTCTGTCCTATTTTTTTAATTAAACAGTATCATTTTGTTGGCAGGTCTTTTGTTTCTGTTTCCTGTTTTGTTTTGGGGGTTTTTTTTTGTTTTTTTAAAGGCTGTCCTGGTTGTTGATGTGTGTATATTTTTTTTTCCACATCTTATCATTTGGAGCAGCTTTGGGTGGTAAAGTTATTGTTTACAAATTGAAGCAACCCACTGAAGTGGAACAAATGGAGAGAAAGAGAGAGAAAGAGATGG
The DNA here is from genome assembly GCA_028646575.1 of Pseudocheirus occidentalis. Taxonomy (NCBI): domain Eukaryota; kingdom Metazoa; phylum Chordata; class Mammalia; order Diprotodontia; family Pseudocheiridae; genus Pseudocheirus; species Pseudocheirus occidentalis. The sequence continues at coordinate 19,074,536 of CM053598.1, forward strand.
AGAGAAAGAGACAGAAGGCGGATCACACAGTGGTACAAACCAAGTTCATTTTTCATTCTGCAATTGAAGGATTGTGTTCCTCCTCCATGGCAGGGCCAAAAGAGCTTCTCCACTGTGTACCCAGCCAAAGGCTTACTCTGAAGTGTTGGGTTCTGTGAAAATGTGCAGCATTGTACTTACCTTATCTAGTCTGTGAAACTGTCCTACATACCAGAGGAATCATAAAAACACAAACTTCATTGGCAACAAGCAACAGAATAACAACCAAATCCAGAGGACATATTTGTGGGCTGTACAGATATTTTAGGAATTCCAGAAATTAGAGCAGGAGCCAAGATGATATCTGCTGATGTTGGGTTGAAACCCTTTAAGGGGCTAGAGGAAGGAGGGCTAGAGGGCAGGTGGGGGGAGGGGAGAGAAGGCCAGATGGGACTAACTTCACAAGAGAAGGCCTAGACATTGGATACCTTCCCCCAACTGAGCTGCTCTTGGTGTCATCACTGGCCTGTTCCAGTTGGCCTCTTACAGATATAAAGAAGAACCCACCACCACCATGTCATCCTGGCAGTGGATTACAATTGGAGTGTCTAATTACACATATAAAAAACAAAACTCATCTTTGGTTGCAAAGGCAATGTTGTCGTGGTGGTTGTTTTAACCAATGGCCTATCTGGCAACAGATTTTGCTTGATGTTTGTTTCTGTCGTCTGAAATAAATGCTCACGCTGGTCAAGCCATGGAAAGATGTGGATGATTTGTTTTGCCTCTGTGTTACGTGGGCTACTGAGATGTAACCACAGAGTGTTTTGTTTTCAAAATGTTTTGTCAGTCCAAAAAAAAATGGTGGGTTTCCTTTTGGCCTTCCCTGAGAGTCCCCCTTCCTCTATCTGTAAATGATCATTCTGTTAAAACCCTTTACCATTCCCCATGGTTTCCCATGGACGTTAGTTCTCTACCCAAGGTCTTGGATTTTTTTTTTCCTCTGAGATGTTTTGTTGTATGAAAATTGATGCCAATTTTCAGCTTCTAAATAAGCAACTCGCCTGCAGAATTTTCAGAACTGGTAAGGCTCTAGAACAAAGCCATGCATGCAATGCATTTATTTGTATTGGAACGTCACCACGACATAAAGCCAAATATCTAATGTAACATACTTAATATCCAAAGGTGAAAACAGAAGAATGTAGTCATCCAGTGTTCAAAGTTCCATTTGCTTCAATTAATTACTTACCTTCCTGTGGGGAAAAATAAACACGTGTGTGGGTGTGTGTGTATATATGTATATATGGCCATATATACATATATATGAGAGAATATTAAATAAACTAATAGACTTTAGGTTATACATGTGTGAGTGCATATTATCGTGCTGTTGCACAAGAGAGTGAGAGAGAGAGAGAGAGAACATCACAATCCCAGCTGGTTTCCTTCCAGCCAGGACATATAAGGAAGTTGCACTAGATATAAATCATGACAGAACCAGAGAATATGAAAGAAAAACAACCCCATGGCCGTTCCACAGTAAACAAGCTTGTTTTTTAAGAAAAATGGGGGCTTCCCTTTTTGGGGAGTGGGAGTCATCTATAAATTGTGGACCTGGGGGTATTTGCTTTCCACAACGCACTGATCTCACTTTGGTTCCATCAAGTTGGAATTGGGTCATGCCATTTTCAAATCACGTATTAATAGAAGCCAGCATTCATTACTTTCCTTTGTTGCCAGAGGAGGTTCACTGTTTCTCTCTGAGGGAGATCAAATGCTAGGTAAAACCTCAGGACCACTAATGAGAGATGGTGGGACTCCCTCCGGAAACAACACGTTGTTATTATTTGTTGTTGCTTTTAAAATCTCATCCAAAATCTTGGAATTCTTTCTCCCAAAAGACCATTGAATTCCTCATTGGCTGAGAAAGGTTTTGTTTTATTTTTTAAGTTCTACATGGGGCTTTGTTTGTATTGTTTGAGTCCAAGGGGCCTTATTATTGAATGGAGTTGTGCAAGCTTTTTGTTGTGCAACCAAACCATTGTTATTGGTAGTTCTGTAAAGGAAACTGTGGAATCTAATGGGCTACAGAGTCATAAATCTATTTACTGAGAACAGCTTCCAAGAAATGTTGCAATTCCAAATGCACTAAGTTCATGATTCATTGGATATTTTGGAGGTTATGAGATTTAAATAACAACCCTCCCCCACCACCACCAAAAAAAAAAAGAAGGAAAGAAAAGAAGGAAGGAAAACACAGAAACAATTCTTTTGACTTTAGCAAACTCCGTTTTAAAAATAGAACCCTGTTGAGTTTCAGAAGTCAGTGTCCTCCTAGTAAATGATTAGAATGTGGAATATTTGCAACAGGACTGTCTTATTTAGTTAGTTATTGGAGACACTCAGTTCACATTTATCAGAGCATAAAGAATGGTTTGTTCAAGCCCAATATTGACTTTGCAATTTACTGAACTGGTGCATGAGTTCTTAAGTACTGTATTTCACTGTGTTGCTGTGTCTCATGGAAGTTTTGAGTTGGTCCCACAAAAATCTTTTATGTAGTGTGCCTTCAAAGAGAGCAGTTCATTTTTCTCTTCACTGATTGTTCCATACGGTCACATTTTGTGGTGGTCAGCCAAGTCCCATCTGGTCCAATTTTTCAATTGTCTTGATCTTTAATGAGGAATGGGAATGATTTCACTCTGGCGAGACCCACACCATTGAAATGATCATCGTAAGCACTTAACTCCAGTGTTGGCTGTAAATGTATTTGATATTCTGCTTGTCTCCCTATGGTTGAAATATGTTTGAAGAAAAGGCAGCATAATCTCTTGGCTGTTTATACTTTTTTAAGCTTTTCCTTTGTTGTAAATATTGTATACTTTTGGTGATTTGAGTTATGTAACCTCTATGCTCTGTAAGGTGGTTATTTGTATATAGTAAAATGGCCCAGTGATATTAAGAGACTTTCCCATGGAGGAGGTTATTGAGTAACTTCTGCATTAGTTTGAACACTACCAGAAATAAAGCTGAGCCAACTATAAACACTCGATTTTGTATGTTTTCCAAATTGTACTTATTAATGCTTTTGATACTGTATCACGTGCCAATAGTTTCCCAATCACATAGCAGGCAAGAGATATTTTGTACTTTTTGATCCACTGTCATATTTAATAAAAAATGTTACTATCTGTTCCCTTTGGTGCCTGAGTAATAATTCTATCTCCTGCTTTTCCTGTTGAGAAGTCACTGGACTTTGAAGGCTGCCCACCCCTGCCCCCAGTGTTCCTTCTTTTCTGCCAATAAAAAGTGTTACCTCCCTAGGGGAGAACGGGAGCATCCACCTAGCAAGGAAGGAACCTTTGAAATCTAGTCAGAATGACTTATTTTGCAGATGGGATAACTGAAGCCCAGAGAAGTGAACTTCCTTAAGTCTCAGAGCTGGGGAGGGGGAATTTCAAATTCAGACCCTCTGAATCCAAGCGGTACCATCTTTCTGCTAGGATCCATTGCCTATCCCTCTAGCCCACTATTCAAATATATGCCCAAACGATTTCTGGTCAGTACTGATCTGAATGAGCCTCGCTAAACCAGTAGTATGAGTTTTTTCTTAATGATCAACCCTGGGCTGTCTCCCAGGGTTGCCAGGCTTATAGTCTGAAAGAGGGTATTCCCCAGTTACTCGCTCTGGGACAGTCCTCTGTGAGCTGTCTTTTTCCCAGTGGCAGAGATGTAGGTGCTCGGGTGGGAGTTGACTGTTGACCACCTCCTCAGGTGGCAGGTAAGGGTGATGGGCAGGAAGCTGCCCCGAACAAGTAAGCTGTATGTGGGTGAATTGACCCATTTGGGGATATTTCTGGTTCCTGGAGGTCCCATCAGAACCACATCCCATCACCATCAGCCACAGCTCCTTCCTTCCCAGCCCTTCTCCATTTCTACAGTATGTGTCATCTCTGAAAATTCATCACCGTGTCACCTCCTGGACAAACCCACCAATGACTGGCCTTCCTTTGCTGTTCAGTCATTCCCAACTGTTGATAACATGCAATAACTTTTGTTGATGTACAGAGTGCTTTGCAAACATCTCACAACTACCCTGGGAAGTAGGGGCTATTTGTTTCCGCCTTTTGCAGGTGAGGAAACTGAGGCAAACAGGTTGAGTGACTTGCCTAGGGTCACACAGTAAGGGTGAGGTAGGATTTGAATTCATGGCTTCCTGACTCTGTCCTGTATGTCATCTATCATGCCACACTTCCTAGGAGGGATGGAGCCTTTCAGAGACAGATGTTTACCTTGCCTCTCTTCACTAAATTGTGGTTGATTCAAGTTCTTTGAAAAAGAGAACAACCCAGACTTTAATTTTATTGATTAAATTAATTATTTATTAAATCCTATACATGGTAAGAAAAAGGAGAAAAATATTTCCATCTTTCAGTGGCTTTATGGTTGGCAGGGGCTTCAGAGGCCAGCCATTCCAAGGTATTCATCTTACAGGTGGAGAAACTGAGGCCTACAAATCACTGGCCTTGAGGTGCAAAGGTTGGCTTGGCTGGAGGTGACTTCTGCGTGGGCAGTAAGTAATTCATGGTTAATGGTCTTAAGCTCCCTTTGAAGAAAGCAAGTCCCAAAGCCTGTTTGAGAAGCCACAGCAGGCACTCCTGATCAGGCCTGAAGTTCACGTTGGTGCCCGGTGTGAGAAAGGGAATCCTAAGTAAATTCATGTGAGAAGCAGGTTGGCATTTGAACAACACAGGAGTCACAAATGATTTGTCTTTGTGGTTAGGCTTCACCAGAGATCCTGGTCTGTTTGCTAATGGTTTGGCCCATTTCTGACTTGGAGAAAAACCTGAACACCTGGGGACAGAATCAAGCGAAGCTGAGCACAATGAAATCAGGAAGTCCAGTTAAGGAAAGTCTAATGAATTTGGGGGTTCAATAATAATACTTTTGTTCATTTCAAAATAAACATAACTGACAGAGTAGTTTAAGGCTTGCAGAATTGCTTTATGAATATTACCTCTTTGATCCTCATAACAATTCTGGGAGAAAGATGTTCACTATTTTCTCGATTTTACAGGTGAAGAAACTGGGAACAAAGATTTGATGACTTGACTAAACTCACACTGCTATCCAGGCTAACTATACCCAGAATTCTGGTGTCACTTGATTGGTTGTTTCAGACATGTCCAACTCTTCATGACCCCATTTGGAGTTTTCTTGGCAGAGATACTGGAGTGGTTTGCCACTTCCTTCTCCAGCTCATTTTACAGATGAGGAAACTGAGGCAAACAGGGTTATGTGCCTTGCCCAAGGTCACACAGCTAGTAAGTGACTGAGGTTGGATTTGAGCTCAAGTCTTTCTGATTCCAGGCCCAGTGCTCTATCTTCACTATTTCACTTAGCTCCCCAAAAGACCAGCCCTTCCACAAGTGAGCCAACCCATCTAGAAATTAGCAAGCCTTGGTTGTAATCCTTTTTTTAAAAACGAGACCAAGAAAATCATGCACTGAAGTAGCTAGAAAGCCGACAACACTTTGGGTGGACCTTCTGCAGAGACTTGAGGACATGGCTAAGGATGGCACAGGACAAGCAGGCTGGCTAGCTTGCCAGCTTGGAGGTTTGAAGGATGAGTTCAAACATCTATTGCAGTATTGAAACATCAAAGTATTTTTTTAATTTACATTGGGCAAGCCCTGTACCATCATTTTATATGTGACTCAGCCGGCTTTTAAAAGGGCTAGTCTTTTCCTAAAAGCCTTAATATAGAATGATGATCTTAATGAAACAGCTCGCTAGGAAAGCAAATAAATTGGAGGACTTCAGTGTCAGGAAGAGCCACTCTAAACACCTGATTGCTCAGTGATATTAGGCACAAGTCACACCACCATTTGATAAAATGCAGGTGTTAACATCTGTAGTAGACATGCCTCCCTTTCCTCGTCTGCAAAATGAAGGTAATAATGGCCCAGCCTGACAAGATTATTCTGAGAATCAAGAACCATAATCTGTGTAAAGTGCTTTAAAGCAATACGTATATATTATGATCATCACTGTTATTAAAACAGGCTTGAGTGGATTTCTACATTACACTAGTTTTATCTTTTGTGGGTGATTGTAAGGGTTTAAAACTAATAAAGCTACTTTTTTAAAGTTTCTTTTAAAAGTCATAATTTCTATATTTTCCAGAACCAGAATCACCTTTCCTGCAGTTTGAGTGCAAACTCCTTGAAAATAGGGATGATCTTGTTTCTGTGTTTCTATCCTCAGTGCTAACCCCAGGCGCCCCCTCCCTCTGCCCCCACCATGCAAGGCAGACATGCTTAATAAATGCAGCTGAATTTGTGAGAATTAGCGAGGTTGGAATGTCAATGTCAAAATGCCTTTTCCCAGGGACCTTCAATCCTGTTACTTTCAGTCCAAGATATTTCTCACATATGGATACAATCTGTATGATTTATTTATATGGAATCAGGGTATTACAGAGAAAGACTCCTGACTGCATTAATTGTTTCAATCAATAGACATTAAGCTCCTGCCATGTACCAGACCCTGTGCAGAGATCTAGGGATACAAAAACAGGGGGGGGGGAAACAAACACACAAAAGGTCCCTGCCCTGAAGGAGCTTACAATCTAATGGGGGGAGAGAGTATGCAAAGAAATACATACAAACAACCTGTAGGCAGGCAAATAGAAGTCATAAACAGAAAGAAGGCATTAGAATTAAGAAGGGTTGGAGAAAGCTTCCTGTACAAAGTGATGTCTTTAGATTTGACTTAAGTGAAGCCAGTAGGCAGAGTTGAGGAGGGAGAACATTCCAAGAAGGGACAGCCAGAGAAAATGCCCAGTGCAGAGAGGGGTGATGGAACAGCCAGGAGGCCAATGTTACTGGATGGAGGGGAAAATGTCAGGAAGTAAGGTGTAAGAATACTGGAAAGGTAGGAGGGGGCTAGGGTCTGGAGGGTTTTGAATGCCAAACAGAGAACTTTTTATTTGTTCCTGGAGGTAATAGGGAGCCACTGGAGTTTATTGAGTAGGGAGGTGATGTGATCAGACCTATGCTTTAAGAGAATCACTTTAGAGGTTGAATGGAAAATGGATTGATTTGGGGGAAGATGAGGCAGGCTGATAAGCAGCAGCTATTATAACGTCCATGTGTAAGGTGATCAGAGTCTGCAGCAGGGTGAGGGCTGTGTTGGAGGAGAGAAGGGAGCAGATGAAAGAGGGTGCAAAGATGAAATGGACATATCCAGTAATAGCAGCTTGGATTTGGGGGTGTGGGGAAGGGAGAATGAGGAGTCCAGAATGACTCCTAGGGTGTGAGCCAGATGGACTAGGGGGGGAGTGTCGCCCTCTACAGTAATTGAGAAGAGAAGGGAAAAGGGTTTAAAGAGAAAGATACTGAATCCAATAGACATTTCCTGAGTTCCTCTTATGTGTGAGATGGTGTGTATCCCTTAGGGGAAAGATATAACGCAGGTCTTGCTCTGTAAGAATTGAGAAGAGAAGTTGGGGAGAAGAGAAATGAGGGAGGAGGGAACATAAATAAACTAAATCATGAGGGGGAAGTTCCCTAAATAATGAGAGACAGGTTCAAGTGACCTGCTAGGAGAAAACTGGGATGGGAAGATCACTTTCACCTGGAAGGATCGGGTAGGGTGTGGCAAGAGGAAATCACCCCAAGCTGAAGGAAAGGAAGGATTCCAATGAACCAGCAGTGTGGAGCAGGGGCCCCAGTACCTGGACTCAGGAACACCTGGCCTTGAATTCTTCCTCAGACACTACTGAGCTGTGTCACTCACTCCTCTGAGATGCTGTACCTAGAAAACAGTGGCATTAACATCTCTAGCTGAGAAGATGGAGAGTTAGTCTCAAAGCCAGCAAGATCAGAATTCAAATCCTGCCTCTGACAGCTACTGACTGGGTGACATTACCCTTAAGCTCTCAGTTAACTGAGCGCTGAAAGCACAAATTGTAAAGAAGGTACTGCTGGAGGGGGTTTCCTTACTAGGGACGTCCCTATACCGATGGAATCACAAGTACAGAACCTCTCCCTAGCCAAAGAGAGGGGTTGTGGCGTGACTCCGTGACTCCAATGAGCTGTGCAAAGTGTTTTGCAAACCTTAAAGTGACATATGTCACCTGGGAAGGTCATCTCATTCTTCTCGCCTTCTTCAATGGAGTTCAGAGATAGAAACATTCTGGGTCAAGTCACTACCTCCCTATCGTTCCTTATATTTACTGATGTACAGGCTATGGCACAGGTTGATAAAAAAAAATATTCTGTAACTAAATAAAAAGCTCATTTGTTATAAGCTGATTGGAAGCATCCATGGTACAAATCCAGTAGGAGACAGGACAAGAGAGTTCATGAATATTTCCTGATCTCCCTACATGATTTTCATCTCATCTGTAAGATCTCCAGAGTTTGCGAATTTTTGGTGCTATGTAACTTGAAGGTTATAAGTAGGAGTGGGTATGGAAGTTGTGATTATCAACTATTATTATTGCTGTCATTACAAATATTGCTTGATAGGTAATGATAGCAAAGTAGTTTATTTGAAGCACGAGGGACAATCTGGGCAAAGACATGGTGGTGAGAGAACTCAAGATAGGAATGGTCCAGTCTGGGTGGACTCTTGGGTGACTGAAAGAGAATAACATAATGCTAAAGTAGTTGGAGTCAGAAGTTCTTGAATAATAACAATAATAATAGAAAAAGAAGGAGGAGGAGGAGGAAGAGGAGGAGGAAGAAGAAGAAGAAAAAGAAGAAGAAGAAGATGATGATGATGATGATGATGATGATGAATATTTATATTCCAGGCTAAGCCCTTTACAATTAATATCTCATTTGATCCTCACAAAAATCATGGGAGGGGGGTAGTATTATTATCCCCATTTTATAGATGAGAAGTTCTGGGATAAAGAATCTATATTGAACTGGGTAGGCTGCTGAAGGTCATTTTATTTAGAATTCATTAAAAGTTACTGAGTAAAGAAATAATGCAATCAGAGCAGTTCATCAAGAAAATTACTAGTGTAAGAAGTGATTGAAAAGGCAAAAGATTGGCAATAGAAAGAACTATTTACTTAGGAAGGAAATAGAAGGAAACTATTAACAATAATCCAAGTGAGAAAAGACCGGGATCTGAGAAAGATAGATTACAGTGGAAATGGAAAAGAAATAACTGTAAGAAATATTAGAGAGGGAGAAGAAACAGAATTTGACAATTGGTTATATTGGTATGGTGAAGCACGTCAAAGAGAAGCCTGGGTGAGTGGGTGCTATCAACAGAAAAAGTTGGGAGAAAAGATCTCAGGAGAAAATGAGGAGTCCATTTGGGGACATGTTGAAGTTGAGGTGTCCATCAGTCATCCAGATGAAGATATCCAATCAACAGTTGAAGAGAAGAACTTGAACTCTGGAAAGAGATACAGGTTGGTATGTACTGGCTCAGCCTACACATTGCTGCTGGACTTTGTTGGTAATATATACATGTACTGATTATTCATGTGGGTTTATTTTATTTCCTATAACTTTGGTAAAATTGTTCATTATTTCAACTAGATTTTTTGTTGATTTTCTAGAATTCTCTAAATTCACCATATTTGTGGGATTTAGTGGGATTCCTTCTTAATCTATTTCCCCAAATAGCTTATATAGTATAGTTATTGTTTTGTAAATGTTTGGTAGAATTCACTTGTGAATCCATCTGGCCCTGGAGTTTTTTTGTAGGAAGATCTTTGATGGCTTGTCCAATTTGTTTTTCTAAACTGTAATTATTTTAAATATATTATCTCCTCTTCTGTTAGTCTGGACAATTTATATTTTGTAAATATTTATTTTTCTTAGATTTTCAGATTTATTGGTATATAATCAGGCAAAATAGTTCCTAATAATTGTTTAATTTCTCCTCTGCTAGTGTTTAATTCAGCCTTTTCATTTCTGATATTGGTAATTTGGTTTTCCTTCTTTCCCTTTTTAAATCAAATCAACGAATTGTTTATCTATTTTATTGTTTTCCCCCCATAAAACCAGCTTATAGTTTTGTTAGTTCAGTGATTTCCTTTCAATTTTATTCATCTCTCTTTTGATTTTCAGGATTTCCAAGTTGCTGTTTAATTGGGGATTTTTAGCTGTTCTTTTTATAGGTTTTTTTAGTTGCATTCCCAATTCATTGATCTGCTCTTTCTCTATTTTATTGATAGGTGTTTAGAGACATAAATTTTTTCCTAAGTACTGCACCAACTATATCCCATAAATTTTAGTATGTTGTCTTGTTGTCATCCTCTTTAATGAAATTATTGATTGCTTCTATGATTTGTTCTTTGACCCACCCATTCTTTAGAATTAGATCATTTCATTTCCACTTAATTTTTAATGTATACATCCACTGCCCTTTATTGGATATAATTTTTATTGCATTATGTTATGGAAAGGATGCATCTAATATTTCTGCTTATCTGCATTTGGTTGTGAGGTTTTTATTCCCTAATGCATGATCATTATTTGTGTAGGGGCAATATTTCGCTGATAAAAAGATACATTCCTTTTTATACCCATTCGGTTTCCTCCAGAATTATATCATAGCCAACTTTTCTAAAATTCTATTAACTTCTTTAACTTCTCTCTTGTTTATTTTTTTGGTTAGATTTATCTAGTTCTGAGATGGGAAAGCTGAGGTTTCCCAGTAGTATAGTTTTACTTTCTATTTCTTCCTGTAACTCATTTAACTTCTCCAATAATTTGGACACTATACTACCTCATGCATACTTCTTTAATATTGATATTACTTGGTTGTCTGGTACCTTTTAGGAAGATTTCATTTCCTTCCCTATCTCTTTTAATTAGATCTATTTTTGCTTTTGTTTTGTCTGGGATTAGGATTGCTACCTATGCTATTCTTTTTTTTTTCTTTTCACTTTAGCAGAAGCAAAATAGATTTTGCTCAAGTCCCTTACTTTTACTCTGTGTGTGTCTGTACTTTAAGTATGTTTGTTGTAAACAGCATATTGTAAGATTCTGGTTTTTAATCCATTCTGCTATCTGCTTTCAAATTGTGGATGATAGCTATGTATTTTCCTCCATCCTATTTTGCTCTGTTTATCCTCTCTCTCACCCTTCACTCTGCCTCTCCTCACAAGCATTTTGCTTCTAACCACTGTCTCTCCCAGTCCACCCTCCCTTTTATCACACACACTTTTACTTTACTCATTCCTGTCCCTTGATATTTCCCTATAGGATAAAATAGATTTCTATATCCACCTGAGTACCATCATTCCCTTTTTGAGCCAATTCTGATGAGAGTGTTGCCCACCCAACTCCTTTCTTCCCTTCCACCATAATAGCTCTTTCAGGCGTCTTTTACATGAGATAATTTACCCGATTCTATGTCTCCCTTCTCTCTTCTCCCAATGCAATCCTTTTTCACCCCTAATTTTTTTTGAAATCACCCCCATAATAGCAAACTCACACCCTCACCCTCTGTCTACGTATACTCTTCCTAATTTCCCTAATAGTGATAACTTTCTTAAGAGTTAGAATTGTCTTCTCATGTAGGAATATAAACAGTTTAACCTTATTGTATCTCTTATGTTTTCTGTTTACCTTTTTATGCATAACTTGAGTCTTGTATTTGAAGATAAATATTATTGTTCAGTTCTGGTCTTTTCATCAGGAATGCCATTCAATATCCATTTTTCTCCTGAAGGATTATCCTCTGTTTCACTGAATAGGTGATTCTTGGTTGTAATCCTAACTCCTTTGCCTTTTGGTATATCATATTCCAAGCCCTCTGGTCCTTTAATGGAGAAGCTATAAAATCCTATGGAATCCTAACTGTGGTTCCACGATATTTGAATTATTTCTTTCTGGCTCTTTGCAATATTTTCTCCTTGGCTTGGGAGCTCTGGTATTTGGCTATAATATTCCAGGGAGATCCATCTTGGTATCTCTTTCAGGAGTGATCAATGGATTCTTTCAATTACTATTTTAGCTTTTAGCCAAATCTAGAATATCAAAGAAGTTCTCCTTGACAATTTCTTGAAATAGGATATACAGGCTCTTTTTTTTATCATGACTTTTAAGCTGTCCAATAATTCTTAAATTATCTCTCCTCAATCTCTATTCCAAATCAGTTATTTTTCCAATGAGAAAATTTCACATTTTCATCTATTTTTCTCATTTAAAAATTTTTTTATTGTTTCTTGATGTCTCATGAAACCATTAGCTTTCATTTGCCCAATTCTAATTTTTCAGGAATTATTTTCTTTGATGAGCTTTTGTAATTCCCTTTACATTTGGCCAATTCTATTTTTAAGGAGTTTTCTTAGGTGAATTTTGGTACATTTCCTTCTTTCTTGTGTGTGCTTCCTCTACCAATTTGCTGACTCTTTTTCCATGATTCCCTTGTATTACTCTCGTTTCCTTTCCCATTTTTTTCTTCTGCCTCTTTTATTTCATTTTAAAATTCCTTTTTGAGCACTCTCCCAGGAGTTCTTTTTGGGGTCCTGAGACCTATTTGCATCTTTCTGTGAGGCTCCCCATGTAGACATTTCAACATTGTATTTTGTGCCTTGATCCTCACATCTTGATATTAACTTTCTATGGTCGGGTTCTTTTTTTGTTTTTGTTTTTGCTCATTTTTTCTGCTTATGTCATGAGATTTACTTTGTGTAAAGGCTGGGCTGTGATCCTGGAGTGCTCCATTATCCTAAGTTTCCTGTGTGAGGGTTCAGGGTCTTGCTGCTGGCCTACATTGAAGACACCGCCCCCCCCCCCTCCCCCGCTTGATTTATTTTTCAGTAGGTCACACTTAAGAAACTAATGGATAAAATATCAATGATGCAGATTAATTGTGTTAATTAATTAAATTAATTAAACAGATTAATTTTTTGTGTGTATGACTTATATTCTCAGAGATCTGGTAGCTAAAGTTTTACCAACACATCGATAGAAGGACCTCAGAGCCATGCTAGTTGAACCCATGCTTGAGTAAGAAGTCCCTGGATGACACACCCAACACAGTCTTTTTTAGTGAGAAGGAACCTGCTATTTTCCAAGGAAGCCTACTCAAATACAAAGAAGAATAATGGAAAGGATTAGGGATGACACATGCTAAGGGGAAAAGGGGAGTGGAGTTCCAGTCTTTATTCTGCCCCCTTCTTATCTGTGTGACCTTGAGAGTCACTTCAGTTCTCTGAGACTCGGTTCCCTTCTCTGTTTCGTGAGATGATGGAAGCTTTAAAGTCCCTTTCAGACTAAATCTTGCCATCCCTAACCGAGCTTCAGAATGGCCTCTCCCCTTCCTCCATGAGGGTTCCCCTTCCCCAGGGTCCTCTGGCCAGCTAATTGTTTCAGAAGGGAGGCTTCTGACAACGCAGTTAAGAATTCTAAGATGGCAAAGTGAATATATGAGTGTTTATTATGTTACTCTTCACAGAATAATCTACATTTGAAAAGGGAATGCCAGGATGGGAGAGTGTCTTAGCCATAGGAAAAGATTTCAAATGGTTGAATTTCAGGTCCTATGACAGAAGTCATTGGGAAGAGGCCGTGAAAAGCTCATGGGCCTTAAAGTCAGGAAGCGATAGGTTCAAATCTTGCTTTGAGGCTTTGTAGGTGTGTGACCATGGGAAAGTCAATTCAGCTCTCTGGGCCTCGGTCTCCCTATATGTAAAATTGGGTGAATAATGTCTCTACCTCCTACCTCACAATATTGCTAGAAATCTCAGATGGTACAAAGCACTGTAGAAAGGTCAGATGTTACTTTGATGGGCTTTGCCCTAGCTTAAGATATGACCTTGGGCAGTCCACTTCATCCATGTATTAAGGATTCAAAATATTGGGGATTATTATTTCTCATAGAGGTGATATGATAAAATGAGTGCTGCAGGGGACTGGACGTGAGGTTGCCTGAATCCCAGGGCCCCAAATTGTTTAATTTTGTGACCTTGGACAGGTCCCTTCCCTTATCTCACTGGGACCATAGGACCACCTGAGAGATCCACCTCCCATGACTCGTGAGAGGAACAAAGAGAAGATTCTATAGTATCATGAACATAGAGTCTGAAGGAGCCTCGGGGCCTATCAAACACAACCCCCTCATTTTACAAATGAGGAAACAGGCCCAGAGAGAGTGAGTCAGCGGCTCAAGGTCACATGATATTGGAAATGGGGCTTGAAGCCAGGGCCTCTGATTCCAGAGCCAGCGAGCTTATCACTGAACCACACTACCTTCCCCAGACCATTGTTGTCAGGTATTTTGTTCATCTTAAATTCCCGTTGTTATAAGCACTGCTGTTGCTGTAACTATATTGGAGAAGGGGAGGCTTTTCCAGCATCCCTCAAATGCTGCTTCAAACCAAGCCATGGTAAAACATTTTTAAAAGGAAGCGCTTGAGGCTTCAGGGCAGAGAGCTCAGAAACAGTGAGGTCTGGCTCTATGGCGGTCTGGTTTTGTGTCATCACCCCCTCTAAGGTTCTGGATAATAAGAAATGACAATACTGCTTGGCCAGGGTTCCAAAGTACTTTCTTCACAGTGCCTCTGTAAGGCAGGTGTTACAAGTAGGACTGTGACCATTTTTCAGATGAGGAAACTGAGGTTCGCAGATGAAGGAAAGAAAAGAGGAATTTATTAAGAGTCTTCCATATGACAGGCACCGTGCTAAGAGCTTTACAAATATTACCCCATTTGATCTTTGCACCAACACTATTATTGCCCTCACATTATAGTCGAGGGACTAGGGGCATGCAGAGGTTAAGGGACTTGCCCAGGGTCACACAACTAGTAAGTATCTGAGGTCACATTTGAACCCAGGTCTTCCTGACACCAGGCCTAGCGCTCTGTCTGCTGCACCAGTTGGGAGCCTACTTGACTCAACTAGCTCTAGCTAGCTCATGGGTGAGACCCAAGGCCAGACCTGGACAAGAGCACTCCTTCCAGGAACTTGGTCCCAGAAACCAAAGGGTTAAAAAGCAGAGGAGGAAATGGGTCTTCAAGAACACAGGCTTGATATTTTTTTAAACATTTCCTCTATCTAGATAAAAGAGAGATCGTAAAAGCAGATGGAGGGGAGGCATTTGCCTTTTGTCTCTCTCCATATTCTGCTCCATTTCAGGGCAGGGATGCTTAACTCGGACCCACCTTGTGTCAGCATGGCCTCTGAATCGATCTGTACCAACATGCTAACTGCCTAGAGCACAAGTCTGTGACCAAGTGACCAGTGGGGTGCAGGGCCACAGTTTGGGAAGTGACCCTGGAGGGCTCTCACTGCCCATTCACTCCTGGCCTCCCCTTTCTCTGACAGATGCACCTGGTATCAAGGAGCTGACAGAGAAATAAGAATTCAATTCTGTTTGACTAGAATTCATCCAATGAGTGCCAAGGGAGGCACTGACGCCTACCGGAAAGAGAAGGGTATTACAAGTCAACAGGACCTGGGTTTGAATCCTGCCTCAGCCACAGGGCCAGTGTGTGTATGTGTGTGTGTGTGTGTGTGTGTGTGTGTGTGTGTGTGTGTATACACGTGCACATGACGGATATGGAAAGGTAGAGAGAAGATACAGTAGGAATATAAAACACAGAACCAACCCTTAAGGAACTTCCAATGTCATCAAGGAAACAGTGCCATAGTACCCGACAGAGTGAGCACTAATCATCCATCCATTTGTCCATCCACGTCTGCCTGTCTATTTAATGATATCATCTACCTCTACCATTCTGTTTACCTCTATCAGTCTGTCCATATGTGTGTCTATCATTCTACTTATGTCTCTCTGTGTATCTCTGTCTTCTTCTTCTTCTTCTTTCTCTTCTTTTTCTTCCCTGTCTCTCCTTTCTCTTTGTCTCTGTCTATCTCTATCTCTCTGTCTCCTTTTGCTCTCTCTTCTCTTTGTCTCTCCTTTCTCTCTCTGTCTCTGTCTCTCTGTCTCCTTTTGCTCTCTCTTCTCTCTCTGTCTCTCCTTTCTCTCTCTGTCTCTGTCTCTCTGTCTCCTTTTGCTCTCTCTTCTCTCTCTGTCTCTCCTTTCTCTCTCTGTCTCTGTCTCCTTTTGCTCTCTCTTCTCTCTGTCTCTCCTTTCTCTCTCTGTCTCTGTCTGTCTTTGTCTTCCTCTCTCTCCTCTGTCTCTGTCTTTCTCCGTTTTTCTCTCTGTCTCTGTCTTTCTCACTGCCCTTCCCTCTCTCCCTCTAACCCCCCCCCCCATTTCACTACCACCTAGCTAGCTAACAGGACACCATTCAGGACACAATGTAATCATACCCAAATGGGGAATGATAGCCATAGTTCCATTCCTAGAACCCTTTAAAATGTGCAGAGTGACGTCATGGCTTATCTCTTTTGATCTTCCCCTCTCCGGAAGGTTCCAGCTGTGGCTCATCCTGGCGGCCCCACGGCCAACCCGCGCTGTCAGCCTGGCTGATTTCAGCTCCCAGCGTGCTGGGACGAGCCCTTCCTGCCGAGCTGCCTTCAGTGGGAAACGTGCTTTTCAGTTGTTACTTTTGGAGCCCTAAAATTTGTTGAGAGTCATATTTTATGGGTATTTGAGGTGCCTATGTGTGAGCTGCCGGAACCTTGTTGCTTCTATGCTGCCATCTTGGCTCTGCCCCCACAGATTAAATTTGAAAGTATGTCTTGCCTACCTGTTTTCCCCACAGAGACCCAATGGTTCAGTGTGTGTATGGATATGTAATGTATATGTATATTACGTGTATGTATACACATAGGTACATGTCTACACACATCTATGCACACATGTGTACACACAACACATGTGTACATGTCTCACATGACCAAATGTCCTTTGAAGTCCTCGGTAACTTTTAAGCACATAAAGGGTTCCTGAGATCAGAAAGTCAGGGAGCTGCTAGCTTTGGAGCTGAGACTTGGACCTGATTCTCTCCTGCCTCTGAATTCAGTTTCCTTCCCATTATCCTCTGCACCTCCCTGATCAGGAGGCTCTGCCCAGCCTCAGAACCAGCTCCCAGGGAAAAAGACAGGAAAGTCACAGGAATCTGACTCCAGGACTTGCCCTGATCCAGTGGCCGAGTCCTCTGCCCTGAGACACTATGCTCTGTCTTAACTGTCCAAAACTCCTTCCTCTTGGCTTGGCTGCAGGCAGGGTCTGAGCAGTGCCAGATATCACAATGACAAAGACCAGCTGGCTCCAGGTGGTGCTCTAAGGTAGCAAGGTACCTCACATACACAATACTGGGGAAGCGACTGGTACGTACATATTTGTTTGCTTGTTCTCTTCCTCATTAGATCAGGAGTTCTTCAAAGGCAGGGACTTTCTTTTCCACAGTGCCCAGTGCACAGTAGGTTCTTAATTAAATATTTATCAACTGACCTGCTGACAGTGTAGTGGGAAAAAAAAATCTGGAATTGGAAGTCTGGGTTCAAATCCTGCTGCACAAATGTTGATATATGAAGGCAACGGAATGTCATTGCGTCATAAGAAATGACAAGTAAAAAGAATACAGAAAAACATGAGAAAATCAAATGAATCAGGAGGACAACCTGTATTTCCCCTGTTACAGGAAAGAGTCCTACAGCAAACTCTGTCATTTAGCAAATGAGGAAGCTGAAGCCCAGAGGAATGAGTTTGCCAAGGTCATGTAGGTTACAAAGAGTGGAGTTAGTCTTTGGACAGGTTCTCTGACTACAAATCTAAAGCTCTTCCTGCCACTGGCCCCTTTGCGCCATTATTAGAGATAATAAATGATTCTAGAAATGCCAGAAAATCTGTTTCATCTCACATATATTTTTCTTTCAGTTTAATGTAAATGTTCCAAGGATGATTTGTCTTAGTGGGATCTCAAGCCAAGTTTTCTATAGACTAATTTTCCTTCCCCTGCTTTCTATCCCTTTGTTAGGTGATACTTTTTGTAAATCACTATTATAATCTTTCATATTGTTTTTAAGAACAGTCCTTGCCCTTTAAAAGCTAATTAAAAGTCAATGATAAGTTATTTGGAGTGGGGCACATGAGCATCTGGGACAACTGGAAGGGCTCATGTAGGAAAAAACAGAACAAAACTTGAGATGAGTTTGAAGGAAGCTAAGGATTGGGGGAGGAGGAGACAGCCCATTCCAAGTATGGGGGACCATCTCTACCATCAAAAATGAGATAGAGCAAACAGGTTAGGCTAGCTAGAATATAAACTGTCTAAAAGGGGGAAATGTCTAAGAAGCTTAGAAAAGGAAGCTGGAGTCAGACTGTGAAGGGCTTTCAATACCTAACAGGAGTTTCACTTTACTTCTAGAGGCAATGGGGAGTCACTCAAGCTTCTAGGGTGGGGGAGTGATACTTTTCAAACACACCTTGTATCTCCACCTGGCAAGGAAATCCTGTTTTCTGACTGAGACAGCTTCTAGGCTCTCTGACCTTCTCACTGTGGTTATGGTTTTACAGCAATAATGTTGATAGTCCCGTAATTGTCAATGAATATTCTTGCTCATTTCCTCTTTTTTGCCTAAATTAAATGCCTACAAATCACTGTATCAAGTGCTGGGATTATAAAGGCAAAAGTGAAACCACCTCAATCCTCAAGGATGAGCATTCTACCGGCACTATACCGCCTGTGTCCAATTAAGTCTCCCTAGCCCCAAGTATGGAGCCTTGCACAGAGTATAACAAATATTTGTCTAATTCTATTTATTTCTTTGTTCTTCTCAGCATATAATGCAGTGCTAGACACACAGTGGGCTCAATATTCATTCATTCATTCAACAAACCTACGTACTGAGAACTATGCCAGACAATGACCAAGCTACAACATGAAGCCTGGAGTCTTATAATGACATGAGACACAAACATGTTTAATGAGAATATTCTAATGTAGAAAGGCAGTACAAAACAAAATGATAAAGGAGGTCTGAGGAAGATCATTGAAGGGGAGATGAGAGGAGCACAATTCTAATCCTAGAAAGACCTTCAGACATCACCTAATCCAAACTCCTAGTTTTACAACTGGGGATACTGAGACCCAGGAACACTAAGGGATTTGCCCAAGATCTCACAGGTGTTAGAGTGGGGATGAACTCTGCTCTCTGACTCTGGAGACAGTTCTTCCATTGTACCAACTTCAGGGAAGGCTTCCTGTGGGAGGTTGCCATGGAATCCATAGAATTTGCCAACAGGAAGGGACTATGTGTACCACTGTTATCTGGCCTCTGCTTGAAGACCTCTACAAAGAGGAAACCCACAGCCTCCCAGGGCAGCCCATTCCACTTAGGAGGATGCATCGGGAAGCTTCCACAGATGTCAAACTTAACTGATTAATTAATGGAATCATTGGCTCTCCTCACAACAGAAGTTAATCTGTAATTCCCAGTCTCCAGGCAGGGCTAGATGCATAAACCCTACCCTCAAAGTTTCATTTCCCACAGTTCTTTGTAAGTACTCCAAGCAATGAATTCCAAGGTCGATTCCTTCGGTAGTCTTTATGTTTGTATTCTCAAAAGCCAGTTGGGGCTGTCTGCTTAGATTGTGCTAATGGAAAGAATTTTTTATTTTAAAAAAATGTTGTGCACTCCATCTAGTGTTTTACGTAAAGAATGAGAATACAATACTTTGGCAGGGCCGGCAAAATGAAGGCCGTTGTAAATAAACTCAGTTCCATTTGGTTTAGCTGGAACATTCAGATCACTGCAGACATGACTTTTATAACCCAAAGCACAAACAATTTTTGTATGTGTGTGTGAAATGAAATCACTGAAAAAAATGGCTTTCTAAGTTCTTTAAAAATTCTCAGAATCTGCCAGTCTTTAAAAAGCTAAGCACGGAATGAGAGTAATTCTCCCGTGTTGGAGAGAATGCCAATGTCCAGGGCCTCTAAATTAGCAGGACAGGATCCCAAGGATGGAATAGAGATGGGCTTTTTTCTAGCCAAGTTTGGAAATGTCAGAACCAGTCATGGAACCAGAGCCTTTGTCGAATTTTCTAGCAGCAATTTCTGGCAATTCTGTATAGTAGAGATCTTACATGAATGGAGTTACCATTACAGAACTTGGAATATAAAGCAGGACGAGGGACAAGGAATTGAGCATACTGGGAAGCTAGGTCTAATTGATGTCATAGGAGCATATGATCATCACGTCATAGATTTAGGATCTTAAGGGACATCTAGGCCTACCACTTCCTTTTACAGATGAGGAAACTGAGGCCCAGAGAAGTTGTAACTTGCCCAAAGTCACCTAAGAAGTATCAGAGCAACTGGTGGATGGTGGCCAAGTTGGACCTCCATACCAAAACGGCAAAGAGAGAAAATCTAGACTCTAGAGCTAGCAGGACCTTTAGAGTTATAATAATAACTAACATTTCTATGGCCCTTCAGGATTTGCAAATCCTCTCAAGGTTCCCCATTTTACAGATAAGGGAACTGAGGCAGACAGCGATTAAGTGACCTCCCCAGGATCACATACCTTAGTCTGAGGCTAGATTTGAACTCAGGTCTTCCTGATTCTAAATTCAGGCATCTTACCCACTTTGCCACTGGCTACCTCAGAGAAATCCTTAAAGATTGTCTTTCCCAATCCCCTCATTTTCCAGATGAAGTAAGTAAGGCTCAAAGAAAGAAAGGGACTTATCCAAGGTCACAGTAACAGTAAGTGATACAGTTGGTTTGCTTCTAAATACAATATTTTTTTCTAAGATGCCAAGGCTGCTCTTCATGCCATGGGACAAAGAAGGAAGTCAGTGAAACAGACACACAAAAACCTTATTTCTTTTGCATGTTGTTGGGTCCAGGATCAAGTAGACAGTAGCTGGGACAGAAATCCCTCTGTGGGTAGCTATAGAGTCTCCTCCCCCTCCCCCTCTCTAATATTATGCTTCGTGGAAGAGACCTTGGGGAATTAGAATTCTCTTTATAACCTTCAGTCTGAAGGACTGCCTGCCTTCACTCCCTTCCCTGCCCTAGTTTGGAGTTCTCACCACCTTTCCAGACTCTGCGACTTTCCCGGTCTTGTCCTCCAAGAGTCTTTCTGCTGAGTTTGGTTTTGTTCCTTTGGAGGGGTTCTCCTTCAATGTAGTGTGGCAGGGACCCCAGCTTCTAGGAGGCTACGCTAGCAGAATGTCACCTACAGCAGATCCTACCAAACTAGAAGGGTTTCGATATAGGCACCTAGGAGGGTGCCCAGTGAATGATTGTGTGTCTGTCATCTGGGGACCTGTGAAGCTAACCAGCAGCTTGGCTGTATGGGGAGGACTTTCTCCTGTAGAAACTGTGCAGGCAGAAGGACACTCAGGGACACTGTGCCAACTCTAAAGGCTTATTTCTGTGTCTGTATCTGTGTCTAGGGCTATGTCTGGGTCTGTGTCCTTGACTGTATCTGTGTCTATGTCTGTGTCTGTATCTGTGTCTGTGTCTGTGTGTTTCCATCTCTGATATAAGATGAGAATGTAGACGGCATTCCCTGGTCTCTGTCTCCCCACCAGCACATAGAGGGGAGTGGAGCAGGAATGGGACCCTGTGTGAGCTAGATGAAAAGAGGTAATGACAAATCAAGAATGAATCCCAGGCTCAGAGGAACTTATGGTCATTAAGAGCCAGCACCTCCCTGTCCTTTCTGGTGGGTTTTTACCTCTTTCTCTGGGTTCTTC
The DNA here is from genome assembly GCA_028646575.1 of Pseudocheirus occidentalis. Taxonomy (NCBI): domain Eukaryota; kingdom Metazoa; phylum Chordata; class Mammalia; order Diprotodontia; family Pseudocheiridae; genus Pseudocheirus; species Pseudocheirus occidentalis. The sequence goes on from CM053598.1 coordinate 19,096,121, forward strand.
CCATGAGCAGAGTCACAGGGAGTTGGTGCATTATTTGTTCGAGAATTTTCAGAGAAAATCCAGCTGGTCTTGTCAGTTGGCTGGTTGTAACAATGAGCTGGGACAATGACCTGGGCTAGTTAAGGTTGACATAACTACTGTTCTTGACATTCTGTGGCCTCAGGCTTGTCATGGGTGGGTCTAAAACTGTCTTTCTGAGTAAAGTCTTTCTTCCCTTAAATCTAGAATGCAGGATCAGGAATAGGAAGCAGGGGATAACATGAAGGATATACGCCAGGCTCAGTACCCTTCCCACGTCATTTCCTCTAAAAGTCCGTTAGGGAATTAGTGCTCGTGAATGTGGAAGCAGAGAGGGGACTCTGTGAATACAACTTTAGACTTGGAGTCAGGAAAACCTAGATTCCAATTCTGATTCAGACACTTCCTAGCTGTGTCTGTTGGGGACAATAAAGGTACCTACCTCCCAGGGTAATTATGAGTATCAAATGAGAATGTTCTTGTTCAGTTGTTTCAGCCCTGTCTGACTCTTTGTGACCCCATTTGGAGTTTTCTTGGTGAAGATACTGAAGGGGTTTGCCATTTCCTTCTCCAGCTCATTTTACAGATGAGGGAACTGAAGCAAACAGCGTAAAGTGACTTGCCCAGGGTCACACAGCCAGGAAGTGTCTGAGGGCAGATTTGAACTCAGGAAGGTGAGCCTTCCTGACTTCAGGTCTAGCACTCTGTGCTCTATGGCACCACCTAGCTGCTCTTGTCTTGTACTGTAAGACCCAATAATTAATCATCGCAAGGGTCATTTGGATGAAAGGTCTTAGCTAGGTGACACAGTGGATAGAGCACTGGGTCTAAAAGCCAGAAAGACCTGAGTTCAAATCTGTCTTCAGACATTAGCTGTGTGACCCTGGGCAAGTCACTTTACCTTGTTTGCCTCAGTTTCCTCATCTGTAAAAAGAGCTGGAGAAGGCAATGGAATTCAGGTTTTCTTGACTCCAAGACTGAAGGTTTGTAAGTCCTCCTCTGTAAATTGGGGACAATAACAGCCCCTACCTCCCAGAGTGCTTATGGAAATCCAATAATGTCGCCGCTGTTCAGTTGTTTTGTTCATGTCTGACTGGAGAGGAGAGCGATCAGAGGACGGGAAATCAGTGAGGACACTATTATGATGGCCCAGGTCAGATTCCTGGTCCAGTTGAGTCAAAAACATTCAATTAGGGCCAACTGTGGGCCAGGTACGGTGGCAAGCATGGACAAGCATGGAGGACCCCAACCCAGACAGTAGAGGTGGTGGTTTAGAAGAGGGACTCGGTGTGAAAAATGTTGTAGGAAAGTCAAAGGAAGCTGAGTTCAGAGCCAGCCTCAGGTCCTTGCCGCCGGCGCCTCATTGGGCCAGAGAAAGCCGGCTGTTTCCTTGGATTGGTGAAGTTCTGGGGCATGTGCTCATTGGGTGTCTAAGCCAGAAGGAATCCCGGAGATCATCTAGAGAAGCAGATCCTTGACAAGGAGCAATGGTAACGGTTCTAGAGTCAGGCGTTCAAATCTCAGCTCTACCATTTCACCTCCCCTCCCCTGCTATCTCACACGGGTAGGAAGTGTGAGAAACACTGTAGGGTCTGTGGATGGATGGGCCCTGGGAGGGGAAGCTGGGGAAAGAGCTGACTCTTTCTCGTGACTTTCTTCTGCCTGCTTGGGTCTTCTGCCCCAAGGTGCCTGGGGAGTCCATGGCCTTCTTAAGGGTATCCCTTCTCTGGCCCTACTCAGCACCCCCTTTGCCCCTTGGGGAACCAGACCAACGCACTGCTGCCTCCAGCTGCTGCTAGGAATTCCTTCTTAGTTTGCTTAATAATTTGAAGAGGATCTCTTGGGTGCGGCCAAATTTCCTGGTCTATCCAACAAGGCTTATATGAACTCATCTAGTTCATTGTCTTTTCCACATTTAGTCTAAGGCTTAGGAAAGGATTGATTGGGCATCTGATCATTTACTTTAAGTGGGGTGAGATAAAGGCAGTGTCTATCTGTCTGTCTCTCTCTCACACACACATACCCTTATACTGTCACCCTACTTCCCCACTCTGGTCCCTCCCTCTTGGTTTGTTGCTTGTTTGTTTTTCAAAGAAAGGGTCTCCATATCTCTGTCCAGATTGAGCCATCCATTGCTCCATGGAGTCTCTACTACTGACAGGCTCAGAAGCTTTGTTTCTGACCTGAACTGGCTCCTCCTCACTTTCCTTCCCCTCCTGGGGACTCATAAGATTGGTACCAGACTCAGTGTAGACTCCTGGTTAACATGGAGCCATCCTACAGCTTAGAATTTCCTCAAGTCTTCCCACCAGCCTTAGCCTCCCCTAGTTGCAACCCCAAGCCTAGCCCCAACCCTCTTATTTTATAGATGGGGAAACTGAGCACATGGAGCCAAAGTGACTTAAGGTGTCATGGTTAGCACAGTGTAGAGCCAAACACTGATCTTCTGACTCTGCGGCTTCTATCCACACCCTCCCCATTCTGTCATACTGGGCCTGAATTTCAGGCCCTGAGATTCATTGTGAGTCTAGCCATAGTGAGTATATAACAATCTACGGTACAAAAGAATGCTCTTTTTCCTGCTTCATGAAGTACTTAATTGTGAAACATAGGATTCTCCCTCTGGGAACTGAATTCATCTTCTCTACACCCCTTAGACCAAGGCCACCTTCCCATCATTAGAAGATAATGACATTGAACTCCGACTAATCTGGGTCAACCTCCCACTGGGAGCTTCACTGGTGAGAGCCATGTCTCCAATTAGGAGTCCCTGGAGCTCTGCACTTGGACCCTGTACCTCTCCAAGGGCCATTTAGGGCTGTCCCCTGGCTACCCCAGGGGCTTCAACTGATCAGGGAAGAGCATTTTCTCCTTGAATTGGTCTTGCTCAAGGGGAGGCAAGGCAGACTGGGGAAACCAGAGGTGTGACACCTACTATGCATCCCCTCTGGGCTTATCATCATGGTAGATACACAGAAAATGGGACTGACTCATGAGGCGTCTGTAGCCCTATTTTAACATGGGAATGAGCATAGAGACTGGATGTATGATGTCATTAATTCAAGGTACTTCCAGAGGAGGGAATTCCCCCTACCAGTGCAGGTCAAGTCAAGTCAATGAATGTTTATTAAATACCCACTATGTGTCGTCAGGAACTTTGCTAAGTCAGCTCTCAATAGGGTGACAACGTGTAAACAATTGTATACAAGGCTAAGGAGGCCTGAGCTGGGCTCTACCCTCCCCACAGCCTACAGTCTTAGAGAACTGTGCCTGAGGAAGTTGCCTAGGGTCACATAGCGAGTAGTAAACAGAAAAGTGCAATCCAAATGCACAGCTCCTGATGCCAAACCCAACTCTTTCCACTAACTCATATTCTGGGGTTTGATACATATTTATTAAGTTGAATAGAAGAGGGCTCTTCTAGCTCAATCTACACAGAGCAGTTGTTGTTAGGGCCAAATCTTCCTGGATTGCAGGAAAAGGGATGCCTCTTGGATATAGCCCTGAAGGCCTGCCCACATGATTGGTACTAGATGACCTTTACCCTTTAAGTTAATTGGTGGGTTGGTCCTTCTATGTGCCGAGATTCTTCTCTTAGAATTCCCTCAAGCCTTCCCACCAGCCTTAGCCTCCCCAGTAGCACCCCCAAGCCCACCCGCAGCCCTCTTGTTTTTATAGATGGGGAAACTGAGTCAAAGGGTGCCTTGCTTAGGGCTTCATGGTTGGTAAGGGGTGGAGGTGAACCTTGATATTCTGGTTCCCTGCCGACACCTAATGTGTACCAAGATTCTTATTAATAATTATTACCAATAATTATAGTATTCAAATAATGATAATATATAATTAATTAAATAATTTGTTGATTAGGTATTTTAAATAATATTTTAGGGAAAATATGATTTGAATTTATTTTTTTAAGTCTTGGTTTGACATTGGTGATTCAGAGTTCTGGTTCAAAGTTCATTTTATTTTAATCCTTGGTCTTAAGGGCTGTCATAGTGAGAAAAGAGACCTAACAAAGATTCCTTGATCCAAACAGAAAAAAATTGTGGTATTGTTGATGCTTACAAAATCATGATAGCCATTTTTCAATCTCAGCTACCAATTGGGCTAAAAATTTTGCTGAATTTTGACTAGTAAATTCTACCTTCCCTGATGTCAATTGTTCTAACAAACTAATCAAAAGGTGTTAGGTTTTTACATTTTTAACAAATGGAGCCACTTAATCATCTGAAACACTTCCTTTGTGATGGAGACATCAGTTAGCTGTCTAGTGAGAAGGAGAAGTCCTAAGGCCTCTAAATTTAGGGTTGGATTCTTTTGTCTCACCTAGTACACACGGCAGGCGCATGTGCACACACACGCACACATAGTTACTGCCTTCCCTGTGTATGCATATATACATACTTATACACATTTACTCGTGTGTGTGTGCATGTGTGTATACAAAGACAGAGGCTGAGAGTGAGTACCGTGTGTGTGTGTGTGTGTGTGTGTGTGTGCATGTGGATGGGGTGGGGGAGAGAGACAAAGAGAGAGAGAGAGCAAGAGAGCAGCAACTTTGTAGATATTTTTATATATATGGCTATATATAAAGTTATACATACAAAGCTATTTTTACGTATAATATATATAGTTAGAGATATTCATAAAGATGCTGTCCTACCCACATGGGTTTGTGTATACACGCACACACACACACAGTTATTGCTCTCTCTACAGGGAACACAGCCATTTTCATTTATTTATTTTTTTTCTAGCTCCTGTCCATTCATTTTCTGTGTGTGTATTTAGAAGAGGGTTTCACAGAATCACACAGACCCTTCAAGTTTTGGATAGAGCTGAAGACCTGGGGACTTGTCTCATGTGCTCTCTTGGGACTGCTCCATTCTACCCTGCAGGCCCTACCGTGGAATATTCCATTCTCCTTCTATAGACTGGATAAGCTCATACTACGAGAACACTTGGTGCCCTTTTTGCAAAGAGCTGGGAGGCAGAAGAGAAATGTGAGCTCTTGGGGCTGTTCTAAGAGGCACAGGAAGTGGTCGAGGAAGGAAGAGAACAAAGCGGAGAAGGCTGCATACAGCTATTTTGGGGTAAAAAAAACCATCTGCTAGGCCTGAAGTCAGTAAGAGCCTCAGAAAAGAAGAAAGAAAATGTTAGCAGCAATTTCTTTGGGGGAAGCCGGAGGGAGAGATCTACTCTATCCGTGAGAGGAGCGTTAGGAGTCCACACTACATTTTAATTTGTAAAACAGAAAAATCAATGACAGTCTGTTTTCTTGTGAGTTAAATGGATATGCGTGGAAATAATGGAATGGATAGGGAAGGTCTGGGTCTGAAATTGTATCAGGATAGAGAGATCTCTCTACAACTTGCAATTCATCCATAATTTATGGCCTTAATTGCCTTTGGCATTGACCAATCAAGTAACTTGGCCCCTTGGGCATATCAGCGGGTTGACTGATCAGAGGCTTGATTTGAACCCAAGTTTACCTCATTCTGCCCTCTACCCACCTCTACCCTTTTTTGTTGTCCAGTTGTCTCAGCTGCATACAACTGTCCATGACCCCATTTGGGCTTTTCTTGACAAAGATACTGGAGTAGTTGGGTATTTTCCTCTCTAGCTCATTTTACAGATGAAGAAACTGAGGCAAACAAGATTAAGTGAGTTGCCCAGGGTCATTATTCTACTCTGCATAAAATGAGACAGAGAGAAAGAGGGGTCTCTCTCTCTCTCTCTCTCTCTCTCTCTCTCTCTCTCACACACACACACACACACACACACACAAGGAAGAAAGGTGGAGCAGAAGAAAAAGAGGGTGGAGAAAGAATGGTTCAGAAATTATTTATAAGAGATTGAGGAAGGCACGGTGATTTTTAAAGGTGGGGGGCAGGAAGAGAAATTAAGGAAGGTCTTTAGGATGTTGTGTAGACCATCTATGACAACTTTGGGAAGAACATGGACTAGAGTCACAGAATGGCAGGCATGTATGGGCCATGTGCATCTTCCAAGAACTCTCTCACTTAATGCTATCACAATCTACTTGAATATTGGGGAACACATTTGTAACTAGTCATGCTTGTGTCCTAAGGCAAGAGGCATTGAAGCACACTCCCTCACATCAAGTTTTTACAAGAAACTCAGTTGGAGAGAGAGGTCATTCCTCATGAACGGAGACTCTGACTAGGGAAGAAGTAAGTAAAACCCATTGGCTAGCTTCTACTTCTAAATTTTTTACTAAGTAGTTCTTAAACTCAGTTGTTTCTGAAATGTAAGGGCTTCCAGAGTCCCCTAAATTTTAGCACCCTGCAGGGTGGGTTAACCCAGATTGATGCATCTTTATTACAACACTTTTGAGCAGCATTCGCTGGGGTCTGATCCAAGCCCACCCAAAAGCACAAATCTCTAAGACTTGGAAGTGTCATGGAAATATCATTAGCCATGGAACCAGAGGATGACAGATCTGGAATTATAAGGCATCTCACCTTCAGCACATCTAGTCTAAACTGCTCAACTCACAGGTAAAGAAACTGAGGCTTGCCCAAGGTCACACCAGTGCTCACTATGTGATAGGATGGGTGTTTTGATGCACTCGAGAACCAGGGTGAAAAAGAAGGTATGGGAGAACAGAACCTGACTGGGTTTCCGAGACACTGACTACTTGGGTGACTTTGGCCAAGACCCTGTATGCTTCTTTATCTACAAAAGAAGGAGATTGGATTAGATGGCCTCTGAAGTTCCATGGCCCAACACTACTTAATGGGAAAAAGTTTATAGCTAAACCCTGAGATAGCCAGAAAGTTTAGTTAGCCCAAGGAGATAGTTTCTCAAGTGAGTGTTAAGGTTTGGCCCATGATCTCTGGATTCAGCACTTGTTAATGGTAGCAAATGCTTACCCCATCAGTGACATTAATATCCAACTACCTTGGTCCAAGGGCAGTGGATTTTAGCCTTATTTGGCAATTTTTTGAGTGGGAAGGACTACCCTAAGCTTTTACTAATTTTCCATTGTGTTGCCTCTTATAGAATCATGGGACAATCAAGGAATGACATCTACTCCCCAATGGGGCTAATTAAAGCGGAAATTTCCACTGGCCATTTCCCAAGCCTATTTCTCTTGGAAAAAATGAGATTCTCTAATTGTTCAATTTGATTTGGGGACTGGGAACCTAGATTCATGGTGGGAATCATGACGTCAAAGGAAAAAGTGTCTGATAGGTGATGTTTGGGCAGCTAGAGAGCTCAGTGGCCTGGAGTCAGAAAGATTCATCTTCCTGAAATAAAATCTAACCTCAGACACTTAACTAACTGTGTGAACCTGGACAAGTCACTTAACTCTGTTTGCCTCAGTTTCCTTTTCTGTTAAATGAACTGCAGAAGGATAGTGACAAACCACTTCAGTATCTTTGCCAAGAAAACCCCAAATGGGGTCATGAAGAGGCACATACAACTGAAAACTATTGAACAACAACAAATGATGTTTATCCTCAAATTTGGGTGACCTGGAATCATAAAGATCTGGGTTCAAGCCCAGACTCTTACGCTTACTAGCTATTTGAGCACAGGCAACTCATTGGGTTTCAATGTACAGAATGGGGATAACCATCCCTGGGGCATACACTTCATAAGGTCCATGGGAAACTCCAGCTGATGTGGGCAAAGTGCTTTGCAGACTTTCAAATGCCATCTAAATGATGGTCACTATTATTATTTTTAATCCCAAAAGATGTCTGGCACCCACAGGGACAGTTTGGCATAGCAGAAATCACACTGGTTTTGGACTCAGGAAGACAGAAGTCATTTCTCACTTCTAACGCTTCTGGGCTGGGTGATTATAGGCAAGTACACAGGTAGGTTCTGAAACAGGACAATGTGAGTCCCATGAAATGACCACATGCATTTGAATTTGCACTATTCAGAGTCAGAATTATATAAACTATGGTCATCGGTTCCAGCCCAATGGAAAGGGGGAATTTGAATATCACAACCCTTCTATCGGATTTCTTATTTGCACTAATAGGGACATAGCTGCATTAAATTAAACTAATTAAATCAATGACTTAAATAAACTTAATAATAATAATGTTGCTATTATTATTCATATATAATAAATAAATAATATAAATATGTTATTATTATTAATAATAATAAACTTAAACTCATTAAATTAATGACCAATTAAATGAAAACCCATTTAATTAAACTCAAATTAAACATTCCTTAATTTTTTTTTTTTTGCTTTTTGGAGGGAGAAGGTAGGACAATTGGGGTTAAGTGACTTGCCCCAGGTCACGTGGGTAGTATGTGTCAAGTATCTGAGGCTGGATTTGAACTCAGGTCCTCCAGACTACGGTGCTCTATTCCCTGAGCCACCTAGCTGCCCCAACATTCATTAATTTTAAAAGAAGCTAAGAGCACTGGACCTGGAGTCAGAAAGACCTGAGTTCAAATCTAGCCCCAGACACCACTAGCCACATGACCTGGGTAAGTCACTTGCCTGCTAACTGCCTCAGTTTCCTCACATGTAAAATAATAATGCCAGTAGTAGTAGTAGTAGCACCTCCATCTCAGGGCTGTTGTAAGGATGAAATGAAATAAAATCTGCAACATGCTTGGCACAGGGTCTGACATATAGTAGGTACTTAATAAATGCTTTGCCCCTTCGTTTGTTAAGAAGCCACAGTAATGCATGAAGTTGCACTGCCAGGCTCACCTGCCCTGTGAGTGCTAGTCAGGAGGGAATTGCTGGTCCGTATTTCCCCAGATGAAGGTTGGGCAGAAAGGACCAATGGTCCCAGGGTTCTTGTACTTATCAAGGGAAATAATTCAATTATCCCCACTTTATAGACCAGGAAACTGAGTCTCAGAAAGGCTTAATAACTTAACCAACCTCAAACAGGTAGTAAGTGCCCAAGGCGAGAGGCAAACTCATCTTCCTGACTGACTCCAAGTCCAGAACGCACTCTCTTGTATCTCCTTACCTTTGAGAAGGTTCCCTCTCCTGAAATTTCACTATAGCATTTTGTCTGAATGTATCATTTACCTCCTCACTCCCTGCTTTGGATTAAACTCATCTATGGACACCTCCCCTCATCAGCTTATAAACTTTCCAAGGGCAGGGACTGAAATCTTGGAATCCTCTGCACTAGTGTGGCATTACAAATAGTTGGTGCAAAATAAGTGTTTACTGAATTAAATTGTATGAGGGGGATGAGGTAGATGACAGGTATTTTAGACCTGGACCTCAGCTGGGCTGTATCACAACAATCTTCCCTGAATAGGAAGGGGAAATCAATGATTAACTACTTATTTATCAAGTGGCTTATGCAAGAGGAGACAAAGACAAGCCCCAAACAGCCCCTGCCCTCAAGGACCTTACCTTCTACTGACAGGATTGGGGAGAGTACATTTTAGATACAGAAATTACTTGAGCAAAGGCCTGGAGGTGGGAGACTGAACTGAGACTTTGTTATTTCATATCCAGTGGTTTTTCACAATTCCACAGCTGCATTTAAAGATTTCATCTGGAAAATACATTATAGATTATCTAGCCCAAGTGTTCTTAATCTGGAGTCTGTGAACTTGGCTTTTAAATATAGTCGATCTTCAACATTCACACTTTTAACATTAGCACTTCCAGCGTTTGGTGATTTTGTTAGTAACCTCATTTTCACTTTCAGCTTGGCAACCACACAGTGGCTGCGCACCTAGAGAAGAACTGGGAGGTCCAATGCCCACAATTTTATGGAGCAGCTGGTTTCCTACTAGGTGCTTCACTGGTCTCTTTACCCTGCCATTGTAGAAGAAAGAGCTTCCTGTACATATGTTGCCTCTTTTCATTGCTTTCCTAGAAAATTCAAGTTTTGTGCTGCAATTATGCCCTCAGAGGACAGTGCAAGTCCTTTGGGCTCCCAGTTCAAGTGTGCTAAAGTCACCTATGTGGTTTAGTGAGGAAACAAAGGTGTTGGGGAACGTCCGCAGCTGCTGCCAGCTTTGAGTTTGGTGTGGACGAATCAATGATTCGTTATGTTTGCAAAAAGGAGGAAAGTATTCATGAATCCCCTCCTGAAAGTTTGATAAAATGATATTATTCCTACTACTACTAATTATCATAAATTAATATTATTGATTACATTAATTGTATTATCAGGATTAATGTTTTGTTAGAAAGAACTGCATGCAGAAAAGGGTGTTTTCAGCAATCTCTAGTGAAAGATGCCAACTTTTGATGATGTTGGGAACCTAACCCCCGATTTTCTGCAAGTTCAGCATATCAGCATTAGCAATCCCACTGATATGGCCAAAGATCTTTCTTTGGTTATTCACTAGGAGAACTCCCAGTGGCCTCCTCTCAAGTGAGGGCAGGTACGGTTGTCATTCATTCATCTCAGAACCAGTCAGAGAATCAATCTTGGTCCAGTTGCTAGGAAACCCCATCTTTGAAGTGGGAGTTCAGGATCAATCTCCTCCTGCTTTAGAGAGCAAGTATTTAAGTAAATGACTTCCTCAGAAATATTGATTCATTCCAAAGACATTTAAACAATATGGAAAATGACTGGATTTCTGTGAGTGAGCCGTGTCTATCCAGTGGTGTTTGGAAAGAATAACACCCTTACAAATATGTATTTACACAGAAAAGCCAGATTTTGTTTGGCTGGGTAAATAGCAGGCTTAAATACAGTCTAAAGTTCTATTTATATAATGAACTCTTATAGTCCGTTGCATAAATAATGTCTTCAGAACTGGGTAAATATGCATTTATGTGTAGTTGCCTTTGTGAACTTTCACAAGAATTTTGGTTTTATAATTACACCAAGGCTGAGTTTATATTGGTAAATAAAGCATTGGGAAGATGGGAATTTATTCCCTAGCAGAGCAACGTCTTAACCACAACATGTCCTTTATTTTTTATTTTCATTTTTGCTGAGAACACGTCTTGAAAATCCTCAAGCTGTCTTAACAGCCTCAGAGTTTTGCAAATGGCTCCTTCCGCTAGCTGGCCACTGGCTTCCCAAGTGGTCTTGGACAATGGGAAAGCTCACGGCAGAGGAGGGATGCCCGCCAGCTTGTGAAAATTTTTCTGCAAGAACTTTTGGCTGCCTTAACTGCCTAAAGCAAATGTTTGTTTTCTGCGGCACTCCAATCAAATGCTTTTGTGTGAAAACACTTGCTAGGGAAACAAATGTTTGTTTTGGTAATCTCCATTTGGACAGTTGGAACATTCCCACTTAAGATATTGGTTCTCCGAGATAGATGTTTTCTTTGGAAAATGAGACTTCGGCTCAAGAATGTGACTTAAATCTAGCCAGCAAGGAAATGAGGTGAAGGTGGCCTCATCCATTCTCTACACACTCCCTTCTCTGAATTACTAGGACTAGTGAAAGGGTGAATTATTTTTTACTCTATCCTGTAATGTTGAGACTTAAAAACAAAGTGTGAGAAGTTTAAAAATTGCATTTCTTCCTAGAAGTGTATGAGGTTTCAAAATGTCCAAAACGAGCCCTTGAGAGACTATTTAATCTGATATGAATAATTAAGAGCGCTTTTCTAATCGAACAGCCCATGTGTTGTGAATTACACTTTCAGTCAGGCTTAGTACAAACTGATCTCTGTTCGATAAAGATTCCTTCTTAGGAACCACTCTTGTCTGTCCATGCTAATAGAAAAGAGGAATGATGCAGATAAATGCAAAAGCCATGCTGGTCTGGGAACGTTCTCGGGGGCAGCGAATTTTAGCATCCTTATTATAGGAAAAATTAAAGGTGTGGACCATTAGAGCTAGAAGGAATCTTAGAGGTTATGTAGTTCATCTGTCATTTCTAGAGAAGGAAAACTGAGATAGAAAATGACCAAGTGATTGGCTCAAGGTCATGTAATGAGCTAGGGGCAGAAATGGGGTAAAAGCCCAAGTTTCTTGGATTCTGGTCTGGGTTCACTGGGACGGCTCCACCACACTTTCCAATTGACTTTGTCTCCTTCACTCCACGCCAAATGATGAGGTGGGATGGAGACAGTAAAGGAAACAAATTTGAGCTCTATCTTTTTATTGTTCTTGATTCTGCACCTATAAAAGCAAAATGTAATTGTATCTGTCAGGTCTGAAGCCTAAAAACAGAAGGAAAAATCATAAAATTGATAAATCAAGGGCTTGATTTTTCCGGGCTAAGGATCTGTTATTTAAAAAGAAAAAAAATAACAACATATACTTTGCCTTAATTAAAGGCTTTAGTACCTAGGAGTGTGTTTGAATTTTCACCCTTATGTTTGATTTTGCCTTATTGCTTTTTTTTTTACCAGACTCAGCTAATACTTTCATGTGTCAGCTGTTATTAAGAAGAAGATTTTTATGACAGATTCATTTTAATTTTCTGATTGTCCTTATAAGCTACGCTGTGACATCTTTAGCTATTGTAGCACTCCCTCCAGAAGCTACCCCTTAATTTGTTCTCATATTTAAACTTTGTTCCCCAAAGTTCCCTTCTATTTCAGATTCAAAGATACTCTTTGAGTAGGTTTTCCTAAAACTATAGTTCACAAGCCCCCATCAGTGTGTTTATCCTTGATAGTCAGTCAGTAGATACAATTAGCTCAAAGCAAAGGCATTTCCTACAACGGAATATGACAAACAGAAGCTACGAAGTATTTCCTCCATAAACCTCTCCCACAAACACACAGAGTGTCAATGGGAAGAAGGGGAAGGGCATACTGGTGGCAAATGTGGCCAAGATGTCTTATTCTTCTAGTATTAAAGATTCCTGATGGCCTTTCCCTTTTCATGGAGGGGAACTGCTTCCCCTTGAGAATGGTGTCTCCATTGGGTGGGGAGAGCAAATAAATCTATTTCCCAGGTACAGTCTCCACTAGCAGAGACTCAGGGGTAACTCCACTCCTGCCTCTTAGGACTGGTAAATTTGCTTTTTAAGAGACATCGGATAGTATATCAATCTTTGGGTCACCAATGGCAAATGACTTCTCTAATTCCATATGGGAAATGTCATCACACTTTGTAAGGATAGTAGGGCACAGACAGATCTTTGTACTTTGCATTCCGTACATGAACAATTCTCTGTTACCTGTTCCCAAAGGTAATTTTATCAATGAAGATGGTAGGAGAGGGAGGAAGGGACCAATTCCTCTCCCAAACCTTCCACTCTACTTTGAACTTCAAAACCAAACCAATGTCAAATAAGAATAGCCTTGTGCTTGACTAAAAATCAAGAGATTTTAGGTGTTGCTTCAGTGTTTGGGGAAGGGCACTGGATTTTTAGTAAAAAGTTTTGGGTTTGTGTTCTATTACTTACTACTTGTACCTTAAGTACAAATCACCCTCTCTGGGACTGTGTAAAATGAAGGTGTTGAACTGGATGCTTCCTAAGATCCCTTCCAGCTAAATCTATGAATCCGAACGTCTGATAATTTCATTTCTTTTGGGCCTTGGTTTTTATCATTCATAAAACGAAGTGGCCTAGCTTTTCTTACAAGGTTTCTTCTAGCTTGAAAATACTTTCACCCTAGTTTAAATATTATTTCTACAAGAGACCATGAAAGTTTTTTTCCATGTTAGTAGAATCAGACAATATTTGAGGTTTTCTTTATAATTTATCCTGCTGATTAAAACCTGGGTTTTCAATGCCAAAGCATATGTATAATCACCCCCTCTTTACTCCCTAATGCACATTTACTGTATCAACAAACCAGCAGCTGAACTGGAAATGTAGAAACCATCCAAATGTAAATTAGCAAAAGAAACATTTTCATGATTATGGGCAATATTTTTTCTAATAGTATCTGGACCCTGGCAAGAGTGTCAAACTCTTAACTAGTCCCATTATCATCTGGGAATGAAAAATCATCTCCCCATCCTTCAGGAAGAAATAAACTTGTAAACAAGCAAACAGATAAGTAAATGAAAAAATACATACGAAGAAATGAGGGAGAGTTAGGGAATCACAAATGCCTGAAAAAATCAGGAAAACCACCATTTTAAGCATAGTACCTGTTCATGAGTAGTGCAGTGGATATACTGAGTTTAAATCTGGCCTTAGATGCTTACTGTGTGACCCTGGGCAAGTCATTTAATCTGTATTGCCTTGGTTCCTCATGTGTAAAGTGGGGACACTGGAGAAAGAAATGGCAAGCCACTCTAGTATCTTTGCCAAGAAAACCCCATGGACAATATCAATGGGGGTCACATAAAGTCCAACATGATTACATAACCAAACAATTTGCTCATAAATAGATGCCAAGTGAAGCATATTGAACCAGGAGCACAATTTATATGAAGACTCCAAGAATGTAGGGGAAGACCACTTTGGAAGACTAGAGAACTCTGATTGGTGCCATGATCAAACATGACTTCAAAAGACTGATGATGATATATACCTCCAACCTCTTGACAGAGAAGTGATAGACAAGGTAAAGAAGGAGATGTCCATGTTTCAGACATGGCCAACAGTCTGATTTGTCCTGTTTGAGTGTGGACATGAGTTATAATGAAGATCTCTATTTGGGGGGGTGAGTTAGTGATTAAGGTTAGGGTTGAAAAAAAAGAATTTAAAGAAAACATTTTAAAAATACACTAAAGAAAATGATAGGCTATTCAGAAGATGACATGGACAGGGCAATTATGTTACTACCATCTTAAATTTCATATGATTAAAAATTGGCTATCAAAAGGCCAGTTTCATATTCTTTGTATATTGAAATATTCAGGGTTGTGAATAATTGTGGTTAATAATACAAAGAAATTAAAAAAATAAATTGGGAATATTTATTGTAGAAAAAGTTTAAAGAGTTTGTGACCACTGTCTTCAAGTATTTGTGGGATTTTCATGTTGAAAAGGACTGGAACTTGCTCTGCTTTGCTCTAGAGAAAAGAACCAAAAACCAAGAACAATAGAGGGAAGGTCCATTTAAGTTTAGAGCAATACAAGGAAGATTTCCTAATCTTAGGGTAACCCCCACATGGAATGGACTCCGTCCATGGAAGAGTTCAAGCACAGATTGAATGACTATCAGGGGTATTACAGGAAGCACTGGGCTCAAAGGAGCCTTCTCTCCCTGCCTCCAGGAAGCCTTCTTTGGTTGCTCTCCCCCACCTTTGTTACTGAAGTCTCCTTTCTTAAATAACCTTATTTTTAACGATCTCTTTACATGTTGTACTCCTTCAGTAGAAGAGAAAATCCTTGAGCAAAGAACTCTCACATGTAGCTCTTAATACATGCTTTTACACTGAATTACATGGAAGAACTCCCAAATTTTCTGGATGACACGAAATTCCTTGAGGTTATTTATATTTTTTCCTGTATTTCTATTCCTTCTTACCTATTCCAAACCAACCAACAGAATAATTACTGAGCATCCTTTATGCATTCAATGTATTGGGGGACCTGTGAAAAATGTTAAAAGCCCTGAACTTGGAGCCCAAAGTCCTAGGTACAATTCTCAGGTGTTACCATGGCCAAGAAACATAAAGAGCTACATAAGTGCTATTATTAGCAACCATTGTTATTATGTTGCTAGTTAGTAGCAAAGAAATTACTATATACTATGTGTTTCATGTTTCTTTGGCTGTATAAACAATGTATCCTATAGTAGAAGGTAAGCTTCTTGAGGGCAAAGATGATTCCATTCATGTCTTTGTGTCCTTAGCACCCAGAAAAGTGCCTGGTGCATAGGGCAGTATTCAATAATATTTATTTGTTGAATTAAATCCCTAAGGTCTCATTGGCTCTATATGGGTTGGTTGACCCTGTGGTATGTAATTTTTGCACAGGATTTAATGCTGGAGAAGACTTTAGAGTTTTGTAGGGGAGGAAATTGCCCATTAGAGAGCTAAGTAACTGGCCCAGGGCCACCTGGGTGGTACATGGTAGAGCTGAAATTTGAACCTGGGTCCTCTGTTCTCATACTCTTTTTGCCACACTATGATAACTTCATAAAGAGGGTTCCTTGATCTCTATAGTCCCATTATACAGAAGTTTTTGGATCCCACTAGTAGAAGGCAGACCTGGAAAAGCAGAGAACTGAGGATCTCCCATCAAAATAATACTTGACATTTTTATAGCACTTTCTGAAATCAACTTCCCATTGATTATTTATAACAAGCCTTTTGAAGCATGTGGAACAAAGCTATGGATTTAAAGACCATCGAATCCAGCTCACCAATTTTACAGATAAGAAAACTGAGGCTGAGAAAGGGGGCAAATTGCCTAAAATCACACAGGTAGTGAGGGGAAGAGCCAGAATTTCAACCCAAGACACACGACCTCAAACCCTGCACTCTTCCCACTATATCTCCCTACTTGTCTATTGTTCTCATTTTATTGCTAAGGAAGCCTAAACTAAGAATGGAGGAACTGGGACCAGAAGCGAGGCCTTCTGATTTTCAACTCCATCTTATCTGTTGGGGCATTTGCCCAATGAAATACTTCAATACTCCAATGAATGTGTAATGTCACTGAGGTGCATATGTCCTCCATTTTGTGGGATTTTTATCCATGCCCTCCCACAAGTTTCCCTCAATATGCTGGATGATTTCCTTTTATTCTCTTAATATCACAAAAATAACAACGGCACAAAGAGTTCTCCACTGATTATCCATCCCTTTCTCTAACAGTGAGGCTGACTCATCTTTTTTCAATCATACATTTCTTGGAAGACGTCCTTTACCCCAATTCTCTCGTATCATTCCTTGTTCATAATATGTTACTACCTGCTCACACCCACGGTAGGCCTCTCCATTTCTCTTTGAGTGATCATAAGCTTCAATTTTTTTAGAGACTGTCATGTTTCATCACTCAAAGCCTGGAATCTATAACTGTTAGGCATAAAGATAAGTCTTTGTTTCAAGGAGAGGTTTGGGACAGGGGGCACTAGAAGACCTTTGCAATTCTTCAAAGGCAATCCAACCTGTATTTTGTTCAATTCTGGGCTCAGCTCTCCGTCCATTTTCAATGTCTCTCCAAGATCTACAGTGTATTTGTCTAATTGTGCATCCAAATGTGGCGGTAGACACTTAACGCCCATGTGCTCTCTGGATACACAGGACAAGCTCTTTCAAGAGGTTATGGTTCATTCAGGAGACTGTGTAGCTTTCTGGGGCTTGACACAAATGGTACAAGGTCATTTAAGGATGGAAGTATCTGGAGGACCTCACCATCAATTGGATTTCCTCCATGACAGTGATGATCATACCTTCAGCAAAGATAAGTGTATCTGTTTTATGCTTCACCTGATATTCATCATCATAGAGCAGTTGAACACTTTTCTGCTGCAACATTTGTCAGACACTTATATGACATTGACACATACATGGGAGACATCTTTTCAGAGGAGAGCCATTATGGCAGTGTTTTTGTCTATACCAAATGTTTTTGATAGTAAACAAACAATAAGTGTGGGTGGGATCTTCTATTACCTATGTTTTTCAATCAATTTTGTGGTAGTAAAGATGTGTTTTTCTGGGGAAGATCACTTACCAAGCCTTTCTTATATTCTAATTCTTTTGTCAGTGATGTCCTCAAATTAGATTTAAACTATTCACATAACCATCTTATGTAGATAGGAAAGTAGGCCTGTGTTGTGGCAGTCACTGATGTTCTCTTGGTCATCTGTTTTGGTAATAATAAAGTGTGAGATCCTTCACACATCTTTGCTAACTTTCCTTCCTTCAGGTACCTTGAAAATCAGTTCCTTCATGTTCTCAAAACTGTGTTCCCTCCAGCATGCACCTCCTTTGTATATCCTCAGTCTGGTCTGTCTGCTTTTCCCATCTTCCTTTTCCCCAGTGCTATTTTTATTTACTTAAGAACCATAACTGGGTCTGTGATGTTAGAATTCAAATGGGCTTCCACCATGATAACTGATGAAAAGAACATTACGAAAATCTTTGCAGATTTTTTCTATCTTTTGTCTATTTGTTTTCTTCCAGTTTCATCCTTAAATACCCTTTTGATAACATAGCATGGTTGGGTCTCTTGCCAAACTTTCTTTAGATTGGTTTTTCCTTCCAACACTTCTGTTTTATGAGGCAATCCTATTTACAATTTTCACATTCCTCTGTAAGAGTGTTCAAATGAGTTTACATTCTAAACTGGCATTGCCTTTGACTGCCATATCTCTGTCTGACAATTAGATCAAGTATTTGTTGATTGAGGAAATTTTTAGGGTCTTTTGATTTCCTCATTATGGCAATGGTCTATATCAATTAGACCTCTGTTCACAAACATTATAATGGGTGTCAACGTGCTTTTCTTTGTCCATTTTCCATTTTCCAGAATCAACAATTTGTTAAGTAGGATAGGTGGAGATTGTTTTAATTACAAACCATTTCCTTTTCTCCTTTTTATTCTTTCTTTTAGTTTTGCACTAATCTGATCCTTGCCCTAACAGGTTGGTGGTTTGTCATAGACTCCCACCTCAATAACAAGCCATTTCCTGTTTGCTCAACCGTAATCAATTTCATTTTTTAATGCTATTTGTGCTCACCATGTCTGGAGGCTCCCAATTTTTTTTCTCAAAGCTTTAATGATATAAAGGAATAAGGCTTTTATGTGGTGTACAGATCTTTGGCCTCACGTTCCTTTCTCATCGTAAACCATATTTTCCAACATATTTTCACTATGCCAACCTTTGCATTAAAGTCACTGAGTACCATAGTATATATTGATTTAATTTGGATGGTTTTATTGAATTTTTCATTGGATTTCACTACTTCTTCATCTTCTGCAACAGATGTTGGAGCAGGAGATGAAATTATTTTCATGTCAGTCCTTTTATAAAAGTTCATCATGAGCAGTGCAGTACAAGATGATCCGAATGCCCCATGAAATGCTGTTGCTGCTTGTCGCCTTTGGATGCAGGCTAAAACCAATTCTCTCCATCTGTTCACCTCTCCAAGGAGAACCTATGAGCCATCCTGCCCCTGAACGGCCACTTTTTTCCTTTTAGTTTCATTTACAGCAAGTGTCTTGCTTACATTTGAGCACCAAAAGCTAAACTCATGTTTCTAAACTAAGAGCTTGGTAATCCTTAGCACCCTCTGCTTCCTTTTTTGTTACTTTGCTCCTGTCAGTGCACAAGGAAATGGGCACCACACAGAACCAAAGACCATTTTGTAGTTGTGTTTCTTTCACGGGCTGCTATCACTAGAGAACCCATCATTAAACTGCAGTTAGTATGCTGGGGATGAACTAGCTTCTCCATACTTCACTAGGATGGGTCTCAGAAAACACAGTCTCTCTGCACCATATCTGAAGTCTTTCCAGCCAGAGCTTGCTTTCCTCTGGTGCAGCCTTTGAGAGCCCAGGGCCACCTCTATAATACAAGAAGACATTGGAGGTGGACTTTGTGAGTTAGGTGACACAATGTTCCATGAGGACTGCTCATGAAAATGGGGTGTAGGCTTATTAGCTAATGCCTGGGAAGTGAAGGCTTTGACTTGACGATGTATTAGGACATGCCCTACAGCATCCTTAGGATTAGTAATTCACCAAGTGCTCAGACAGTGATGATTCAATACCTCTAATCTCTCTTCTTTTTGTAGAGTGTTTTCTTCCTTTCTTTTCGTAGCTACTTCTTTTGCTTTCTGATCCCTTGTGCACCCCTTCTCAAAACTGTACCTCTCTCTCTCTCTCCCTCCCTCCCTCTCTCTCTCTCTCTCTGTCTCTGTCTTTCTCCCTCCCTCCCTTTCTCCCTCCCTCTGTTTCTCTCTCTCTCTTTCTCTCTCTCTCTCTCCCTCCCTCCCTTTCTCCCTTCCTCTGTTTCTCTCTCTCTCTTTCCCCTCACCCCCCCCATACACACACACACACACACACACACACATACACACACACACATTATAGAGAGCTCTCCTAAAAAGGTACATGTTGAGGGACAGAGAAGATGGAGATCCAATTTAAGGGGAGAACTGGAATATGAGGAGAGACATAGGGAAGGAAAATATGCACCGAGATGGAGAAGACAGATGTGCAGGAAAAGAATACCCAAACTCCTACCCTACACCATTATGAAGAGAAGACTTAGAAATTGACTTCCCAGATGGAAGGAAAGTATTCTTCTGACCTAGAATCAGGAAATATTAGTGCTGAAAGGAGCCTTAGGGGTCATCTAGAATAACCCCATCATTTGAAAAGTGCTGAAGCCCAGATAGGGGAACAGATATGTCCATAGTTCCAGAGGCACTGAGTGGCCTGGACAGGTTAAGAACCTAGATATCCTGACTCTAGACACAATTCTCTTTGCCATTTACAATGGAGAAAAGAGAAGCAGAGAAGGCACACAGATTTCTATATTATGCTGTCAAAAGAGTAATAAAAATTAAATGCAATGAAACTTTGCAGACATGCTTTAGTGTTCAATTGATTTCAACTAAAATCAATCATCAATCATCATAATTGAATACTATGGGTAGAGACCTAGGAAAGAGCTGGATTGACTACTTTGTCAGCATAGTTATGCTGGTCAATTTCCCATTGGCCTTCCTCTTTAGGAAAGTCTTTATTTGGAAGTTATAATGTGTCAAATATCACATTTGAAAAAAAAACCCGTTATTTATTGACCAACTCACGTTCAGTTCCAAACCTTCTCTAATCAACTCCCACACAATTTCTGCCCTCATTTGACTAATTTTTACTTTTGTGCAGTTTTTTTTCTTTTTTGGAGGGGGAAGATAGAGCAATTGGTGTTAAGTGACTTGCTCAAGGTCACACGGCTATTGTGCAGTGTTTTTACATTTGATGACCATACCGTCTTCCTGGATATTCCTATCTCCCTTGAATTCTTATGACGCTTCTGTCTCTTGATTTGTCTGACCACTTTTAGCCTCCTCTGCCAGATTACCCTTTATAGCCTGTCTCCCAACCTTAGATATACCCCAAGACTCCATCCTAGGACGTCTTTCCTTTTTCTCTCTCTCTTCTTTTAGTGAACTCATGAACTCTCATGGATTCAATTAGCATCTTTATCCAGATGACTACAGGCTCTCATGGCCAAGTACCTACCTGACATCATCTAGTTGTCCCATTGGTCTCCCAATCTAAGTAAATATGTGTATGTGTAT
Source organism: Pseudocheirus occidentalis (assembly GCA_028646575.1). Lineage (NCBI taxonomy): Eukaryota > Metazoa > Chordata > Mammalia > Diprotodontia > Pseudocheiridae > Pseudocheirus > Pseudocheirus occidentalis. The sequence goes on from CM053598.1 coordinate 19,117,203, forward strand.
GTGTGTGTGTGTGTGTGTGTGTGTGTG
>CM053598.1:19117729-19160827 GCA_028646575.1 Pseudocheirus occidentalis
TGAGAAAAGGACCCATATGTACAAAAATATTGCAGCTCTCTTTGTGGTGGCAAAAAACTGGAAATTTAAGGGATGCCTATCAATTGGGGAATGGCTGAACAAGTTGTGGTATATGAATGTAATGGAATACTATTGTGCTATAAGAAAAGGGAAGGAGATGGGCTTCATAATTACCTGGAGAGGCTTATATGAATTGATGCTAAATGAGAAGAGCAGAACCAGGAGAAATTGTACACAGTCACAGACACATCATATGTGCGATGACCAACCTTGATAAACTGGACTCTTCTCAGCAACGCACAGCTAAAAGACAGCTCTACAAGTCTCAGGATGGAAGAGATGTCTACGTTCAGAGAAAGATCCAGAAAGACCAGCGGTTAAGTGGAGATTAAAGCAATACATGCTATTGTTCTTTTCCATGTTTGGTTTTGTTTCTTCTTTCCCACTGTTCACTCCATTGGTTACAACTGTTCTATACAACCAGACTATTGTACAATGTGAAAGTGTTTGCAGATCCCGTACGTGATTGTACGCCACCACGGTGGTTGGGGGAGAAGGGAGGGGAGAAAATCTGAAACTCAAGTGATTCTGTAACTCAATCTTGTAAACTAAAAGTAAATAAACAAGTCAATTAAAAAAATAAATAAATATATTTCCTCCCCCCCTAAAAAAACCTGTTTTGTCCCCTAATTAATATTATAAAACATTGATGCAAATCACCATCCATAAAAATAATAGCTACCACAGTCATTAAGCAGCAACACATCTCAAAGACTCTGAACAACAAGCCTCAATGGCAAACAGGCAACCAACGGTGACTTCTGTTAAGCTGCTAAGCCCCATATTCATCAAGGTTCCCTTTGTTTGGGATTACAACCAAGATCTTCGGTCAAGAACGTCTTTGACAGATTTCTGTCCGGGAGTCGGTGCTGGCTTAGCCTCTACATTTTGTACCTGAGGAGGCCAAGATCTCACCACCAATTAAGCTATTATCTCCACTGGGAAGCAGCTGACGAGGTGAAGCCAAAGGTTTGTGTAACCGATGTGTCAAAGGAGGAGGTCCGAGACACAAAATTCATCTTTTCCCAGATGTTCTCCTTGTCCAACTGGTCTGCTTCCATCGGTTCTTTCATACTATGTGGTGGTTTATCTGAAGGAGGAAGGGGTGCCCGTCTTTTTTTCCTCTTCCCATCATTATTGCTCAATTGTTCCTTTGTTCGAGACACCTCAACATTTTTCTGGAAGACTATTTGATGACTCCCATCAAAGAATGCACCCCAGGGGGGCGGGGATTGTTTTTCACCAATGAGGAATTGCCCATCAGTATCTTCAATTTTCTTCTTTATTATATCAGTTAAACCCTCAAGTTTCACTGGGGAATCAATGCCTAGAATGATTTTAAGGGAGAAAAAATGGTGATCAATTTCCCAAGTTACAAGAATTTTTCACTAGAGACTGACCGTTGATTTCCTAACTTGAAGAGCTAGGAAGGGTCTTAGATCATTACCTTAAGACAAAACTAAGTCATTTTAGGATGTTTATGATAAAAGATAATGAAGTTTAAAAAAATAGAAAGTGAAAATCAAACAATTCCCATTTATGTTGACAAACATCTGTGAGCCCCAGCTTCCTCATCTGTAAAGTGCTGGGTTTTGTCCCTTTTCAGCTCAAAGTCTAAAATGCAATGAGTCTATGTTTCTCGATCAATACAATTCTCCTGGAAGTATCTGGTCAAAAGTGCTCCTACTCATGGCTAGAGAGCACTGCTACGGGACATAATGCTCCAAAATAATATTGCTCCTGAAGTCTTTTCTCCAATCTGGAAGTCTCTGTCATATTTCATATGGACACATGCGTGTATGTGAGCAATATAGGTACATTATATGTGACACACATTATTATATAATGTGTGTTATATGCCTATATCATATACATACATGTATATGAAATACATTTGTTTCATTATGTATAAGTACATGCAACACAAACATATGTGCACATATATGTAGATAAATAGATTTTTATATTATATGTATTTTAGCAAGTATATCTATAGAGTATATGTGAGTGACATATACATACACATTCACAAATGTATATATACATATGAACAACCCTAGGTAGAACAGCTTCACCTCCCTTCTGAGTCAAGGTCATGTTTCCACTTCCACAGTGGTCGGAATTACAAAATTTCAGACTGTTGTGACTGAATAAACATTTGGCCTCCAGACTGCAATTGACTTTGCCAGAGGGGAAAAGACCAGAGACACAGAGTGAGGCCTCCCCATCACATTTCTGTACCTTCTTCTGTAAGGAAAGTACCCCAAGCAGTATCCAACAGCTAGTGAATATTTACTCTTAAACAAAACGTACTATTTTCATTCAACCAGGCTTGAGGAGTGTGTGAGTTTGGATAGACCAGGTTGAGGACAGATTAAAACAGAAGGTGGTTGTGATTTCCTGTCTATTCACAATATGGTTGCAAACTCACAAAGCTTAGATCTTAAATACCCTTCAAAATAAGGGCTATTGGAATATCAATGAGCCTGAAAGTTTCAAACTTTCCCAAGTACCAAACATCGCAATTTTCTTTGGCTGGAGATGAAAGCTTTCCATTCATTAATATTCATTTTCCAAAACCACTTAAAAATGAATTTAATAAAAGAGAAAAAATTACAGTACATGACTGTAATTTGGAATATTGTAAGCTTTCATTTTCAAAATTTTCATCAGCTTCCCAGTTAATGTTTATTTCCCTGTACCTTTATTCATGCTGAACCCTTAAAATTGTGTTTGATCTCAAGCATTCAAGCTATGAAAAATGTGTATTCATTAATTTTGTATTAATTCATATATTAAACATGAACTCCTTAGGATGTAATCATAGTCTTTTTTCATTCATTCTGACGGCCCTTAAAAAATTCAGCATTTTAATGTCAATAGAACAAGCTGTGTGAATACAGACAATGTTGTTTTTGTTACCCTGCAGCTTGGAAAAGACAAATCCCACTTACTCATATCATGGTAGACCGAGGTCGCCTCTTTTGTCAAGAACAAAGGTGGTTTCCGTGGTGACATAATCTCAATTTTCATAAGTTCTTCACAACAATGCTTCCATTGGCCTGAGAAAGAAAAGGCAGACTAGCCTAAAATATAAATGCAAATCTATATATTTTATTTTTAACAGATGCCAGTAAATTTAATTTGATTTGTGAGTAAACCTGAAAAATATCACCTTTAAATCAACTTGCTATAAAGCCCATAACTCTCCTTACTGTTCCTTTAAAGATCCAAATCTTGATGTAATGACAATATTTTTAAAAATAGAATAATGATTGTTTTTTTTAAAAAAAGGAAAAGTCCCTTGTGCACATATTAAGCTATGACCTTAGGACAGTAAATGTTTTACTTCTTTACTAAAGGGACAGTAACCTCCACTTTGTGATTCCCACTCATGGTTAAAATATGGAGATGTTCATTTACATAATGAATAAAAAGCACTCAGTGTCTAAGAAAAAATCAAAAGTAAAAATTATCTGAAAATGTGTTAAAAAAAAAAACAACTCAGTTTCGAGGCATGATTTTAATTTGGGAAAATGTAACTAAGAAATAAGAATTGCCTGTTTAACAAACAATTGTCCTGTTATCTAAGATGATTATCAATCTTTCGACAACCATATAATGTTGGAAAATTATTCTCTTTTCTTTAAGTGGAACCAGTTATTAATAAAAGATTGGATAGATACGCACAATTTATTTCTAACCTGAGCAAATTTGTTTTAGGAGAGACGTTTTTAAATGAGTAGTCATTGGAATCTCAAAAAGTCTAATCTTGGAGAAAGTTAAATTTAAAGAGCTTGGGAAAGATTAACTGTTCTTTCAAAACTTTTATTTTAAAATCAGACCTTCAGACCGAGTTCCCTTGGCGGGGCTCCAGTAACATACATTCATTCCTCTGTTCATTCCTTCATTACTGAACTTTTTGAGGACCCACTATGCACAGATAACAACATTGCGCATCACTGCAACCGCTATTAATTAACTGATACAAAGACATCCAGTTGTCTCTGGGCACAATGTTTATGTCTTCCACACGATCAGGAAAATGACTGTAGTATAAAAGTGTAGAACTTTTAAAGACTGAATTATGGCCTGCGGTTCCCTGCATTTTATTATGTTCTCAATATCCATGCTCATGATCTGGTCTGACTGGTTTTCCTGGCTTTAAGAAATTAAAGACATCTCATTTTCAGGCAAGTTATCTGCACAGTTTCCTGAGTTTTGCTCTAAAATACTAGCAGGTTAATTAAGACAGTTACAACTTCTCAATCCATTCACCTCAAGTAAATAAGGAAAATAAAAAAAACCTTTTAGTGTATTTTATTACAGCCTGTTAAATACGGTATAGGGTAAAAATATGGAAACAAGCAAGACAGCAATTTATGAAAGGAATAAAATTGCAAGGATAAACCTTCACGAATGCTCTAAGCCAAGTTTAAATCTCCAGAGATCTCAGGCCCAGTACTTTCCCCCTCTTTTAAATAAAGACATAAAAGCTAGCTGTTTCCCTCTTCTCCCCCCCCACCCCCCCAAATCAACCTCTAGTCTAATGAGAAAATAATGAAACAGATTGTGGACAAGCCAAGCAAGATGTCTCTGCTGCCTTTCTCGACAAATTCTGAAGTGCAGTGTTTTTACTGCACCCGATTAGCTGAAGGAGTTTCATTGTTAAACTGCTGGCTGAATTTTGTAAAAGATACTAATCTTGTTGGAAATTGGAACATAATACCACCTTCCCCACTGCACCCCTCACAACAGCAAATTCTACTCAAGTCAGAGAAGCATAAATTTAGGTGAAATGTTTACCGGCTGAATCTTCACAATTGAAGGCCAATATTCTGGCAAGGAAATAAAATTGGTGCATATGGTTGTGGGTGGCTGCGTCTTAATATCCAAACCAAATCTCCCTTAAGAAATATTAAATATGAACGCTGAGCTCACACAGAAGCAGCTCTATTGTGTAGAGGGAACAGGAGACCCTGGCCTTACAGTTGGTTACCCTCTCGTATCTATCACTTACATGGCTAAAGGGTGGACCAATGCTGGGCCACGGTGGAGAGAAAGTAGTGTAAGTTAGGAAGGAAAAGCTCTCTCCATCCTGGACACAGGTGCCCAAACAGCCTCCCTCATGCCTCTGCCTGACTCACCCCCGCCCCCAACGGCTGCCTTTGCTGCTGTTCAGTTCCTTTGGTTGTGTCCTATTCTTTGTGAACTCACTTAGGGTTTTCTTGGTAAAGATCCTGGAGGGTGCGCCATTTTCCTCTCCAGATCATTTTACAGATGAGAAAACTAAGGCAAACAGGGTGAAGTGACTTGCCCAAGGTTACACAGCTAGTAAGTATCTGAGGTTGGATTTGAACTCAGGAAGATGCGTCTTCTTAACTCTGGGACCAGTGCTCTATGCACTACGGCGCCACCTAGCTGCACTCTACTGTCTCTAGGACAACAGAGAAAATCCTCAGCCTCTGAACTGGCCTTGGTCCAAAATGGGGCAAGGAAGATGAGGGTTGGCTGCATTCTGTCTGAAAAGTTACCCAGTGCTTCCAGTGTCCCAGTGCTCTTGCTCTCATTGACCTCCTCTGCAGTCCAGCCTGGATTCTCCTCTGTATTCAAACAGGCGGGGCTTTGTCATGGGACTCCCTTCCTCAACACTCTCTGTTGAAATATCTTTTCACCTCCTATTACAATATATTTTTTGAATCAGCCTGTTTTCAGGGGAAAGAGGATAGAAATCAACTACTTGTCAACAAGCATTTTTCATCCACCTGATTTTTCCCGCCTGGATAGTAAGAGATCTTCCTGCGTGATGATGGATCTCATTCAGGGGGCTCTAACAGTGATACTCAGAGTACTGAGGACATCTGCTTCAGAAACAACTTCGACAATGGTAAAAATGGGTTAAGATCTAATTAGTATTGTTTTTCATGATTTTGTTTGGTGCCTGATGCACACAGTGCCTCCCAGCTTTCTCCCTGACAAAATTCATATATTCAGGATATATGTAAAACTTTGGTGTAGTCTACAAGCTTTTGGCCCCATTTGTTGCTTATTCCTGAGTTACATTTCCAAGTACATTTTTCATAGTCCCCCCTATGTTCTTCTTTGTACTAGAGTCTCTGGATATTAAGTAGATGTTGATTTAATTTAGAAAGTCTTATCAAATTCTTGGAAGGATTTTTCTGTGTCCTCCTCCTCCTCTACAACAGATGTTGGCTTTACCTTCCTGTTGTTTTTTTTTTTTTTTTGGAAAATGCTCATTCAGTCCCCTGCAATATAAGACAGCTTTGTCTCTCGTGAAATAGTATTTTATTGCCTTAAGACGTACGGTAAAACTAACTGCAACACCTTCTTTATTTGCCATTCTAAGAAGGACCTTTTGAGAAACATTTCTGCTAAGCTGCTATCTCTTCATTAATGTGTTAATACTGATAGGATTCAGTTGCTCCAGTCATATGTCCGTTCATGGGTCAATGGGTAGAATCCCCAATTTGGAGTACTAAGTAGAGTCAATGTTGGTGTCAAACCTTGAGGTTATCTGAACTTCTGTTTCCTTTTCTGTTGGTTCCCACCATTCCTCAAGTAGAAGGTGGTAACCTAAAAGCCTTGCTTGGATTCAGTTGTCTTTCTTCCACGGATTGCTATGGCCAAAGAGTTTCTATAAGAATTGCTTTCCTTTTAAAAGAAGGTAAGCTCATAGCTTAACAACTCTTATGTATATGTACATATGCATGTGTGCATATACACAGATACACAGACACACAACCTTATCATGCTGGAAATTCTTCAGTAACTGGGAAGAGAGTGTAGGGAGGTGGGAGCATTGAAGATGATAACTTAGAAACACAGCTCTTCGATCCTGGATCTTAGGCATCTTGTTTGCTCAAATCTCGTGACACCGTCCTTGGCTTCCAAGCTGCAGGATGGTGATGCTTCCTCACCAAGGCCAATCCCACTACACGGCCCTCGATCCCATCTCCTCTGTCATCAGCATTCCGTGTTCCCATCATCTCTTCTTTTCTCTCATCTTCAAATTCTTTTTTCCACCGGTTCCTTTCTTACTGTCTACAAACATGCCCGAGTCTCTCCTAGCTGGAAAACCTTCTTGAGACTTGAGCCAGCCTCCTGCATTTCCTCATGGCCAGTCTGTTAGAGACAGACATCTACACCAGAGCTTTTACTTTGCACTCACTTCTGAACCTTTTGTAACCTGGCTTCCCACCTCATCCTTCAACTAATGCCCTCACCTGATGGCTTTTCTCCATCTACATCCCACCTCACCTTCCTTAAGCATGGGACCCTACTGAGCAGCTTCTACTCCCAGACAATGTGGCACCACTCTCTTGGTTTGATTTCTCTGTCTGCTTCTCCATCTTCCACACAACATCCTCTAACTCTGGGTGGACCCTAAAATGGCGCTGGGTCCTCATCTATGCTCTCTCTACACTCTCGGAGACAGTGTCAGCTCCTACAGGTGTAAGCACCATCATCTCTATGCCAATGACTCTCACACCAGCCCTCCTCTCTTCTGAAATATGCCTATTTCCCGCTGGATCCCTGGAGGTATCTCAAATGCAACATGCCTTCATTCTTTCCCTATCTTCCCTGCTCAGTAGTTCCCCATGTGTTGGCAAGGGCACCACCAACCTTTCCATCACTCAGGTTGGCATTATGCTTGGCTACTCACTCTTCCTCACCCCACATTACAGAACCAAATCTTATCATTTCTACCTCACCAATGCCTCTGGAAGCTAACCCTTTCTCTCTCCTCACATGATCACCACCCTTATTCAGGTTCTTATCCCCCTCAATGTTTTGATCTGTCTTCCTCCCTAGAGTCTCTCCCTCTCCAATTCATCCTCCAACCATTTCCCTAAAGTATGGGTTTTACCAGGTTACTCTCCCACTCAATACACTTCAATGGCTCCCTCTGTCTCTAACTCTCAGTTCCTCTGCTCAGCTTCCATAGCCCTTCACATTCTGACCCTGACCTCCATTCTCCATAGTCCATCCAAACCAGTCTTGCTGTTCCTCACATGTGATGCTCCACCTCTCACCCCCACAACTTTGTTTCTGTCTAATCCGTGCTTACTCCCCACCTTCTCCAGGAAACCTTTCCTGCCCTCTCCAGCAGCCAGGGCCCTTTCTACAACACATTCACCTCTTGTATTTTGCTCATACTTTGCATATCCTCATGATTCAGAAGGAGATATCTCGGATAGAACGCATGCTCCTTTCCCTGTTTGTATCCTTGGTGCCTAGCACAGTGCACATTCACAGCAGGTGAAAAATACTTGCTCATGGGTTGACTGATTGAAAGAGATAAAGCTCTCTGGATTTCTGAGGACATCACTGTAAATGTTAAGAAAAAGGAGAGGGATGGGGGCTACTAGGTGGTGCAGTGAGTAGAGCACCAGCCCTGGAGGAAGACCTGAGTTCAAATCCAGCCTCAGACATGGAACACTTACTAGCCGTGTGACCTTGAGCAAGTCACTTAACCCCAATTGCCCTGCTATTCCTCCCTCAAAAAGCAAAGCAAATAAGGATTTATTAACTACCTACAATGAGCCAGGCACTGTAACAAATGTTATTTTGTTTGATCTTCTACAATAATCTTGCCAGTAATTGTCACTACTACTACTATTCCTATTCTGCAGATACAGAAAGTGAGGCCAACTTGCCCAGAGTCACACGGTGAGTGACCCCCCCCAACCCTGACACTCTGTGGACCAGGATGCCCCGTGGCAGCACTATTTATTACACACAACTACGTCCCTAGGAAGCCCCAAATGTCTACTTACTGAGGTCAAAAACATGCTGCCTGAAAGCGTCCATCCACTGGTCAAGCTCTTCTGGACTATCGGTGGCAAACATCTGTTTGACTGCCGTACTAGCCATGAGGTTGATCACGAAGAAACGGTTGGCTCTCTTCTTGGGATCCGTGTCCATTGTGCGGACTCTGGTTTCCTAAAAGTTCAGATAAAAGACCAACAATGCACCTCAAAGACTGCGGTGCTCAGCTGGCCCAGCTGCCCGGGACAAAATGACCAGTCTGACCGCTGATCAGGAAGGGCCTAAAAGGAGGCGTTCCTGGGACTGATTTCAATACTCAAACTTGTATCAAGAACATGGGAGTTTCCATATGAGTAACATGTTAAAGTTGGCTCTCTATACTGACTGAGCTCAATTCCACGAGATGAAACCCCAGCCACCGCTAGAATCTTTCTCAATGTTTGAGGGAGATGGGGCGGGGCGGAAGTGAACGACACACTTTTATTTGCAGCTCTTAACCTGAGCAATGAAACAAGAAGAGAAAATGATAACTGTAACACAGAGTATAACTTATCTCCGTTTCCAACAGTAATAAAATGGAAAAGAATGGGTAAGATGCTCTTCGTTCTGACATTCATGCTAAAAACCAGAAGGATCAGTTGATACATGGAAAGGACAATACAGACTCTACCATAGAGAGATGTTGTGAGGGATTCCTCATTAACATTTATTTTATATCTACCATTCATTTATAAAGCTCCTAGCTAAAGGTCTATAAAGCGATATTACTCCCATAAGATGTTCAAATTCAATTTCTGAATGCTGGGAAGCATTTTAAAAAACCAGACCCAAGTCCCTGAAAAGACAATCATTCTATTGGGCCTGATTTACCCACAGAAAGAGGAGAGGAGAATCTTGGGGCTGCGTGCTCTCAGAAAAGGTATGTCTGAACAGTGAGCGGGCAGATGGCTCCCTTCGGCCGCTGGGGGAACATACCCTGCCACTGAAAGGGATGATTATATAATAAGGTAAACTGGAAAATGTTTAAGGGGACAGACCTCCCTGAGCAGAGACTTTAAAAGCCGTCTCAGCCGGGGGAGTCACAAGTGGCATGAAGGAGGGCCACGACCCCTGTGCTGTTCAATTTTTACAACTACTTGTTTGTTATCTTTTGTTTTGTCACATTGCCTGAACTTCCTGTTTCTTTCCCCCTTACTTCTCCCAGAGAATCATCCCACTGAATAATTAAAAAAAATTTTTTTTAAAGAGAGTCCCCCTCAGAAAAATAGATGGATCAATTGGAAAAAAAAATCTGACAACATATGTCATGTTCTATGCCCCTGGATCCCTGCCTTTGCCCTCCCACACCTCTGCAAAGGAGGAAGTGTGTTTGTGTGTGTGTGCGTGCACACACACACACACACACACACACACACACATGCTTTCTGCTCTCTCCTTTGGTACCTGGCTTGTTCCTTGGCTTTTTGTACCATTTTCCCCCCAACCTCTTTAAATTCTAGCACCTTCCCTCCCAATTTATCCTGTAGATAGCTCATTTTGTATATATTTGCTTGCATGTTGGCTTCCCCATTAGACTGCTAGCTCCCTGAAGGCAGGAATGGTCTTTTGTCACATTCTACAAGTCCCTACTGCTTAGCATACAGTAGGCACTCAAATGTTCATCGACATTCATTTGCTGGGTTGTAGCCATTGTGGGCAGATGGTATTTTGCTGTGGCTGTTTTGCCTTGTATTAGTTCCTGTCTTTCTGCACATATCTGTTATCTAATATACATATATAAATACTACGTGTCATTTATGCACGTATACATTATCACCATATTCCTTTACATTCACACACTGCAATTCATACATCATTTTCCCTAATGAGCATCTACCGTGTTCCAAGTTCTTTGCTACTACAAAGAGCAATGCTATAAATATGTTGGTCTATTATGGGACCTTGGAATCTCAGTTTTAAAGGCCATGAATATTTCAGTTACTTTGTTTGTATAATCCCAAGTTGCTTTCCAAAGTGCTGCACTAATTCACTGCTCTACCATTTGTTCACATTAGTAAGAGAAGTCTTTCCACGTTCCCAGCACGGACCACTCCCAAAATGGCAGGGGGGAGGAGAAACTCCAGGGCTGTTTTGGTGAGCATTTCTCTTACCATGAGTGATCTGGAACCTCTTTTAGGTGGTTGAATTCTTCTTTGGAGAACTGTTCATGTTTATATCCCTGGGCCATTTACCAACTAGGGAATGGCTTTTTGTTAGTCATCCAAAAATCTCGGATCACAAACCCTAATCTAAGAATTTAATGCAAACACTCTCTCCCTCATTTGACTGATTCTCTTCTTTATCTAGATGTGCTCATTTTGGTCGTGCAGAAGCTTTTCAACCTCATTTTATCAAAATTTCCTATTTTATCTTTCATAATTGGCTCTGTCTCTGGCCTGGTTAAGAATATATCTCTTAACCATAACTTTGAAAGATATGTAAAGTGCTTTTCTAATTTTTTTTAGTGACAGTCTTTAATATTCAGGTCACAAATCCATTTTGAATCATTGTTAAATATGGCATAAGATGTGGGTCTAACTTTGGCCAAATTACTTTCCAGTTAACTATTGGTTCTTATCAAATATGGAGTTCTTTTCTAAGTAATTAATTTTTCAGGTTTATCATACACTCAGTGATTTATTGTGTTCCATTATTTCTGATTCTCCCTTGTCTACTCCCTGTCATTGATTTATTCATATGTCATTTAAGGGATAACAAATGCTTTGATGCCTGCTGCTTTATAATACAGTCTGAAGCATGGAAGAGTCATTCTCTTCGCTCTTACTTCTTTCATTATTTCTCTTTATAGTCTATATCTTTTATTCCTTTAAATAAATTGTTTTTCTTTTTTGGGGTTTTATAAGTTTTATATTTATCCCTTTGATAATTTGGTTGCCATAGCATTAAAACTGTAAATCAAGTTTGGAAGTATTTCCATTTTTATTCTATTGGCATGGCCCAGCCATGAGCACTAAACATACTTTCAATTGTTTATGTGGTTCTTTATTCCCTTAAGGAGCCCTTTGTAACCGAATCTACACAAGTGTTGAGTGTTTGCTTCTTCCACAGTTTATCATAGGGCCCACATAGAATGTCTCTGAAATATATACATGATGAATGTCTTTGAAATATATGCATGATGTGAGGAAGGAAAGGTGTGCCCTGGATGACAGAAACAAAATCTGTTGTTTCTCTGCAGGGTAATGCCTTGACCTGCATGAGAATTATGAACTTAAGTAAGGTAGAGCTCACTCTCTCCTCCAGAACCAAGATCTAAAAAGATTCTGGCATTCTAAAATGATGTGCCCAATCCAAAATAAAACCATACATATATATATATATACACACACACACACACACATATATATATATACATATATGTATACACACACACATATATGTGTGCGTGTATATGTATGTATATATTGCTTGTGTGTGTATGTATATATGTGCATGTGTATGTATGTGTGTATATATGTATATATGCATGTACAAATATGTATGTGTGTGTATGTATGTGTATATCTATATATATATATCTATATCTATCTATCTATCTATCTATCTCTCTCTCTCTCTCTATATATATATATATATAAAATAAAGACAGGCTGATTTTACTAAAACACAGCCAGGAAAAATATCAGCTAGAATCAGTTTGTGAAGCACTTTAAATGCCTTAAAAGTAGTTTATATTTAGTCTAGAGGCAGCCCCTGAAGTTTCTCAGGCAGAGGAGTGATAATGTCCGGATCTAGGCTTGAAGAACAGCATCTGACAACCGTGGTGGGGGACAGACTAGAGTGAAGAAGGAGATTGGGGGCAGAGAGGTGAAGCAGGAGGCCCACGCAATCATCTGGATGAGAAATAAAGATGGTCTCAGTAGGTGATGGGCAGACGAGTCGAGAGGTGAGGATGGACATGAGACTTTAGACATAATAAAGGGAGAACAAGGAGTCATGGAGGGTAAGATTACAAATCTGGAAGATGGGGATGTTGTTGATGTTGAAAGATGACAAATTTTGAAATGGGCCCTAATTACTTCTCTCTCTTCCTCAAAAGCAAATCCTTCCCTTTCTTTCCCTTCAAATATTCATCTCTGTGTACTTAATACCACAAAAGAAAGAGCTGTCCGTAATTTAGAAGGAAAAAGTTTAAAAACCAGACATCACATAACAGGGTAAGCTAGTTAGAAGTGGGAATAAAGCTAAGACATGTAGGCTAAGAAGGGGAAAGGTTGAGGCTTGTATCAAATCCATAATCAATAAATAAACATTATTAAAGGCCTACTAGGTCTCAGGCACAGTATTCTAGGCTGGGGACAGAAAGAGAGGCAAAAGACAGTTCCTGCCCTCAAGGAGCTCAGGGGATATGGGGCTCTGATAAAGGTCCTTGATAAAGATAACTAAGAAATATGTGACCAAAAGCTATTTGCCAGTAGATAGGAGGGCTGATAGAAGACAAACAATTCTCAAAAGAATCCTCAAGTATTCACAGCCAGATGAAAGAATGCTCCAGATCAGTAAGAATGAGAGAAATGCAAAACGAACACAAATCCCAAGTTTTACCTCATACCCAGAAAAATGGTAAAGCAGACAAACAAGGGGGACAGTTAATGATGGAGGCCACACAAATGCATCGCCAGCCTTTCTGGAATGCGGTCTGAGATGAATGATGCAAAGAGAGATTCCACTGTGAAGCTTACGCCCTACCCAAGGAAGTCAATGTATGGCCAAAGAAAAAAGGCTTAGATAGATGCACCAAAATAGTTACAGCGTTTGTGTAGTAACAAAGAACAGGGAAAAGGAAGATGCCCAGCACTTAAAAACATTACGATGCTTAAAGGAATGACAAATACAGTGAATTCTACCAAAATTTAAAGATCAACTAATTCCAATATTAAATAAATTATTTGGAATAATAGGCAAAGAAGGAGACCTATTGAACTTTTTATGAAATTATTATTTCATAAATTTTCATAAATTCATAAATTATTATTCGATAAATTTTATGAAATTATTATTATGGTGATGATACCTAAACCAGGGAGAGCTAAAACAGAAATAAAATCAGACCAATTTCATTAATGAATGTGAATGCAAAAATTCTAAATAAAATGCCAGCTAGGAGACTACAACAATATATCAAAGATTATACACTGTGACCAAGTAGGATTTATACCAGAAATGCAAGAATGGCTTACCACGAGGAAGACCATTAACATAACAGAAGTAACAAAAAATCATGATTATATGAATAGATGCAGAAAAGGCTTTTGACAAAACACAACCCTTATTCCTTTTAAAAATCCTTGAAAGCATAGGTATAAATGAATTTTTCCTTAAAATCATAAGAAGCAACTGTTTAAAACCATCAGCAAGCATTATCTATAATGGGGATAAGCTAGAAGCTTTCCCAATAAGATCAGGAGAGAAACAAAGATGCCCATTACCACTGATATTACTTAATATTCTATTAGAAATTCTACTATAGCAACAAGACAAGAAAAAGAAATTGAGGGAATAAAAACAGACAATGAGGAAACAGAACCATCACTTTGAAGATGATATGATGGTCTACTTAGAGAACTATAGATATACTTGGAAAATCTAAAAAGTTAGTTGAAATAGTAATTTTGGCAAAAGTAGAATATAAGATAAACCTGCATAAATCATCAGCATTTCTATATACCACCAACAAAACCTTTTAAGAAAGAGATAGTAGGGGTGGCTAGGTGGCGCAGTAAATAGAGCACCGGCCCTGGAGTCAGGAGGACCTGAGTTCAAATCCAGCCTCAGACACTTAACACAAAAAAACTAGTCGTGTGACCTTGGGCAAGTCCCTGAACCCCACTTGCCCTACCTTGCCCCTCCAAAAAAGCAAAAAAAAGAAAAGAAGAGATAGTAAAAAATATCTTATTTAAAATAACCATAGATAGCATAAAATACCTAGGAGTGTATCTGTCAAGACAAACTCATGAACTACATGTACATAATCATAAAACATGTTTTATTCAAGTAAAGCCAGATTTAAATAGTTGGAAAAATATTAATGTTCATGAATATGGAGAGCCAATACAATAAAAATGGAAATTTTACCTAATCTATTTATTGTCAAAAAAATAATTTTGTTGAGCTAGAAAAAATAATTCATTTGGAAGAAAAATATCAAAGAAATTAATGGAGAAAAAAGAGGTTTAGCAGTACCAGATGTTAAACCACATTATAAGGCAGTAATTATCAAAATTTTCTGGTACTGACTAAGAAAAGAAAGGTGGATCAGTAGAACAGAGGAGACACACAATACACAGCAGTAAATGATTATAATAACCTTATGTGTGACAAATGTTAAGATTTAAGCTTTGGGAATAAGAATCCACTATTTTGGTAAAAATTGTTGGGAAAACTGGAAAGCAGTCTGAGAGAAATTAGGTATAGACCAATATCCTACATGATTTACCAAGCTAAAGTCTAAAAGGATACAAGATCTAGATTAAAAAGGGAGATGAGACGATGAGAAGAACATGGAATAGATTATCTATCAGACTTACAGATGCCCATCCATCGGGGAATGGCTAAACAAGCCGCGGTCTACGATTGTGATGGGATATTATTGTGCTATAAGCAGGTAGGTTTTAGAAAAACTTGCAACTGATGCAAAGTGAAGCGAGCAGAACCAGCACTATTACAGGATGAAGAACTGTGAGTGCCTCAGATATATACTAATCCAAGGCAATCCTAGGGGATTTATGATGAAGCAAACTATCCGCTTCCGAAAAAAGAACTGATATTGGATACAGACTGAAGTGTGCTATTTTTTGCTTTCATTTTTTTTAATTGAAGTATTTTTGTAAAAACATTCGTTGAGTACCTCCTATGTGCCAAGCGCTGTGTTCAGCATGAGAATACAAAGAAAGGCAAAAAACGGTTCCTGTTCTCAAAAAGCTCACAGTTTAACAGAGGAGCCAACAAGTCAACAACTGAACAAACAAGGCGCATTCAGGGTAAACTGGAGAGAATCAACCCATGCCGTGCACAGTCAATAAAGGGTGTGCAAGATTTCCCACCAAGAAGACAAGCTCATAGATGGAAAGAAGAGCAGGGAACAGGTTTCGCTGTTTTAAAATATGACAACATTTTAGTGAATAAGATGTGTAAGGGAGGCCTCAAACTCAAGAGTTTTACATCTAGGGGTAGAACGGAACCAGCTAACTCAGAAGTGATCAAAAGGCATGTCTT
Organism: Pseudocheirus occidentalis; assembly: GCA_028646575.1. Taxonomy (NCBI): domain Eukaryota; kingdom Metazoa; phylum Chordata; class Mammalia; order Diprotodontia; family Pseudocheiridae; genus Pseudocheirus; species Pseudocheirus occidentalis. The sequence continues at coordinate 19,133,855 of CM053598.1, forward strand.
TTTTAGGACTTTTTTTTTTTTTTAATCCTTACTGGCCTAAGAGCATTGTATTTTTACCTTGTTAAAAGGCACTACCAAAGTGGGTTTTATTTTAACTTCAATTTCTTCTGGGCTATAATAGCAGAAGAGTTGGCCCCCTCTCAGCACACAGTAGAACCTTCTCCAGATAATCATGCCTTCAACCGTTAGCTGAAGAAGAAAGAATCAGCAAATTAGCAACTTTCTCAGTTTTGCTCATTTTAATACAATTTTGAAATTCTCCAAGCTTACTCTGTTTCTGCAATTTGAAACCAACAAGAGATTTCCCTTTTAATTCCTTGTGAAGTAAATAAATTTTGTGAAATAAAAAAAAGTTAGCTTCAGTGAATTAAGTCCCAAATTCACAAAGAATCTAGACTAAAAAAGAAATAAAAAAATACTACAGAGCTACTCCCCACACAAAATCATAATCAGTACATTGTTCTAGGAGATCTTTCACCAGATGATGCAAATCTATTAAAAATTAGTGTTCCAAACACAGCAGCAATCTATCAAATGACCTGGCAAAATTAGAAAAATAACTTGGTGACTTTCAAAATCTTGTTTTGCCACACTTTGTTGGAAACACTGCAAATGTCAACTACTCAGTAAGAATGCAAATTTTCTTTTCTTCTAATAATGGAATCTCTCTCGGAAAAAAAGCTATTGATTCACTATAATCCATAATGAATTATTTACTGGATGGAAATAACTATTTATGGATATAAATAAATCAGTAGTAGGTGGCAGAGAGACAGATTTGGAAGCCCAGATGCCTCAACAGTGCCAGAATCTCATCTCTGCCAATAACTGCCGTATGTGAAAGGTGTCAAGTATTTCCCCTTCCCCAAATCAGGGCTTCACAGGAAGGGGTCTTCTGTTGCTACTGAACATCCAGCACAGTTAGAGCTGGGATAGGGGGAAATGGGTAAGATTTCCTTATGCAACAAATGGTCTCCCTCTGGCCAAACCCCCTCTTCCTCTTCCCACAGACATGAAGTTCTTGACTGTCTCAGACCCTCTCACCAATCCATGACCGCTTCTCAGAATGCTTTTAAATCCATAAAATAAAATATATAGGATGACATAGGAAACCAATTTCATTGAAACTGTTGTAAGAACAATTTTTTTTAAGTTCATGGACCCATAACACACAGATGGACAGACACACACACACACATGTGCTCACCCACATCCTTTACAATCATGGTACTCAGAGAAGTAGCGATGAGCACCATATTGATACTGATCATTCTCCCATCCCCCGGATGTTGAAGGGCAGCCAAGCACTTTCCCAAGCCCCCCAGGGCCAAGCCAAAGAGCTTGACAGCAAAAACCTCTTAAGTTTCTACTGTGTTGGACTTTCCTATTGTAAGCCCAATTCCAACAAAGATCTTCCCAGTTTATATAATGAGTATGTAAGCACACCAACATTGGTCTAATGATTGATCAAATTTGGACACAACACCTTAATGAGCCCATAAACTCCGATATTCCATAACAGTCTTTCCCCTGTTGGAAGAAGGCCGAGGAACAACATCAGTATATACAGATTTAATTGGGTGTAATATTCTCTAATACTTCAAACAGACATTCACTACTGCTAAAGGATATGTAAAAGCATTCGAACCTGCTGATTAAGAAATCCTTTGAATGCATCTTCAGCCATGCAAGCTGGCTGAGCAGCTAATCGGCAGCACATGTTGCCATACAAGGGGAGCCAAAATGATGACTCTTCTGCTTAAAAGAAAAAAAAAAATCAGGAGGAGAAAAATCACAACCATTGTGTAGCAATAGAAACTCATATACGCCAGTTACAAAATCCATTTTAATTTTGTGATATTTTATCTTTGTATAACAATAGGTTTCAAAATCCATTTTTTTTAGCATTATAAGCTGTTTGACTGTTTATTATTCCAGTACTGTCTGGGGCTCATTCCACGCAGAATACCAATGGCATGATCGGATACAAATGAATGCTAGAATAAATCCAAGAGATCAGGAGGAAATTTGTGGGTTCAGTCAGCAGGGCCACAAGAAAGAAGGAGTATTAACAGCATTTATCCTGTATTCTTTCGGCTAAAATAAACAAGGGACTTCAGGGAGGTTACCTTTTCTTTTGCTGTTTAATAAGTCAATAAAAAGGGGTTGGTCTTTCGCATGTCACACTTCGTTTACCAGTTATGTCCTAAAAAGTTTCAAGGAAGAAGCCGATTTCTCTACATTAAATACTATTTTTCTAACTGGTTTATATTATGAAAATGAGCTAAGTTTCCCTTTTTAAAAAGTGACTCCCAAAGAATATCATACCTAAGGCTATAGTAAAACTTTCAAATATTAACTTTAAAAGAAAAATTGCTTGCTGTTAGAATATTAATAATACTATAAATATGAATGCTCAGTAACCAGAGTCCTGTCTTCTGTTTGGTTGGCTTGCGGGGCTTAAAGGAAAAAGAATAATGACTTAGCTTAACTAAACAGAACAGAGTCAATGGAAAAAACCACGGGGTCTTTTGATCAAAGCCTTTCCCAACATGACACAGCAGGGTAACTAACATACTACCACTTCTCTTGGGCTTCTCAGAGACCTGGTTTCTCAGCAGTTTGGGGAAGTGGCTGCCAGGTTTTCAGAATGAATGGGAATTTCATGCCCATCAAAATAGAGAAAAAAAATGAAGAGCAATGGAAGTCAATGCCGGTGCCATTGTGGAGAAACAAATCAACTTACTTCTTCACTGCTGACTCACACAGGTTTAAACGTGTTGAGCTATTTTGGAGAACAAGTCAAGACAACAGCTAGGCATGAGCGGCAATATTATGGTGGTTAAGAAGACCCAGGCAGAAGTCTTTCCTCCTGCCCATACTGGCTCTGTGACCACAGGCATGTTATGAAATCTTTCAATGGCTCAGACACTCTCTAAGAACCTAATTTAGAAGTGAGTCTAGATTAGTGGAGGGAATTTCCATACTGGGTCTTTATGACGATGAAATCATAGGTTTTAACCAAAGAGCCACATCTAGCCCCTCAAGAAAAAAAAATTATTTTGTAGGACAGTTGGCTAGGTAACAGGGATTGGGGAAAAAAAACCTTAAGAAGGTTATATTGTCTTGGAATAACCTGGCAGTTCACAGTCAAGGTTATAAAAAGAATCATATTCTTTGATCTAATAATGGAATTTTGGGCAATGTGCCCTGAAAGGGTCATCTAAAACGAAGAACTATCAGTTAAAAGGTTTTCACAGAAGCACTAGGTCAACAATAGTGGATTATTTTTTAAAATTGTGCTATATCAACTAAAGAATCAGTAAATATCGATTAAATGCTTAACATGGGCCAAGCACTGTGCTCAGGGCTGGGCACAGAAACTTTGCTTGGGGCAGAAGGGGTTACTAAGACTGATAACAAGAAGAGCAAACCTGCTCAATTGGGAGTTTGCTTCTGATTTCTCTGCCAAGGAGAATCACTACTACACTGGAAACAACGGAACCAAAGTGACTAAGGGGGTTGATGCCCAAGATAAGAAGAGAAGAAGAAGACCCAGCTGCCCTCAATAAAGTCACTTCACTCATCACAGATGAACTCCATGCTCAGGTCCTGAGAGAAACAGCTAATGTGATGGCCAAGGCTCTGTTACTGAGGATGGAAAGATCATGGAGAACAGGACAAGTTCCACGTGGTCAACCCAATTTCCAGTTTGCAAACTGGAGCCCATAAGCTTGACTTCAAGTCCTGGGAAATTTCCCAAAAGCATCATTAAGGAGAGAGTTGATCATTCTCCAGAAAGAGAAGCTGTAATTACAAAGAAAAGACAAGGAGGCTTCATCAACCAGACTAACCTCATTCCCTTATTTTTGGACACAACTACAAAACTAGGAGACAAGGCAAATGTGGGGGATGCAGTTCACCTAGATTTTAGCAAAGTTTTTGATAAAGCTGCTGTTCTGATGAAGATGGGGAGCTATGGAGTAGATGATATCATTAGATGGACTTAGAACCAATCAAACAGTTGCACTCAAGTAGTTGTTAATGGTTCCCAGTCAACGTGGCAGGAGGTCTCCAGTGGGAGGCCAAGACACCTGTGCCTGGCCAGATGTGGTTGAGCGTTTTTGGCAATGACTCAGATAAAGAGATGAATGGCACGCTTATCCAATTTGCAGAGAACATAAAAATGAGAGGAACTGCTAATACGCTGGATACAGGATCTGGATCCAAAAGGTTCTTGATGGACTTGACACTGAACTAAAATTACTAAGGGGACATTCAATAGGAATCGGATAAAGTTTTATACAAGTGTAAGATGGGAGTGGCATAGTTGGGCAGTGGTTCTGAGAAAGACCTGGGGGGCTGACTAGACAACAAGCTTAATGAAGTCTTCAGAGTAACAGAGCAGCCAAAAAATCTAGGGGTAATTCTGGACTGCAATGACAGGAAAAGCTTCCAGGAAGAAGAATGTAGTGGTAGAACCTCATTGGACCACACATGGAAGACTATGTTCAGTTCTTGGTGTCACAGTTTAAGGAGAACACAGGTAAGTTACAGTGTCTCCAAAGGAGAGTAACCAGGCTGGGGAAGGGTCTTGGGTCCATGACATACAAGAATTGCTTGAAGGAACTAGGTCTGTTTATTAGCTTGAAAAAGAGAAAGCTCCAAGGAGATATACAGGAGATTCATTATGGTTGGCCCCAAAGGGTAAGTTGAGAACAGGTGATGGTAGGTGCAAAGAAGACAACACAGAAAAAAATCCACATTAGAAAAAAAATAATTCTTAACAATTAGCGCTATCCAAAATGGAATCCAAGTACTGGCTGGATGACCACTTGTGGGATATGTTATATATGTTATATAAGAGGAAGCTCATTCGTGTGGGGGCTGGAGCTCCTGGCTCACCAATTCTGTGAATCTATGATTTCAGTGCCTGACTTCAAGGAGTTTACATTCTAATGAATGGAATGGAAGGGAAAGCTACTTAAACATAAAGAACAGGGATAAAGCTAGAAAGACTTTGGGGAAATAATGCAAATTGACCAAAGGAAACCCAAGAGAACAGGGCATACAATTGAGTGTGCTCACAGGAGAGGGAAACGAAACGAGAAAGAATGGACCTAAAGAAGCAATCCTGATGAGCCCAAGAGGGAGGGGTGAAGGGATAGAGGCAGATGGACCACCCAACTGGGGCAACCATTCCCATGAATGCCACTCACACTAAGGGACTTAACCCTAGGCATTTGCAACTTGAATTATCCCTGCATTTAGTTTCTGAATAGCTTTCTGAGCCAGCATGGCCTAGGAGCCAGAAGGTTCTGGGGTACAATCCAATCTAACTTCTCAGTGTCGTTGGTCAATGGTGTCAAAACTCAACAGAGACAGGAGGTCACTAATCTGTACATAAAGGATCCCTGCAGGCTGCAAATTGTTATAAGTTCTAAAACTTAATATTAACTGTTTATTGTACTTTTAGTTATTTTTTAAATTATCCCCCAATCACATTTTAATCTGCTTCAGCCTACACTGGAGGGTTGCAGGTGTCAACCTGCAATAATGGAGGAGTTTCTTCCCCGAGGATTTTCCCCATACCAACCAATGAAAGGAACAGGTCTCATCTGTCCTTATCCAGTTTCCCAGAAACACTGGATGCCACATTTAATGGCTAAACCCAGCCCCCTTAGAACCTCAGAAGGAGTATTTCTTATTCTTTATGAACCTTAAAATACTGTTAGCACATTATTATTGCAAAGTTATTAAGAATGTGCTAAAATGGTGACAGTTCAAAAATTTTCAAGTGTATCATGGAGTATTTAAAACACATAACAAAAAATAGATGATTATTTTTATGATTTTAGCTTTTTACTGAATTAATTGAACTTCGATTAAATCTGTAATCCCAAAATATGCACATCTTACATTGAACGATACTGTAACTGATCCAACAGAACATAAGCTACTTGGTCGGCAGAAATGCTTCTCCATTTTTGTCTTCATATCCCCAATACTTAGTACAGTGGTTATTAGTGGGGCCTAAATAAATGGTTGTTAAAAGGAACAGAGTAATAAGAATGGACCCAGTTCTCTAGTGAGCTAAGACAAATCAAAAGATCTTCTCTTAAAAGCAAACCAGGCAGCCTCTAGGCTGTTTCTAGAAAAATCTGAGAAATCTGTTTCTAGGAAAGTGGAATAATCTGTCTCCTGGATAGATGAGGCTGATTTTCTCAAAAAAAAGAAAAAAAAAAAAAAAAAAAGGGTTTTTTTGTGGGAAAAAAAAGGAACAGTGTTTTTGTGAAATTTTTTTCCTTGATACCACTGCTGGATTTTCAAGCCAGAAAAACAAAATGGTGGCCATTCCTATTTATTTTCAAGTCTGGACACAACTGGTGGGTGAATTGCACTAATTTTGTACTTTATGGTATTATAACATTGTGTTCAACATTTATCATACCAGATCCTAACAGATAAGGAATTTAAACATTAAATTAGATGAGACCATGAGAGTTATTTCTGAGTTTGGATGGCTTCCTGGGAAAGCTGACAATGCAAAAAAAAAAAAAAAAAGATTCTGTTCCAAAGACAGCTTCTCATCAGAACCTGAACATTAAGTATTATGCTCATCAGTGTACAGTCATTCCACTTGAAAAGTGAGCTTTACTCATTAATCTACTATTGTGCTGATTTTTCTGCCTCACGCATGAACTAAGTTCTATTAAAAAAAAAACAACAACAATCCTAAAACAGAACAAATCAAAGTACTTTTCCAAAAACATTTTTTTTAACCTTTGATAGAAACCATCTAAGGGAAGGACCAGGGCTATACAGTACGCCTACTGTAAGACTCCTAAATTCTCAAGCTCCTCTTCCCTCTGTGAGGTGATGGACACTTCTTTCTACTCAGCTTTTCCCTGCCATCTTTCTTTTGCTTCTGCCCACAAGATGGTACTAAGAAAAGAAGGTCTGGCCTATTAGCCCCATGCCCTTGAATTGGACACAGGCAAGATCTTATTCCTACCACCAGAGGGGGTGGGTACTTCAATTCCAAGTCTGTTGGCAAAGGCTCCAGTTGCCCCTCAAGCTGCCCAGGGGAACTGCAATGGGCTTGTCTATCTCATAAGAGGGGGAATGAACCCAAAACATCTTTCTCTTGGCTCACATTGTGATGGGAACGTCTCAGACAAACACTCCCATCCCTTCCCACTCCATTCTTGAATTACCCTGTCCCTAAAAAGAGCAAAGAGGAAAGAAACTCTCAAGTCTGAAGGCCAATTTGAGAGGTCATGTCAATAGTGCTCAAGAACACAAATCCTCTGACAAATTGAAGACATCTTTGAGAGAAACGTTAAAATGTGAGCATTTATTCAATTATCTGCATGTTTTATAAAACTAAATAGACTTACCTTTTCCAGTAACAGTAAGAGTGTGGGTCCTGAAGCTGTCATTGGTGTTTTCCAAGGTCAAAGTAGCATGGGCTAGCAAACTGTACTTTATGCCCCTAATGGTAAGAAACAAATTCTAAATAAGTATTTCAGAACAGCTCCCGATTTCAGATATAAAACACTGGGTGCATGGGGAGGAAGATGGTGGGGGGAGGTAGTGGTGAGTGTGGGGCTGTCTGATCCCATTCCAGCCAACACTTATTAACAACCAAAAAAGAGTCATGTGCTCATTTTCCTCCATGTTTTTACGAAATTCTCTATAAAAATACACAGATACGCAAACAACCACACAGATAGATGTTTCTTGGGAACATTTACTCAGACAACTGATATTTTTATTTTTATAAGGTTCAAAGTTTTGGGCTCTCCTCCACAGCATGAGATGGTTAGGTAACTTGTTTTTAAATCCAATAGTTGTTTTCTTCATTTTTGTCTTCTGCATTTTGCTATGTGCTAAAATAGCACCCTTGTTAAAGCTTTTAGGAATTACAGCAATCAATTTCATCATACTGCACTGAGTATACTCATATAAAATTGATGAGAGAAGTTAATTTTCCTGCTTTTTATTTGTACCAATTTTCAAAAATAATCAAGCTGTATTGGAGAAGAAGCTAGCATCTCCAGCATCAGGAAGACCTGGGTCCAAGTCCTGCTCATGTCACAATCTGAGTGTGTGACCCTGGGCAAATCACTGAACTTAGCTGCCACTGGAGACTAAAACTGTATATTGTGGAGTAGGTATTCAACTGCATCAGTGGACAGAATTTCTTCATCATGTTCTAAAAACATATTTATTAGTCTTTCATAAACACTGATTTATTTTAAGGATAGTGTCACTTGGGATTACCTTTGGCTTAAGAATCAAAGTATATAACTGATCACAACAGAATTGTCTCCAATGATGTCCAAGAGTAGTGTGGTGCTGTTACATAGTGTTATAATAATGCTAGTATTCAGGGGCAAGCAGAGTATTGGCACCAATGTACTTGTTTCTATGTTAGGTATATGTGGGAAGGTGGCATAAACAAGAGAGTAGGTAAAAGGCAAATAGAACTGACCCCAAAGCAAGGACTGGTAATCTCATTGGGACAGGTTCTCCCTCCACTGACAAGGCTCAACAATGGAATCAATATTTTTGAAAGTTGTCCCACAGCACGTCTGGTTTTGACTGGCCACATAGTCCATACTTAAAAATCAGAAAGGTTTGGTAGGATCTCTGCTGCCCTCCCACGGCCTTTAAGAATTGAGAGTCACCACCATGCCACAATGAGGCAAGAGAGGTCATCAAAGAGGATATAACTAAAAGAAATATTTTGCCAAAGTGAAGAATTTAAAACAAATTAAATGTCCATCAATTATGGAATGGCAAAACAAAGGATGTGAGTGTATCCTAAGAAATGATAACTATGAAGAATTCATAGAAGTATGAGAAGACTTGGATGATCTGATGCAGAATAACGTAAGCAGAACCAGGAAAACAACTGATACAATGACTCTGAAACAATGAACATGGAAAAAAAAAAGCCCAAAACAACCATTACTAAAAAGAAACTGAACACTGCAATCACAGTCCAAATTTATCCCCAAAAAAGAGACATGAAATTTCAGGGAATGTACCTGCCTTCCCTTTGAAGATGGTAGGGAAACTGGGCTGTGGAACACTGTGCAGAAAGCTATTCTCAAACAGGTAAGTTAGTTCTACTGAACCGCTTTTTTGTTCTCTCTTTTATTTTGTTCATTAGAATGATGGTTCAATGGGTGGGGCCAGGAACTGCACCCAACAAATTATTTTGATGAAAAAAATCAGAGGATAATAAAAATCTTCTGAAATCTTTTAGAAATCTCAAGTTATATCAGAACACCCCTTGCTATATGATGTCTAATGTAATCATTCAGTCTTTATTTCTATTTCTTAATCTGAAAGTAGTATACGAAAAGGTACTCCCCAAAGGAGGAGGTATGAGACATTATATACACCACCGGTGGAACTGTGACTTTCTAGGAAATCATTTGGAATTTTGCAAGAAAAACCATTAAGCTGTTCGTGTTCTTTGACCTAGCGATCCCACTATGAAGTCTATGGGGAGAGGCATTAAGTTAAGAGCTTTACAAATATTATCTGATCCCTCACGGAGGTCAAAGACAGAAAAATCCCATACAAAGCAAAATTATTTACAGCAACACTTTTTGTGGATAAAAACAAACTGGAAACAAAGCAGGTATCCATCAAGCCGGTAAATGGATGAATAAACTGTAGCCTATGGATGATGATAGTAAAACTTAGGAATTCAGAGAAACACAGCAAGACTTGGCTGAACTGAAGTAGTTTGACATAAGCAGAACCAGAAGAATATTCTACCCAATGACTAAAATAATTTAAACAGAAACACTAAGAGACACCAGAATAATGATTAATTATAATGATCAATCTAGACCTGAGGAGGCAACGCCCAGAATCACAGGATGACAGAATTTGAGACCTGGGAGAGATGGAGCATCGTTCTGTCCTACAGCAGCCACCTGGCTCAAGTCATTCTGGAAGAAGCTCTCCCACACAGCAGCCATCTAGCCTTTCCCATCTCCTCAGGCAGCTCAAGCCTTCTAATTATGAGGGTGCTTTCCCTCAAATTATGCCTAAATATGCCTTTTTACCAGTTGTCCCTAGTGTTGCCCCCTGGGGTCAAACAGAACCAGCTTGTTCCCTCTTCCATTTGACACTCAGCTCAGGTTCTTGAAGACAACTATCAATTCTCTCCTTTTTTCCAAGCTAAACATCATTGTCCCCTTTAACCAATCTTCTTGGAGTGAATGAAAGGCCCCTTCCCTTCCTGGTCGGCCTTCTTGGGACATTCAGCATCTTATCAACAGCCTTCATATGATTTGCTTAGAACTGAACAATTACTCCAGATGTGTCAGAAGGAGGTAGAGGACAGAGGACACGTGACCTCTTTACATCTCTTGATAGAGAAGAACCCAAGGTCACGCACACCACCCTGATGAGCCCCATATTGAACCATGCATATCTCCTCCAGTCTTACCCTTGTAAAGTTAATTTCTTAATCCAAGTGTTAGGCTTTACAGTTTCCCCTGTTCACTTTCATCTTACTGGGTCTATTAGGATCCAAACTCTGTCATTCATTACATTAACTATCATTCCCAGCGTTGTGCCCTTCAAATGTAATAAGAATGCTATCTATGCCTTTATATAAGAGCTCAAGGCCAAGCACAGGTCCTTGGAGTAAATCCCACTATAGATATCTTTCTAAGTTGCCACTAAAGTATTAAATAATTACTCTCTGGGTCTATCCACTTAACAAAATCCAAATCCATGTAACTACATAATCAATCAGCCAACAGGTCTCCATCTTTCCCATGCAAACAATGAGCTACTTCAAATACTTGCTAAAAATCTAAACTATCTACCCCTCATCTACTGGTTTGGTAACCCCAGAAAGAAAAAAAAGCAGGGAAAAAATGAAGGGAGGAAGGGAAGAAGAAATGAAGGAAATGGAAGGGGAGAGGAGAGGGAAGGGAAGGGAAGGGAAGGGATTAGCCTGGCTTGTTTTGATGAAGTTGTGGTGGCTATTTTTAGAATTGCCACTTCCTTTTATAGAGGCTTACTAAGAAAATCTTTAATAATACTGTTTCCCAGGAATTTAAGTTAATCTCACTGATCTCTAGTTTATAGACTTATTTTCTTCCAGTTTTTGAAAACTTGGACAATGTGTGTCCCTCCCCAAGCCTTCAGTATGTCTCCTGATTTAATACTACGATCCCTCAAATATCAGACAGTTGCTTGTTAATCACCTGCCATCCCTTCCGGTTTCTAATCCCGGACACCTAAATGGTCTCTTACTATCTCCTTTCTCGTATTGCGTACCTGCTACCACTTGAGTTATCATGTAGGCAAATCACAAAGCCACTAGCTGCTCTCCTTTGAACAAAGCCCTCGGAGCAAATGTCTGGATAACTGAGGTTGTCCATCATCACTACTCCATGCCAGTGAACCAATCTTGTCATGTTTCCTTAACTCATCATGTGTTTTTTTTGGACTAGATGGTCTACAACAGCCTCTGATGACAAAACTGCTTCCACATGCTGCCCCCCATCCACTGATATCCAGTCAAAAGCTCTTCATCATACTCTCTCTAGTTCCTAGAATTCCTGGTATAACCAGACCTACAGAATCTATAAGGCTGCTGCTCCCCCTTTTACACGTCCTGTTTCTTTTCTATAAGGAATACTAGTAGAGCTATATTCCTGTCAAAGGTCTCGTCTTCCCCAGCTCTCCAATACCCATTTCCTCTTGGTGCTTGTCAAGATATTGGAAGTCCCAGTTTTTATCTTGGAAAGCTATTCTGGATTGCTATCTCCTTTGAATTCTGGGGTCTCCAAAGTCTACTTTTCCTATACTTTTTTCAATGATCTCTAGACAGTGTTTTTTTTTTCCCTCCTTCACTGGTTCTTTTAGCTAAAAAGTCTTTTGATTGCATCACAAGAGTTCAGCATGTGACTGTGTTGGGTGCACTCCTTCCACCCCCTAGCAGAGGGGAGGTGGAACTATGGAAATAGAATGAGAATAAGCTTTACTTAAATGTGTTTCTTTGTTCAAGAGAAGGTTCAGCAAATAACAGTTGGGGTTCAGAGGAAAAAGACTGATGTAGAAAAGGTTTATTTTTGGAGAATGAGGCAAAAAACATGAGGCACTTTAAAATATGAGGAAAGAAAACATTTTCAGTCCAAGATTCTGGACATTTATAGGGACGCTTTCAGGTTTACAAAGCCCTCATTTTTTTGATCTTCACATAAGCTCTCTGGGGTGCACAACAGATATTATTATCCCCATTCTACAGATGAGGAAACTGAATCACACAGCCTATAAATGTCAGAGGCCAGATTTAATCTTAGGAATTTCTTGGATCTAAGGCTAACACATTTTCCACTCTAACATCCATGTTGCTTCTCTATGTTAGTGACTCATTATAATTCAATCCTTTTCAGAAAGCTTCGGCATTTTTCAGAGCAGTGAAGTATTTTAATAAAAGTCCATTTCACTTTTCCTCTATGCCTCATCATGGCCTGGAAGCTATCCAAGGGATCTCCAAAGATACATCAAGGGAAGCTCTAAAAGGTACCCACTAAAGGTAAAAAATGGCCACAGGTCCATCCTACCTGGGGTAGGAGAGGATGATTTGGGATGAGGTCACAATAATTCCCAAAAACCACAAGGAAGGCTGGTATCAGTGGCAGCAGTGTCCACCCTGATGGAATCCCAGATGCTTTAAGGATTTAAGTAAGCAGTTCACTTTTCACAATAGCTTCATATTCTTGACATATCCAAAATAAAGCTACTTTTACAAATTTAATCTTTTTGTTAAAGGTACTAGGGCCACTTGGCTATTTAAAGGAATCCTAAGGTGACTCATTTATAAAATTATCATCTGTTTGTGAAAGCAAGGTATGCCTAGTACAATGAAGCAGTGATTTGTTGAACTCAAACCTGAAGGGCATTAAGAGATAGCCCACAAAGGCACCCAATAGGCGAGTGGCCAGCTGAGGGGCTGAGAATCTAGCTATGGGTTGCATAAGACCAAACTCCTACGTTTTGCCAGTAAAATGGAGAAATGAATCCAATCAGGAAGCGTATTAAAAATTTACCCCTAAAAGTTCTGTGTCTTCTTTCAAATAAAACAATACATGTTGACATTTTAAGTTACCTCATTGTTCAAACATGGCCAATTATAACAATTCTGCCAAAAATAACAGTGACTTCACTTTAAAAATATTCTTGTCAGTACTCTCCTTTCTTTCTAAAACATGACATTCATTCCTTTCAGCCAACCTCAACACTGACTTTCCAAAAATTTAATCAGTGACTATTTTTCAAACCAAACAGGCTAATCAGCATGGCAATTTATTGTCCAGAAAGTGTTGAGGAAAACAGAAGGGTACTTTAAAAGGCACCCTGGAGAAACACTGCCAGGTTTCTAAGATTCACAGAATTCTACAATGGAGAGCCAAGGTGGGACCTGCAAGATCCTTCTGGCCTATGTCGCCATTCTTCATATGGGGAAACTGAGGAAGCCCAGGGAGGTGGCCCTGGGAGCCCTGTTCATGGCTAAACTGCTAGTGAGTGGAAAAAGTAGGACTGGACTCACTAGGTCTCCTTACTACAAATCTACTGGCTTCTCTCCAAATCATATTGTTTATGCCTATTCTGATTATTCAAAGATGGATCATACGTTCTCATTCTAAGGAGCCCCATCTCAGTTGTTTATTTCCCTTTCTGGTAATGGCATGGGCGGTCAAGTAGAATAGATCCTGGACCTTCTAGGACATTGGTTTCATACTTTAGATTTCCACATGAACCACTTCTAATGTCAGCAATGTGCCTGCAATGTTGGTGTTCTCATTAGTGAAGGAGGAGAAAGACAGAATTGTGGAATTTTAAAATTCTATGATTTTAGGGATGTAAAGGATATTAGATCATCTACTTCAGTCCTTTTATTTTACAGAGAAAAAACTAAGGTTTAGAAACATTCTGATTTATAAACTAACAGGAAGAACTAAAGGGAACCTAGACATTTTATAGATGAGGCTACTAAGGCCCACAAAGGTCGCTTTCCCAAGGACACTGACCCAGTTAGTGTCTGTGCCAGTACCAGCACAAGTACCACAACTCCAGCTTCCCAATCTTTCCATATACTAGACTTCCTTCTTTCCAACTGCTCATGAATGGATATGGCCACACTTCTCTATTCAGGCTGGTTAGCTAATGTCATAGCTTCTCAATGCCTACTCCAAATTTCCAGTATGTGGATTTTGCTATAATGTTCCTTCCAGATGACTGCTCAGACACTAAAAATTCTACTCTTCCTGAATTATGGCCACAGCTAGCTGTCTCCATGTTTGACTTCATCTGTGAAGGACAGGACTTGTTCTTTTTGAAACCTCTCTTCTTGTATTATATAAAGCAAACCATCATCACTAGAAAGCCAAGAAATAATATGGTTCTATGCACTTTCTTGAGCTGCAGTAGGGTCTTAAGCAGCACAAAGAGTCTCCCATACAGCTAAGAGGATGGTTTGCTGCTGGTGCAAGGTTTCTATGTCAACAAAATTATTCTCAACCAACAGCCCAAGTGGGATCTACCAGAGAGTCGGTAAATAATTATGCTGGGAAAACAGAATGTGATTCAGCATGGTAATAGCACTTTTGTTACACAGAATTAGAGACAGAGCCCAGACGGTAATTTCATTGGAAGTGACAGTTCCTGGGTGAGGGTAACTCCCCCTAGCAATGTCTACTGACCTTAATTCTCTTAGTCTTTGAGAGCTGCCTACGCCACTGAGAAATGAGTGACTCCCCCAGGGTCACACAGCGTGTAGATATCAGAGGCACAAAGATCGCTCACAGGTTTTCAGTCTGACTGACAAGAAGAAGTGATTCCTGCCAAGAATAATATGCTTTGCCTTGACCACCAAATTATTCAATTCAAGACATATCAGTCAGTGATGCAACTCTCAAAAATCCCTCTCAAAAATATATACTGATTCTATTATTTGGTCATCTCTTGGCACAAAATGAATATGAATTAAGACATAGATTCTCCATTTCTAAGCCTGTGCTCAGTATCCTAAATAGTATTGCCTTGGGGTATGTTCAAAGAGTTTCTAAAGAACACTGGGGAACAAGATGGTGGAGCGTAGGCAGCAATCCAGCTGAGTTCTTCCACCATTCCCCTCTAAACAACTTTAAAATATCTCTTCAAATAAAGCTGTGGAACAGCAAAGCCAACAAGAGGTCAGAGTGAGCTATTGTTCTAGCCTAAGGCGGGTCAGCAGGAGACGTTGTAAGCCTGGAGCTCAGCAGCAGCAGCATTGGGAGCTCTTGGCTCACATAGTAAGTGGGTTGGATAATGGGTTAGAAAGAGATTACAGGCAACCTTTGGCAGCAGTGGGTAAAGCTGGCACTGACTGGCAACTTTACTGCCTGTATGTAGTTCTGGGACCCAGTTCTAGGATGGAGAGGAGCACTTACAGTCAGTCACAAAGGAGCAAGGGCTCTAGTCACAGGTCCAGGGCCAAGAGAAGGACTGATACTTGTGGCTACAGGGGAAAAGGGGACCTTCCTGGGTAAAAACCAGAGCACAGAGCAGTGACCATACTTCTCCCAGAATGAAATCACCTTAGAAGAACTAAAAACTTGCAGACACCCAGAACTAGTTCTGAAAATAGTAGCATAAAAAAGCCAGAAGCTTGGAATAGTGCTTCCCCACCTACAGGTGAGCAAACCCCAACTTTATTTTAAAGTTCAAAGTTAAGAAACAGGTTGGTAAAATGAGCCGACAACAACCGTGAAAAATAACTGGAACATAAAAAGCTATTATGGGAGCAGGAAAGACCAAAACTCAAAAGACAATAATGTGAAAGCAGCTACAAGCAAAGCTTTAAAGAAAAATACTAATTAGATGCATGCCCAGAAAGAATTACTGGAAGAGTTAAAAGTAGCAGAGGCAAAATCAGGAAAAGAAATGGGAGTGATGCAGGAAAATTATGAAAAGGGAACTAACAACTTGACAAAAGAAGCACAACAAATACTGAAGAAAATAACACCTTAAAACTGGCCTAATGGTAAAAGAAGTATAAGCATTTACTTAAGAAAAGAGCTCCCTAAAAAGCAAAATTGACCAGATGGAAAAAGAGGTACAAAAGCTCGCCAAAAAAAAAAAATTCTTAAAATTTAGAATTGGGCAAATGGAAACTAATGACTATATAAGACATCAAGAAACAATTTTAAAAAGTCAAAAGAATAAAAAGATAGGAAAAATGTAAAATATCCAAAAAAACAACTGACCAGGAAGAGCTCTAAAGGAGAGGTAATTTAAGAGTTATTGGTCTTTCTGAAAAGCCATCATCAAAAAAAGAACCTAGACATCAGATTTCAAAGTTAGAAAACTGCCCTGCTATCTTTGATCCAGAAGGTAAAATAGAAATTGAAAGAATTCACTCATCACTTCCTAAAAGGCAGCCCCAAATCAAAACTCCCACGAATATTATAGCCAAATTCCAGAGTTCTCAGATCAAGGAAAAATATTGCAAGCATCCAGAAAGAAACAATTCAAGTATTATAAAGCCATAATAGGAATCACACAAGACTTAGCAGCTTCCACTTTAAAGGAGTAGAAGACTTGGAATATTCTGGAGGGCAAATAAGCTAGGATTACAACCAAGAAAATAATTTACGTAGTAAAACTGATTATATAATCCTTGAGGGCAAAAAATACACATTTAATGCAATTAAATTCCTGATTAAAAGACCAGAGCTGAACAGAAAATTTGATTTTCAAATACAAGACTCAAGAGAAACATATAAAGGTAAACAGAAAAGAGAAAACATAAGATTAAACTTAATATTTAACAAATTGTAATTTAACTGTTGTATTTAATGATATTGAGGACTTCTAAGCATTCCTGATGAAAAGCCCAGAGTTAAATAGAAAATCTGACATTCAAACTGAAAAACTGAGGTAAACATAAAAGAGTAATCATAAGGGACTCAATAACTTCCTATATGGGAAGATGGTACATCTCTTAGCCACTTTATTATTAGGGTAGTTAGCACGAGTCTGCATAGATGGAAGGCATGAATGTGAGTCAATTAGGTTGGGATGGCCTAAAAAAAAATGGGACGAGAGAGAAATGTACTGGGGAAAATGTAAAGGGAGAGGAAGAATGGGAATCATTCTCACATAAGGAAGAGCTTTTATAGGAAAAGGGAGAATGGTTGGGGGAGTTTAGGGAGGGGGTGGCAGGGATCAAAATCCAACAATAAATTTCAAAAATTTAATTTCTTATAAACAAGTTGTTTATAAGAAATACACTTAACACACACAGACTTAAAATAAAGGGCTGAAGCAGAGTCTATTGTGTTTCAACTAAGGTAAATAAGGCAGGGGTAGCAATCGTGATCTCAGACAAAACAAAAGCAAAAAGAAATCTAATTAAAAGAGATAAGGAGAGGGGCAGCAAAGTGGCACAGTGAATAGAGCACTGGCTCTGGAGTCAAGAGGACCTGAGTTCAAACGAGGCCTCAGACACGTAACACTTACTAGCCATGTGACCTTGGGCAAGTCACTTACCCCCAGTTGCCCTGCCTTTCCCCTCCCCCCCAAAAGCAAATAAATAAAAAGATAAGGAAGGAAAAGATATCTCGCTACAAGGTACCACAGACAATGAAGTAATATCAAAAAATTTTATACCAAGTATCTCTGATAGAGACTTCATTTCTCAAAAACAGAACTGAGTCAAATTTATAAAAGAACCATTCCTCAACTGATAGTCAAAAGATATGAAAACGTAGTTTTCTTACAAAGAAATCAAAGCTATCTATAGTTAAATGAAAAATGTTCTAAATCACTGTTGATTAGAGAAAGGCAAATTAAAAACCTCACACCTATCAGAGATGATAAATGCTGGAGGGGATGAGGCAAAGTAGGTGCATTAAGGGAATTGCTGATGGAAGAGTGAACTGGTCCAATTATTCTGGAGAACAATCACCATGTCTAAAGGGCTTACCCTTTGATCCAGCAATACTACTACTAGGTCTGTACCCCCAAAAGATCAAAGATAAAGGAAAAGTACCTATATGTACAGAAATATAGCAGCTCTACTGGAGAAGCTATGAGTCGGTCCAGCCCTTTTGGAGAACAACTGAGTGGCTGCTCATCAATTGGGGCGTGGCTGAACAAGGTGTGGCATATGATGGTGCTGTAAGATATGATGAGGGCAGGGAGGATTCAGAAAAACATATGAAGATGTATATGAACTGATGCAAAAGTGTGTAGTAACAGCAACGGTGTAATGAGGATCCATTGTGAAAGACTCAACTACTCTGATCAATGCAACAAACCAAGACAATTGCAAAGGACTAATGGTGAAAAAATGCTTTCCACCTCCAGAGGAGTGAACTCCTAATTAATTAAGTACAAACTGAAGTACAGTTTCCTTGCTTTATTTTTTTTTGCTTTTCTTTTTGTGATATGACTAATATGGAAATGTTTTGCATGACCTGACATGTATAATTGATATCACATTGTTTGCTTTCTCAGTGGTGAGGGAGGGGAGGGAAGAAGGGAGAGAATCTGGAGCTCAAAATTTAAAAAGAATGTCAAAACAAACAAACAAACAAAAAATTTTTTTAAATAAAGAACAGTGAGGAGGCAACAACTCTTCTAATCCCAGCTGTACCGTGACCTAGCCACATGTGCCCTTGGGCAGGTCTCTTCACTTCTTTGGGCCAATTTCATCATCTGTAAAATGCCTCCTGGATTGGATGATCCCTGAGGTCCTTCCCCGCTCTCCCATTATATGTATGAATCTATCCTCCTACCTGAAAACACCAGCACATTTAAAGTCTATGAACTTTAATGAAAATGAAAATGACATTTCCCTTCTGAGAATAAACTTCAGGGGTAGAAGGATTGGCATATTTTTTAATGATCTCCTTATTTTTTCCCCATATTTCACATTGGTGGCTTATATTAATAAAAGTTATTCATACTTCTAAGCCTAAAGATCATTTAATGAATGAGTGAAGTGGTTCATACTTTTGTATGAGCAGAAACTAGGGTGGTAGGAACTCACTCAATGGGTTAAAATGGATTTACCAATGAACTTTGTAAGGTATCACCAGACTAGTCATCTAGCTCTTAGTGGTACAAAAATATGGAAAAACCTATCTCTTCCAAGCGGCATAAACTGTAAAATCACATGCTGATGCTTTTCTTTGTTTTTAACAAAATAACTATAATGCACACAAACTCTGACCCCTTCAAAATGGTCATCTGGGAACTTAAGATGTGTCTAGACAAGGACGTTACTCCCAACCCTTTTGGGAATGAAGTGAGCAAAAGCAGGAGAACACTGAACACAGTAACAACAATATTGTATCAGCTGTGAATGACTCAGCTACTCTCAGTAATACAATGATCCAAGAATGCAAAGGACTTATTTTTTATGAAAAATGCTATCCACCTCCAGAGAAGGAATTGATGGCATCTGAATGCGGATTGAATCGTACTAGTTACTTTTTTTATTCTTGGTTTTTCTGGTCTGCATTTTCTTTTGTAACACAATTAATATGGAAATGATTTGCATGACTTGCACATGTAGAGTCTATATCAAATTGCTTGCCTTCTAAAGAAGGGGGAAGGGGAGGGAAGGAGGCCAAAAATTTTGAAACTCAAAATTTGAAAAAAAGAATGCTAAAATTTTATGTTTACATGTAATGGAGGAAAAAAATTTTAAACTCCAGAAGGATTAAAAAAAACTTACTAAAAAAAATTCTTTGCTTAAATTTTAAAAAAGGAAAGAAAAAATGATTTGCTTTGAGAATCAGAAAACGTTTCCTAATGACAGAAAGCGGATGTGGTAGAATAAAAGAACCGTAAATTTGGAGTCAGAGAACCCAGGCTAAAACTGTGGTTAAAGAGCTAAGTCTATTAACCTGCCTGGGTACCAGTCTTCATCTGGTTGACTCCAAGCTGGAAGGGACATCCAATCCCAATCCTCATTTATAGATGAGGAAGCAGAGGTACAGAGAGAGCAAGCAATTGTCCCAGGGCGATACAGCTGGGAAGCATATGAGCTGGGACCCAAGCCCAGGTCTTCCCAACTCTAAGTCACGTATCCTATCCTTTATACACATGGCTCCATGTGACCTGCCACATTCCCAAGCACTACGGTAGAATAGAGCTGATATTAATAATATGGTTTTCTAAGTCACTACACACACAGATCCTTAATAAGGATTAGCAACCATTGCTTCTACCTGAATTTGACACCACTGGATTCCATCATGCTGAAGGACTCCCCTCTAACACAGTCAAGTGCCTGCAACATTAAATCTGGCACTAAGAGACAGTTTGCTTTCCTTGCAGCTATTCATTTCAGAGAAAATTAGTTTTTTTCAGGATTTATAATTCCAAGACCTATAATGCCTTTAATTTATAGTGAAACTATTGACTTATGCCAAAGGGCCAATGACATTAAACCCACCAAAACTTTGGTCAATTGTTTGCCAAAGAATCACAGACCTGATGGCAAAGGTTTGCTGGCCAACAAAGGAACATTTTCTTCAGTGATACCCTGTTAAGTTGGCTAAGAACACACCTTGTAATAAGTATAATGTACTTACTGTCTCCTAGAAGCAGCAGGGTCCCCAACTATTAAGACAGATAGCATGTAAACACTTCAACACACAGATAACCCTTATGAGAAATGCAGACACCAAGATTCCCCAGCCAAGGCCTCTTCAATGAAATAGGCAGCCTTTAAACTTCCTGACTTCAAAGGAAGTTATCACTGGGAGTACCCCAGTCAATTAATTATTGGGACAACGGCAGCTTCCTTTCTATGTTTGGATTTTTTTCCCCATTTAAAATACAAATGCATGCTAGACGGAGGCAAAAAAAAATTGTGATACTGTGTGACATAAAAACGTACTTTTATTCATATATATTGAAATAGCTATATATTAAGCTACTTACAATTTTTCTAGGTTGAAGGAAAAGTCAGTTTCCGGGTCATCTTGAGGCATACGTTTGATTTTTTTCGCCGTAGCTTTCCTGAAAGATGTTCTCAATCTCTTGGCAAATGTTTTTGGTGCATTTGCTAGAGAAGACTCGTCAGCACAGCAAGTATAGACCTCTACAGTTATCTGAAAGTCTGGCTTTGCTTCATGACTAAAAACAAACACATACATAACTTTAGTGGTTTCAGTCAGTTCAAAAAAAAAAAAAAAGAAAATGTAGACATGACATAAAAGGCTATTGATAAGGGCCAAGAAATTTCTCATTGATGTTTTCTTAACAGACACTCTAAAATCAACGTTTGAAATCGACGTATGTTAATATATGTGAATGAGTCTGATTCTTAAAGTCCTTATTATTTAGTACCTTAATAACATGAGTTATTGAAATTTTTGGAGTTTCCAAGGAAGAGCTTACACAGTGAGTATCATCGCTCAGAATAGATGCTCCAAAAAAAATTCAAACGGTCTGGGAAATGTTTTTTCCCATGTTATTATTTCTTTTTGTCATTTCTATCATGGACATTCTTTTAATGTATTTACATTAAACGCCTCATTTCCTGAAGTGACTTTATTGCTCCAAAACACTGTCTTTTGCTGATCTTGTGTCAATATGCCCCTCACAAGGGCTCATTTGTAGGTTTTCCCCCTAAAGTCTGCAGTGTTGGCAAGATTCTTCATCCACAGCCCAGCCTGCCCCTGGGCCGTGGCTACAATTCATATTTCACAATTTGGTTTAATTTGGAGTGCTCACAGGGTAGGTAGAGAACTCCTAGAAGATGATATCATAAACCACTAAAGTGTGTGCAGGCCAGTTTGGCCCCCTCCAGATAGATAGTCTTTTCCACGACACCAGTCCCTTTACAACAGGAAAGTATAGTGTTTATAACCAACAAGAAACTGTACTTAAGCCCTAAATAAGTGGATCATCAGCAGCAGATGCTGCCTGCAGATGGAAAAAAGAAAAGCCTTGGAGACTTTAAAAATGCAGCTTTAGCCTTTTAAGATTTAAATGAACAATCTATAGTTTGGATAAACCCAAGAAATAACTTCCAGATAGTTCTGTAGTTTATTATTTGGCAACTTTTAAACATACAGTATTCCTAGTAATGACTAACAAATGTCAATATTTAGAGGAAAAACAGAGATTCATAAATACTGAATTCTTATTAAAAGAAACAATTATCATGACAAAAAGCACATTCTAAAAAAGCATTTTAAACATTTGTCAGGGTTTATTTTTTAAACAATTTAAAATATTTACCAGGGTGATTTTTAGTTGTAAAGTATGCTTTTTTTTTTTCAAAATAACCTTTAATTTGCTTCTTTTCCTACAAAAGATTCTGAGTTTTCAGAGCAAAAAAGAAAAAAAGGTTTAGTGGCCATTTTACCACACCAGCAAAACAGAAGGAACTCAAGGTAATTCTGGCCTCAAAAAGAGATAAGAAATTGTTAATGAAGTTAAAAATAATCTTAGGTAACCTGAAAGAAGATACTTGGTCCTCAACATCCAGGCTATTTTTAGGAGAGTATGTTTCAAGGCCTAATCTCTCCAGGTAATGCTTTTGGTATTCAGACACAGCCTGGGTTACACCCATTTTTGCTACTGACTGGCAATAACACAAGCTTTCTGTGTTTTGAATTCTCTGTGTGTAAAATATAATACAGGAAGAGGATTAAGGAGCTATAAGCCCTACAATTTAATTAGAACACTTGCCCTAGGACCACACACGTTGGGCCAAGATGGCCCGTGGTCATCTTAAACGCAGCAAAAGTACATGTAATGTATAGTCAAGCAAAACTTGGTTGTTCAGCCTGCCTCTTTCACTATCTCTGTGATCGTAGGGGAGCTCTCTTAACTTCTCTCAGCCTTAGTATGTTAATCTATAAAATGGAGCTAATAATAACGCCTGTAGAAGCTACCTAAGGAAACAAAATGATACCTTATCCCTCTAGATCAGTGGTTCTCAACCTGTGGGTCACGACCCCTTTGAGGGTTGAACGGGGTTGCCTAAGACCATCAGAAAACACATATTTCCGATGATCTTAGGAACCAAGACACGGCTCCTCTATGTGTCTCTAGGTCAGTCCGCCCACACGCAGATACGCCCACATATGAGTATGAAAGGGTTGCAGCATTAGGAGGATCTAAAAGGGGCTGGAAAAGTCTTTTAGCCAACAGTGATTTTTAAGCCCATCCTATCTGCTCTACCTTCTGCCACCAATAGACCTGTAAGACAACCATGGGCATCACCACATTAATCTTTATTCTTTTGTGGTATCAGAAAAAAAAAAGTACTAACAGACAAGGAGGAGTCACTAGATTGCGAGGAGGGAGGAGCTATTGTCCCCATATCCCAGCATAGCTGTGGAGGCAAGCTTACCTAATAACAACGAGAGCCTCCTTGTTTGGGATTCAAGATGCAACTGCCTTAGACCAAATGGGAATCTATCTGGGGGTTCTTAACTTGAATTATTAATATAAACTATTTTTAAAATCTGATATGAAAAAATTTGCTATTTTGACATATTTCACATATCAAATGATATAGCTGATAAATGATATGGTTTCCTTCGAATATTTTACTTTAGACATTTCAAAACATTATTCAGAGAAGGTTAAGTTTCACCAGACTGGGTCCATGCAAGAGTGTGTTGGTAAATGTTTAACAATCAATTTTGAAGGGTAAGCGGGGGCAGGAAATGTACATGATACAAATTTCATTGGCATTAGTCTCTTTTCCTCCCATCATTTTTCTATGTCTAAGCAATGACAATAAATCAAGTTGTGATCTGTGGTATTGGTCCATTTCTGAAGTATAAAGGCTTACACTGAAACTCTAACAATTGCTTCCCACAAGCTGATTTCAGCTGGATCTGGCACACCTTTGAATGAGTTCATGACACAATAAAGTTAAGAGATCCTGCTCTAATAGCAAATATTTTTATGGAGTTCTAAAGAAAGCATAATTTAATTATGGGAATAGATCCTTTATAAACACTGATCCAATTCAATACTTTTAAATATTCATTGTTAAGAATATATTATTTCTGCATAAAGGATTTCATATTCAAACTTTTAAAATTGTTTTAAATTAAATGTAGAGATTCATTCCCTCTATAGTTATGTTATTTTCAAATTCACTTCTTAGCATGTGTTCTACCAGAAAAGTATTTAAGCAGCTGAAATAAAATGTCTTATAGCCTCCCAAATAATTCAAAACCTGAATTCTTAAGTCATGCGCTATTATGCCTTTTTTAAATAAGAAATCAGCCTGTCTTTTAGACTTTAAAGATGAAAAATACTCACAATATAGTTACGTTTTCAAAACATATGTCAGTGATTGTCTTGTCGACAATCACCATGTCGGTGTCAAAAATTTCAGCTCCCATCTTGAACAAACAAAAAACAGCATAGCGCTGTGATCCTAAAAAAAAACAAAACAACAGAACAGTGTTTTAGCAAATGAGGCTAACTCACAATAATAAGCTTGTCCTTTAAGTACGATCATTTAAAAATGCAAGTAGAAATTGAAGGCATTATGCCCTAAGTTCTTACTTTCATAGAGGACACAACACAGGTAGCCCCCAGTTGATGTAAAAGGGTGTGTGCGAAACTTAAAGCACATTTTCTCTTTAACAAGGACTCATTGGGAATTCAGGTGAGATCCAGCCTATCCATGCCAGTTATTTCATTGCATGTTCTTTATGGAAGAAAGGAAAGAGATGGAGTAGAAGGTTGGCGATGCTTCTAGGGAGTAGGAAGGGTGTAGAAGGTGAGGATGAGCCATGGTGCTGACGTGCTTCCTTCTCACCAGGGCCAGGCCAGCTCCTAGAGCTAAGGGAGAAGAAGTGGGAACAAGGCTGTAGTAAGGGGCTGGTATCAAAGAAGGAGGAGGGGGAAGAAAGGCCAATGGCAGAAATCAAGAAAGGAGAAACTCCTCTGGCCAATGGAACATATGTGTAAGGGATGAACACGTTAAGCATGGGGGGCATATCTAATTTGACCGTACCATACTTCACATTTTGTCACTGAATTCAGTCCAGCAGCTCCACCAACATAAAGCAATTCCTCACCTTTCTGGAACACAACTACTCCACAGCTTCACCTAACTGGAACACAGCTGAAAACCAGTCAAGTAAACAAGAGATTGCTAAGCTGCCAAGACTGATCTTACAAAGTCCATGAACCAATAAAATTCTCGTGTATTTTGGTCCCAGGAGAGTCACTCTGCTCGCGCTCCTCTCACTTCAGACCTGTTTATGCTGATTTGGACATAATTTCAACAAGCTGAGTTATCTGGTTTCTAAACGCAAAGAGAGGAGATTCGATGTAGCAAGTCAGGAGGGAGATTTTGCCGTAATCATTGGAAAGATGATCTTCCACCTAAAGGTGCTTATAACTCCTTAAAGGGAATAAGAGAAAACTAACCAAATTTCAGACATTCCATGCAAAATTAATCACGCTTAATGTGATCCAGTTATTACAGAAATATCACTCAGTAGAAAAATATGCTAATATAATATAGTAGAAAAAGTGAACTAGATAAAAAATCTTGGTTTTTTTTTTCTTGGTGAGTTTTCTGAACTCATTGACAACAAAGGTGAATGTTATGTTGGATAACAGCTGGAAATGATTTGGGGTTAATCTCCGTGACCCTGGAAAGTACATGAATTTGTAAAAACCATCCAAGATGCCATGAAATGCTGAAAATCAGAGACTAGGCTGCAGATTTTTTCCCTACCCTGTGCTACATATTCGGAAATATTGGAATGAGTTATAAATAAGTAAAGAGACAGTAAAGTATTTCTAGCTGCCAGTCCAATTATAAATATCAACTTTCTTCCTCTCATGACTTCTCTTCTATTTACTTTAACCATAACTATAGCTTTGCACATTTTCCCAGCAACAACCAAAAATATACCAGATATGCATAATCCTAATGGGTGGGAAGTTACAACTAAGAGACGGTATCAGCCTGTTAAATAATTCAGCAAAATTCTTTCAATTAATCAAATGATATCTGCATCTCATTGTAGAAAGAGACTGGCTTTCAATAATCCCACATTTGATTTAAACTAAGAAAATTTTTACACATACCTTCTTTATTACTGAAATGATCAGAGCCTTTCCACATTAATGGTATTCGAATATCTAGAGGGAAAAAAAAAAGAGAAATGACTCCGTGAAATAATTTTCTTCCAGACTTCATTCCTTGGAGTAATCTTAGCCTGTGAATTCCATAATGGATACTGACTACTAATGCCAGAAGAAAGTTTATTATTTAAATGTCCCAGTATGAGCTACCATTTTGCTTTTTTAGAAAAGTGTTGAGTTAGAAATTTTAAATCTTACAGGCTTTTAATATTAATGAAAGGTTACTAAAAATAACATCACATCTCTTACTCAGGAAAGAACTACAATACATTTACAATATAACATTTTCATTTTGTGATGGTCTGTATTTGGAAAGGAGATCAACTATGGGAAAACCTACTCACTGAATTTCCATTTTGTGTAGGCATCAATAATATATGGAATGTAATGTAAAGGGCAACAACATATGATTTCCTAAACTCAAAGAATGCTCAAGCTAGCACGAACCCGTGAGATCACCTCATTCAATCTTCTTTTTTTATGAATATGGGAACTGAGGCCCAGAGAGATTCGGTGACTTGAGCCCCCAGGACTGTTCTTGCTATACTGTTGTTCTGGTTCTCCTGAGAATCACTGCACCTCCTTCTGTGACTGCACGGAGCCCTTGGAAGCCTTGGAGGAGGAAGCTGGGATCCACAGAGGTGGTTTGCCTTGCACAAGATCCCATTTATGGTAACAGTGCTTCTGAGTCCCAGTTCAGGAGCAGCTTTGGACCTTTGCTTTTCAGGCTGCATCTGCTTCTATCCCATGGCTCTCACCAATATGCAAAACATTGATGAAAGGGAC
>CM053598.1:19161327-19265337 GCA_028646575.1 Pseudocheirus occidentalis
AATTTATATATAATATAAAATATGGATATTTATATATCCATATCTACATCCACATCCATATCCATATCTATATCTATGTCTATTTCCATGTCTATATCTATATCCATATCTATATCTAAATCTATATCCATATCTATACAGATAAACATAGCAGACTAGACAGATATGGATACAGAGAGAGGATATAGACATTGACATTGACATAGATATAGACATAGACGTAGATATATCACAAACTTACACCTTGTATATCTATCACTTCTTACAAATTGAGTGGTAACTAGTTTGGGACAATTAGGGATTTCCTCAACATAATCAACACTCAGTAAGGTTTATCTCCTCCCTAACTTGCTGCTTCCCTGCACCTTGTGATCTTTTTCTAAAGTATGGAACAATGAGCCTTGGATCACCGGCCTCATGGTCCTATCATTCTGGAATCCCAAGGGATTCCAGGGAAGAGAAAGAGGGCTGTTTTCCTCCCACAACCTTGGACTAAAGGTCGAGGCCCTAGCCAAACTCTCTCTTGGTAGGACCAAACCATATAAAAGATGTTCTCAGCTGCTGTGCCTGCCTCTGTCCCTTAACAGTTTTCACTAGAAGTGAAAGAATTCCTAATTATGGCTCAGATACAAATGGGTTATATAATTGTATAAAGTGAATAATCTTACTCTTTGGTTTCCCATGGTTATGACTTCAACACCAAATCAATTTTAAATCTAAATTTGTCTGTTATATTTAAGAAATGATAATGACATTTAGGTAGCTACGGCCACTAACTGAAGTTATATTGAGTTCTGGCTATTTTTGAAGGATTGCTAATCGCTTTGATGCTGTACTTTTCACTAAGTCATCTGAATTTTTCTTCAAAAACAATTTGGCATTTTTTTCACTCTTCAGAGTCACATTTTAGAATATGCATGACAGAGGGATAAAAATATGTGGGTGATGTTGTCAAGGCTCAGCTCTAAGAAAATCTAATGTAAGGAAATCCAAACTTAGAAAAAAGATAAATTATAGATTCACAGGATCTCAAAGTTACAAGGAACCTCAGAGACGATGTAGTTCAACCTGTTTCTGAACAAGCATCCCCTCTACAACATACGTAACAATTAGTCACCTAGCCTTTTCTTGAAGGCCTCCACTGGGTGGGGAACCCACCACCTCCTCATTCTGCCTTTGGAGACTTCTGAAACTTAGGGAGCGTTTCATGATGTCAAGTCTCCATTACTCTGAATTTTACCTTCTGGGGGTATGGAGAACAAGACTATTTCCTCTTCTCATATCAATGCTTCAGATATGTGAAAACAGTCAGTATTCTCCCCTCCCCCCCCACACACACCCTGAGTCTTCTCAGAGCTAAATATATCCAGCTCCTTTAACCAATCCTTATATGACAAAGACTCCAGACCCTGCACCATTCTCGTTGCCCTCTCTGGATACTTGCTCCAGATAATTAATGTCTCTTTAACTTGGGTCCCTAGAAGTGAACACAATATTTCAGATGAAGTATTATAATAGCAGAGGACCATGGGTCTATCCCTTCCCTCTTCATGGAAGCTTTGCCCCTCTTACCGTATCCCATTAATCTTTGGATCTCATTAATTCTGGGGGTTTTTTGGGAGGGCTGCCACATTCAATTGTTGATATGTATTGAGCTTGCAATCCACCAACACCCCCAGATCTTTTTCAGAACAACTGCTTTTTCAGAACATACCTCCTCCAAATTGTACTTGTGAGGGTGATTTTTTTATACCAAGGTGAAAAGTTTGATATTTATTCCTGCTGAATTTCATCATGTTAGATTCAGCCCAATGGTCCCCTCTATCAAAATCATTTTGGATCCTGACTCTGTTACCCAGCGTGTAAACTCTTGTGCCCCATTTGTGTAACCCTTACATCTGACGAGAATGCTAAGTATGCCTTTATATAAATCGTTGATAACTATATTAAGCATCACAGGGTCAAGCAAAGATCTCTGAGGTACTACACTGAACCATCAGCTTTAGAGTCCAGCCACCCAACTAGTTTTGAATCAAACTATTGTCTAATCCTCTATTGTCTCCATCTTCTCCTCAAGAACAGTATAAGATACTTTATCAAAAGCTTTGCTAAAAATCTAGGTAAATTCTATCTGTAGCATTTCTCTTATCCACAAGCCTAGTAGTCTCATCAGAAACAGGAAACAAGAAGAGTCTGGCATGGACTGTTCTTGATGAAGCCAAGCTGACTCTTCATAATCTACTTTCTTTTCTAGATGTTGGCCAACCATCTTTTTGTTGGTTTTAGACTTTTCCCAGAAATCAAACTCAAGCACCATGGCCCAGAGTTTGTTGACTCTGCTCTCTTCCCTTTCTCAGAAATAGGGACTTTTACCCTTCTCCAGTCCTGTGGTACCATCCTCATTTTCCATGATCCACATATCCTTGACAATGACTCAGCAAGGATAGCTTCTAGTGCTTTCAGGACCAAGGATAGAGTTCATCTGGGTCAAGTCATTTGACTTCATCCAGGGCAGCTGGGTGCTCCCTTGCTATCTCTTTATGTAGTTTGGGTTAAGTTCATTTTCCTTTGCAGAGAAAATGGAGATACAATAACAATTGAGCAGCTCTTCATTGTCAGGATTTTGGTCCTGTCACTTAGGAGCTATGTGATTATATGCTGCTTTAACCTCTTAGACCCTCAGACTCCTTTTGGTAAAATGGGGGTAATGGTTTTCTCCTAAACTCTAAGGCCAGTGAGGGCAATGACTATTTTATCTAGCTTCAGTATCCCCCAAGCACCTGGCATAGCATATTGTACACAGTAAGTGATTAATAAATGTTATTGAAAAATATAATGGGAGTGGCTAGGTGGAGCAGTGAATAGAGCCCTGAAGTCAGGAGGACCTGAGTTCCGGCCTCATACACTTAACATTTAGTAGCCATTTGACCTTGGGCAAGTCACTTAACCCCAATTTCCCTCCCTTCCCCCTCCAAAAAAAAGAAAAAAAAGTATAATGGAGAAATGATTTAATTTACATTTTTAATTACATACTTTTCTTGGGACATATCTAATGCGTAGTATAAGGGCCATACATCTCATGGCACTCTATTAGGTATAGGATGTTAGGGTTTAGGAAAGGGGGCTTTTTCTGTTTTCTAACTTTGGTCAATCTCAGTATAAACCATTTGAGAACAATTACCTCCCTACTCTTATTCGTCTTTATATATCCCTTCACCTGATACAGTGTCTTACATATTGTAGATGCTTAATAAAGATTTGTTCAATCATTGGAATAGTAAAGTGAAGTGGCCAGGAACTAGTTAAGTAGAAATCTCATAGACTCAAGATTTGTGAAATTAGAAATTCAGGTAAAAGCCTTATGAACTTGAGATGAACTGGAGTTAGAAGTCACTGAACTGGCCCATGTGCCGGCCTGGGGTGTGGGAACCAATTTAGGTAATTCGTCTTTTTCTTCTCAGGTCATCATGCCCTGTGCCCCTCCTTCTATCCATCAACTCCTGCCTCGCAAATTCCCTCCATGCCTTAGTAACATTGCCCCCACCTGCACAATAATTAGTGACAAATTATGTTAGCAAAGCAAAGAAGTTGTACTGTATATAAGTTTCTGCAATCCTGAGCTGCTCTCTTCATGAGACAGCCCCAACTGGTACATTAAAGCTCCTTAAAACTTTTTATTAGGACTCTGTGGTCGCTCTGTTAAAACTTGCCATTTCAAAAGTAAGAACTTGGGACTAAGAGTCAGGAAGCCTGGGTTCTAGGCTAGGCTCTCCCTCCTCTTCCTTGTATGACATTGGCCACATTCTCTTTCTGGGCCAGAAGAGCAGTTAACTTAGATCATCTCTAAGATCTCTTCCACCTCCAACATTCTGAGGTTTGGTGTCCTGCTAATCTTCCATAAAAGATTTAGTGATTTATTTTGTTAGTGATACAGAAAAAGCATGGGATGGATTACTGAAATCCATATAAAAAAGATGAAAATGTCATTTAAAATCTTTATTGAGAAAATTTGAATTTCCATCAGAAAATATTTTAAAGTGTTTATTGATAATTTTAAATTTTAATAATTAATAATTTTTGCTTTCACAATACCTTCACTTCAAAATATAATGTTCTCTCAGCCCTCTTTCCTTGCTACAAAGATTTAAAAAGGAAGAAATAGAAACTGTTGAGCAAAATTAACAAACTCTCAGCTGAATCTGACAGGATATAAAATGTTTCACATCCATCGTCCACCATTTCTGCAGAGGACGAAGGGATGTGAATTTTTTCATTTCATCTTCAGAGCCAAGCTTGATGATTATAGTCATCTAACATTTAGTTTCTTTTCTTTTCTCTTCTTTTCCTCTCTCTCATCCCTTCTTTTCTTCTCCCCCTTTTATCCCTCCCTCCCTTCCTCTCTCTCTACCTCCCTCCCTTCTCCCCTTCCTCCCTTTCTCCTTTTCTTCTCTCCCTCTATCCTTTCCTCTCTCCCTCCCTCCATTCTTTCTTCCCTCTCTCCCTTTGGCTTGTTGTAGTTGTTCTCATTTAAGGAACACATGAGGATATAATGGGAAGAACAGACCATAGGTTCATAGATTTAGAGCTGAAGGGAACTTGAGGCTATCAGACCAAACCTCTTTCAATACCTGTAATGATTTTATTGGCAGTAAGTGTGTAAGAATAACTACCCACTTAATAAAGACTTTAGCTTGAGATGTTGGGCTTCATACTTTGGAAAGAAGACTGAAAAGTTAGAGCTAATCTGGAGGAGGGCAGCCAGGACTAGGAGAGCTATATGAGAAGAAGACTTAAGGAGGGATAGTGTGTTAGCCTTTGAGGGGTCATCCTATGCAAGTATGCAAGAGGGATTAGCCTTGTTTTACTTGACTCCAGAGGCTGAACTAGAAACAATACGTAGAAATTACAGAAAAAAAGACTGTTGTCTAATAAATGGGAAAAGATTCTAATAATGAGTTATCCTTTATTATTCCATCATAAAGTGGAAGTCTGTCCAAATATAGGGGTTAACCCTCACTGATTTCTTGGGGATGCTTAAAAAAAGTAAGGGGGTATTTTGCCCAGATATGGTCAGACTAGATGACCCCCAAGATCCTGTTTAATTGGAAGATCCTGTAATTGTATAGACCAGACTCTATGGTCAATTTCTCTTGCTTCATGAATTTCTACTTGCAGAAGGATGTGATAAAAAGTCTTAGTCACTTCCTGTTGTGGTGTTGTCTCCATCTGCCTCCATAGTTCTAGTTGTCAAGAGAATGAGTAATCTCCATCATGTTCTTACTCAGCAAGGAGGAGTGAGTGGAAAGCTAATTAGTGTTTGTAAAGTAGGAGGAGAAGCTGGAGTGAAGAGGCCTATAAATGGTGGTTGATTTGATTATTTGATAGTAAAAGGGGAGGGACATGCCACAACATTGTAGAGACGAAGAAGTCATTTTCTTATTTCCTGGATAGTTGGGTGAAAGTGAGAGTTCTCTTGTAGCTCCATATTGAGGTTTTGTGAACAGTGGTGTTAGGGGAAGATAAAGCACAGTGGAGGCAAGAACATGAAAATATGTCCTGAAAAAATTGACAGGGTTTAGAATATGCTGAATCCGTGTTCAGTTTAGCTGTCATGGAGTGAGGTGAACTGTGAAGTACACTCACTGACACTCACTTGCCACCCCCTACCCCTCAACCTGGTTCTTTACTTCTTGCCTTATTAATTCTCATCTTGAGTTCTAAGACAGTCATAGAGCCATAGATTTAGAATTAAAAGGGATCTTGCAGGTCATTTAGTCTAATGCCCTTATTTCATAAATGAATAATTAGAGGTTGAAATAGAGGCAACTAGAGGGATCAGTGGACAGAGTTCTGAGCTTGGAGTCAAGAAGACTCAGATTCAAATCTGGCCTCCTAGTCCTGTGACCCTGGGCAAGTCACTTAACTTCTGTTTGTCTTAATCCACTGTAGTATCTTTGCCAAGAAAACTCCATGACTAGTATGGTTTGAGGGAATTAAGAAGAGTTGGACAGCACTGAATGACTGAACAAACTGGTACTCAGAGAAGTGAAATCACTTGCCTAGGGCTATACAGCTAGTTAAGTGTCAGAAGGAAGATTTCAACCTAGGTCTTCCTGACTACATGTCCCACACTATTCACTTAGCACATATCTTTCAAGGAGCTCCTCTATTTCCTTACAAATTAACAAAAATATATACTCTTTATAATTAATTAATCAGCTACCTCCAAGCTCCCGTACCAGTTTATAAAATAAACCAGAGAAATCTCTTTTCCCATAAGTTTTTCTTTTCTCTCTCTTTCAAACCCTCTAGTTTCATGGGCTTAGATGAACATAGAAGTTCCTGTCTATATAATTTATTAACAATGTGACAAAAAAAATGCAGAGACATTTAAATATTTCATCAATGCATATGCTAGCTGTGAGCTAGAGTTCCTTCTGACTATCTAGTGTAACTGCTGACTCCTCAGCTACAAAGTGAAACAACAGCAAAATTCTGGGTGTCCTAAATAATTTGCACAACACCGTGGTGGTGCCTGTTGAATGAATGAATGATCTTCTCAACAATTAGGACTTATTGATTATTATTTGACAAAGTATTGAATTCATTTCAAGAATGATTTAGTAGATTTTGTGTTGGAAGTATAATCAGGAAGGCTTGAGTTCGAATCCTATTTCTGACCCTTAATAGCTGTGTAATCTTGGTCTTCATGTCACCTCCATTGTCCTCTGTTTCTTTATCTGTAAAATTTAGGTGTTGGACTTGATGGATTTAAGGTCCCTTTAGGCTCCAAAGATGTGATTCTAGCTTCCCTATAACTGCCATCCTCCCAGGCGAGCAACCTAAGTGTCCTTACTGTGTCTCACCCTCCCTTATCCAATCTGTTGCCAAAGCCTGTTGGTTTTACCATTGTGACATCTCTTTCATATGTTCCTTTCTCTCCTCTGACGCCACCGCCCTGGTGCAGACTCTTTTCTCCTCCCACTGAGACTATGGCAATAATCTGCTGCTTGGTCCCCCCATCACAAGTCTCACTAGGCACTAGTCTGTCCTCTACAGTGACCTTCCCAAAGCACAGTTCTGACCATGTTGCTAACCCTATACAACAAGGCCCAGTGGCTCCTATCACCCATAGGGTCAAATATAAAGTCTTCTCTTCGGACTTCAAAACCCTTCATAACCTGACTCCTTATCTTTTGAGTTTTCTTCCACTTTACACCTTCTCTCTTCCCCTATGCTTTGCAATCCTGTGGCACCAATCTCTTTGCTATTCCTCAAAAATGATATTCTATTACACCGTGCTGGAGATTTTCATTGGCTTTCCCTCGTATCTGCAACGCTCCCCCTCCTCATCTCTACTTCTTCACTGGCTTCCTTTAGGACCTAGTTACAACCCGTTTCTACAAGAAGCCTTTCCAGATTCCACCTTAAACCTAGTGCTTTCCCTCTGTTGATTATCACCAATTTATCCACCATTATCCTGTTTCTACATGGTCATTTGTACGTTGTTCTCCCCCACTCCCCCCCACATTATACTGTGGGCTCCTTGGGAGTGAGGATTGCTTTTTTTTTGCCTTTCTTTGTATCCCTGACTTAGCACAGTGCCTCACACATGGTGGCCACTTAACAAACATTTTTCAACTGCCTTGGAAGAGCTGAGTTAACTTTGTGATTCTGACCTTGGACAAGTCACTTTCTCTCTGCCTCAGTTTCCCTATCTGTAAAAAGGTTCAACTAGATGACTTCTAAGGACCCTTTTAGCTTTAAATCTCTTAGTGTTGCATAAGATCAATTGATTATGGACTTGTCCTTTCACCAGTGTGTGAATTCTTTTCACTTCCTTAGGTGGCAACCTGTCTATAAGGTAGAGTCTTAGACACTGACCTGAGACTCAAGGAGTTGAAGGGATTCGCCCCTGGTCACACAGCTAGAAGTTGGAATCAGGATTCGAATCCACATCTTCCTGCCTTGATGTCCAAAACTCCCTAAAACAGTGGTTCTCAACCTGTGGGTCACGACCCTTTCACAGGGGTCACAGGGGTCACCTAAGACTATCAGAAAACACATATTTCCGACGGTCTTAGGAACCGAGACACTGCTCCTCTATCTGTCTCCAGGCGGGTCCACCCACAGGCAGATATGCCCACATACGAGTATTAAAGGGTCATGGCATTAGGAAGGTTGAGAATCACTGCTCTAAAAGAACAGTAAAGCCAGCTGAGTGCCGTATTTATAGTGAAAAACAATTATACCTCTTCTCCACTCCTCCCACTCCCCAATCATTCAAATAATGAGGAAAAACCCCAAAGAATCTTATTGAGAAGATTTGACTTGAAAGAGGCTGAAAAGTTGCTGCTTAATCTCATTTCTCAGTAATAATGCATGCAATCAAACTACCCATCCTGTCAAAGCAGCACGGTGCAGGAATCAATCAGTAAACTGGTGAAAGCTTCTTATGTGCCAGGGCACTGCACTGGGTGCTGGACAGCCTGGGTTCAATTCTCTGTCTAACCCTCACTGCTCTATGGCCATGTGCTAGGCATTTTCCATTTCTGAATCCCAGGCAACCCTCTAAGACTATAACTTACTACCAGACAGTACTGTTACAGGTGAAATGAGTGCTTCTGACACTTAAGGTGTCTCGGAAACCAGGGTGTGAATTCTTTCCACCACCTCAGATCACAACCTATCTGTAAGGCAGTCTCAGAGAGTGGCCAGAGGCTCAGGGAGGTTAAGGGACTGGCCCACAGTCACACAGCTAGAAAGGGTCA
Source organism: Pseudocheirus occidentalis (assembly GCA_028646575.1). Classification (NCBI taxonomy): domain Eukaryota; kingdom Metazoa; phylum Chordata; class Mammalia; order Diprotodontia; family Pseudocheiridae; genus Pseudocheirus; species Pseudocheirus occidentalis. Next base: position 19,170,099 of record CM053598.1, read on the forward strand.
CTTAAACTCTCTGAACTTCAGCAAAGACTCTAAAACTGTAAGTTATAGGAAACAGTTATAAATCCACTGGCTGTGTGATCTGGGGCGAGTCACTGGAGTTTGCTCTGCCTCAGTCTCCTTACCCGTAAAAAAGTAAGATAGTAACATTGGCAGCACCTATGTCGCAGATTTATCAGAAGGTTAAAACGAGATCATGTATGTCAAGAATGTTTTGAAAACTTTCAAGCCTTGTATAGGTCAATTATTGTCACTTTCTTCCAGCAAGACAGTATTTTTGAAATATCGCTATTTTCATTTTTACATCCCCTTCAAACTCATTTTCTTTCCCATTTAGTGAGCCATCCCTTGTGGTGAAGAGTACAAAAGAAAGAAAACAAGTGGTTCAGCAAGCCAATCAGTGGGACAGTCACTTAGTCTGAGAGCATATGCAATATTTCACACCTGGAATCATCCACCTCTTTAAAGAAAGGATGGATGGACATTTCTCAGATCTTCCTGGGCCAAGCTTGGTCATCAGTTAAAGAAATCAGTGAAATCAAGTCAACTATTCTAATGCAAAAAGAGATCCTTTTCCTATCACAAACAGAAGAAAATTTTCAGTTAAAGAGTTCAGAAATTAAACCATCCCTATCTAAAGATCTAAATGTCTACAGGGTAAAATATTTTTAAATAACTCCTTATCCTCCATCACTGTTAATGGGAAGTATTCCAGCTTGTCCCACATACTCCCATCATGCATAAAATAAAAGGGAGAGTACATTTCTTTTTTCTGATTCTCAGTGTTCTGGAATATGTTCTTTCTCAGCCTTTTACTGTAATCAAAGCTTTTTTTCTGTCTCTCTAAAAATATGCTCTTTAAAGAGTGAAATAAACCTGCCTCTATGTACTAGCTGTTTAAATTCTTGTCCTATTTTGACAGAACTCCATGCGCAATAATTCATTCTGCATACAATTAAATATTTCATACCTCATAATTCATGCATTTCAACGGTACCTTTTTTTGTACATTTTATTCCCTAGCAACACACATCTTGGGCTTCCCACTATCATTTATCTTAGGGAAGAAGTGTCAGAGACTTCTCTTCTCATTACAGATCCCCCAACAAAGGAAATGGATGGGACCTTTGTGAGAATTGGTCACAAAGGCCTTTCTAGCTGGAAAATTCTTTGAAATTCACTAAATTTTGTCTCTTAGCAAATCTCTTTCCATGCTACTGAAGCTTTTACCAGAAATTGTGGGCTAGTAGGTGTAGGGTTTGGTTGTCATTTCATTTCGTTCTTACGTCCCACTCTTTCTGACAAACAAGCAGGAAATGGTGAAAATTCTCTAAATGAAAAGAGGAAGGAGATTCCCAAAATCTTAGACCTAAGAGGAATCTGGGAGGGTAGCCTGTTAAATTTCTCCGTCCCTGCAATGGTGTATCTGATAGAACATCAAATTTGGAGTTGGAAGAGCTAAGTTAACTTTGTAATTTGAACTTGGACAAGTCACTTTCTCTCTCTGCCTCAGTTGCCTTATCTGTAAAATAAGAGGTCCAACTAGATGACTTCTAAGGGCCCTTCTAGCTTTAAATCTAGGAGCCTGGGTACCCCCAGTTCTTTCAATGCTCAACTCAGGTGCCAGGTCCCTCAAGAATCCTATGTGAGCCCCCTATGGGCAAGGACGACTTTTTGCCTTTCTGTGCTTAGCACAGTCCATGGCACATAGCAGGCCCTTAATCCATGCTTATTGACTTGATTTATGATTTTGCCCATGTGGATAATCTCAGCCCTTCCTTGATTTGGTAGGTAGATGGTCTTTGAGAATTGCTGTGCTCAAAATACACTATTACCCAGAAGCCATGAGTCTCTCAGGCCGACCTGAGCTCTGATATGGTCACAAAGGACTGGTCTCTGGATCTGTACTCAAGCTTTTCCAGCATGTCGGGCCCTTATGCTCCCCACTAGCACCATTTCAAGAACCCAGGGTTCCTTTCACACCATGATGAGTTATTAGAGGATGAGTTTAGTTGGGTGGTGGAGGGGAAGGATGAAATGGAGACCATTTTCTTAAGGAGCTGAACAGTAAAAGAATATTGTAAGGGGAAGGGAAGGTCAAGTGAAGGCTTTCTGAGGATGAGAGAGGCAATAGAGAAGGAACCAGTAGAGAGGAAAGATTGGGAACGAGTGACACATGTGCACAGGCAGAGAGAGGAAGAGAGATATATGTGGAGGAAAGAGAGCAACCAACAGAGAGAAAGGGGGAGTGGGAGAGGGAGATTCTCTGCACAGGATCAATAGGGCAAGTTCCTGGGGAAGCCAGGATCTGGATACAAGTAAAGGGATTGGCCTTGGCCTGGGAAAATGCCACCATTTTTTCACGCACAGGAGCAAAAGAGGAGAAAATGGGAAATAATGCAAAGGGGATTTGAATTATGGATTAGGAAAAATGAGGGAGCTCAAGACAGATGGTACCAATTTTCTTAGTAAGATAGGAGGCGAGGACATCTGAGAGAAGGGGGTGGGTGGTGGCATCGAGAGTTTGAGGAGAGAAGAACATGATAAACTGAATTTATAGATGAAGGAGCTGAGGTCTAAAGAGGTTAAGAGTGCAGTGGATAGAGCACTGGCCTGAAGTCAGCGAGACCTGAGTTCAAATCCAGCTTCATATATTTATTAACTGTGTGACCCTAGACAAGTCACTTAACTCTGCTTGCCTCAGTTTCCTCATCTGCAAAATGAGCTGGGGAAGGAAATGGCCAACTAGTCCAGTATCTCTGCCAAGAAAATCGCAAATGACCTCACAAAGAGTTGGACACAATTGAAGAGCAAAAGCTATGTTCCTAGTTCCTGGCACATAATAAAAAGACACGTATTAATTGAAACAATTAGCAGGGTTAATGAAGCGTGGTGCAGTGAGAAAAATACTGAATTTGGAGTCTGAGGACCCCAGTTCAAACCCCTGCCCTTTAAGTTGTTGGTTGGGCAACCTTGGTCCACTCACTGACCTTAGGCCTTCTCCATTTTCTCACCTGTAAACAGAAGGGATTAGACTAGAAGGCCCACAAGATTCTTTTTGGTGCAAAATCTCTGGTTCTGTGCTCCAGCTCTTGGTTACCTAACAATGGAGCAGAAGGAGACCCTCCTTTGCTAGAGTACAGTGTAAAGTTCTCAAGTCAGAGGAGTTCAGCCTCAGCTGAAATTTTGTCTTTGCTCCTTCCTAGATTTCTCACCTTGGGCAAACCAATTAGTGAACCTGGTCCCCATTCTCTCACCTGTGGTGTGCAGAGGTCGAACAAATGGCCTCCAATGTTCTTTTCAACTTGAGATTTATGATCCTATAAAATCCTTATTTTTAGATTCTGCTGGGTGCCTGCCTCATTCTCACTTTAACCAAGGCCTGCTGGCTCCATGGTGCTCCTGGTGAGTGGACTGGTAGTTGCCATGCCAACTACAGAGGCTCAAATTGGGATTTTTAGCATTTTACCACAGTGATGGTGCTTTATAAATCTAGCCTTAAAACTTCAGCCACGAGCCTTTGAAGAAAGATTATATGAGTAGCGTTTATCTCCCAGGGACACAGCAGCCCCAAAGCAACGGTGGTTGAGCATCGAGTCATGGGTCAGAGGCTGTGGAGTTTCAGATCTGAAGGCGCAGACCCTGCCTCTGCTATTGGATCCCCTGAGTGACCTTGGGCAAATCATTTCTCTTCTGGAAATTTAGTATCCTCATCCATAAAAATGAATGAATTTAATGAAATGAATTCAAGGATCTCTTTAGTCTCAATCTCAGGAAGCTCTAAGGAAGTCAGGTATTACGGAAAGAGGGCTGGAGTTAGAGTCACAGCCCTAATACTTCATAATCTTTGCTCTGACCAGATTGCTTCACTTCTCTTGGCCTTAGATTCCCCTACTGTGAAATGTGCAGGCTCCTTCTAGCTCTGGATCCCAGGATCTCCCTAGCTGTTAGTATCCCCCCTACTCAAAACACATTGAATCTACTTTGTTTATGGTGTCAATTGTCTATGTAGTGGGGGGCATGCGGGTGGACTTCTATCCTGGCCCTATATGGCTGGCCAGATGTGCTCTGGTCCCTTGCTAAAGGACACACATGACCAGAGCTCCTCCTGGTCTAGTCAATCCCTTGGTACCAAGGGTTGGGGTGTGGAGAGGGGGAGATGCTCCTCTCCCACAAGAAGATTGGGTCCTGAGTCATGAACACTGCCTCCTCTATAGACAGTAAGATCTGACAGAGACAGTTTCTGGGCTCCTGAGAGCTCATGTCTCCATTGGGAACCAGCCGGCGTAGGCTTTGACTTCGACTCCTGAAAAATGAGACAGGGTTTCCTCTCCCCTCGCCTCCCTGACAGCAGCTATGGCAGCTACAGTCTCTTGCCAACAGGAGAGTACCATCAATTTAGGCTACAGGTATAGCTGGTATTTTAAGTACGTGCCATTGTGTGCTTATTAACTTTCTGAATTTTGAGCATTTCTTCTGTGGGGGAGGAAATAAATAACTGTCCTATGCTGGTATTTACTACAGTACTCACTTGCGCTTTGTGCACTTAGCTAGAAGGTGCTCTGTTCATCTCCACTGAAGACACCCTAGACTTGAGCCATACTTATTTTTTAAAATTAAATTATTTTTTATTTTTAATTTAATATAATTAATTGAATTAATTTACTGTTTTTAATTGTCAGACATTTATTTATTTTCCCTCTCACCTCCTCCACCAGAAGAAAAAAGACCAAAAAACCTTTATAACAAATAATTATAGTTAAAGCAAAATAAATTCCCATATTGGTCATGTCCAGAAATGTGTGTCTGACTCTGCACCCCAAGTCCACCACCTTTCTCTCAGGAGATGGGTAGCCCTGCTTATTCATAGGTCCTCTGGAATCATGGTTGACCACGGTATTGATCAGACTTTTTAAATCTCTCAAAGATGTTTGCCTTTACCATATCAGTCAATCAACCAGTCAATAAAAATTTATTAATTAACAGCTATGTGCCAGGGTGGGGCAGCAAGGTGGCCCAGTGATAAGTCAGGAGGACCTGAGTTCAAATCCAGCCTCAGACACTTACTAGCTATATGACCCTGGGCAAGTCACTTAACCTTATTTTCCTCAGTTTCCTCATCTGTAAGATGAGCAGGAGAAGGAAATGGCAAACTACTACTACCCCAAATGGGGTCATGGAGAACTGGACATAAGTGAAATAACTCAACAACCACAAATATGCCAAGTACTGGAGATACAAAAAGAAGCAGAAGACAGTCTTTGTCCTCAAGGGATCCACAATCTAATGGTGGAGACAACAGCAGATAAATCTATACAAACAAGCTAGGTATAGAGCAAACAGAAAATAATTAATAGGGGGAAGGCACCAGAATTAACAGGGGTTGGGAAAGACTTCTTGTAGAAGAAGGGAGGCTGTGATCACATAAATTGTCCTCCTGGTTCTTTTCACTTCACCCTGCACTGATTCATACAAATCTTCTCAAGTTTCTCTGAACTTGTCACTTCTGTAATTTCTTAAAAGTGAAATAGTATTCTATTCCATTCATGTACCATAATTTGTTTGATCATTATCCAACTCATAGGCATGTCCGCTCCACTAGAATTGCTATAAATATTTTCTACACATAGAACTTTTTCCTCTTTTGTTGATCTTTTAGGGGTATAGGCCTAGCAATAGTATTCCTGCGTCAAAGGATGAGCACAGTTTTAGTAACTTTGGGGATATAAATAGGCGGACCAATTCACAGTTCCACCAACAATGCATTGGCATGCCTGTTTTCCTTTAGCCCCTCCAACATTTGTCATTTTCTTATTTATTCAATTTTCCCAAACTGATGAATATGGGGAAGAACTTCAGAATTGCTCTAATTGGCATTTTTCTAATTATTAATGAAGTATTTTTAATTTGGCTATTGATAGTTTGAATGTCTTTCCTTGATAACTGTCTGTTTCTATCTTTTGATCATTTGTTAATTGGTTAATGATGCTTATTGATTGATTGATCCTCTGGTTCTGTGTATTCTTCACTTTCCATTTTTATAATTGCTTTTCCATATTTATTTACTGATTTTTAAAGTTTTTATAGTTTTAAAAATTGTATTTGGAAAGATGCAGATGGACAGAGCTCTAGCTCCAGATTTTAACAGAAGGAAAGCAGAAGGATGGATTTCCTTTGGAAAATTGTGCATGGCTTTGAATGATCCTAAGCTTCTCTCTGAAATAGAGGGTCATCTCTATAAAATATGAAATTTGTTTAATGATGCCATGTGATCCTCAATCTTGAGATACCACAGGCTTATAGAAATTAACCATGAATGTTTCCCCCAAGGGATCATGAAGAACATGTGCAACAGGTCTAAATAGATTGCGTTTGTATTGCTAAGGAGGAATTATGTAATAGTAAATGTGCATGTGCATGTGTTGGGGAGAGGGGGAGAGAGATTGAGGGAACCCATTCCTATACTACTGGAAGATCTGTAACTTAGTTCTGCTATCCTGGAAAACTTAGAGCTATATCCCCCAAAGCCACTACATTGTACATACCCTTTCACTGAACATTAAGCATCTATCCCAACAAAGTCAAGACCAGAGGGAATGGGCCCATATATTCAAAAGTAATAAGAGTAGTGTTTTTGGTAACAGCAAAGATCTGGGAACAAAAGTGAGTGTCCATTAGTTGAGAAAAGGATGAGCAACTGCAACGGACTATTATGTTGTTGTTTAAAAACATGGTGGATTCAGAAAAACACAGGAAGCCTTCTCTGAACTTATGCAGATTGATCTGCATCTGAACTGAACATTGATCTGAACAGAACAGAACCAGAAAAACCATCACAATAATACAAAGGAAAATGACTGAGATTTCTCAGAACTCTGATGAAAGCAGGAAAAACTAATATGCCAAATAAACCTCCCACTTCTTGACAGGAAGGTAATAAGTTAGAGACACAGAATGAGCTTTGCACTTTCCAGCATGGCTGATATGTTCACGTGCTTTGCTGGACCTCATGTATTAGTTACACAGCAGAGCTTCTGCTTTGGAAGTCTGTGGTGGTGGTAATGGGAGATTTGCTAAAATAAAAAGATAATCATCTAAAGATTTTTGAAAATTCACGGAAGGAAAAAAAAGTGCAAGGGAAGCAAATGGCAGTTTTGTTATTGCTTTGTTAAATTGAGCAGACACATACACATACAGATACATATTTCTCAAAAAAAAATAACTATACGTAAGAAGTTAAATTTCTTAAGCCTCCTTGTTTATTGTATATTGAAATATTTTTTTCATGGTTAAGTTCATAATGAAACAGAAATGTTAATTTTAATAAATATACCCAAAATGGTTATAAAAACATATTCTCAAAAAAGATGTGAGTGGAAAAGGTGGTGGAGATACTTACTAGGAGCAAAATTTCACAGGGGGTCATTTTGTGCACTCTACTGGTAAACTCAGGCACAGTCAAGAGATAGGGAGAGGAAAATTTGCAGCAGGGCAGAGGGGCCCATGGGTGAGCAGGCCATGGAAGGATGTCTACAAGGGCTGAACAGGATAAAGTGTGGTGGGAACTCTAGGAGGGAGGACCCATATTGATGACAGAGCAATGGCTCCTTTACATGATCACATACTAAATGTTTGATGAATCATAGTATTCCAGTGTATCAGTTTTCTAGGCTTTTTTTTACTTTATTCTTAATTACTGGACATTTACAATATTTCTAGATTTTCACAATTATAACTTTTCTGCTCAAAATACCTTCAAACAATTTTCCCCTTTTGAAAATATATCATGTAATTACTAAATAAGTTATTCCTATCAGAATATTCTGTCAGTTTGCTCTTCAAAAATATTGTATCAATTTGCAAGTCTGCCCAGTACATTCAAATGCCTATTTCTTCACAGTCTGTCCAGCATTTAATTTGTAATTTTTGTTAATTTTTCCCCAATATGAGCATTGCTGAAAACCTGTATTTCTTTGACTGTTAGAGAGGCTGAAAATTGTCTCAAGTGGACTTTGTCTTCAAATTACAATGTCATAAGAGCATAGATTTGGAGTTGAAAGGGAGCTTAGAGATCTTTGAATACAATCCTTTTCTTTTTTCATTTTGCAGATATGGAAACTGAGGCACAGACAAGTTAAGAGATTTGTCTAGCAAGGGCTCACAGAGTCACAGAAACAGCATCTGAATCAGTCTTCTTGCCTCCACATCAACTTCTCTGTCCACCATGACTCCTTGGACCATTTCTATATTGGGTATTTCCCTTGAATATTTGATTAGTCTCTTGTAGGCTGCCGACCTTGCTAACAATTGTAATAACTGACATTTAAATAGTGTCTAAAAGCTTGCAAGGCATGTTGTCTTATTTGAGCCTCATGCCAATCCTGTGAGGTGGGGGCTACTATTATCTTAAATTAACAGATGAAGAAACTGAGACTTGGGGAAATTAAATGGCTTGGGTAGAGTCATCCAACTCCTAATCTCTAAGGCAAGGTTTCAACTCTGCTCTTCCTGACTCTAAACCCAGTGCCCCATGCGAATCTAGCAGTTAGATCTGTGTTCTTATCAGTTTGGAAATTCTCCTTCAAGGATGTCAACTCCATCCATGCCTACCCATTGGGAGCGACTGAATTCCATATCCTCCCATCAATCTGAAGGGGTGGGGGTCCAGCTGAAGCGATGGGGGCCTGGCATCTCTTCCCATCATATGATTCTTGAGGGTATTTTTTATTCCTCTTTTTCTCTGAAACTTCTCATTGATTGCATGGTGGAAGCTGTTCACCCCACCATATGCCTTCTTTTGTAACCCTGTGAGTGATATTCATTTTTTTTTACCTCTTTGGAGACTGTTGTCATTAATTATACAAACACAACCTCGTCTAGAACAAACACAAACCACAACAAACTGCCTACTGCATGCAGAACATTGCATTAAGTGCTCAGGAAAATACAAAGTTTGGCTAAGATAAGCTTCTTGTCCTCAAGGACTTTACAATCTAGGATCACAAAATCATAGTTCTGCAGCTTCAAGAGACTTCTAAGGCAGAAGGACTTAGCCTTTGGGGTGTGTCTTGGGCCCCTCTAACAGTCTGGTGAAGCCCACAGAGCCTTTCTCAGGATAATGTTACTAAAGCATAAAGTAAATACATGGGATTACAATGGAAACCAATTACACTGAAATAGCAAAATACATATGTAAAGAAAAGAGAAAAGAACAAATTCAGGGACCTCTAATTAAGAATCCCTCCCTGAGGTCATCTAGCCTTCATTTCATTCCATTTCATTCATTTATTCATTCATTTATCTATCATCTATCTGTCCATCTGTCCATCCATCTGTCTATCCGTCCATCAGTCTGTCTATCTATTTATGTGTTTGTTTGTTTTCACAGATGCTATAACTGAGACCCAGGGAAATGAAGTGACTTGCCCAAGGTCACACAAAACAACATTGGAAGAATGATTTGAACCCAGGTCTTGGTATTCTTCCCTCTGTAGCAGTAAGGGATAAGACACAAACACAACTAGTTATAATGTAGACTAAGATGTGCATTTATGATGAATAACAAACATCCAAAAGAGTTACAAAGTAGGGCTGTGTGAGTGCTGAGGAACAAAGTTATTTCAGAGTTGGGAATTCAAGGAAGGCTTCCTGGAGAAGGCAGAAAGAAACGTTCCCTGCTCCCCTCAAAGAGCAGTGCATTATTTAAAGTTTTAAAATGAGTTGGAAATGAGTCATAATTAAGTCTCTGAAAAGAGACACAGCCCTGACATTCATTAAAAATCAACTATGATTTTATAAAAATGAATCAAAATATAGATTGACCTTCACCTCAAATAAAATGATTTAAACAGGAATGTTAATTAAAATGTCATGCCCCAGTGGGGATCGTTAGTCTAGGACTTCATTTTGCCGGATGTATGGAGTGTCTACTGTGTGCAAGGCAGTGGGGTTATGCCAGGTAATCATCTGTGAGATGGAAGGTCCCAGTCAATAGCACTAACCAATGAGTGGCTAAGCAGTGTAGACTGGGCAGTGGATAGAGTCTTCAACCCAAGTCTGGAAGATCTGAATTAAAATCCTGCTTCATATACTTCCTAACTGTGTGACCCTAGGCAAGTCCTTCGACATTTCAGCCTCAGTTTCCCCTTCATTAATATGGGGATGAAAATAAATAGTACCCTACACCAAAGGGCTTTTAAGAGGATTTAGGAAGATGTAAAGTGTTCTGGAAACCTTATATAATGTTAGCTATTAGCCTTAGATAAGTCTTAGGAAGTTTCCTGAAGCTCAGGGACGTTTCGCATATCAAACAATCAACAAGCACTTTATTCAAATAATAAACATTTATTAAGCTCCTACTGTTGTTCTCCATCCTTTATTCTCTCAGAGGACCTACTATGTGCTAAGCAATGGGGATACAAAAAAGAGACCGAGACAGTCTTTTTCCTCAGAGAGCTCCTACCTGTCAAATGTTGGGGATACAAAAACACAAAAGGGAAAATGGGCTTTGCCTTCAGGGAGCCTGCATTCTATTGGAGAAACAGATATGTGACATATATGGGTAGGTACAAAATTAGATATAATTTGGGGGGAAGGCACTGGAGGGGGGTGGCAAGAAAAGTTTCACCGGGAAAGTGAGGCTTGAATAGCCTTGAAGAGATCTAGGGATTTTGAGGCAGAAGTTAGAACTGGGTACATTCCCAGGCAAGGGAGATAGGAGGTGGAGTATTGTAGTAGGAAGAACAGTAAGAAGACCAGTGTGGCTGGACCATAGTGTTCCTGAGGAGGAGCAATAAAGCAAGAAAGATAATTTGGGTAGAAGTTGTGCTGGGGCTCCAAATGACAACCTCAGAATTGATATTTGAACCTAGGGGGTTGAGGGAGTTTATGGGTGGAAGACTATTCAGAAGATCAGGTTGGAGAAAAGCTGTGGCAGGGCTGCGGAGTGGGGAGAAGAGCAGAAGTCTGAGTTCTGCCAGTGTCCCTCAGTGCCCAGAGGCAAGTCACTTAACCCTTGGGTCTCAGCATCCTTATCTGTAAAACAAGGGGGCTGGTCTATGGGGCCTCAGAGGCACTTCCTTGATTCTCCACCAGCACTCTTAAGATACCAGGGCTGGGCGTCCAAGGCTGAGAAAGTCCCTGCCTCCAGGAAGCTTACATTCTTTTAGGGAGATACAACGTCCCAAACTGAAATCCCGGGTTGACCCTCATCCCTGGGTGACCTTAGATGTGTCATCTCCCCTCTCTGAGCCTCAGTTTCCTTCTCTGTAAAATACAGGAGTGGGGCCAGATGGCCCACTCTAAGGTCCCTTCCATCTCCTTCAAGATGCTCTGTACAGGCCTAAGCTCCAAGCGAGGTCAGCTGAGGAAGAAAGCCTAAGGAACAGCATCCATCACCAAGGAAGGCTTCTCGAAAGAGGACAGCGTTCGGAGAGGGGCAAAGGCCTCGGAGGCCCCCGATGCTCCAGTTGAGGGATCTTTGAGCACCATTCGAATCCGGATGGGTTAGCTTTGCGCTGGCTCTGCCCAGGCCATGTCTGCCGTCCACCTCCCGCCTTCTATCCTGCGCTGGGTTTGGGGGGCGGCACCCCTTTCTCTCCCTTCCCTAGGCCCGATGACTAGCATGACAGCCCCGGTATCCCCGGCCCGTTCTTGCTGGCTCTAGCAGGCTCCCCCACTGTGTGGGGGCATCCTGAGCGCCCTGCGGGTAGTGCCCGGGGCTCACCGCAATGCTGCAGGCATTGCGCACGGCAGTCAGTGCCTCCGCACCTCGGTCCATCAGGTGCATCCCTTACGCTCCAAGGTCTGAAGCAGGAGCCCGGTGGGGAGCGGGCGGGCGGGAGCGCGAACGGCGCTGGGGCCGGCTCGGCTCCGGTCTAGCCCGACCCTGCCCCGCAGCGCGCTGACCGCGGCCTCGCACGGGGTCCCCCGGGCCTCCCGCTTGCTGAGCCCTCCCCCAGCTTGGGCCGCCCGCCCGGCTCCCCCGCCCCCAGCTTCCCCGGTCTGCTCCTCCCCCCGCACCCCGGCCGCCGCCAGTTCGCCGCGATCCCCGCCTGCCAGCCCCTGCCGCCGCCGTAGCCGCCGCCGTACGCTCCGCCCTGGGCGCCGCTCGGGCCCCGCCGCGGGGGGGTGCGGGGAGGGAGGGCGTCAGTGCAGCGGGGTACCGGGCTCTGCCTGATTTACGGCTCTGCTGAAAACCGCTTCCTCCGAGCCGCAGCCTCAGCCCCGGCCGCCGCCGCCGCAGCAACAAGTCTGGTAAGTCCGCGGCTGCAGAGGCTGCAGCAGCTGCGCGTCCTGCGGGGGGGTGGCGAAGCCCGCCTGGCACAGCCCGTTCTGCACGGCCCACCCTGCACCCAGTGGCTTCTGCCGGTTGGCCCTGCACAGCTCCCTTTGCACAGCCCACCCTGCATGGCCTGGACCGGCCCTTGCCGATGGGGGTGGGCTGGGCTGGATAGCTGGGTCCCTGAAGGGCCAGGGCAGGGGAATGACAGAACCGGGGGCAGGGGCACCAGTAGCCGCAGGAGCGGTGGCTACGAGCTATTTAGGTTATTCGGGTCCCCTGGGAGCCCAGCTCCCAAGAACCTGAGCCTACACTCAGTGCCGGGGAAGGAGGTGGGGATTGGGCGGCCAGCACCTGAGACAGTCACCGCTGCCTTCTCGTCCATCACCCGTGCTTCCCAGCCGCACCATTCCCTCCTCCTCCCCCTTCTCCGGAGGGAAAATCGCCACTGGATTGATGTTGCCTCCTGCCCCTGGATCCCTGTTTGCCCTCCTGCACGGATCTGAACATGTGACGTCCTCTGATTTTTTTTTTTCTTTTTCCAGCGGTGGCTTTTCCTTCAGCACATCTCTTTAAGCTTGGTATCTTCTTCTCTCTCCACCAGCAACCCCTCATCCATTCCCCCATCTCCCCCAGAGCTGGCCAGGTCAGAAGCCTGGTACTCTCCCTACTCATATGCTTCTAAAATCCATCCAACGACCCCTAAGCCCCATCATGTACCCTCCTTCTTGAGTACTCCTCAACCCTAATACGCCCTCCTTATCTCCTCCCCACCCATCTTCCCCTCCTCCAGTCCCAGTGAGCCTTTGCATCTTCTCACAGCAAAACTAGCCAATAAATGAGTTGGTTACGGGCTTTCCCTCTGGATGCGCAGAAAGAAGTCAGTTGGTCTGGAGAGTGTGACACGCCAGCTGTTTGAGACCCCCTTGCAGCCCTGAGTGGGTCTGGAGCTCTTGCTGATGCTGTGCTCCCCAACATCTATGCTCTTCTAACATGATAACCCTTAGCCAAGACTCCTCATGCATGTTAAATGGGGCTAGAAACCATTTACCTGCGGGATGAGCTCTGGGCACAGTTGGGGGTGGCTAGCAGTCCTCTGCTGCCAAGGTGAAGAGCATTAATTCCTTTAAGAAAACATGAGCTGCTAGTTACTAAGAGTCCTGTTGGAGAGCTGACTCTAACAAACTGTACACCTGGGAAGAGTCATATTAGAAATCTATATTTAAAGCTGGAAAGGATCCCAGAGGTCATCTGATTCAACCCTCTCCTTTATAATCCTAGTTCCCATTTCTGTAGAGCTTGGGCTCCTCACCTGAGGGTCATCTGACAGCTTTCAGGGGGCTCCCTGAAACTAGATGGTTAAAAAAAAGACATCTTTATTATTATTATTATTAATTATTAGCATTATTATTATTATTATTTACTAACCTTTGGTTTCCTTTGTCAGTCAGTCAACTAGCATTTATTAGGTGACTATATGCCTGGCACTTGGCTAAGTATTGGGGATTAAAAAAAAAAGGCAAAAGACAGTCCCTGCCCTCAAGCAGGTCACAGAGTCCTGGGAGAGACAAATGCAAATGACTGTGTAGAAAGAAGAGAAAGGCTGGATACACTGATACACTGGAGGTAATCAGCCTGAGGAAGCCATTAGCATTTAACAGCCACCAAGGTACTCTGAGAAGGGGCCATCCAAGTTACCAAACTGCCAAACTGGTGCGGAGTAAGAAGAGTTTTAGGATCTCTTCTGTAGTGCCCGAGGGTCTGCACATTTGTCATTCCTATTTTATGAATGAGGGAACTGAGGCTCCAGAAGATTCCATGACTTGTCTGTGGTCATATGGGCCAAGCCAAGGTTTGAACCCAGATGCCCCTCTTTCCAAATACGGCACTCTTCCCCCAGAACACTCCCATAGCATTCAATGAGCATTCGTTCAGCCTATTCCATGGTGCACAACAGAGTTAAGGACCAGGGATACAAAGAGTAGAGTCCCTGCCCTCGAAAAGCTTATATTCATTCTCTTGTCTGGATCCTGGGCAGATGGCATGGGTTTTTTGTTTTTGTTTTTTGTTATTTATTTGTTTCTGACTCATTATGTCCCCATTTGAAATTTTCGTGGTAAAGATACTGGAGGATTTGCCATTTTCTTCTCCAGCTCCTTTGACAGTCGAGGAAACAGGCAGAATTAAATGACTTGCCCAGGGTCATACAGCTAGTAAGTATCTGAGGGTCAGATTTGAACTTGGATCTTACTGACTCCGGATGAGTATGTATGTGGTTGCAATAATTCTGCGATATTAAGTTGACATTTGTTGAATTGAACAAAGTCCATGGCCCAGCAAGAGCATTCATCTTTGGAGGACTCCAGACTTCCAGGACTGTTTGTACACTTTGGATTCTCTTCAGTGTCTAAGGTGCAAAGGCTTTTCTTTGGATTGTCCTAAGCAGGGCTCTGCCTGAGGCTGGAAAGAAGGTGTGTTTTTCAGTTTCCCAAAATACCATTGGTCAGTCATCTCATTACTCATTATTATTATTTAAGACGCTGCTTACAGTTGGGAAAAGACAGCTGAGTTTGCTTTTCTCAAGACCTATTTTGAAAACAAATGTGTTTTCAGTAGACAACTGTCCCCACTTTGTCTGCTTCATTACTCCAATATTTCCTTGTTTTGTAAGCATGACTATCAGCCTGGATCAGCAAAGTGAGCTGGGGCCTTCTGTCTACTGGGAAGTGAGAGACTTAGGATTCTGATCCCAGTTCTGCCAAGGGGTGTCTTAGAAGATGCCTGGACCTGGAAGGCAGCAGCCTGGGACTCCCATCCCTGAAATGAAGGGATGATGTGCCCCAACCAAAGACCTCTTTGCATGCATTTTCCTGCAGGGAACTTGGGCAGGCTGCCTGTAGGTGCAATAATTCATTGATACAGAATTGACATTTGCTGAATTGAACAAAATATGTGCCCTAAGCAGATGCCTCCTTTTGTAAATTTAATCAGTAAAGAACTTTGTGAACCTGGACCTGCCATAGAAATGTGAGCAGTCATTCCTATTGGTCAGTGCCTCCAAGGTCACCTCTCTAAGGTAGATGGATGGATGGCATCCCCTTTATCTTGAAAATGAGATAATGGGAAGAGTCAGGTTTTGAAAACTAACAATAATAAGTTGAATAATAATAAGAAAAAAGTATATGAAGTCAACATGTATATTTTAGTTCATATACTTATTTCATTTAATACTCAGAATATCAGGGTATGAGAAGCAGTGGAGAGAGACCAGCCTCAAAGCCCGAAAGACCTAGGTTCTGGTGCTACCTCTGGCACGTGCTGGTTCTCTTACCCTGGGCAGATTTGTAAACTTCTCTGTCCTCTGGGTAACACTCTAAGAACTAAGAGGTTCTGACCTACTTCAGGAGAGGGAGTTTCCTTCTCTGGGAGTTCCCTATTTATATACCCAATGAAATCACAATCCAGTCCCCTGTCTGTGTCCCTGCTCAAAATAACCCTGGTAATATAGGTGTTACTTGTAAGGTTCGAAAAGTCTACACCTGTGATTTCATCCATGTAGGGAATTCCCTGAGTGTAAGATCTTGCCACCTGATCCACAACTTCTGGTCTTAAATAGTTGCCTGGGGACACATAGAGGTTAGAGCTAGGATGTATCAGACTCAGGACTTGCATCCTGGTCTGTGGGACTCCAAGGTCTGCCCTCTATCCATGATCTCATATTGCCTCTCTAGGCATTTATTTAATCTACATTTTATAGAAGACAATATAGATGCTCACGAAGGTCCCCGCCCTCATTGCTGCCTCCTGGCTTCACTGGCTCCCTCCAAATGCCAGCTGCAAATCCCATCTCCTCCAGGAAGCCTTTCTCAATCCTTAATTCTAGCACCTTCCCTCTGTTGATTATTTCCATTTTGTTTTGTTTGTATGTTGTATCTCCTATTAGGTTATGCGTCTCTTGAGAGCAGCTATTATCTTTTTCCCCTTTTTGTGTCCCCATTACTTAGCAGAATGCCAGTACACAGCAGGTACTTAATAAGTGCTTATAGTGGCAAATCCTCTAGTATCTTTACCAAGAAAACCTCAAATGGGGACATAAAGAGTCAGAAACAAATGACTGGCTAGTAAATGGACCCGATACAGTCAGTAAGAAGTAAGTAGGATCAGGATTTGATCTTGAGTGCTGATTCTTGTCTCATACCCATTCTGATATGCCGCAGATGTCTCTTCCACACATGGGCGTTTTGAGCAGTAGTATTTGAGCAGTAGTAGTCCCAGCATAGTTTGTTACTTTGCCCTGGACGATTTCTGCTTTCCAGAACTGTAAAGTCCTCCTTGTACCACTGAGGGAATTGTCTGACTGAGCATAGCATTACTATTCAAATAACTGAAAAGAGGATGGACTATATAGACATGATCAGGAATCAGTTTGGAGAGAGATGTTTCTGAAGCTACGGATTCCAGTTACTGACATTCATTCACTTTATGCAGCTGCTGAAGTCAAAGCTTCCTGAACCCCCAAATGTGCCTCTTCCTAGCTGCACTTTGCCCCCTTTAGCTCTCTTCCTTATTTGTCAAACAGAGAGGGTTGGACTAGTTATCCTCTGAGGCCTCTTCCAAACTGAGGTCTCTCTGACCTATGACCCGATCGAGGTTCTTGTGTCATGGATGCCTTTGGTAATCTAGTGACACCTGGGGGCCCCTTCTCAGAATTCTTTAAAATGCATTCAATAAGTAGGATTTCAGAGGAAACCAATTCTATTGAAGTTTTGCTATCAAAATATATTTTTTAAAATCCAGTACTAATTAAGAGCCCCTGGCCTCGATAATCCCTAAGGTCCATTCCAGTTCTGACATCTTGCATATACGGGGTATTTGAATATACATAGAAACTCATTGGTCTTGTCTTTTTCCCCACCCCTCCTCCAGGATTTTTAGAGTAATGCAACAGAAGGCTTTTGAGGGAAATAGATGCCCCTGGCAAGAGTCATTTGAAAATGTTGCTGTGTGCCTGCCGTTCCGCTGCCCACGGTGTGGAGACCATACCCGCTTTAGAAGCCTGTCTTCCTTGAGGGCCCATCTGGAATTCAACCACAGCTATGAAGAGAGGAGCCTCATGACAAAATGCAGCCTTTTTTCTCCCCTCAAAGACCCAGACCTGATCACTTCGTCAGAGCCCCTGAAATTGGGGAGCGGTGGCCGAGCAGTCAAGCAGAAATCAAGCTATGTGAACTTGTGTAACCTGTCCCGGGAAAACCTGAAGGACAGGAAGTCCCTCCAGGTGGTGGCGGAGAGACCCGTGTCTTTCCTGCCCATCTACACTTCCATTGACTCCTTGGGTGGCCCAAGGTCCAGCCCTGGGCTGCCCACCACGGATGCCAAAGCTTCCTTTGAGGCCCACGTGAGGGAAAAGTTCAATCGGATGGTCGAGGCAGTGGACAAGACCATCGAAAAGAGGATTGACAAGCTGACCAAAGAGCTCGCACAAAAGACCGCGGAACTCTTGGAAGTCCGGGCCGCTTTTGTGCAGCTGACTCAGAAAAAACAGGAAGTTCAGAGGCGAGAGAGGGCCTTGAACCGGCAGGTGGACGTGGCTGTGGAGATGATCGCTGTGCTGAGGCAGCGGCTGACCGAGTCCGAAGAGGAGCTTCTCCGCAAGGAAGAGTGAGTGATGGGCGGCAGGGGGACGGTCCAGGCTTCGAGAATGGGCGGGGCGGGGGGGGGGCAGTTTTCATTCTCAATGACCGGCGGGTGTGCAGACAGCAAACTTTATTTTTAAGTCCGTGTTGATTTAATGAGAGATCTAGGGATAAGGTCTTTGACTCCACCTGGTCCAGCAGTTTCTAAACCCTGCGGGAGCTGGAATGGGTATATTCGCCCAGAGTGCTGGAGGTGTGGGGGCTGGGCAGGAATAAATGCCCTGTGCTCATAGGTTGGCTGCTAGATGGCACGCTAGATAGAATGCTGGGCCTGGAGTCAGGGAAGACCCGAGTTAAAATCCAACCTTAGATACTAACTGTGTGACCCTGGGCAAGTCACTTAACCCCATTTGCTTCAGTGTCCTCTTCTATAAAATGAGCTGAAGAAAGAAATGAAAAACTCCTTCAGTAGCCTTGCCATGGACACAGCTGAAATGACTGAACAACAAATACACCTGTAGGTCACTGTGAATTTTGTAGAGGAAATGAGGCCAGCTTTACTGCTGCTTCAGGTAGGAGGATGGGCAGGGGAGGAGGCGGAGTGGCTGAGGGCCTTGGACACAGTCCTGCTTGCCCTGCCCTAGTTACTGTTCCCTTCTCCATTTGCTTTTCTATTCCTACCAATCATTTTCCTCATCTTTAAAAGGAGAGGACTGGATTAAATCTAGGTTCCTATGGTCTCTCTTAGTAGGAATAACTAATACTTCCAGGACCTATGATTTTGGTTTTTGGTGTCCTCTTTCTGCTGACATAAATCAGAACCAGTTTGGTCCAAAGGAAAGAATGATGGATTTGGAGTCAGGGGCCTTGGATTAAAATTCTGTTTCTACTACTTCCTCCTGTGTGTGGGGACCTCAGGCTCCCCATCCATGCAGGGAGTGGGCTGGACCAGGGAGGGGCCTCAGCTCTTCACCTGTGCTCCTGTAACTTCTCTGTGACTTCCTGGACACTCTTTGAGAGATCCTCCCTCTTTGGGAGTTCTCTGACATTTCATTGTGAGGGCAGAGGGGACCCAATGGTTGTTTCATTGGTGCAGCTCTGACTGGTTGTAGAGAGACAAAGTGCCCAGCCTGATCCATTTATTAGTAAAGCTAGCAACTGTTGATAAATGGAGTCCATGGTCTCTTCGATGACCAAAGACACCCAAGTTAAGGATGATAGGCTCTTTTCCTAGTGATAGACAAGATAACAAGGCAAGATCTCAAGTAACATAGGCCAGTCTTGTGATTGGCTGGATGGTTCAGTGAGGAGGTGGCATAGTGGCCTTTTAGCTCTTCCCTATGACATCATTGGGACATGTGATCAATCCTCAGGTGATGGTCATCAGACAATGACATTAGGCTCTAGGTGATGGAATCAGTCTGAAGGTGTGGAAGTACAGCTTTTTAAATTGATGAGACTGACCTTTAGGCTAATTAGGTTTCTCTGGAAAGTAGGTGATGGGGGAAGCCCAAAAACTGGGCTTGTACTGTAAAATTCAGATTCAGTCTAAAGGTCACACTTAAGGACTTAGAAGGCCTGGGTGAAGAGTATTTCTCTAGTTGAATGTAAATTTCTTAAGGATAGGGGCAGCCTTATTTTTGTGTATGTATTCCTGGTGCCCACGCAATGCTTGACCCTCATTAGGCATTTAATTTATTTGTTTGCTCTTCATTTTCAAAGAGGACCCATGACATCCTGGGGTGATGCCTTGGCTCTTTTGTGAATTGGATTTCAGTGAGGCAGACTTGCACAAGTTGTCAACGTCACTCTCTCTTCCTGAGTCATCAACATCCAGTGACAAGGCAAAAGGCAAGACAACCACCGATGGCACAGGATGCAGGGGATAACCTTGGCATCTTTGATGCCTGACCAAGCCCTAGGGGCTCCACAGAGCTTGTTTCAGCCGCCTTCAGGGCTGTTGGAATAAATTGTTCTCGTCCGCCTGTGCTGCTGGAGAAAGCCTTCACATGCTTGGGGTAGACACTCCCTAACTTATCAATGGGTTTGAGGTCTGTCCGTTACTCTCAACCTGATTTAGCCCGCCTGCCAAGATGGGTTACAGGGGTGTGGTAGCTGCTCATGGTACAGCATCTTGGAGCCACAGGTGAGAGTTGGGTAAAATGTGGATGCCAAAGGTGAGTGAGCAGCCTTGAAAAGAGCTTGGCAAGTCCTCGCACCAGCAGCGCCAGGACTTTCTGAACACCCCAGACACTCCTAAGCACTTAATACCTGTTTGCTGAATATGGAACTATATGGAAGGCAATGTGCTAGGCTCTAGGCATGCAAACATGAAATAAAAAACATCCCCTGCTCTCAGGGGAGGGATGCAGCTTGTCAACCCAGAAGAGCTAATAGCTGGCGTTTATAGAATACTAGGTTTGCAATGTTCCTTTACATGTCCACTACTTCGTTTGCTCTCCACAACTCTGAGGTAGATGCTATTATCAGCCCCACTTCACAGGTGAAGTGACTTGCCTCATGTCCTACAGAGAGTAGTATCTGAGGCCGGATTCAAATTCAGGTCTTCTGCCTCCAAGGCCAATGCTCTATTACTAGATGCTTCAAAAGATATTCAATAGTTTGAGAAGAGCTAGAGAGTACTAACATGGGGGGGGTGCATATCAGGAAGAGCATGGGTGGCACGGGTGGTGCGTCAGCTGAGCTTTGGATGCATTTAGGGATTCTAAGAGGTAGAGGTAAGGGTCATGGCCTGGTAGAATCATACATAGTATTGAGAGCTCAAGGAGTATGTTCTAGGGACGGGGGCCTAACTGGAGATGAAGCAGCAGCATTGGAGAATCAAAGGGAGGTCAATTTGTCTAGAAGACAGGGGGAATGGAGGAGAATAATGTGAAAGAATCCTAGAAAGGAAAGCTGGAGTTGGCTTGGGGAGGGCTGCAAATGCTTTCTATGGGAATAGTTTCTTCTGGTTTTTAATAGAAGGATGACCGAAGGCATTGTCTTCTTTAAAATGCAATAACAAACCACTTTGTGGTTTGGTTTTTTAAAAATTGTTTTCTGAAAAGGAAACATCCTTCTGGACAGATTCAACTGAAACTTGAAAGGTCAGAACCCTAACTAATAGTAGTGCAGATGGGCCAAGGAGTGCAAAATTTCTCCCAAACAAACTGTTCAAAAGCAAATTCTCTTTGAAGTTAGTGTGGGAAAGAGGTCTCAGAATACCATGGGACAGCTTCAGAGAATGAGTGCTAGGTATTTGGGGTTAATTGAAAGAAGCAGAATTTTTTGTTGTTGCTGCTGACTCTGACAGCACCTTTGAAACTGTGTTACCCTGTGACAGAGCCCTGATTGCACCACTTTAGTTATAGCTCTGTGAAAGGCGAGTATTTGTACAATAAAGAATTTCGAGTTTAATTATAAATTCACAGCTAATATTCCCGTTAGGCACAGACAAGTCAGGTCAAGCCAGTAGGCAGTTATATTAATACGTGACAGGCACTGTGCCAAACTCTGGAGACAAGAGCAGGGCAAAAGATATTCTCTGCCCTCAGGGAACTTCCATTTGAATGGAGGAGATGACATATAAATAAATAGGTATATACAGGCTGTATTCTAGGAGATTGAAGTTAATCTCTTCAGGAAACATACTCAAAGCAGTGGGGGAGGGGTTTGGAGAAATGTCTCCTCAAAAAGGTTGGATTTGAACTAAGAACACATCTTCAGGAACTGAGTGTTCAAATAGTAAGTTTAATAATTGAATAACTGAGATATTAGCTTTCGCTGCTGAACTAAGGGAGAGCGGAACAGATACAGAAATTAATTCTATTTCTATTTCTTTACGACCGGTTTGTCACTTTCATATTTTTATTCTCTCAAAATCTGACATCTAAATTCAACTCAATTCAGTGTTGTTGTTCAGTAGCTTTTAGTCGCGTCTGACTCTTTGTGACCCACTTGGGGTTTTCTTAGCAGAGGTCCTGGAGTGGTTTGCCGTTTCCTTCTCCAGCTAGTTTTACATATGAAGAAACTGAGGCAAACAGGTTGAAGTGGCTTACCCAGGGTTACACAACTAGTAAGCACCTGAGGTCTGATTTGAACTCAGGTCTTTCTCGTTCCAGTCCCAGTGCTCTACCCACTGAGCCACCTCGCTGCCCTCAACAGCATGTGTGTGTGACTATTTTCCCACAGCCGCCTCAACATTTGCCATTTTAATTTTTTTTGTTCCACTTTGCCAGTCAAAGGAGTATGAAGTGGAACCTTAGGATTGCTTTCACTTGTGTTTTTCTAATTAGTAATAGTTTGGAAATGACGTCTTTACCGACCAAACTGGCTGCGAAGGTTTTTTCCCTCCTAGTATGACTTTCCTCTCTAATTTTAACATTGTCGTTTTTATTTCTGAAAAAAATCCAGTTTTTTATAATCAAAATCCTTTAATCTTCTGTGATGCCATGCTTGGTAACAAACTCTGTGCCCGTTCATACATCTGAAAGTCATTTTCTTCCTCTCTCCTCTCATTAATTTGTGATATCACCCTTGATATCAAAGTCAAATTTGTGATATCGCCCTTGATATCAAAGTCATATATCCTTTTAGACCCAATCCTAGTATATTGTATGAAGTGCTGGTCTAAATCTGATTTCTGCCATGCTGGGTTTTTTTTTTTGGTTTTCCTGGCCATTTTTGTTAAATAACAAGTCACTGCCTCAGTAGATGGGCTCTTTGAGTTTGTCACACACCAGGGTTTTAACTTTGCTCCTGAATGTTGTGTCCTGAATCTGTTCCACTGGTCAGCCTTTCTTTTTCTTCTCCCCTATACCAAATCATTTTGGTAATTCCTGTCTTGTGGCATACTTTAAAAATCTGGTGCTTCCCTGGGTGCCCCCTTTAGAAAGGATCTTATAAATTCAAGTCTCCCCAGAGGAGAAGGAGCAGAATATTGAATGACCTTGAGTTCAAGCCAGGTCAATAGCAAGGAAAGGAACTGACAGTGTTTAGAATGAGAATAGGATCTAATCTCCTTGAGGGGGGACTTTCATTTTTTTGTCTTTGTATTTTCCTTGTATACTATGGTGCCTGGCACAACTTAGATAATGAATGAATGAATGAATGAATGAATATCATTCTCAAGACAGTAGGCTTGAGAGGGGGTTCAAGTATTTGAAGTGGTCTTGTATGGAAGAGGAATTATACTTGTTCCATTTGGTCCCAGATTCAATGGGAGGAACTTTCAAGGACAACCTTCTTATTATATGAGTTGGCCACAGGTGGAATGGGTTGCCTTGGGAACCTCCATTAGAGCATTCCAAGCAAAAACATTACTTTTATTGACTTTGATACAGAGGGGGTTCTCACTCAATTATGTATTCGACTAGATGGCTCCTAAGGGACCCTCCAACTCTGAGATGTTTGAATCCTGTAGGAGGAGGGCTTTAAAGACTGAATGAGAATTCAAGAGACAAAGAGAGGGCAAGAGAACCTTCTAGGAATAAAGAGAGATAAGGACAGAGCCCAGACATGGGCAAGTGTGAGGTAGGTACAGGGATGGTGAGTGTGGCTATAGCATGGGGTCCATGGAAGAGAGTGAGGAGATAATGCTGGGAAGGGGAAAAGTAGTAGCACAGGATTGTGGAAGGTGGCCTTGAATGCCAGACAGAGGATTTTCAGCTTTCCTTTAAAGGAAATAGAATTTTGAGTCATGATTAGATCTGTGATGAAGGATGACAGATATAACAACAGTGTAAAGGATGGTTTGAAGGAGGCAGAGATTTGGAGGCAGGAACACCTGTGATCAACCAATCAGTAAGCATCTAAACTCTTACAAGGAAACTGCAGGTAGGTGATCATAAGAGATTGAGTGATACTGGGAGTAGCAGGAATAAAGAGAAGGGGGCAGATACAAGCAATGTGGCTGGAGCAGAATCAGGCTCACTTGCCAGGTAGGCATGAGAAGTAGGATAAGTGGAAGAGTTAAAGCTGATGCCGAGCATTATTTGAGGATCCTCAAAGTCTATGATATAGCAGAAAGAGTTTTGGATTGGAAGTCAGAGGAGCTGGTTTTGATTCTTTGGGCAAGTAGTCCTGGGTCTCAGTCTATTCATTTGAAAAGTGAGGGTTTAGACTGGATGACTTCAGAGGATCATTCTAGCTATCTAGCTATGATGCTTTGATTAAGCTTATATTGAGTTATAAGTTACAGATTCTGGTGGTAGAGAAATTCAAAGAAGACAGTGGTTACCTTGGGGAGGAGGAGATTGGAAGACTCTAAGGCATAAAGTGTAGCGGAAGGACCCCTGGATCCAGAGTCTCAGAACTTATCTCTGGATCAAATCTTATCTCCAACCCTTACTGGCCACGAGACTTTGGACAAGTCACCTAAACTGATAGGGATCTCTGTTTCTCCCTCTATAAGATGATGGATGTGGACTAAATGGTTTTTCAGTGTCAACTTTCAATAAATGATTCCTCTCCCCTGCCCCAGATGTGAACTTGGTCTTGAAAGGTGTATGGGATTTTAATGAGGTGGGGGGAGAGAGAGAGAGAGAGAGAGAGAGAGAGAGAGAGAGAGAGAGAGAGAGAAGGGCATGATGGGAAAAAGAGGAGCATCAGCACAAACAAGAGGTAGGGTGTTGGAATCAGGAAGACTTAGGTTCCAATGCTGCCTCTGATACACACTAGTGTGTGTCTAAGACGACTTAGTTTCAGTGTCCTGGCCACTGACTCTCTTGATGGTTTAAGTTACAGACAGGTTGTGGGTCAGTATCTGGAGAATGTTTCCATACACTTATAAAATCTCAGGTTCCTCACCCCCCCCCTCCTTCTTCCAACCCTTACCTTTCCACCCCCAGCCAAAACCAAGAAGCCTAGTGACAAGATGGTGTAAAATGGCAGTGACTGTTGGAGGCAGATGGGAGCTGAGGGCTTATCCAATTCAGCCTTCTGTCCATAAACAGATAAGGAACCTGAAGGCCAATGAAAGCCAGGGAGGCTGTGACTTGCCTGAGAGGATCAGTTTCTACCTTTGGAAGAGCGGGGAAGGGGCAGGGGCCACTGGGTATGTGGTAGAAGTTACCTAGTTAGTGAGGGACAGGAGACCCAGGTAGGGATGGGGAGGGGGCTTGGTCACTGGAGAAGGAAATGTGTCCTGTTGAGTTTTTGACACGGGATACCCAAAGTTTCTATCTGACTGAAAAAGTATGCTACTGAGGGGAAGAGGCAGACCAGCACAGGCAGGGCAGGGATAGAAAGATAGAGAGATAGGTAGATAGATAGATAGATAGATAGATAGATAGATAGATAGATAGATAGATAGATAGATAGATCAATGGATGGATGGATGGATGGATGGATGGATGGATGGATGGATAGATAGATGATAGATAGATATATCGATAGATGAGAGATGAGAGAGAGAGGCAGATAGATGATAAAGATAGGTAGATAGATAGATGATAGATACATACATACATCCTATATAAAGAAATATAGGTCATAGATGTATAGAGATAGCGAGAAATGGTGCATAGAAATATAGTTAAGTAAATAGAGGGATCATTTATTAAGTTGTTTACTATATACCAGGAATTGGGCTAAGCGCCTGATATACAAATACAGACAAGAGAGTTCTTGCCCTCATGGAGCTTACATTCTGTGGGGAAAGATGACAGACACATAAAAGGGAGCTGGGAGTGGGGGGTGGGGGAGCTGGGTCACTGTGGAGAAGGAGGAAGAATCTAGTGGATGAGTCGAGGCCTCTGGGAGTGAGGAGAAGCCTGTCAGGGGCCTTTCCTGAGAGATAGAAATAGGGAGGGAACACCATTGCTGGTGGCTGAGGTCACCGGGTCAAGGGAAGCCATAGGAAGAAGCCCCTTCAGAAAGGTGCTGACAGTACCCTCGGTGCTTTCTGTCCTGGGGCGGGTCCCAGCTGCCCTGACTGGACCTCCACTCCTCTGATTTGGGGTGTAGGACTTTTCTGCCTCTCCTGCTGTTCCTCAGCCCAGTCTTCCAAAAGACGCTGGGGTTGGAGTCAGAACATGTGGGTTGGAAAGCCCATCATAGGCATCATTCTCTGTTCAGCCTTGGCTTTCACCTTTGCAATGGTGACCTCCTTATACCATGACCCTGACACTACCAACCAATCAGTAACCATTTATTAAACCTCATTGTGTCAAGCATTGGGATATAGAAACAAAAATGAGACATTCCTTGCCCTCAAGGAGTTTCCATTCTATTAAAAGAGATAACACGTACAGATATATATATATATATATATATATATAATGCATATAGATTGTATGTATGTAATATATACATTAGGTATAGCCAGGCACATGCATGCCCAAATTAAATGCAGAGTAATAATAGGAGGAAGGGTGGTAAGTTCTGGAGTGGGGGGAGATCAGGAAAGGCTTCAGGAAGGAAGTGCCCTCAGGTGGAGCTTTGAAAGAAGCCAAGGGTTTGAAGGATGTGGAAGGAGAATGCTCCAGGCCTGAGGACAGCCTGAGTAAACACCTGGATCCAGGAGGCGGAATGTCATGGTGAGGAAGAGCAGGGAAGCACCTTTGACTGGTCCTCGGATCTGTTCTCCCCTGACTTGAGTGTGATTCTGAGCCTGGTTGGTTTTGGAGCAGCCTTGACCCACCGACACTTTCAAAGACATGAGGAGATAGGAGATAGCAGACGTATTGAGACATGGTGGGGCCATCAGGTGAGACTCTAAAGGCCCAGCCCTGTTATTATCCTCTTTTCTGACAACACTTTAAACTGCCATCCTTAGGGGTGTCAACGCCCAGTCGGAGTCTTAGGATGATGGACCAGACTCCATCATTCCGTATAAAACCTCTCCAGCATCTTTGCCAAGAAAGCCCTAAGTGGGTTCATGAAGAGTCAAAGAGTGTCTGCCCCGACCACAGTCAGGTCCTCTGTCTCCAGTGCTGGCCAGGCTGCCAGCGGCCAGCACCAAACCCTCCACTGTCATCCGATCCATGCAGATGGTGGACACTGGACTGAGTGGCTGGCTTATTTCCCTGGCTCAACCCCTCTCTGCTTAATTAGCTTGGACTCACTCCCTCTCGGCTTAATCCACAAGCAGCTCCACCTGCCTACCCTGGGCTGGTAAATATCTAGGCAGCAGGTTGATAAAAATGACCTAACTTTTAATTGGCTTCCCTCTGGTTGGGTAGGACTGGTATCTATTTCTTCCTAACTGGTATTTATGCAAGTGGGGCCAGTGCTGAGGCTTGTCGTTTCCATCTTGCATATGGTCCTTCTTGGCATGACTTCAGCCAAGAGTGGCAGGTCTAAAGTGTCAGATTTGCATGAGTAAAGGGGCAGAACTCGTTTCTCAGTTTTTCTGGGCCAAAGGAGTTTTCTGGAGCCTGATCAGCAAAGAGGGTCCACTTATACCCCAGGAAGGCTCATCATCCAGGAGCCCCACTTCTCTTTATCAGTCTTGAGGAGGCCACGTGGTTGGTGGCAGTTTCCCACCGCCCAGGGAGGAGGTGACTTCAGCATAGATATTTCCTGTATGACCAAACTCACCACTGTCTGGGTTTACGTGATCAGTAACCACATTCATTTTGACCTCCACAATTTCTCCAATTTTTCTTTTTAAGTTTCCAGTTTTTGAACCTGAGGACTGGAAGAGGAGGGAAGTACTTTGGTGGTTATTCAATGTATGTGTGTATACATATGTGTATATATCTGTATGTGTGTATGTGCATGTATATATGTGTATGCATGTGTGTGTGTACTAGCATGTTAGTTAAAAGGAGGTGAGGAGCAAACGCGAATACAGTTCAGTATAAAAGGAAAAGAGGGATATTTCTTCGTGTGTGTGCGTGTGTGTGTGTGTGTATGTGTGTGTGTGTGTGCAAGCAACTAGCTGAATGATTCAATCTTTTATTTTTGGTATGAACCAATGATTTCATTGGGATAAGGAATTCTAGAGAACACTGATTCAGATTAACACCTGCTCTGTAACTTGTAGTTGTGGAGAGTTGCTAGGGGCCCTGAAAAGTTAGGTGACTTGCGCAGGGTCACACTGCAGGTGGGAGTCAGAACCCAGAACTCCCTGATTCCCAGGCTAGCCCTCTAACCATTGTGTCACTCAGCCTCTCAATATTGAGCAAATAATCAACCAAAGATTCCTATGGGTGAGAGGGAGAATAAATTGTGGATAAATGCGTGGATAGCCCACGTGGTTCAGGGGCCTCTTCCAGATAGGAAGAGAAGACCAGGGAGTCTAGCACAGGGGACATGGACAGGAGTTACGCACAGTGGGTGGACCCAGAGGGTGGTGGTCTGAATTCAGACCAGGTCAGCAAGCCTCCTGCTTCATGCTTCTCTGGGTGCTGGAGAAACAAGGCAACAAATGATGCGGGCCCTACCTGCCACCGTTTTTCATTCTTTTAAAAACTATTTTCTTGGGAATTCAGCCATCCTCAGCCAACACAAGCTTCTTCCTGTATAAAGAACAAGAAAGAGGCCTGGATAAGAGAAGGTGAACTTAGGGGCACTTTTTTAAAGGCTGTGTTCAATGGGGCAAGGTCTCATTCTACACGTCCTTTTTGTTTGTTGCAGAGTATTTTTAAAATGCTTCTCTCTTTAAGAGAAAACAAAGGAGAGCAGGAACTGGGTTTTCTGTTTGTTGTTTTGTTTTGGGGGGGTCTTTCTTTGTGTCCTCAGAGCTTAGCATGGTACCTGGCCCACAGTGTTGCCAACAGATGCTTGCATTCTGTGGGGAACAGGGAAAATATAACATGTATTCAGATAAGTAAATGCAAAGTCATTTTGTGGGGAGGGGGCTGGACATCAATAGGGGGACCCAGAAGGGGCTTGTACCTTATCTCATTTATGCCTTTGTCAGATAAAAACTGCAAAGATTATTATTTCCCTTTTCCAGATTAAGTAACTGAAACTTAGGAAGGTGACATGGCATGTCCATGGTCACCTAATACAACAATAAATATCAGAGGTAAAATTTGAACCCAGGTCATCCTGACTCTGGTTTTTAACCCAATGAATGTGTTAAGAGGTCAGGAAATGTTTTTCTGCACCTAATGTCCATCTGCATAGGAATTGGGTGCTGAATGCTAAGGAAACTTCATTTTCACTTGTAGGGAAGCTCAAAGACATTCCACTTCTAAAGGTTAAGTGGAACCTGACTTTGGAATCATAGGACCTAGTTTAAATCCAACCTTTAACACTTATTCTTTGATATTGGTAATTTGGCTTTCTTCCTTATTAAAAAAAATATAAAATTAGCTGATGGTTTATCTATTTTTTTTATAAAACTTTCACCTAGTTTTATTTATTAGTTCAATGTTTTGTTTTGTTTTTTATTTTTAATTTAGTCTTTAATTAAGACTTTAAGTCTCTCTTTTGATTTTCAGGATTTCCATTTTGGTGTTTAATGGGCAATTTTAATTTGGTTTTTTTCAACTTTTTTTAGTTACAATCTGCTTTTTCTTTCTTTTATTAATGTGCAATTTTAGAGAGATAAAAATTTCCTCTAGGTGCTGCTTTGGCTATGTCCCCAAAATTTTGATATGTTATCTCATTGTCATTCTCTTTAAGGAAATTATTGATTATTTTTATGATTTGTTCTCTGATCCATTCATTCTTTAAGATTGGATTATTTATTTCCAATTAATTTTTTGTGATAATTTTTTTCCAATTAATTTTTAATTTGTTCCCCTGGTCCCTTACTGAATATGATTTTTATTAAATTATGGTCTAAAGAGAATACACTTAATATTTCTGTTTTTATGAATCTGTTTGTGAAGTTTTTATGCCCTAATACATAGTCAGTTTTTGTAAAAGTGTCCTATTCCACTGAGAAAAACAGTATACTCCTTTCTGTTCTTATTCGGTTTTCTCCAGAGGTCTATTATTTCTAAAATTCCATTCATCTCCTTAACTTCTTTATTATTTATTTCTTGCCTAGATTTATCTAGTTTGGTTAAGGTTCCCCCGTTATTATAGTTTTGCTGTTTATTTCTACCTGTAACTCATTTAATTTTTCCTAATTTTTTAAAAAAGAATTTGGATACTATGCCATTTGGTATGTATATGTTTAGTTTTGATATTACTTCATTGTTTATGGTACTTTTTAGCAGGATGTACTTTCCCTTCTTATCTCTTTTAATTAGTTCTATTTTTGCTTTTAGCTTTGTCTGACTGCCACCCCTGCCTTTTTAACTTCACATGCTTGGAAAAGACATTCCTTTAACTCATTGATGTGTCTGAGGCCTTCTGTTCCAGCACCTTATTTTAATTGTCTGCTTCTCTCTGCTTCAAGTATGTTTCTTGTAAATAACAAATTGTTGGAATCTGCTCTCTGCTTCCATTTTATGGGTGAATTCATCCCATTCACATTCATAGTTATGATTACTAATTGTATATTTGTCTTTATACAGTCTTCTCCTGTTTATCATTCTCACTCTTTTTTTTACTCTGTCCCTCAAAAGTCTGTTTTGCTTCTGACCACTATTTCTGTCCCCATTTTACAGAGGAACCAACTCAGGTTGAGAAAAATGAAATTACTTGCCTAGGACCACTCAGTAAGTGCCTAGGAGGGCCAGCTCTTATTATTCTTTTCTATTCCATTAGTATATCACAATTTATCTACCAATTGTTGATTGCTTCCTGTTCTTTGTTTTTATAATTGCCTACAATACTACTCTGGAGATTTTGAAGAGCCGGAACTTTGGGGGTTCTTCTTTGTGATGTGTTCAGGTCATGGTCTTGCCAGTGGGTTGGAGGGGCTGAGTCCCACCAGCCTCACCCACACTGCCTCCTTAGACTTAAATCTACACTGAGGCAGACTCCTCCTTTCTTTCCTGGCAGTGTGGTGCTGAGTAGGGAACTGAGGTGGAATACTGGCTCTGCTTTGTGACCCTGGGCAGGAAATTTAGCCTCCCTAAGCTTCAATTTTCTTCATTTGCCAAATAATGGGGTGGGACTAGATGGTTTCTGTGATCCTTTTCCCTCTAAACTAATCTTTATTCCTTTTCTGGTGCTTGGCACAGTGTGTACTGAACCAGTGCCTGACTGATTGAATGCATACTGAACCAATGAATAAAAGAGTAGACTCTCCCAGGTGTCCAAGAACAGTGATACTGTTAGATACTTGTTTCTTTCTGGTCCCTCAATAAGCATTCCCCGCCTAATTGAGGCTCTTTGAGGTTGAACCTAGGTTTTCCTCACTCCAGGTACTATATATTTCAAAGCAGAGCTTAGGATGAAGTGGAATGAGGCAAGTGGGAGAAGGAAATCCAGTGTAAATAAGGAAGCCCTGAAAATGAGGAGGGCTGAAGAGGAAAAGAAGATGAAATGATGGGGCGGCTAGGTGGTGCAGTGAGTAGAGCACCGGCCCTGGAGTCAGGAGGACCTGAGTTCAAATCCGGCCTCAGACACTTGACACACTAACTAGCCGTGTGACTTTGGGCAAGTCACTTACCCCCAACTGCCCTCCAAAAAGCAAAAAAAAAAAAAAAGATGAAATGATGAGAGAAAGTTGGGTGAGAACAGGTCTATACATTCGGCATCTCTTCAGAGGCAGCCAGCAAAGAAGATCCATGTGGGACAAATGAAGGAATAAGGGAGTATCCCCAAGGTGGGTCATTGATTATGGCTGAAAGTTTGCCTGTTGGTGACAAACAAAGGATACAAGCAGCTGAGAAATATGTGGTATGGGTCTGTGAAAAGAAGAGTCATGCCCTTGGGGAATCAAAGGAGCAGTCAATCAGCCAGAAAGCATTTATTAAGTACTTACTGTGTGCTGGGCATTGCGCTAAGTGCTAGGGTGGCAGAAAAAGAATAAAAACATAATAGCCAGAATGTATAGCTTGTTCTTGTTCAGTCATGTCTGACTCTTGGTGACCCCATTTGGGGTTTTCTTGGCAGAGTTACTGAAGGGGTTGGCCATTACTTTCTCTAGCTCATATGACAGATGGGGAAACTGAGGCAAACAGGGTTAAGTGACTTGCTCAGAGTCACACAGCTAGTGTCTGAGGCTAAATTTGGACTCAGGAAGAGGTCTGGCGTTCTGTCCACTGGGGCCACCTACCTGCCCAATGAAAACTATAATGCCTGAGTTAATGATAGAGACATGCCAATCAAAATGCTATGGGAGATCTGGAGAAGAAAATTGTTTCTGGGGCAAGTGAGAATCAGGCCAGGCTTTCCAGAAGAGGCGTGGCACTTTGAGTTGGCCTTTGAAGTAGGAAAATATTTGCCTCCATGAAATGGCACAGTGGATAGAGCACTGGGCTTGGAATTAGGATGACTCATCTTCATAAATTCAAATCCAGCTTCAGACACTCACTATCTGTGTGACCCTGGGCAAGTCTCTTCATCCTGTTTGCCTCAGTTTCCTCATCTGTAAAATGAGCTGGAGAAGGAAATGGCAAACCGCCCCAGTATCTTTGCCAAGAAAACCCCAAATGGGGTCCCAAAGAGTCAGAAATGATTGAAACAACTCAACAACAACGTAGGTATACATACTGTGTATGAGTATGTCTATACAAGACACATAGTAGACGGTTACTTTTAAGGCAAAGGCTTTGGTGGGGATGGGAGGTGGCAGAATGAATGGGAAGAACCCCCTTAGGAAGTAGCATTTGAGCTGAATCTTGAAGGAAGTCAAGGATTTTGAATAGATGGAGGTAAATGGGGGTCAGAGGGGCTTTCCAGACATGGGGGCCAGGCAGTACAAGGCAAAGAGATGGAAGATGGAAGGAAAAGCAAAAACAGTAACCAAAAAAACAAAAACCAAACCAAACCTGAAAACCCTTGTAGCAAATGCTCATAGTCAGACAAGACAAGTCCTTGCATTACTCCCGACCAAAAATGTCTTCTCCTTCTGTAGCCTGAGTACCGTCCCTCATGGTCGGGAACTCAGTAGCATTTTTAATTGCGGGTCTTCTAGAATCCTGGACATCACACGGATCATAGTTCTTAAGTCTTTCAAAGCTGTTTGTCTTTGCAATGTCGTCATCATGTAAACTGTTCTCCTGTTTCTGCTCACTTCACTCTTTATCAGTTCATCAAACCTCAGGTTTCTCTGAACTTATGTCTTTCACAATGTCTTATTGTACAATAATATTGTTACATTTACATGCCCTAATTCATTCATCCATTTTTTAATTGATGGGCAACCCCTTAGTTTTCAATTCTCTGCCACTACAAAGAAAGATGCATTAAATATTTTGGTCCAAGTTGACCTTTTCCTTTTCCTTTGATCTCTTTGGTGTCTGGGCCTCCTGGTGGTATCAGTGAGTCAAAGAGTATGCCCAGCTCAGTGACTTTTGGGAATATAGTTACTCTCCAGAATGGCGGGGCCAGGAATTACTCATTTCTCCAACCAAACCATATTTCATTACTCCTTTTGTCAGAAGTCCCACTCAGACAACAGATATCTAATTTGATCCATTGTGTCTGAGGATGTCTAGGGAGAGTGAAGACTTCTCAGGCAGTTTTGGATTGTTAACTGCCTTCTCCCCCCATTACTTCTGTCAATCAGCAGCAAGCACTTTCTGATTCCTGCCTCCGTGAGCCCCTCCTCCTGGCCAGTGGGAGTCAGGGACAACCCAGGCTCACTTCTCCCTTTCTTTGGGACCCTTCCCCCTCTCCCTTGCTATCAATCAGCATCCTTGTTCTTTGTAAACCTATTTCCCAGCCACTGAGAGATAGTGGCAGGCTTCCCTGTGACTTGCCATTATGGAAGATTTTGGCACCAAGACTTGAGTCCACCTCTCAGCCAATGGGAGAGGGGACAGTCAGGGAAGGGGGCTTGACTGCTTTAGGGTTTAAAATCCTGCTCCCTCCATATTGCCTTAACCTATTCTTCATGATCAGTCAAGACCTCCCTCTTCTCCTGGGGAAGAGAATAAATTCCTGTTTTTATCCTAAGAGATCTCTGCATTTTTAGTTAAACTTTTCATCCAAAATGAGGAGATCAGACAGGTATAGGATTTGCTACCTTGCAAAGTAGGTTAAAATTCAAAGGATAATCCTCCTTCCTGAGCAGGGTGAAAGATAATTGCCTGAGTGAGACCATGAGGAACTCTTCGGTTGAATGGCATAACACTTTACAATTGGGAGGTGTATTTTTTGTGAATATTTAAGTGTTATTTTAAATGACCTTGGCAGCAAAAAAAAGTATGGGATTAAAATACATATCTCCACTAATAAAATAGACCTCAATTAAGTAGTCATGTAGTGACATCTTCTCATGTTCCAAACTGTGTAGCAAGAGTAGGGGAGAGCGAACATTGTTCTTTTGAAGGCATTTATGAGCATTTGGAGATTGTTGGCCTCATAAGTACAAGTCAGAGAATGGTTTCATTTATTTGCCTTCACTTGTCCAGGAGAATCATGGAATTCCAGACAAGCAGAATGGGAACTGAGAGGTCATAGAATCATGGAATTTGTGAGTTGGAAGGAATGTCAACAGCCATCTAGTCCAGCCCATTTATGAAGGAGATCCTTATTATAGAATCTGTGGTCACACAATCCTCAAGTGTGACCCTTTGACTGAATCCAGACTTCACAGAAGTTGAGGGTCTAGAGGGTC
This sequence comes from Pseudocheirus occidentalis, assembly GCA_028646575.1. Taxonomy (NCBI): domain Eukaryota; kingdom Metazoa; phylum Chordata; class Mammalia; order Diprotodontia; family Pseudocheiridae; genus Pseudocheirus; species Pseudocheirus occidentalis. Next base: position 19,204,591 of record CM053598.1, read on the forward strand.
ACATGTGGCCTCGAGGTTGCGGGTTCCCCACCCCTGGTTAGTCCAACTTTCGCATCTTACATAGGAGCACACTGAGGTAGGCAGAGGGAAATGGCGAAAAGAAATGGCCAACCACTTGCCCAGATGAGGTCACAAAGGGTCAGACACCACTGGAAAACCAATCAACAACAACTAGGGAGAATGTTGTGTATGAGAAAAAACAACAAGGCCATTCGGCTATGTGGAAAAAGGCATGAAGGGGAGTCGTGTCTAATAAGGCTGAAAGGCAGGTGGCAAGAAGACTGTGAAGGCCTTTAAATGTCACAGGAGGAGTCCATATTATATCCTAGAGGTGGGGATGTGTTCTAAGTATGGAGCACAGCCTGTGCAGACATGGACATAGGAATGAAATGTCACATACAGGCTGATAGTCCAGTATGCCTGGGAGGGGTGTGTGTGTATGTGTGTGTGTGTGTCTGTGTGTGTGTATGTGTGTGTGTAGAAGGAATAACTAGAAATAAAAGCAGAAAAGTAGTTTCGATTCAGCTTATGATGGACTTTAAATACCAGGCCAAGAGGTGTATATAGCAACATGCATTTGATCAAATTTCTCCATTCTTTCTTCTAACATTTTGACCCTCTAGAGAAGTTGTCACGTTCAACCATTTCCTTGAAGCGGCTGCAGAGAAGGAAGTCCAGGGAAAAGCCAGACTACAGAATTTCATCGAGAACCTCTTACAACGGGTCGACTTAGCTGAGAAGCAATTAGAGTATTATCAAAGCCAGCAGGTCTCAGGCCATGGCAGGGGGGCCAGCGAGCACTTGGTGAGTTTCACGGTCATCCTTATTGCCTTCCCCTCATGTTCCTCACCTCAGCCAACTCAGTGCTCTCCTTTGATTGGAGACAAGGAACATATGAGAATTCTTGGACTGAACAGTAATGTAACACGGGGACAATTCTGCCCACTCAAGTCCTCTCTACTAACCCAGTGTTCTTGGGGCTATTAAAGTTCTTAGTAGTCTTCTCTACGTTCCACCCACCTCGCCTGAATCTCCCATAGACCCACAATTTCATATAAAAGTGGATTTATCCTTTCATTATGATTCTCATAGAATTCAAGTCAACATTTTTCAAGCACCTACTGTGTGCCAAGCACTCTGCTAAGGATTGGTAATACAAAGACTAATATGAAAAGCCATCTTTGCCCTAAGGAAACTGGAGGAACAATATACACACACAAACACAGATAAGCATGCAAACTAGATAAATACAAATCAACAGAAAATATATGCAAACCAACAGGGAAGGGTTGGCGAATAAGCAACAGAAAAATCAGAGACAGCCTCTTGGAGGAGACGATACTGAACTGAGCCTGGAAGGAAGTTGGAGAATGCAAAAGGTGGAGCTGGAGAGGGAGAACCCTTGAGAAGTCAGTGTTAGGAGGGGGCATCTGGAGTAGAGATTTGGGAGGGCAATAAGCAAGTGTATAATGCATACCCCAAAGAGGCATTAACATGTAATTGTTGGTGTCCTACTCTGTGCTCATGTCAGGGTTGGAAGATGTTGAGAATGGGGAGACTAATGAGACACAAAGTTTAAGAAATGGCACCTGTTCTCAAGGAGCTTGTCAAGTAGAAGAGCCAAGATTAACCCACAGAAAACACCCTGAGGGTTCAGAGAAGTTGGAAGAATGAGCTGAGTGTGCCCCATAGCCAGTGAGAAGTCCGTCTGGCTGTGAATCATCATCCATCCGAGGAGATAGATTTCCTGAGCCATGCCAAGCAGGAGGCATGTATTTCTTGGAATGGCTACTACAGCACTTTTTTTGTAGACTCAGCTTTGACCAATCACCACTTTGAACATTTATCCCCTTCAATCTCCCTTAGAAATAGACATGTTTTGCCTTAGCATGATCTATAGTGGCCAAAAGTATAGAGTCTCATTCCTCAGAACCACTCAGAAGACATCTCTCTTTTCTCTCCCCATACGCTGGCTAGCTATAGATCATGCAGAGCAATACTGATATCTGGGAGTATTAAATTAATTTCTCTCCAATCCAGCCTCTCCCCTGACATGTGTTAAAAATCCAGATCATGAGCAATATGGAATCCTTTCCCTCCCAGCTGCCAAAACTCTTACCCTGTCTTTGGTTGCTTTCATCGGTCCCTTTGAGTGAAGCCTTTAGGGTGGGTATCCATCCTCCAGGGTTTTAAATGACATTTCTGTCTTTCCATTTTTCTGTTCTTCCTGGAGTCTCCTCTGGGCCCCCTTGCTCTTTTCACCCAGCTGTTCTAAAAATGTAAAATGTTTACTCGGATGTTTTCTCCTTGCCTCTGAAAATGCTGTGGAGTTACAAATGCAGTGATCTAATAGCCCATCTGCTTACACTGGAGCTGCTCAGATGGAATGTTTGGCAATAAGTAGGCTGATTTTGTTTGAAATAAGGATTTATATTAATTTCTAAATTATTTCAAAAGAGAGACTTTCTTCTGAAGTCTCTGATAACTGAGACGTGCCATCAGATTGTCTGGGTTTTCAGTGGTCTGATTCTCATTCATTGATTCATTTATCCATTCAAGTATTTATTAAATGCCTACTGTGTGCCTTCCATTCAGAACAGCCTCATAAGGGCAACTTAGATGATGAAGGACCTGAGCTCATGCTAAACGAGGATCAGTTGAAGGAACCAAGTTGTGAAGTCTTTCTTTATCTACACCCTCCCACCAAAACAAAACAAAACTAGTAATGCTGCTGTCTCTCAAATTACCTTGTGTTTTATATGTATTTGTGCACACTTTTATGTATGGGTGCGTTGTCTTCTCATATAAGCTCCTTAAGGACGGGTTCTGGTGATTTCATCTCTGTATCCCCAGTGCTTGGAACACAGCAGGAGCTTAATAAATGCTTGTTGATTGATTCATTGATTGATCTGAAGGTGGAGATGGATCCTGGAGAATAGAAAAAGGAAACAAGGCAGCTGACTCTAAGTAGTAGAAGGACAGGCACATGCAAGGACGTTGAGACTCCTGCAGAAGGCAGAGCAAAGAGCTAGGGTGGGGACAGGGGACTGAGAAGAAACAGGAAGAGCTTCTGAACAGTTATGGCTGGCCACTGTGGAGTGGGCTGCTCAGAGAGGTAGTGAGTTTCCCAGTTAGGGACAGAATGTCCATGCTGATGAAGTCATGGATGGATGGAAGAAAGGAGTCAGAAAGCTGCATTCTAGTCATTCTGCCTAATTCATATTCCTCCATTTTAATACAATTTCTTCTTCTGGTATACTTCTACAACAAAATCCTTGCCTGCAATATCAAGGGTAGTTGGCCAAATGAGTCTATGGAATTGAAGGCAGGGTTCCTGCGTGAGTTCATGATGGGGGAGTTGCCTCTCGAGTTTATGACTTAACAACCAGTTCCTATTCTGTGTTGTTTGTGTCTGTGATCTTCCTCAAGGTCCTTAGGGAGCCCAGGCTGGGAGTGTGCCTCCATTTCTCTTGACTGTGGGAGTATAGCCACAAATCACACAGTTGTCCAACAGATCCCTCACTTTCTCACCCCATGACCAACCCACCTTGCTAGAGGGCAGGGCAGCCTCAGCATTGGAGCACCACAGGGTCATGACGCTAGTTCTCTGAGATTCAGACTTGGCTTGTGTGGACCTTACTGCCCCCCTACCCCCCAGCATCCCGTCTTTGCTCCAGGTTCCCTCAGTCATCTTTAGTCAATAATAAACAAGCATTTACCATCAGTTACTACACGCCAGGCAAAGTGCTAAGTACTGGAGATGAAAAAAAAGCCAAAATGGCCCCTGCCCTTAAGGAACTTCTGTTCAAACGGGAGAGACAAGATCTGCACAGATTGCTGTGTGTGAGATACTGAGTAGAGAGAAGGTCACTGGGGGTTACCAGAAATGGGGGTCACTGTTTATGTTTCGAGATCACAACCACAAATGTCAACCCCTCCATCCTCAGGTATTGACCAAGCACCTATGATGTGTTAGATGCTGGGAATGCCAAGAAAAGTGCACGTTGTCTCCCCCATGAATTCTAGCTCCCTCGGGGAAGGCACTGTCTCTTTTTTCCCTTTGTAATGTGTTTATTGTGTCTATAGGCACAGACACACGTATATACACATAAACAGATGTGCTTGTGTGCACATACACACATGTTTATACGCATATACATGCATGTGGAAAATAGACAATTAAGGCTGTGTGCAATACATATGTGCATGTTGGGTGTAATATAGACTATGATATAAAATGTGTCTGTAAACGCACATAAACACTATATATGTATGCACATGCATGTGCATTTACATATATGTATATGCATGCATACATATACACACCTGCACAAAGACGCCCACTAAGAACATGCATAGTAACCTTGAAGGAATACATGCATGTGCATCAAACACCATATATATATACACATATACAGACCTGCCTGTACATACGCACATGCATGTGTGTATACATACACACACACAAACCTGTCCTAAGTAGGTACGAGGTAACCTTGAAGAGGACGGCATCAGCCGCTCCTTCAGAAGGCCATGTTTGAGCTGAATCTTGAAGAAGCAAAGGCTTCTGAAAGGTTGAGGTGAGGAAGGAGAACGTTTCAAGCCTGGGTGAGGGGGGTGAGCCAGTACCCTCTTAGGTGTCAGTTGATCCAGTTTGTTTGAAGGTCTCAGGACAGGAGGCTGAGTGTTGTGTGTGTGGAATTGCCAGGAGTCCGGTCTGGCAGGACTGGATGTGGGGAGGGGATTAGTAATGTGCATTAGCCTGGAAAGGTGGGAAGGGACCAGGTCGTGAAGGACTTCAGTCAGCAGAAGACTTGTTATTTGATCCTAGACTCTGGGCCCCCCTGAGTTTATTGAGTAGGGGAATGACCCTGGCAGACCTGTGCTTGTCACCTTGATCCTACTCACAGGTCTCTGCTCATGGGAATGAGCACCCTTGGGTACGAGGAAGTGAAAGCCAGTGTTCTTGTGTTCATTCATTGCCTGGTGCAAGCTGGATCAGGAGCTGCCAAGGACAGGACAGACTCATCTGCAAACAAAGCTATTCTGAGTTCTGCCTCCAAAAATGCAGAGGTTTTATTCCATAATTTAAGATGAACAGAAAACAGTCTAGATGAGAGATGACCGAAGACTCAAGCATTCGCTTTGTTTTGTACGTTTTCATTTCAGGAATGCCATAATTCTGACACTCAGTCTTGTGGTCTGGTTTCCATTAGAATGTGTCAAACAAAGGCAGTGAATTGTCTGAAGAGATAGCCCAGAGTCATGGAAACATGACAGGGTGTCTTTTCTTTTCATCTTACAAGAATTATTCTTGGGGTCTCTATTTCTTGATATTTTTTTCATGGATACATGACCTTCTCCATATGAGTACTCTTCACCAGTGGAGATTGCAACCCATTTTTGCCTTCTCATCCTGCGCAACTTTGGTCTATGTCCTTCCATGAATTCTCCATGTTAGGGACCTACCCGACATGTTGGGATGATAAGTCTCAGAGCAAAGATACACGGCATAGAGAGTGATCAGTTGAACTCTTGGGTGAGAGGAGTATTGGTCATGAAATTCTTTTATCAGTTCCCCATATGGAAAACAATGTGATCAACCCAATGGATCCTTACAATGTGTACAAAGTCCTTGAGTGGTGGTGGGGGGGGGAGGGGAGGATGAGGAACTGTCCAACCCACCTGTGAAGTAATGCTTTTCTCCTATTTGTTTTTCTTCAGTTTACAGATATCGCCTCAAATAGGAAACCCAAATGCCTGTATGTACTTATATTTGTACTTTTGATTATTTAATTCAGGTTTTAATACAGCATGGCTTCATATTGCATCCTTTTTTATGATACATGAATGATATGTCTACACAGAGCCATAATTAGCCGGGTGCTGAAATTTAGAGGGTGCTCTTAGTACGTATATTCCTTTTGCAGCATAGAAACAGCTGAAATCAGCACTAATAGTAATAAATTAAAATAGGAAGTTGTCTCTGTGGTCATAACCTAAGTGAATTCTATAGCTTCCCATCCTCTTCAGTTGTGTCTTTCCCAAAAGTGGCCTCTAGGGCCTTCAAGCACCAAAACAGCTAGTTATAGCTCTGTGTAATTAGACATACAAAAATACCAAATTGACACAGTCATATAGTGTATGTACTGTAGATGTCAGGAAGAAATTTATCACCGTGTTTCTTATTTCTTAAAATTTCACTGGGGATATTTAATTGCTATGATGATTACGTATAGACCAAAATCAGGAAAAAGTGACAGGTAGAACTAGCAGGTGGTGTACTAGTCAGCAAAGTAGATTTTAGACATATTTCTTCTCCAACAAGGGGAACTCGAAGGCCAGATAGTCCAACCTCCTCATTCTATGAACTTTCATTAAATTACTGCTATGTGTCAGGCACTGTGCTAAGCACTGTGATACAAAAAGACCAAAGACAGTGCCCTCAAGGAGGACAAAGGCCTCCTGCCCTCAAGGAGCTTACAGTCTAATGGGAGAAAGAACATGCAAACAAACATATACAAAGCAAGATATATACAGGACAAATAGGAAATTATTAGCAGAGGGAAGGCACTAGCAGATGGGGAAGCTGACTCCTAGCAAAGGTAAAGGACTTGACCAAGGTCATGCAGCTAGGAAGCCGCAAAACCAAGATTCAGGACCAGATCTTCTCATATCAAATCCAATATTCTTTCAGGAAATTTTACTGCCTCTGACACTTTTAGTGTCTTCATTACTATTATACTTACTATGAAAGGCAGTACAGGTTTGGGAGAAAAGCACTTGGACGGGACTTCAGGTCCTAACTGTTACATGTTATCTCTGACACTGTGGACAACTGGCTTGTCTTTTCAGAGTCTCAGTAGGCAAAATATTTAAGGTGGTTTGCAAATTTGAAAATGCTGTAGAAATGTAAGCTCCCACCTTCCTCCTCCTTCTCCTCAATCTTAGTCTAATACACGTGCACCACTTAGCTCCTACTTTAGTTATCGGAGAATTGTGAGGGACTTGGTGCACATGCCCTGTTCTTTACTAAGTTCTGGGAGCTGTTTATTTATTTAGGGATTTTATTGATGCTTTCATTTTTACATTGTTATCACTTCCCAGTGATCAGGTATAAAGCCACCTTATAACAAAGAAACAAAACAATTTACAAACAAATTGAGCAAAACTAATTTGTCAGACAAAGCAAATCTGCATGCTGGCCGGCTGTTCACAATGTATGCTTCGTAAAGGGTACAGTCTTCCCCTTTCTGCTAGAAGGTAGAACTTCATCAGTGCCCAGGTTGTGGCATTGATCAGACTTCTGAAGTTCCTCAGTGCTCCTTTTCCTTTATGTTATTGTGGTTACTGTGTAAATTGTCCTGGTCTTTCTTACTCAGGTCTTCATCAGTTCATGTGAATCTTGCCAAGTTTCTCTGAATTCTTCATAGCCTTGATTCTACTTAGAGCACCTACCTGTTTATGGTTCTGGCCTTTTTCTGGCTTAAAATCAGGGGCTCTCAAAAACCAAACACAAGCCCATGCAAGTTTTCTGGGGCAGGATCCTCACTATGTCTCTCTCCAATCTGCAGGTGCCGAGGCGGCCCACACCCTGCATGCCACCACCCCGACCTCAAGGCTCACTTCCATCCAAAGGGAAGGAATTCCCTGAAGAAAGCTAAGGATGAACGAGGGAGTGCTCAGTCAGCTAGGTTTGTCCATGACCTTGCTGATTCCTCAAGAGAACTCTGGAGACCTCTGAAGAAAGGTGAACCTCTGGGCCCAGCCAGGAAAGTCAACGTCAAGGCAAAAATGGTCAAAAAAAAGCCACTGGCCATCGTGAACATCATCTGAAGAGGGTGAGGGTCTCCAAGCTGCCAGTCTTGAGCTTTGGGGAAGGGAAAACAATTTGATCAAGGAACCACTCGGCCAATCCCATAGTACATCGTGATGATTAACACATTAACTTTGTGTGAACAGGAAAACCTCAGTTAACTAGACCTCAATTAACTGGAGCATTAAGTTAGCCAACTCTGAGGACCAGGTCACGTTAGAGGCAAATCATTAAAATAAACAAACTGTATTAATGCTCCAAACTCCTACCCTCAGTATATGCTTGATGACTCTTAACAATTCTACCTAATTCTTCTAAGTCTGCAATACTAATCAGTGATCACTGACTTTCTGTACCTAAGGCTCCGTAGTGGCCTTGGCCGACAGAAGATTATTCGGCTATACTCCCTCACTTACTAAGATAAAAGTGACTTTTATAAAGTTTCTTTTTTCCTCTAACAACAAATATTGGGACAAAAAAGGTGATACTACTTTGTGATTTCACACATCACTTAACCTCCCTGGGCCTCGGTTTCCCCATCTGTAAAAATAAGGGGGTTGGACTAGATGGCCTTTGAGTTTCCTTCCAACTCTTGATCTCCTATTTTACAATCCTATAATTTCTACTTGACTCACAGTTTAAAAATAAATTTGAATAAATCAATTCACCAGAGCCCCTATTTACCTGAGCCTTCTGGTTCATTGAGGTTTTGCTGTTGTTGAGTTTCCTCAAGTGAAAATGTTGGTTAGAGGGTTATGGTTTTTTATCCTGCTAGAAGGCAGCGTGCTTTGTCGATACAACACGGGATATGGGGTCTAGAACCTGGGTTCAAATATCCTTGCTACTTAGGAGATGGGTGACTTTAGACAAGTCACTTCTCCCTGGGGTTGGGCTTAGGTCCCTTCCAGCTCCTACGATCCCACATAGAGCCTGATTTGGGTTCATCTCCGTCCTTTACTACGGTTGTACATTCTGCACCCAGACAGCCTGATGCTGCCGGCATGTTCTTTACTAGCATCTCCTTAGTCACCTGTGGCTGTGTTGTCTGTTAAATCAGTACTTGGATCCTTGCCCCTGGGTCTGCCTGACTACACTGACCGGTGGGCATCTTCTTTAGCATTGCCATATCCTGGGTCTGCAGATGCTAGAAACATCAGCACGGCTTTCCCCCTGTGGCATGTACTCCATTGACAATGCTTGCTCCTCAGTCGTAGTAAGTGGACGTGAATTTCTCTCTGATACTCTTTCTTCCCAGGCTGCCTTGTTCTTCCTTCCTTAGAGCTTCTCCCCACTCTGATGATTAGTATGCCCACTAATCTTGCCTTGAACCTAATATTTGATATGCTTAATATATTAGCCTGTCTGTTGAAGTAATGAGATTAATGGAGTTAATGAGGGTAGGCCAGACCCCTTCAGTCTACTAGGGACCCCGTTGGAGAGTAAATGTTTATTTCTCCTAAGATGTGTCCATTGGAAGCTTCCTCGGGATCATCCCTTGCTTCCAGAAACAGGTTTTTATATCACCAGTTTTCAGTAAGAGTATCAGACCTCACAAAGAGCTCACAAGTGCTGATGTCCTTCTGGAGTTATGATCAAGGTCAATCTTGTCCACAAGACAAAGGTCAATGTATATATGACTCAAGTATATGAATAATTTATTTTTAAATACTCATGGGGAGGGGGGACAAGGGGAAAGATATGTGTCTTTGTGTATGTGTGTGTGCGTGTGTGTATGGGGGAGTGATTTTTAAGTGACCTATATAACTACAATGATAATCTAACTAAATGAACGTTAGTCGGAGTCTTTTGCTCTGGTCATTACTGCCATAAGCACCAGACTAGGCATGAGTTGAGAATGGGCAGTGAGGATTTAATGAATGGGAAAAGCAGTTTGATAAGAGATTAGTTAGTTGGTGCACATTATATCATAGTATTGAAACCCGTCATAGTGAAGAGTTGCCATCCATCAACCTTTGAGGTTATAGAGGTGGGGTGTTCATGTTGTGTCTGTGAAGGAGTCCCGTGGATAAAGTGCCCATGAGTGTCACTGTTTAGGTTGAAAGTCATGTTGTAAAAAAAAAAGAATTGGTAAATTAACATAGATATTTATTTGGGGCCCTGTTGTGCCCCAGACACTATTTATTCCTACTGTTCATAACCTAATTGCACTTTAGAATTTCTGTACCGATCTAATGAGTTCTCAAGTATATTGCATGCCCTTCTTTCCGTCAGGTAATGTGTGTATGATGTGATGGAAGCATAATGAATGCTTTGCTGCAGGTTGAGCAGCCAGAAACACTTATCTCTCTGTGTCCCTTTGAGTTATGACAACCAACATCTTCAAGTTTTCTTTCAGCATGCCCAGAGGAAGTAACAACCCTCTCTTTCTGGGTGACAAACAGTGATTCCCCTAAAGTACCATGTCACATGAGTATCACACTCGTGTAGAGAGAAGTGAGCCATTCTGCACGTGCTAGATCAATAAACAAGCAGTGCTTTTGTGGCTGGCAGTCATGTTTATTAAAGGCAGGGATGTGGGCCTTACCTAACCTTTTTGTTCTTGTCTCTGGATTTATTTGCATCAGAGTCAGAGAGCACTTTGGAGTAGAGGAAGGGATCAGTGTCCAAGCCCCCATACACATTCTGTGGGGCTTTGTAGACTAGGATCCCCAAAATGGACTTGAGGGGATTTAGGCCAACAATCAGGGACTTAATAGGAGTTAAAGGAATTTTCCAGACCTAAGTTGGGGCTTAAGGTGGAACGAGGGAGCTGGAATTAGCACCAGGAGAAGTGTAGTCAAAAGAATATATTTAATTTTAGCTTACAGTACTCATCACCCTATGCTAAGCATTAAAAGCTCTTCAGGTCACTTTTGCCATGAAAAAGCTTACTATCCCCTAAATCCTAGATGAGCAATCAACAAAACAAAAAATCAAAATCAAGCTATGATTAAGTCTGTCCTTTGGATTGTTTCTCTCTTGGTGTGGGCAGAAAGGCCTTGGGCCCAGCCAACTCTCTGACACAGAATTAGAAACTTAGAAAACTCCTTTAACCCTTGATTGTGAGTCTTTGAGCCTAAAACCCATTTTATGAACTCTACCCAACATTTCAGCTCTCATCAGGGCTGAGTGAAGTCAACAGGGCTCCATGTTGGCCTTTGCTCGCCATTCCTGCCTGGCTTTATCACGTGAATGAGTCAGCGACAAATCAAAAGGTTAGCCCATTCTGGTCAGCCTGAAAGTGCTCATCTCTCTACACTTATTAGACAGGGGAGACAAAACTGAACTTTGTGTATTACATACTTAAAATCGATGTCTTCTATACATTCATTAGGAATTAAAAAAGAATAACAAATTACAGCTAAAATCTAAGCCCACTAAAAGGACATATGTCATGCATGGGGGAGGGGGGTGCCATGTATCTATCCTTGCTTTATTTAGCCAAGGAAGAAAACCTGATGTGTGAAGCCTGGCTTGCTCCTGTGGGGTCACTCTATGGGCTGTGCCCTAGATATCCAGCCCCAGTCTGTACATATTAAGGGAGACATTCGCGGCTAAAGTCAATACTTTTTATAGTTGACACCAAAGGTACATGGTGGAAAACGTTCAGTATTGAACAGAATAATCTATTTTTTATTATTTGTTCAGACTCGAACTTTTTTCTTTTCTTTTTAAACTGGATTACAAAGTCTTAATGCTTAACAAAAGTCTTAATTAAGTTCAGGTTACTTAAAGATACTGTTTTGCAACCTACTGCAGGGCCAGTCCGTTGTAGAGAAGTTGGAATATACTGTTACCAGAGTTTTAAAAGAAAATGTTTTTAGACTATGAGAAATTCTAATAATAAAGCTATATTTCTGAGTAACTGTGGTGTTCTCTTTGAACTTTGCCCCCTTCAACATCGTCTTGGGTCTCATAACACCAAAGAATTGTCTCTTTTACGAATAAGAGATTTGTTAAATGCACAATAACTGTGTTTTCCCATGCCCATAAACTTGAGATAGTCCTGAAATTTAGATGGTATTTTTGGGTGGTCATTTTCTTTTCATGCGAAATTTCCCATAATCCTGTCAAAAGAGCGAGAGAGAAAGGATGGTTAGCCCAAGAATTGCATTGGGATCCAGAAAGTGTGGAAGGGCAGTTACAATGGTAGACTTGGAGTCTAGACCTGGCTTCTAATCCAACCTTAGACTTTTACTGTGTGACCCTGGACAAGTCATTTGAAGTCTGCCTCAGTATCTGTAAAATGAGAAGTCTGCACTAAATAAGCTCTTTTCAGCTCTAATCTTGTCATCCATGAAATTATTTTACAATGCCTTTCATTTTGTAGACCATGATCACCTTCTAACAGACTCCACTTCCCTCCTTAAAACAAAAAATGACTAAGAAAAAAATGAACTGGTACACTGACTATAATCTGACAGTGTATGCACCATTCTGTACCCATAGTCTCACTTTTCTGTCAGTGTGAGGGAAGCGTGCTTGATCATTTGTGCTCTGAGACGACAGTTGGTTATTCCATTTAATCTGAGGTCGGTTATGTCTTAGTGATGTTTTCATCTACACAATTGTAGTCATGCTGACTATTCTCTAGTATTTTCCTGTGTGTCAGTTCATGGGGTCATAGCTTTAGATGTTAGAACCATCTTTTTTAAAAAAAAACAACATATAAGGAGCCTGAACTTCAGAAAGTGAAGTGACATGCCCAGGGTTACAGAGCTAGTAAATAGCTCGATCAAGACTGGAGCAAGGTTTTCACTTTTCTTACAGTGTTCTGTCTACTTTAGCAGCTTGCCTCTTTACAGCAACTTACCCAAGGTGACTTAGGGTATAAATGGCCCAACTGGGATTCAAGCTGAGCATCCTCTGATGCCAGATCCAGCCCTATGCTCTGCTGCACTAAGCAAGTCACAGAATCAGAATTTCGGAGCTGGAAGATGTCATCTAGTCTAAACCAACACCAAGCTTAAATTGGTCTCATTAGTCCTGCTTCTGGCATCTAGATCCAGGTAGAGTCAGTACTCCCTCTCCCACTGACTGCCCTTCACATTCTTGAAGGCAGTTCCCATGTTCAGCCTTCAGTCCTGTGTTCTCTAGAATAAGCAGTCTCAGTCTCTTTCAGAATTCTTTTCATGGCCTGACCATTGTTCTTTGAATTCCTCACCAAAGACCCAATGGAAGACTTCCAGTGTTTGGGATGGTTAATTTATAGCGTGACCATGGATGAAGAATTAATTAAAAACCGGTAAAGGCTGGCATTGTGCAAATCACTGAAGACAAAAATATAACAAGAGACTGTCCCTGCCCTTATGGAACTTATGTTGAATAACTAGGAGGTGCAGTGGATAGACCCCTGGAACTGGAGTGAGGAAGATGAGTTCAAATCTGACCCCAGACTTTCTTTTAAACCCTGGGGAAGTTAGTTAACCCCTCTCAGCCTCAGTTTCCCTAGCTGCTAACTGGGCATAAAATAACACCTACCTTCCAGCATTGTTATAAGAATACAAGATGATATAAAGCACTTTGCAGGCCTTAAAGCACTATATAAATGCTGCTGTTGTTATTGTTATAATAATAATTATTATCATCATGTTCTAATAAGGGAGAACAACATGCATTTGGAATGGTGCCCAGGGAAGGCAGCTTTGATCCAGGAAGTCACAGAGAAGGTGATATGATACATAGGACAGTTAGTTAACACTTGCAGGGGGTTGGTCACCATTTGCACGAATGAAGTTGCCACAGCAACGGCATCATGGAGCTGTTGAAGCAAATGTTTGTCCACATCGAAAAGTCCTCAGTGAAAACCTCATTCGGAAATGTTTTCCCTTATTTCCTCCTCCACTTGGTGTCATTCATTGCCTTTATTTTTGTACACCATGATCACTTCCTGATGGATTCAGTGCGCATGGACTCTTTCCTCATTAAAAAACCAAACAACTAAGCAAAATGGGCCTGTGCGCTGACCATATCTGACAGTGTATGTACCATTCGGTAGCCATAGTCTCCCACCTTTCTACCAATGTGAGGGAAATATGCTTCATCATCTGTCCTCCTACACTAAGGCTGGTTATTATATTCAGTCTGAGATCAGCTACTTCTTGGTGGTATTTTCATTTACATGACTTAATTCCTTGTGGGTCCCTGATTTAATTGATGCTAGCACAGTTAACCCTCATCACATCTTAGATAGAGTTTATGAACTGCTTTTGCTAAAGCAAAAAAAATCCAATTTTTCAACATTTTCTACTTCAGGGGTATTGGACCCCTCTGATTTTGGTTAGACTGATTCTAGGATGGCAGCTTTGGGCCATTCACAAAAGCTATAAAGTTTCACTGTGTGTGTCCCATTAGACATTGGTTTTGTGTTCCCTAACAAGGGACAGAGGAGACTGAGCAAAGTAACAAAGAGAAGACCATTAAAAGAATAAAAGCTCACATTTCTATGGCACTTTAAGGGTTACAAAGTGATTTACTCATTGTAGTTCCGTTAGGTGAACAATACACATGTTACTATCCCCATTTTAAAATTCAATGAAATAATCAGCAAGAATTTGGAAAGTGCCTACTATGTGCAAGCACTGGGATACAAAGACAATGGTGAAACAGTCCCTGCCTTCAAGGAGCTTATATTCCATTATCACAATGCTTGGGACATATAGTGCCTTCTATCTACCCATCTACCTGCCTACCTCTCCATAACTATATGTCCATCTGTTTGCCTGTGTCCCTATATCTATCATTTGTTTACCTGACTGTACCTATTCATTCATCTGTTGTATATATGTATGTATGTATCTCTGTCTCTATCTATCTATCTATCTATCTATCTATCTATCTATCTATCTATCTATCTGCCTATTCTCTCTGTCCTCTCTCTCTCTCCTCTCTCTCTCCCCCTCTGTCCTCTCTTTCTTTCTCTCTCTGTCTCTCTCTCTCTCTCTGTATCTTTCTCCTTCTCTCTCTCTCCCCCCTCTCTCTTTCCTCTTTCTCTCTTTCCTCTTTCTCTCTCCCCCTCTCTCACTCACACACACATACACACAGTCTGTCTCTGTTATCTATTTATTTGTCTCTATACCAATCTACAATCTAATGGGAGAGAAGATATGAATATGAAGAATTTATGCAAAATGAATAGGAAGTGGTTGGGGAAAGGAGTACCTTAGCAACTGAGTGGCTGGATGGTGGGGAATCAAGAAAGGCTTCATAAGAATGTGGTGTTTGAGCTGAATCTTGAATAAAACCTGGGATTCTAAGAGGAAGAGATGAGGAGTACATGGGCTATGGCCAGAAGAAAGGCTCAGTCTGCTTGCTCCATACCATCATGAGAGAGGTGAAACAATTTGCCTCAGTTTACCTAGCTAGTGAGGGGCAGAGCTGGGATTTGGGCCTAGGTCCTTCTGACTCCCAAGTCTGATGCTCTTCCATTTGTCCCTGAGGTTGGGCAGACACAGCAGACCACACTTGTGTGGGTGTCGGGGGTTACATCAATGTGCTATTGGCCTCATAGTCACCAGTATTCTCAGGCTTCCTTTTCAGAAACAGTTCTGACATGTGAGTTAAACAGCCTCTAGGCATGGAGAACACCTGAACCTAGGAAAAGAGGGTCACAGACTTCCTTAAATTATGGAAATAACAGATGTTATCTTCTTGAATGATAGTTTAATGATCATCACCTTTAGAAGGACAATAACAGGACAGTGGCCTCCCCTATTGTCTTGGGCTGAACAGAAAGAGGACAACAAAGTAAGGGCTGGACCAGTCCCAACTTCTCTGATATAAGGAACTCCCAGGTGGGGAAGCTCCCTTGACCAGCATAGGTCAGCACCAGTAGTGCAACATCTAGGCTTGAATTTTGTGTCTCTGGCAACCTAGTGAAGGGCCAAGCCTCTACTTGAGTCGACTAGAATATATGAGTGGGCAAGTGACTAGTGCAGGGGCATGTATGCCACCAAAATGACTCTGAGCCAAGACACAAACATAGCAGTCCCTGGCACTGAATCCATCGTGATGAGCTCTGTACCAAACCTCCTTTTTGCATAGGGATGATGCTCATCATTGATTTTTGGACCTGTGCCATAGTTAACAGAACATTAAATGTTTTAAAATAAAGATTAGCAACTTCTTTGTCTGAATTTAAATGAGATAGCCTGGATGGAGATGATGGTGATGATGCGGGTGGTGGTGATCCTAGAGGTTTGCATCTTAAATAGGGTTCTAAAGATTGCTAGCGCTTCAAAGAGCTGAGTTTGATCTCATTTGCTCACTTCAAGAGGGAGAAATGAGAAGCAGTGGGTGAAAGTCACAGAAACAGATTTAGACTTAATAAAAAGACAAACTTTCTAACAAAATGTCCCAAAGAAGGACAGCTTGCCTCGAGATACAATGGAGTCTATCTCACTAGAGGTCTTGGAGACAAGGCTGCATGAACCTATGTCGGAGATATTCTGGAGAGGGATTCCTGATAGGGTTCAGCTGGACCAGATAACCTCTGAGGTCCCTTTCAGCTCTGAAATTCTATGAAGACCAGAAATAAAGATCCTACCCCTCAGCTGGGCTCCGGATGTATCAGCAACAGATGTCAGTGGAGGTTGGATGAAAGACAAGTTTATTTCTTTGAACTCTCAGAGTCTTGGGCCATTTTTATCCTGGTGAGATTTTACTTTGTACAGAATCAAAGCTTACTCTTCAGAGCCCCAGAGGCAGTATAATGCAGTGGAAAGAACCCTGACTCTGGAATCAGAGTCATTCAGGTAGCTAGCAAACATTTATGACGTAATTATTAGATCTTAGACACTCTGCTATGTACTAGGGGCACAAACAGAGACAAAGACAGACCTTGTCTTCAATGAGCTCACATTCTAATGGGGGAAAGAGACAACACATAAATAATTAGGTCAATAGGAGATAGACACAGAGTGGATGGGAGGTAATCTGAATGCGGAAGGCAATAGCAGCTAGGGGAACCAAAGAGAACTTTTGCAGGAGTGATATTTGGGTTGATTAATGAAGGAAGGAAGGAAGGGATCTAGGAGGCAGACGTGAGGAAGGAGAGCGTTCTAGACACAGGGGGCAGTCAATTCTAGAATGTCAAGTTCAAGGAACAGTAAGTGGGTCAATATCTGGAACCTGCACCCAGATCTTGTGTCAGATGTTGGCCACCTTAGTGATTCTGAGCAAGTCCATTAGCTTTTCTGAGGTTGTTTCCTCCTCTTTAAAATCAGAAGCTTGGGTGGCTGCCAGCTCTCAAACTATGATCCTGTGATCCAGTAATTAGGTGGCCCCTGAAGCATCTTCTAGCTATTAACTGAGGATCCTTTGACCCCTTCTAATAATTACCTTATTCTCCTCTCCCTTCCTTCCTTCCTTCCTTCCTTCCTTCCTTCCTTCCTTCCTTCCTTCCTTCCTTCCTTCCTTTCTTTCTTTCTTTCTTTCCTTCTTTCCTTCTTTCTTTCTTTCTTTCTTTCTCCCTCTCTCCCTCCATTCCTCCCTCCCTCTTTCTGGAGGGGGGAAGGCAAGGCAATTGGGGTTAAGTGACTTTCCTAAGGTCACACAGCTAGAAAATGTCAAATGTCTGAGGTCGAGTTTGAACTCAGGTCCTCCTGACTCCAGGACTGCTACCTAGACTACCTAGCTGCCCCCTACCCTATTCTCCTTCACCCTGCAATCAATGTCTAGCAAATAACCACAACAATGGAATGCAAAAAGTAGTTTAAAACAAATGATTGATAATGAGCATGGAAAAAGTGGTGAACTTTTTTTCATAAAGGGCGAATGAGAGACAAGAGAGGGAGCACCAGAATAGTGGCATGTTAATACCCATGAGATAGGAAAAGAGCCAGAGGAAGGTCTTCAGCACCTCGGGCAGATCCTGTGTGCCATAATGGGTGAAATCCACAAGGATCCCGGGGAAAGGCAACACAAAGAGAGGTGGTGATCTGAGCCAGGGGAGAGAGCCGTCATCAGTGATGTCATGGGCCTTTCACAGTATTTACTGTTCCTTTGTGTAGCCTGGGGTCTTTACAACTTTTAATATTAAAAAGTTCCTTCTGCATTAAGGCTGTTATGTGTCTTGTCCTACTTTGCAGTCATTAAAGCTGTGTTTGGATCATGAAACCTCATTAAACCTCAATTGAACTATTCAAAAAGCATGTAATTCAAAGAAACTGCTGTGGATTCAGTGAACTAGATTCCCCAATGGCTTTTTAGAAAAATATTGAATAATAGGAACCTGGTTAATTCAAAGACTGCCTTTCTTTTTCTCCCCTCTTTTTCTCCCTTTCTTTTTTTCCTTTCTCTCCTCTCCATTGTCCCACCTTTCCTCCCCACTGTCCCTCCCTTCCTCTTTCTTTTTTCCTTCCTTTCATTCTTTTTTCTCCTTTATTTTTCTTCCTTTCTTTTTTCCTTTCCATCCTTCCTTTTGTTCTTTCTTCCTTCCTTTTTTCTTTAATTTCTTCTTTTCTTTAATTTTCTTCTTCTTTCTTCCTCCTCCTCCTCCTTCTCCTCCTCCTTCTTCTCCTTCTCCTCTTCTTCCTCCTCCTCCTCCTCCTCCTCCTCCTTCTCCTTCTCCTTCTTCTTCTTCTTCTTCTTCTTCTTCTTCTTCTTCCCCTCCTCTCTCTCTCTCTCTCTCTCTCTCTCTCTCTCTCTCTCTCTCTCTCTCTCTCTCCACATAAGGCTTGCAGGTGGAGATATTTTTTCCTCTCTCTTTGTTGTTGTTTTCTTTAATTAATTCTGGGCTTCTGATCCTGAGAGTTTTCCAGGCATCTGTGTTAGCCAGAGCAAGCATGTGATCCTCATTAATTAGCACTCGAGTCACTTCGAGTTTTTGACATCCTTTCCATGTTAGTTAACAAAGCTTCATAAAAATCCAACATTCATGGAGTCTGTGGATCTATACGTGAATCTCAAATAAAGCTGACCTAAAGGAACCATTATTAAAACTGAAAATTTAAACAGCAGGGTAGACACATGTGTTTGAGAAAAGGGCAGCTATTTCTACTCAAGATATTTCATATCCCCAAGAAAAGAAGCATAAATGGTAATGGTCAATCCATTCTCTGGAAAGGATTGTTTCATTTTCTAAACTGCAATGTTTCTTAACACCAAGTTAGCAGTAGAAATAGCTGACCTTTCAAGTTCATTTCCTCTTATTCTTTTCGATGGAGTACAAACCAGGTTCCACTCACTTTAGAATTCTCCTTGATTACTGACTAATTCAATAAAGGCTGTATTTGGCAGATGATGATGACAGTAACAATAAGGACTATAGTTTATATAGTACCTACTATGTGCCAAGCTCTGTGCTAAGTGCTTTACAAATATCTCATCTGATCCTTACAACAGCTCTGGGAAATAGATTCTATTATTATCCTTATTTTAAAGTTGAGGAACCTGAAGCAAACAGAGACTTTGCCCTGGCTCACAAAGCAAGTGAGTGTCTGAGGTTGGATTTGAACTCATGTTTGTCCAAACTCTAGGCCTTGCATTCTATTCATTGTGCCACCTAGCTGCATCTAAGGTAAGTGTGCTTCAAATGATTTGAGCCCACATGCCAGATATTCTGGAAAGCTCTGCCATCAGGTAAATGCAGTCAAAGCATCCCACTAGCAAGCTGGGACAAGGAACATGTCATTTAAAAGTAAAACACTGGATTAAAAGTAAAACACTAGGATTAAAACAATTGGTAAAGAAATAACACTACGTGCTACTCCTGGAATTGGGGTTTCATCCCAGAACAAAGAATTGTAGGAAAGGGTAAATCAGTCCTTAGCAAACTTTTTTTGAGATAGGAGTCAACAACGCAATGCCCCTGCTTCATACCCCAACCTAAAGTTAGAAAGGCACACTCATGAAATCCAAGCCTCTCTGTAGCACTGGGCACTGGCATTTTCTTCCACATGAACCCAGCTCGTAGGTTCCCTTCTGGTTCAGTCTCTGGAATTAGAATGCTGCAAATGGACCTGAAGTGCAGTCACCCCCATTCAGCACTCCATGCTGTTTGATGTCAGGTTTCACCAGTTCTGCCCTCTCACCTTGGCAGCTCAAGACTATGGCAGGACTCCCCAGACTCAACATCTCTCCATGCAGTTCTGCTCTAAGATAACTCTGTCTCCTCTGGCATCTCCATCTCCTTGTGTTGAAATCCTGGTCATCCAGGTACCAAATCTTACTATGTCTTCTACCAACTGCACTCCCTGGATTCAGTTATATCATCTTCATGCTCCTAAGAAATGCTCATCACCAGGAAATTCATCATCCCAGAGATCTCATCAGCTTTGGTACTTTTACCTCAACAGTACCCTCTGTAGCTTCTGCCCACCCCTCTGATTGTAGGGCTGGAGAATGGAACCAACAACTCTTCACAAAGCCTTCATTTAAAATGGACTCACAGCCCAGCCTTACGTACCAGCTACACTAAGTGGACCCCACCAGCATCACTATCATGCCCCTGAACCAGTTGCCTTATCCCCTGCTTCCTTTTTTTTGTGTTGTCTTCTCCTATTAGATTGCAAACTCCATGAGGGCAGGAACTATCTTCTTTCTTATTTGTATCCTAAGCGGTTAGCACAAAGCTTTGCACATAGTAAGTGCTTAATAAATGTTTATTGAACTGAAATGAATTATGGGACTTTGTTTGAGCATAGTGCTCATAGATGGCATAGTGCATAGAGCACCAAGCCCGAAGTTAGGAAGACTCAACTTTGTAGTGCAAATCTGTTTGCCTCAGTTCTTCATCTACAAAATGAGTTGGAGAAGGAAATGGCAAACCACTCCAGTGTCTCTGCCAAGAATACTCCAAATGGAGTCATGGTGAGTCAGACGTCGTTGACAAATGACTTAACAACAAAACAAAAATGGGGCTTTTTATTGGGAAATTAATTCAGAGTCATCCTTAAAACTTGAGTCCTTAAAATCCTCCTGACTCCTACTACATCTTCTACTCCAGTTAGAAAAAAGGGGGTGTAGTTCCTATAAAACATCCAGGGTATTCATGTCCAGCACAGGGCATCCACTGATTTGCACATAATATAAGTCTTAGGCAATTATGCCAAATGTATAGACTATATGCAGATTCACATTACGTAACATTCAAATTAGAGCGGCAAGCGGTAGACTAGAAACACAAGACATAGTACATAGTACAACATATAGTTGTAGTACATAGTATATAGTACATAGTACATATAGTATAGTGCAACGTATATCGTTCAAAATACATAGTATATCATGCACTGGCATTGCAGAGGTATCTTGCAAATACACATTTCATAGCACCAGGTTATAATTGCATACAGTAGGTTAAACCTTTTATTGTGGTTTGCATGTACTAGTCAAGTAGCAGAGACTTATTTTTTTTTACAAGTACTTGCTTATGCTCTTCCAGACAATAACCTCAATTATCCATAGTGGGCAACCTTTTGTTATACAGTTTGATGACCTGCCTCTTGGGCCGAGTCCATGATTATTGGATGGATTGCCCTCTGCTGCTCCTTCTCCTGATTTCATGTCCACATCTGCATCTGCCTTCTGATTTGCTGCTATCACTAGTGATGCTGTTGCTTTTTTGAGGAAGTATCACCACTCTTTGAGATTGAGACTACCCTTCCTAGGCTACCATACCTTGGGACTAGTCAACACATTCCCAGCCATGTAGCCTTCAAACTGGCACAAGAACTTTGAACTTTTTCTTCTGAAAAGAATATTCCTAGACCTTAATCCTAGAGGAGTTTGCATGACTAAAATTCATTTACCTCTTTCTTGCTGTGCCGACAGTCCAAGTTTCATTTGCTACCAGCTGCTCTGCTAGGTTTCAGCTGCATAACCATCATGCCCTCCCTCCATCTCTCCCTCCAAACCCTGCAATAATCTCATCACTAGAAAACTCATCATCATAGAGATGGCTTCAGTTTTGTGACTCAGACCTCAGTAGGTCTGAATAGCTGCTACCTCTCTACCTGGAGGACTAGAAGAGAGCAAAACCAAACCAAAACCAAAACAAGCAAAAAAAACCCCACCTTCTCCCATAGGTCCCTTTTCAGAGGGCTCAAAATGTCAGCCAAGTCTCATTTGCTGCTGGTTCCTTCTTAAATACTTCCTATTTAAAAGAACCTCCACTGGTTCTTTCCACTCCACTATGGTGATCATCCCCCCTTCCCGGACTTTTCAAATCACCTCTATGAATTGTCTTCCTCCATTAAATTGTAAGCTTCTTGAGGGCAGAGACTGCCTTGTCTTTTCTCATTTGTATTCTAGTACTTAGCAGTGCTTCACACAGAATAGGTACTTCATAAATGTTTATCATGCTATACATTGTGATTATCTCATCCTTCACCTCTCTGCAGCATTTGGCACTACAGATGGCCCTCCCTTACTGGCTAATCTCTCCTCTCTGGGTTTTTATGACACTGCTCTCTCTTGGTTCTTCTATGGTTCTGACCCCGCCTTCTCAGCCTCCTTTGCTGGTTCTTCTTCCATGTTGTGCCCACCAAGATGGAGAACCCTCAAGGCTCTGTTTTGGACAATTTTCTTTTTTCATTCTGCATTCTCACTTGATCTCATCTGCTCTCAGGAGTTCAGTCATGACTTCCATGCAGATAATTCCCTGATCTAGAAATCCAGCCCCAATCTCCCTCCTGAGCTAGTCACAGATCACCAACTGTCCTTTGGACATCTTGAATCACATGGTCCCATAGATACTTCAAACTCAACAGTTAGTAGAGTTAGTAGAGCTCATTATCCCCCCCACCACCAAAATCTTTCACTCTTCCAAATGACGAGTTTACTGCCAAGGTCAGGAGCATCCTCCCTGGTCCCCAGACTCACCTTGATTTTATTCTTGATTTCTCATTTGTGCTTATCCGACACATCCCATCTATTGCTAAGTCTTATGCTGTCTCCCTTTACGACATCTCTCCTATATATCTCCCACATCTGGAATTCTCTCCCTCCTCACCTTTGCCTCTGACTTTCCCTAGCTACCTTCAAAACCCAGCTCATATAGAACCTTCTGTGGAGGCTTTTCCTGATCGCCTTCCCCATTCCTCGCCACCTTCTCCTCCAAGACTGACTTCCATTTACTATACTCTACCCACCTCATTATTTCCATATTATCTTCCCCATTAGAATGGTTCTTTGAGGGACCTTTTTTTTCTTACTGTGTAACTCATAAGCTTAGCATGGTGCCTAATGAATATTTGTTAATGGATGAATTGTAGGAATTACTTCTTGTTGAGTCTTTTTAAAGGGTGGAGATAAAACATTTCATCTTTTTCCTATTTAAAAATTATATTTATTTTTTCACTTAATTATTTATCTCTTTACTACCCACAATGAAAATTTTTTTAAATAAAAAGGAAACCTCATAACATTCTTACATTGCCCATGTCCAAAGCTTCATGCCTTCTTCTGCACCTTGAATTCATTGGCTCTCCATCAGAAGGTGGGGGGAGGTTTTTAATTTGATATCATTTTCCAAGGATTATTCCAACACCTATCATTATTCCTCAGCAAATAACATCTGGTCATACAAATTGCCTTGGGACTGTGATGAATAGGTCTAGATAATGCTAGAAACATTACAGGGAGAAAAGGGCAGAGCTAATGGCCTTTGCCAATGTTCCTGCCACCACAGCAAAGATCCATGTCCCCATTACAGGAAAAAGGGGCAAAGGATCACAGAAAAGATATGAGCTGACGTTTGTCTAGTCAATCCATCAACATACGGTGTGAATTCAAATACTATGACTACTTTAGGAGGATTTATTATTCACAATAACAGAGATCAAGCTGGATTTCTCAATGTATCCCTCTCCACATCCAGAGCATGAAGAATGAAATACGGGTGTGGGGGGGGGGGGATTCAATTAGCATGGTGAAGTTAACCCACTCAGTTAGCCAAGTCCAAAATGATGAGCAGTTTCCCACATGTAGAGCTAACAGCCATGGCGTAGCAGGCAGACAGCTGGCTTTTTAGCCATAAAGTCTTGACTTCAGGACAGTCTCTAATATAGAGTGGCTGTGTGACTCTGGGCAAATCACTTAACCTCCCAATTCCCTAGGCAGCTCTCTAATGCTATCCATTGCAGAAAGGTTGTGACCTGACTTGGTAGGGGGAGTTCCATATTTGAATTAAATTACAGGCACGGCTACTATCCTGTTTTAGACAGCTCCAGAGGAGGACTATGGGTGTGAAACACTGTCAGACTTGGGTAAGTTGGTTTGTTTTGGCAAACTCCCTCCTCTCCCCCTTTCTTATTTTTTGTTATAAAGGATAGCTCCTTGGAGAGGGGAAGGAGGAAATATGTATTAGGAAATGAAGGGCACAGAAGAACCAAAGATATCCTAATTTTTAAAAAATCAGTAAATTCCAAGAGCTCGAGACACACAACATTCAAGTCAAAGTATAAAACTAGAGGGCTGGAGGTGGGCAGTGAAAGACAGTTCATGGGTCAGGTGCTAGCCTTGTGCGAATACAGGAGGCAGCCCTAAAGGCCTGACCTCTCTTCATCTCAATCATCTAGGGAATTTCAGAACATTGGAGCTCTTTAATAGGTCAGTTTTGCTCTTTGTTTATCCTGAGAGAGTCATTGGCGATAATAGTTGAGCAGAATCATTTCCATCTGAGGACAGGGCCATCAGTAAGTGTCCTTTGCCATTCCTACAAAATAACCACTTGTGTTGTTCCTAAAAGTTGCCTACAATGCCAGCCAACATCTCGAGTCTACTTGAGCTAAATCCTCCTGTTTGAGGCCCCTTTGTTTGCGTCACTCAGCGCTGGCTGCTCTCGGCTCTGACATCAGCCCTAATGCCGATGATTACTGTACATCCTGTGTGGAGGGCTTGGAGAAGCACATTTTAGTGTTTTGTCTGCAAGACCTTATTTGCTTGTTTTTTCCTGGCAGAAATGATCCCGGGAGAGAAAACACACAATAGGCTCTTATTAATAGATCCTATTAGAATCATGAACAAAATGTCCTTTCCCATTTAGGCGCTAATGCTGTTTGCTTCTTCTGAGGTTGCTGCCAGCTGCCTTCTCCTCTGAAGTACAGAAGAGAAAAGGACCAAAATTGACTTCTCTTAATAAATCCATTTGTCAAGTTGGCAAAACTACTTAGAACTGTTTATTTGACCTAAACCAGGTATGTTACATAATACACATCACGTGTCTTGTCATGGTGGAAAAGCTCTTGGCTTGGAGTGAGCAGACCTGGGTCTGAATCTCAGCTCTGCTGCCAAGTAGCTGTGTGACCTTCAGAAAGTCAGTTAACTAATCAGTGTTTCAGCTGTATCATCTATAAAATGGGGATAATAATATGTTCACTCCCCTCTACCTTACGAGGTGGTTCTGAGGATTAGATGCTGGCTAGTGTATGCAGAGTACTTTGCAATATGTCCCATGCTGTAGTATGGGTATCATAGGAGACTAGAGATACTCAGAATTTCTGACTGGTTTTAGGTATATGAAGCACTTTTCTGAGCCTTCAAGCTTTATATAAATGTGAGTTTGCAGTACTCTGATGAATTTCTATTGTCATAGAATCATGGCCTTAGAGCTGGAAGGGCCATCTAATTTAATTCTGCCCATTTTGTAGATGAGGAAGGTGAGGCCCAGAGAGGGGAAAGGTCTTGTCCACAGCCATGCAGCAAGTTGGCAGTTCCTTTACAAGAGAGAGTTCAGGCAACTATCCATCAATTAATAAGAAAGGGAGATTTTGGCTGGTTGTATCTTAATGGAAGGTGTGGGCAAACCTGCTGATAGTCACTTTGAGAAGATTCGGAGGCATCCATTGGGGCATGGCCATTAGTGGTACATCGTAGAGGATGATGCTAATGGCTTATTGACTCAGGATTATCTGATTGGCTCCAACTATTTTGGCTCAACTGGGAACAAACTGGTTTGCTTCTGACATTCTACCTGAAAACTACTCCTTTTTTGCTGTACCTATGAGAAAAGAGGGCCAGTTACAGAGCTGGTTCTTTCTTACCTTCTTTTCAGAGAGATCCAGTGGGAGCTGAGACTAGAGGGCTGAAAGAAGACTTTGATCTCTAGAGGGTACTGTGCATTGGCATAACCCTCCAAGGACCAACTGACCACTATCTCCACAGCCCCAGAGATGATAGTAGCATAGCCTCTTGTCCAAGAGAAGGCAACATATCCTGGCTTATCCTGAGTTCCTGGTTCTAAGCCCTGGAAAAGGCAACAGCTGAGGCCCCTTGTAGTGCTATAAGTTTTTAATCATGTGGTCCCAGAGAAAGGGAACCATGTTTCTAAGAGGTGGGAGTTTGGGAACCCAGGCTCCTGTTTAAAAGAGGAATGGGGATTCATGGAAAATGCTGAGTTCCTGGAGCATTTAAGGTCTCAAACTTCTAGAAAGAGAAAGGGGTGCTAGGAAGTGCCAGTCTTTGTGGGGAAGAGGATTCTGTCCTTGTCCTTGAGCTGGATGGCCAACAAGGAATTGACTCATAATAGAGGAGAGGAAAAAGACTTGAAGTTTGCCCTTTACTAGTACTTTGAATTTATTTTGACAATGAAGATCCAATGGGAAAGTGAATTGCCTTTCTATCAACGCCTTGTGAATGTTCTAGAGGAAATCTAAGCTCTTAGAGTGATACCAATAGGACTGGAGATGTACATGAATTCCTAGGATGGAAGTGGTACTCACTGAAATGTTGGGAGAACTGTCTCTTTAATAAACTCAAGTTCTTACCTTCTAAGGGGAGATGAAACCACAAGGTGGCACTATGAGACCAAAACTGAGTCTCTAAAGTCATAGGGGAGAGGTGGGTTTGGGGATTCACCTAAGAAGTGTATCCACTTGTTATGTTACTCTAAAAACCTGTATAGGTTTTCTTCATTTTCTTGGTGGTGAAGTATAGGCTGTCCTGTACCTAATATGTTTTGTTACCTTGAATGCTTTCATAGGAGTTGATGACTTTTTTGCTCACATCTGTACTGACCCAGGCACAAATTAGAATTAAGCTCTTTTCTCAGATTTCTCAAAGGAAACACTAGATAAGAACAAAAAAGCCCCAAAGTTATGACATTAGAGCCACTTCCAAGGCTGAAGCCAAAGGTTGAGAACGTAGCTAATTAACTTGGAGTTCTGGGCCATGGGTTACAAGTAAGAGAAAAACAATGTGTCATCAAGGGGGCATATGTGACACACATAGTGTGCAATTAAAGTTGCCTTGGACATAGTCAATATTCAAGTCTCAGTCACCTTCTGTGGGAAGGTTTCCCAGTCATTCTTAATGTTAGTGCCTTCACTCTGAGATTTATCTCCAATTTACACCATCTACATAGTTTGTACATAGACAATATGCATGTCATCTCTAACTACACTGTAAGCTTCTTGAGATAAGGGACTGTCTTTTGCCTCCTTTTGCATCCCCAGTTCTTAGCTGCTGGGTGGTGCAGTGTATAGAGCATTGAGCCTAGAGTTAGGAGGACCTGAGTTCAAATATAGCCTCTAATACTTACTAGCTATGTGACCCTGGACAAGTCACTTAACCCTGTTTATGTCATGTTCCTTATCTGTAAAATGAGCTGGAGAAGGAAATGGCAAACCAAGCCAGTATCTCTGCCAAGAAAACCCCAAATGGAGTCACAAAGAGTTGGACAAGACTGAAAAATGAACATCATCACCAGCCCTTAGCACAGTTCTTGGCACATAGGAGGCAATAAATAAAATCTTGTTGACTTGATGGCTTGAATCTTTCTTGAACTGAATACTGTTTTAAGTATTTAAAGAAGCACATTTAATACGTCAAACACCCAGTTATGTGATGCCTGTGTGTTGTAGCTGTCTACATTAAGGGGAAGAACACTGAGTGAGTTCATATATTGTGCCTCTGTTTAGCTTTCTTTTCATAAAATTTGTCTATTTAAATAAGAGTATAAACCTGAATTAAGGCTTTCTGGTAGATGAAATTATTTGCTGATTCTCTCTCTCTGGTGTACAATGTGTGACTCATTAAATTAATGAAGTTGCATTTTTTGATACTAACTGGATCTTATCACAGAACCCTCAGGGATAGAATTTTAGAGCTGGAGGGAACCTTGGAGATTGACTAGTAAAGCTTTCATTTTTACAGATGAAAGGATTGACTAGAACAGTTAAATGCCTTGCCCAGTGTCGCACAGCAATTAGTGGAAAAACCAAGTCTAGAGGCCAGGTCTCCTGACTCCTATTATGGAATCCTTCCATGATGTTTAAATTGACAGGATGGAAAGTATTATCTCAGCAATAGAGCTATCCCAAAATGGGCTGGGCTGCTTTGGGAGTTAGTGAATTGTTCTTCATTGTAAGATGCCAGGTGAACGTTGAATGATCACTTGTCAGGTCTGTTTTAGGGAGATTTTTGTTCAGGTATGAGGTGGATGCGACTTTCTCTGAGCTCCCTTCCAGTGATGACGTTCTAGGATCCCGTGGCCTTGGAACATAAAGACGTGAGCAAAAACTCCATCTGTCGGTGTTCTCCCTTTCCCACCAACACAGGGCAGCTTCTGGTGTGTGCCTGGCTACATATACACCTACAGTCCTTCCTCTAAACCAATACTCGGGGAATGCCAGAAAAACAATGACAGAACTTTGGTAACTTGTGCTGTGGCCAAGCTTGGAACAACTTAGACTGACTCACCATGGCCAGGATGCTTCAGTGTCCTCGGTATGAGTCACAATCCATGTGTGGAATGTAATCATCTCAGATCTGAGTTGTAAAATAGGTATATTTTTAAATTGCCTTTAAATGTTTCATTAAAAATTTCCAATCTCTGAGCAACAGACTTGGTTAGAAATTTAGAGAAAGTCACTAAAACTGATTCATCAGAAAGTATCTAAGGCTCCTTTTGCCCTTGGAGTGAGCTTCGACTCCTTGGCTGATTGTTGCAGAGCTCAAAGGGACTTCAGAGGTCATCTGAAGGTCATCCTCTCCTTTTAGAGATGATAAAATAAAAGCTCATGGAGGTTGCAACTTGTCCAAATTTACACAGGTAGTATTAGACAAAGGTGACATTTGAACCCAGGCTCAAATTCCCTGAAGTTCCCCAACGTTCTTCCACTATACCCCATTGCTTCATGAAGTCTTCCTTGAATGACTCGGGTTGTTGCATGGGTGACCTTGACTTTTTAGAAGCTATATTATGGGATCCCAGTCTTTGGTAGAGCCTTACCACATGGGAAAGACTTCAAACACTTGGACAGTATGGACTCTGTTGCTCAGGAACCAAGTATTATTTGGTATAATAGCCTTATTTTCAGTATCTTAGGAGTATAAATCCTGATTCTAAGAGATGGTGACCATCTTGTCCCAAATCACTCCCTCAACCAGCACTTATTGGGAACACAGAGCCTGGAAGGCAAAGAGCTGTAGTTGTTACAAGTGGACCAGGGAAGACTTTATCACCTAAAAACCTAGATCATAGCTACTTCTCACATGCAAATCCTTGCTAGTAATGGACAGCAGCCTCCTGCCTGCCATACCCACACCTTTTTCCACTGCCCTTTGAGTCACCTCCAATTTGAATGGTAATCACTCTTATAGAAGCGCTCTTTAAGCTCTTCTATGAACTCAAATAAAATTGTTGGCACTCTATTTCATAATGTAGCATCTTTGACTTTAACAGTAAGACTTGGATTAGTTTAAGGGGAAACATGCTTTTAATGCCTACAAAATGGTCCAAATGGGATTCCTCCATTCTTTCACTCATTCTAACCCTATACTATACTAGATGCTGGGGATAAAAAGATAGATCTTTCCCTTAAAAAGCTTATGGTTGTTTGGATCAAAGATTCATAGGAACATTGACCAAGAGCTAGAATGGATCCCAGAGACCTAGTCCAACTCCCTTATTTAACAGTAGAGGAAACTGAGACCCAGGAAGATGACTTTCTTTGGTCAATTGGGAGAAGGGGACAGCACATTCACTGAAAAAGTAAATTAGATAGATAAAAATATATATAGGTAATTGGATAGATAGGTAAGTAGATGCATGATATGTATATATTCATACATGTATGTGTATATAGATCTGTCTCTGTATATATAGATACACATATATATGTATATACATACACAATATGCATGTGTATATACATTATATAACTATACATGTGCTCACACACACAGACATATAAACTATTCAAGACAAAAAGGTACATGAAGTGACTTCTTAAAGTCCATTCTAACTTTAGAATTCCATATGTCCAAAATCATAGTTAGGGATTCTTTCCTCTATCCTCAAAGACTTGAGTGCTCTTTGGGGGAAGATAGGAGAATCTGTGCCTAATGGCACTCCATGGCTGGCAAACTAGGTCCAGGTAAGATCACTGGAGGATTTTGAGGTACCAAGACCAGAGTCTCTGGATTGCTATGGGGAAGAATTCAGTACCTCAGTGATGGGACAAAATGCCATTGTCCCACGCTAGTTTTGATTCTGCATATGACTCTTTGAAGGATGTTGGGAGGGAATATATTAAGCCTTCCTGATGACTGCATCTCAGGGTTGAAAGTCCATGCCTAATAAAAACCCAGTAAGAGCTCCCCAGAGAAGACTGGGTAAGCTGAGAGAAAGGCACAGTAGGAGAGTCAGCTGTGGAGTTGCCATGGAAATGCACATGTTGTTATGAGGGAAAATATTCTGAGAAGAAAAGAGAATTGAAGAGAATCAATGGAGAGAGCCATCATCGATGAAGAAAACAAGGAATTGCTCTTGGAAGGTTTGGGGGTAGTAGAAAGAACACAGTCATAGAATATAAGTTCCATGAAGGCGAGGATTCTGTCATTTTTGTCATTGTGCCTTCAGTACCTAGAACAGTGCCAGGTACAAAGTAGTCATTTTGCTCATGCTCACTTATTACTTGATTGATTTACTAGACTTGGAATCAGGAACCCAGGTTTGAATCACACCTCAACTATGTCCTGAATGGACAATTTGTTTAATTCTATTCCATTTGTCAAATATTTATTAAGAGCCTCTAATATTCAAGGCACTGGATTTGTCTGAGGCTTAATTTTCTGATCTCTAAAATCTGATTTCTAAAATCTAGAATATTAACACCTATCATCCTCATCTCAATTGGGCTGCCATGAGGATCACATAAGATGATGGTTATACAAAGGAAAATTTGACTTCTATCCATCTTCTGCCCTTCTCCCCCTGCCCCAAAGTCTGCTCAATCCACATAGCATTTGTACAGAGCCTAGCCCCAACTACATGCTAGCGCTTCCCTTCATCCCTGTTCACTGCCATGATTGTCTCCTAGGATTTTATCATTCATAATGAGATGCTTCCCGTCATCAGGAATATCAGGAATATCATAAATGGGCTTTGATTGGAAGAGGAGAGGAAAATGATCAGTAGGACACAGGGCACTATTGATGGCTCACTTGGTGGAAATGCCTTTGCTAGGGTCTTGAGGGTGAAGGAACAGATACCACTGTAATCTCTGAAGTTGACACAGTAGTGATCCATTATCTGAAAGAAATTAGCTTCATGAAAACATCTTACTAAACGTATGTCAAAAATTACATGAAATCTATCAAAGGTAGATGAGAAGAAATGAAGACAGAGTAAAACTTTTTACAATGAAAGTTACAGAAGAAAACAAACATCCTTGCTAATTTTAAAATCCTTCAGATCTTTGTAGGTGAACAAATGACAGCCATCTTGGACTTCCATGAAGATGATGTGACACCATTGACAATTTTCTTCAACAATGGCTTAAAAATGTAGACAAATGTGATTGATTACTTTGGGTCACTTGTCATCACAACTGGAGGTTGTTTTTTGTCATCTGTACACCAGGACTTGGACAAACTTGAACTTGTGCCATTCTGAGCTTTATTTTCTCTCTCTCTTTTTTGACTTTGACTTATTTGGAGTAGAGATGCTGTTAAAAGACAACAACACATCATAATAGGTCATTTCAAATAAAACACGTGAAAACCACCTCCTTCTTTTACCCCCCACACACCCCAAACCCCACCAAGTTAAGTCTTGCTAGGAATAAAAGTATATTTAGAGATGAATGTATTATAAAAACAAAAAACTTCAATAAGACAATTTAAAATTTTATCACATACACAGTAATTGTTCATCTAGCCATTTATTGAAGGCATCTAATGAGGACAAACCCACAACCTCTTGAAAGCTCATTCCACTTTAGATCTACAATAATTGATTAATAAACTTTTCCTTATTCCAAATCTTAACAGACTTCGGTGATTTAAACTCATTTCTCCTGGTTCTGCCCTCTGAGACTAAGAAACATAGTTGCAACTTCTCTTCCACTTAGGATTTCTTCAAACACTTGAAATGAGCGATCAACTTTTCCATCTCTTGTCTAAGCCAACGAATCCTAATTCATTGCATCTCTCTGGTCTCAATTTCTTTTTCTGTAAAATGCCAGGACTGGATGCTCCCTTAACTTCTTTCAAGTTCTAAATTCTGTGGGTCTGAGTGCCTTTCCTGTTCTAGGCAGTATAGGAGATGCAAAGACAAAGTCTCCTGTCCTTGATGTGTTTACAGTCTAATTAGGAGGCTAAAGAAGTAGACACATGAAAAGTTAAATAATAATATGAGTTCAGCCTCTTGCTCAGACCAGTATGAGGAAACCAATCAACAAGGAGTTATCAAATGCTAACTGTATACTGGCTATAAAGCTAGGTGCTGAAAATATCAGGAAAAAAATGGAAACCAGTTGTAGTTCTTAGGGAGCTTACATTTCAATGCGGAAGACAATGTGTTCATAAATAAGTTGGTCAAAAATAGTGACTTAGTAGGTACAAAGAAGGGGTTGCCTAGACTTCTCTGCATCCTCACCTATACATCTTGGAATTCCTAGCTTCTTTCAAGACTCAACTCAAGAGCTCTCTCCTATGTGGTATCCTTCCTGGTCCTCCAAGTTATAGGTGATCTCTGTTCTCAGCTCTTTACCTTCCTCCAAAATAAATCTGGATTTATCTTATAGGTATTTTGTATTTTTGTCTGTGACCATATAATAGAATGTTAAGTTAGCTGAAATCAAGAATTGCCCTTTTGGTGGTGCTCAATGTCCCTAGTCCAGAGCCTGGCATAAGGAACTCAACTAGGATATATAATATGTGCTTAACGAATATTAAATTGATTTGAATTGTAGGGTTATTTCTTGGTGTTTTCAATTACCTTGATGCCTAATTTTATC
Source organism: Pseudocheirus occidentalis (assembly GCA_028646575.1). Classification (NCBI taxonomy): domain Eukaryota; kingdom Metazoa; phylum Chordata; class Mammalia; order Diprotodontia; family Pseudocheiridae; genus Pseudocheirus; species Pseudocheirus occidentalis. Next base: position 19,237,591 of record CM053598.1, read on the forward strand.
TTGGCCTGAGCCATTAGGTCTCAGGATAACTCAGACCATCAGAGGTATACAGATCAAACTTATTTCTCCATTTTATAATGAGAATCTTGATTAGGTGGAAGGGGATTGTGACTCCAGTGTGAATGTAATCTTCAAAAGCCTTTCATAACCTGGTTCACTTGTACCTTTCCAGTATTCTTATACTGACTCATCCCCATGCATTCCGCAATCTAGCAATACTGGCCTCCCTGCTGTTCTGCACACAAGACAATGCATTTTCCTATTATGTATTTTCTTTTGTTCATTCATTGTTTATTTTAAGATTTATTTTTTAAAAAATAACATTAAAACTTAACATTAATTTTTTAAAAAAATTTGAGTTCCAAATTTTCTCCCTCCCTCCTCCCCCTCCTCCACTCACTGAAAAGGCAGGCAATATGACATCAATTATACAGGTAAAGTTAAGCCCAACACATTTCCATAATAGCCTTTTCACAGAAAAAACAAAACCAAAAAAACCCAAAGCAAGAAAAACAGAGTGAAAAAAGTATGCCTCAATCTGCACTGAGAGTTCAAGCTCCCTCTCTCTCTGTAGGCGGATAGCATTTTTTATCCAGGGTCCTTTGGAATTGACTTGGATGATTGGAGCAGCTAAGTCTTTCACAGATGATCATTGTTCCACCGTTGTTGTCACTGTATGTACAGTGTTCTGCTTACATCACTTTTCATCAGTTCATATAAACCTTCCCAGGTTTTTCTGAAGCTATCCCATTCATCTTTTCTTATAGCACAATAGTATTCCTTTGCAATCACATATAACTACTTGTTCAGCTATTCCCTAATTAAAGGGTATCCCTTAAATTTTCAGTTTTTTACCACCACAAAAAGAGCTGCTATACATATTTGTGTACATATAGGTTCTTTTCCTTTTTCTTTGATCTCTTTGGAATACAGTCCTGGTAGTGGTACTGCTGGACCAAAAGGTATACATAGTTTTATCACCCTTTTGGCATAGTACCAAATTGTTCTTCAGAATGGTTGGATCAGTTCACAACTCCACTAACAAACAGTGCATTAGTGTCCTTATTTTTTCCATATCCCCTCCAACATTTGTCAGTTTTCCTTTCTGTCATGTTAGCCAATCTGATATATGTGAAGTGTTACCTCAGAGTTATTTTAATTTGTATTTCTCTAATCAATAATGATATACAGGGGTGGCTAGGTGGTGCAGTGAATAGAGCACTGGCCCTGGAGTCAGGAGGACCAGAGTTCAAATTCATCCTCAGACACTTGACACGCTTACTACCCATGTGACTTTGGGCAAGTCACTTAACCCCAATTGCCCTCCAAAAACCAAAAATAAATAATTAAAAAAGAGCTGATAATAATGATTTATAGCATTTTTTTCATGTGGCTATTTCATGTGGCTAAGTTTTTATTTCTTTTGAAAATTGCCTTTTTGTATCTTTTGACTATTAATTGGGAATTGGCTTTTCTTTTTAGAAATTTTTATCAGTTCCCTATGTATTTGATAAATTTGGCCTTTGTCACAGAAACTTGTTGTGAAAACAAACCCTTCCCCCTCCCCTTTGCTGTCCCCCCTCTCCATTACCCCCCAATTTCCTACTTTCCTTCTAATTTTGGCTACCTTAGTTTTGTTTGTGCAAAACTTTTTTTTTATTTCATGTAATGAAAATTATCCATTTTACTTCTTGTGATCTTTTCTCTCTCTTATCTGCTCATAAACTCTTCCCTCATTCTCTTCCCTTATTCATAGGTCTGACACATTCACTTTCCCATGCTCCTCTAATTTGCTTATGATATCATCCTTCATGTCTAAATCATGTATCCACTTTGACTTTACCTTGCTATACATTGTGGGACGTGGATCTATACCTAGTTTCTGTCAAACTACTCTCCAGTTTCCCCAACAGTTTTACCATATCAAATGGTAAAGTTTGGTAAAGCTTGGATCTTTTGGTTTATCAAACCTAGATTACTATGGTTACCTCCTACTATGTATTGAATACCTAATCTGTTCCACTGACCCACCACACTATTTCTTAGCTAGTACCAGATTACTTTCATGATTACAGTTTTGTAATATAATTTGAAATCTGGTACTGGTGAGGCCATATTTCCTTCACATTTTTTTCATTTATTCCCTTGATATTTTTGATGTTTTGTTCCTCCAGATGAATGTTCTCATTATTTTTTCTAGCTCTATAAAATAATTCTTTTGTGTTTTATTGGCATGCCAATCAATAGGCCAATTAATTTAGGTAGAATTGTCATTTTTATTATATTGGCTCAGCCTATACATGAACAGTTAATATTTCTCTGATTGTTTAGATCTGTCTTTATTTCTATGAATAATGGTTTGCAGTTGTGTACATATGGTCCATGGATTTGTGCTTGCAGGTAGAATTCCAAGTATTTTATGTTGTCTGCAGTTATTTTAAAGGGAATTTTTCTTTCTGTCTCTTCTTGCTGGGCTTTGATGGTAATAAATAGAAAGACTGATGATTTTTATGGATTTATTTTATATCCTACAACTTTGCTAAAGTTGTTCATCATTTCAATTAGCTCTAAGTATACAATTATATCATCTGGGAAGAGGGTAGATTGTTTCCTCATTGCCTATTTTAATTCCTTCAATTTCTTATTGCTATAGTTAGCATTTCAAATGCATTGAATAATATTGGTAATAATGGGCAGCCTTACTTCATCCCTGATCTCATTAATTAGACTTCTAGCTTCTCCCCATTAGAAATACTGTTTGTTCTTGGTTTTAGATAAATACTACTTATTATTTTTATATAGCACTTGGAGGTTTTCAAAGAGTATTGCATACATTTTCCCATTATAATCCTCACAACAACTCTGTGAGGTAGGTAGGTGCTCGTATTTTCCAGATTAGTCAACTGAGGCTGAGAGAGGCTCACCGTCACATAGCTAGCATGTGACAGAGGCAGAATTTGAAATGAGGTCTTCCTGACTTCCCATCCAACACTTTTTCCACTCAGCCACATAATTTATCTGATGCAAGAGGTTACCTTCCTTAAAGCTGCTTCTTCCTTCAGATGGTGATTTTTTGGTGTCCATTGTTTGCTCATGTTTGTCCTTAATGTGTCCTCTGGATTCATTGTCAGCTACTGGCCCAATGTCTGGTAACATGGTCAATGGGAGCCATGAAATAGTGAAATAGTGTTGGAGGGTGGAGGAGAGAGAAAGAGAGAGAGAGAGAGAGAGAGAGAGAGAGAGAGAGAGAGAGAGAGAGAGAGAGAGGAGAAATGGGGGAGAGAAAGGGAGGTAAAGGAGAGAGGGAAAGACTGACAGAGAGATGGGGCAGGGGCAGGGCGGGGGAGATTTCCTTTCAGGGCTTTGGCTCTAATTGGTTCAACTAGAAACCTCCAAACTAGAACTCTTCTACTAATAGACTATTCTGCCACTTGATTGAGCTCACTGATGACCTGGCTGCTATTTTTATACATAGACCCAGGGCTGTGTCTGATTCTTTTAGTCATACACTGTTTCCTGCATGATGCTATATCTGCCTTTAATCCAATGGCCAAAATTCCATAATTCCCTCATGTTCATTAAAGACATAGCCACACTTAGCTTTAAGTTTTGGTTGATTGGTAGATTAATCCAAACAAGATAGAGCAATAGATAAAATATTTACTAAGTACTTACCATGTGCCAGGTACTGTGGTATTTGAGTCTTCTATGATGACATTACTTGAAATGGGAAATGGAAACCCATTCTTTCAATAGAATCATAACATCATAAAAGTAGAACTTGAGAGAACCTGAAAGGACATCTTGTCCACCCCCTCACCCCCACCCCCACATAGGACACTTCTATACAATTGAGGAAATAGGCTCTGCTCTTTATTACGTATGTGACCTTGGGCAAGTCACTTCCCCTCCTTGTCTGTTGTCTTTCCTTATTAGAATGGAAGTTCCTTGAGGGTAAGGACTGTTTTATTTGCTTTTATTTGTAGCCCCAGCTTTCAGCATGGCACCTAGCACATAATTAGTGCTCAATAAATATTCTTTCTACCTAGCTTTCATCTTTTAATCTATCTGCCCATTTATCTATCTATCTATCTATCTATCTATCTATCTATCTATCTATCTCTATCTATTTATCTATTTATGCATCCATCTACCCACCCACCCACCCATCCATCCATCCATCCATCATCCATCCATCCATCCATCATTCATTCATCCATCCATCCATCTATCTATCTATCTATCCATCCATCCATCTACTTCTAATATTTTTTCGTATTACATGGAGTCATTGATTTCTGTTTGGTCTGTTCTAATTTTCAAAGAGTCCATTATTTGGGTAAGGTTCACCATTTCCTGTTATGAGCAATTTAAGCTCCTTCCAATTCTTTCTTCCAGGGCTTTTATATAATTTTTTATCCTTGTTAAAATTTTCTCCTAGGTATTCAGTTGTGGAAATCTTTTTTTACCTGTTAAGCCTCTACTAACAGTTGTTATGGAATTATTCTCTTCTTCTAGGCTTGGTTTTTTTGTTTATTTCACTACATTTCTTATATTCATTAAGTGGTATATATCTTCTTTTTGTTTTCTCACCTCTCCAGTCTTAGTTCCTGAATTGAGGATTTGCACTAGGGCCAAGCTCTGACTTCTGTTGTCTTTTTCAGTGTGATCAGCTTTACTAGATTTCAACCCAGGGTACCTATACAAATGTCCTGACTTCTACCTCCTGTGTTATGGCACTTTGGATTTTGAGGTTCAGAGTGCTGGACCTTCACTACTGCCTCAGAACAAAGCATTAGAAACCTCAGAGATTTGGGCATGGAATATTCTAGTCTGACAGCTGCTATACCTGGACTGGTAGTGGTTGATAGCCTCATTTTCTTCCTAGGTCCACCCTGTGGGTTTCTGACCACTCTGAGCCTTTCTCATAGAAGTCCTCCACTCCCATTACCTTACAGATACAACCTTCCTTCCTTCCTTCCTTCCTTCCTTCCTTCCTTCCTTCTTTCCTTCCTTCCTTCCTTCCTTCCTTCCTTCCTTCCTTCCTTCCTTCCTTCCTTTCTTTCTTCTTTCTTTCTCTCCTTTCTTCTTTCTTTCTTTGCTCTTTTTCTTTCTCCCTACCTCCCTCTCTTTCTTCCTTTTGTTCTTTATCTCCTTTCTTTACTTCCTTTCCTCTCCCTCCCTTTCCTTCTTTCTTTTCTCTCTTCTTTTCTTTCTTTTTGCCTTCCCTTAAGCCATACTGCTTCCATTATCCAGCATTATGCCAGGTACTTTATTTCTTTAAGACCTGTCTTTGAAGACCCCAAAGCATTTTTCTTATTAAAAACCTCAATTATTATAAACACAATATTATTAAGAGTGGGAAAGGCTATCTTGTCACTGCAGTGCTCATTTATGGGCATGTTCTCAATTCTCTGAAGAGCATGAGTCCTGCTTGTTAACTACATTAAATATGAACATACAAATCCAACTGGTCTTAGTCAATCAAAATCATTCTGTTCCTTCCCCAGGAAGTTCCCCAGTTAGCCTTCCTTTAGCTCTCCAGAACCAAGCTGGGTGGCGACAGGCATGGCCTCATCTCTGATTCAATTTTCCTTTTATCTACATTTTCAGGTAGAAACCAGGCTGTAATCACCTTCCCAATGATAAGAAATATTATTGTTGTTGTTGTTATGATTAATAACCGCTGTATTTACATGACACATTAAGGTTTGAAATGTGAATTATCTCGTTTGATCATGGGAAGTAGGAACTATAGTTATCCTCATTGTACAGATGAGTCTCAGAGAAGTTTTATGACTTGTCCATGGTTAAACAGCTGAGAAGTAGAGGACAAGGGGTTTGATCCTGTATCTCTTTGCAGCCTGCTGTGTGTGGGCCACCTCACAGGAAGGCATGGATAATAATAAATGTGGACCAGGTGGAAAATGCAAGCAATGTGAGGGTCAAGAATTATATAGGCAAAGCATACGTTGTTTCATGGCCACTCCCATGGGATATTTCCCAATACCATAAGTGAGTAAGTGACTCCTAGCATGGTGGTCAAAGTTCAGGAGGATGGGGGGGGGAGTCTAAATTCCGTGGATAAACACAAAGGCAAGATCCTTATCTTAAACAAGGAAAACACAAGGAATCAGATGGTGATCCAACAATCCTGAGAAGATTGAGCCCAGAAAGAAAGAACAGACCAAGAGCAAAACTCTGGCCTGGATTTTCTTAGATAGACTCTCCCAGGCTGACCCTCGACATCTCTTAACTGCATGTACACTGCTCTGACAAATTTAAATACTTTGCCTGAAATTGTGGGTACAAATTGAAATCCCAAGATAAGACTTGGGTTTCTGTCTTGTCACTTACTAGTCTGGATACAAGGCCAGAAGGCTGGCAACCTTTCAAACACAATTCACCTCTAGTGCATCGAATTGTTGAGTTGTGCTCCATTCTCATAACGTATCAGAGACAGGGATGCTTGGGACTGATGGCCTTGTACAGTCACTACCCTGGTGGCGTGTGATTGCTGTGCATGCTACAGCTTCTTTGAGGCACAGGAAAGAGTTGGGTGACCAGTTGGACATAAAAGGTGGATGAACAACTCTGAACAGGGCTTGACAAGCCTCACACCAGAGGTGCTAAGGATAACCTCACACCTGTTGGTGAGCTAGGAGGCTATTTACTCCAAGCATGTGGTGGAATGGGTAGATAAGAACAAATTTCTCTAACAGCCATGAGAGTGGCTGAAGCCAGTGGTGTGGAGCTCTGAGAGCTTGGTCAGGCATCAAAGATGCCATAGTAATCCACTGTGGCCCGGACTATCACCAGTCATCTTGACCTTTATATTCCCACTGACCTTGGATGACTCTGGAAGAGAGAGGGAGGCTGAGGACTTTGTGATGAGAACAATTAGCTCCAATGGCCATGAAGGCAGCTGAAGCAGGTACTGTGGAGCACTCAGAGCTGGCTCAACCATAGATGGTGCTAAGGTCATCCACTGAATCCTGGCCGTCTCCTGTCGTCCTGACTTCAGTCTTTGCTGTGGACTTTGATGACTCAGGAAGACAGAGTGAGGCTGACGACTTTGTGCAACTCTGCCTCACTTAAATCCAATTCACAAACAAGCCAAAACGTCACTCCTTGATGTCTTTGGTCCTCTGCGAAGACGAAAGATAACCACAAAAACTTGGGCGGGGGGCGCGGGAAGTAAGGCTGTTTAGGGAATTCTAGCTGCTGGGACTAGAGGAAGGGAAGGGAAAAAAACACAAGGACGAGAGAGACAAGGGAAGTTGGAGGAGACATTGAGTTGGGGCTGGGGAAATGTTAGATCAAGGATCCTTAGATTTCAGTGGTGGTGGGGTGGGCTATGCACCTGAATAGGAAAAAGTTACATCTTTATTTCAATATAATTGGTTTCCTTCATACTCCTATGTATTGTATTTTGTGTATTTTAAAACTTTATTCTGAGAAGTCCACAGACTTTATCAGATTGCCAAGGGATTCCTTGTCCTACAGAAAGTTAAGAACCCCTGTACTATATTGAATGCAAGATTTAGAGTCAGAGAGACCTGGGTTCAAATCCAGCCCCAAACACTTAGTAACCTTGTGATAATAAGTCACATAACTGCTCTTTGTTTCAGTTCAGACAGAGTGGGGGGTTAGACTCCATGACCTCTAAGGGCTTTTCTAGTCCCAAACTTTTGTTCCTGTGGAGGAATTTACTGTGTGGTCATTATGGTCAGAGTAGACAGAGGGGCAGCAAACAATTTTAGTATCACTGACAATGGGCCTGCCTGCCATCTTGTGGCCATATTTAGATTAAGTTTTCTTGCTTTGATATTTCAGGCCTCATTAATATCATCAGTGTGGGCGGTCCTTCTGCTGATGTGATGCAGGATTCTGATTCTACCTGGCCTCAGTTGCTGGGCCAATATTCTTCATCTCATGGCCTGGCCAACCCACTAGTGATGAACCCCTGTCACTTGGCTGGTCTGGAGCTCATAGGACGGACACACAACACATCCGTTTCTGAGACCATATTTAAACCTTCCCCCTAACCAGACACCCAGCCTGGTGAGAACCAGCCGGAGATCGCTCTTCTTGGCCCAGCCTCTAAGAAGTCAGGCTCTGCTGCGTCTTCATGAGACATCAGAGAAGAGTGAAGAGATTGGGCCCAAAGTACACAGGTGGAAGTTAGGTTATCAAATACAAACCAATGCACCACATTACTATAACTTGGTCAATGCACGGATACACCTGGCATGGAGATCCCTTACACCAAAGCAGATCACATCCTATCTCTGATTGAGTAAAAAAGTCCTAGGGTGTAACATGAATGACTTAACCAATGTCACACGACCCATTACTGCCAGAAGTCAAAAACCCAAGCCTTCCTTTCTCAACATTCTACACTGTCCTCCACTCGGCATGACCTCCATAGTCCAAGACCATTCAGATCTGTCGTTGACTGCCATGGTTTCTGGATGGATTGGAGCCCCACTCACATTTAATATTCTGGGTCAGGCTTGTCCCCTGAGGTTACTATGGATCCAGGGTCAGCTCATGCAAGTTTCTGGAGAAGAAGAAAATGTATTTTTCGTTTGAACTTTGCAAATCAAGACTCACTGTCTCATCACAACTCATGCAAATGAGGAGGGGGAAAGAGAGGTGAGCCAATGTCCAGGTCCTATGCAAATCCCAGGGCAGCCAGGATTTTCTGCTGGGTGGATTTCCTCCTTGTGTTTTTCTTTCTGCTGTAACTTGAAACCCAAGGTCTCAGGTATCTGACAAACAAGTTGTAGTGTTGGGTGTGGCTTCCTTCCATGCTACCTGTGGAGGATGGAGTAATGCAACAGCTAACATAACATGTTATAATGCTATTGTTTATGTTATGCCAGTGAGGCCATAATGATCATGTTTCCCTTTTAAATGCACCCCAGAGTTGACCAAAGGAAGAAACTGAAGCACTTAGTAGGTCAATTAAAGTCATTTTAATTCACTAGCATTTTTAATGATACAATAGAGTGAGGAATCAGAAATCCTGACTCAAATCCTGCCTCTTAAACTCATTAGCTGTGTGACCTTGGGCAAGTCACTTCAAATCCCTGGGCCTCAGTTTTCCCATCTGTAAAGCAAGGAGGTTGCGGGAGATGGTCTCAGAGTTCCTTTCGGCCTCTAAATCTGTTATTCTAAGATCCTCCTAAGTGCCTACTCTAAGCCAGGCACTGATCTGGGCAAACTTTCAAGATCTTGCCTTCTGGGAATGAAGGAGTGGACCTATGTTCACATGTCATGAGAGTGCTCTGGTTCACTATCCCAGAGCCAGGAAGGCTACATTGGTCAGTGAGTCCAGAGTCTTGCTGCTTAGGTCTGTACAAGATGGAAGTGAGGCAATTTTGGGGGGGAAGGTACTAGAAACTGGTTGTTGTTGAGTTGTTTCAGTCATGTCTGATTCTCTGTGACCCCATTTGGGGTCTTCTTGGCAAAGATACTGGAGTGGTTTGCCCTTTCCTTCTCCAGGTCATTCTACAGATGAGGAAACTGAGGCAAACAGTTAACTGACTTGCCCAAGGTCATATGGCAAGTGTCTGAGGTCACATTTGAACTCAGGTCCTCCTGACTCCAGGGGCTGGCCTTCTATCCACTCTGCCACCTAACTGCCCACTAGAAGCTGGAGAGATCAGAAAAAGCCTCAAGTGCAAGGGGATCCATCAACTGACTCTTGAAACAAACTATGGATTGGAAGAGGCGTCGATGAGAAGGGATGGCATTCTAAGCCATTGGGAACATTCTAGGCCATTGGGAACAGTGGGTACAAAGTCATGGAGGCAGGAAGTGGAATACCGTGTATGAGGAACAGCAAGGGCTTGCTTGGAGCGCCAGCAGCACCGATAAAATGATGCATGTAATAACCTTTGCAATCTCCAAAGAGCTATGTAAATGTCAATTATTAGTATAGAATGTATTTTTAAAACCAGGTATTTCTTCCATCAGTCCCTAACAAATAAATTGCCACAAAGCAGTTCAGTTTAAGCTCCCCTCAGCTAGTCCTTTGTTCTCCTGCTTCCCCTAAGAGATACATTAGTCAAAATTCCATTCCTCTCAGCAACAGGACTCTGAGGGCAGGGTGTGTAGACAAGACTTAAAGTTTCAGCTCAGTTCCATTCTGTGACTAATACATCAGTTTTCAAGTGCTAATTTATGTGAGTAGATCAAAATGCCAAGTCTAAAAGACTGGTTATTCTGTACTTGGATAAGTTCATTGATGTTGAGATTGTCACTTTACCAGCTAAGGTTGAAATCCCTTCAGGAATCTGTTTCATGGGTCACTAAAAGATGAAAACATCACTTAGTGGACAACTTTCTGGGGATGAGTCTTTGTGTTTTTCACAGGACTGATCCTCAGACAACAAAACACAGCCTGACACTGGAGTTCGTGCTCAAATACTTCTCAACTAAGGATTTTCAGATGAAGAACTAAAAGGGGCCCCAGAGACCATCTGGTGCAATCCCTTTATTTCACTGATGAGGAAGCAGGGGTATAAAGAGGTGGTATGGCTTGCCTAAAGTCATGCAAGTAAGAAGAGGTAGAGTCAAGGTTTGAATTCAGGTCTGTGTCTCCAAATTCAGCCTGCTCTGGAGGATCTGCCACTTCTCCAAGGTTACAAGGCTGTAGCCATCTCCAATTCCCTTCATCCAACAGCAGGAAGAATGGCCCCAAGGGAGACAAAGCAACCTCAGGGCCATGCAATCATGGTCAGAAACTAGAAATAAAGTCTTGAGGCCCTTGGCCCTGCCGAGGATTTATTCACCTCCTTACTTGAACATAGCCAAGCATGTATAAGAGCTGCCTCAACTTACCAAGTTTTGTATGCACTCCAGCTTTGCCTAGAGAGCTAGTCAGCAATCTTTCTCATCAAGAGGTAGCTAGCATCCCCAGAACCAGTTACCAAATGGGCCCATTCTCCATATTAGGAAGCAGGGTACTCTCAATGCTTTCTGGAAACAGGGTCCTCCTCAACCTCTCCCTTGTGGAGACTGCATCAAGCTTTCCCTCTTCATCACCAAATCTATATTGTTTCCCCCTGATGAGAATATAAATGCTTGGTGATCAATCCATTAAGCCCCACAACAACCTTATAAGGTAGGTACAGTGGGGATTATCATCCCAAGTTTACATGAAGACACCGTGGCTCAGAAGAGTGATATGTTCACTCATGGTCACTAGTTGCTTATAGGCAGAGTAGGAATCTAAATACAGGTCTTCCTGATTCCAGGTCTAGCATATTAACTCATAGACTAAATTATCTTCTGGAAAGGTTAAGTAGGGTGTCTCTTAGAAGACATTCCTGACTACTAATCAGTTTAGTGTCCCAGTCCCCTGCCTCTGGACCAGAGAGAGCCTTTGGCCCTGTTTTACCAGGGAACCATGATCCTGCTTCACTAGCTGCTTTTATGAGGTAGAATCATGGTTTTGATCCTTGAATTTCAGTGAATAGGACCTTGCCTTTCTTGGTGTGTAATTTCACAGAAAAGGTTTCATGAACATAGACACTAAATTTAGAAATACCCAGATATGACTGTGAAGTGAATTCCTTACTTATAGCCCATTGAAATCTGCTGAGTCTCTACTCCCCAAACCACTCTCACTCTTGTCATTGGCATAATTACTACTTAAAGTTTCCCCTTTGTATCGAACATGGTATTAGACAGCATTTTGGGGAGGGAGATCCTGGGATCCCAGACGTTGAGCTGAGAGGAAGCTTAGGCGGTATCTAGTCCCAGCCCCGCATATTTCTGAGGAGGACACTGAGGCTAAAAGGTGAATGAGCTGTCTGAATGGCAGACCCCAAATTTGAACCTAGGTCCTTGCTACAGTGGAAGAACACTGGCTGTGTAGACAGAGGAACCTGGGTTTGAATCCCACTTCTGATGCTTCCTGTCTGAGAGAAATCACTAAGCCTCCTTGGACCTCTAAAATGAGGGCTTTGGACTAGATAACCTCTGACGTCCCATTGGGGATCTGTGATCTATGATCTTATGTCTCTGAATCAATCCTTCTTTCTGTTGCCTCTGATGAGTGTTACCATAAAGAAAAAAAGTAATAGAGATACATCCTTTGGTTTGTTTGGCAGTGAGTCTGGAGTGAAGGGCTTAGTCCAGAGTAATTTAGGAGCAGATACCCAACCCTAGGGAAATACCAGCAGATACCCAGCAGATACCCAACCCAGTTTATATAAAGTCAGACATTTCGAGTGAAGTAAGGTAAGAAAAAAAAGTTGAAGGCTAAAAATCCTTTTAATGACATCATTAGTGATGCATAGGAGTGGGGCCAACTGACCCCTTTTGCTTTATCTAAAATGGTTTCCCCAAAACATTTGGGCATATTTTATTTTTAGTTGTAAAGTCATCAGCGAGCCCTTTCAATCACGCCATCCATCTCTCCCACTTTCTCGTGGGTCTCTGTCATCCAGTTCTCACACTGAATTTATCATGAAGTTCTGAGAACCAGTCCTGCTCTCAGCAAATCTACTCAGCATTCTGCCTTCTCTCACTCCTGCTTCCAATTCCCCCCAAAAACAGAATCCAAAGTCACCCCAATTGAGGGTGAAGGGTAAGGTATGCTTTTTTTTAAAAGGTAGACTTGTTAAAGATTTGTGTACTTTAGTGGCTAAAACAAAACAAAACAAAACAAAACCATCAGCTTCTAGCTTTATTCATCCATTTGACAAGGTTTTTATTGATGTTGGTTTTGCTTCTCTTTTTGCCAATCTCTTCTTTGATTTTAAGAATTTCTGTTTTGGCATTTAGACGGGGAGTTTAAATAGTTAATTTCCTACTTTTTAAAGTTATAAGTTCAAGTCCTTCATTTATTCTCTCCCACACCACCTCCCACTTTTTAACCAGAATGCTTTTAAAAGGTTCTCTTGTCTGATAAACCCACACACCACCATTTCTTTCAGAAAGAGCTAGAACTGAGAATTGTTTTCCCTCAGGAGTAAATTTGGGCCAGGGAAGGGGATTAGAGGAACATGAGAAGGAAAGGGCATTGAGTCCTGACGTGCCTGCAGTGTGAGTTACCTTGGCTACATATCTTCCCTATGTGTGTGTCTCTTTATTAGTGTTCTTAATGGGCGAACCCACTGCTATTGACTTTTAGGTTTATGGAGGGGGGGCTGTGTTGTCCCAGTTGCTCTTTTGTCTCAGTTAATGTTTTTTTCTTTGAGCAACTTTGGGTGTACTGGTTACTAAAGGTAAGCATTCTCATGACCTAGAATTTTAGGAGTGTGAGCCCACATAATACCTTGAACTTGAGGTCATTATCCCCTTGAAGACAGAATCTGTGAAAACAAGTTAGGGGTTGCTTAGAGCAATCACTGAAGAATGGGAGAGGACCACATGTCAACTCTGCTATGTCCAGTTTGTGTGACATTAGATGAATCGCTTTGTCTCACTGAGACTCAGTTTTCCCAGCTGTAAAATGTTGGTGGGGATGGCTTCTAAGACCCCTTTCAGCTCTAAATGTATGACTCTGGGAGCATTTGATCTTGGTATACTTCCTGAGCCAACCATCAGCCCCTGCTGTTTCAGGCTATAGAATTCTTTCTCTCAGATAACAAATGTCTGATTCACTGATGTTGGCCAAGAAGGATGCTTTAGTCATCTCAAGTTTGCTGAGTCACCAGCTCCCAGCTCTGCTTTAGGGGGACTGGGAATGGATGGATATTTCTGAACCAATGATTGCAAATTGTGAGCTTTTAAATATATGGAGAATGCAATGTCCCCATTAGGAAAAACCACACAGATTGCTCATGCACAGATGGGCTTCAGGACCAAAAACAAATTAGTAATTGTTTTATTGGCAGAGTCCTTGAATTAGCTTCTGATGATAGAAAGAACTGCTCCCTATACCAACCTCCTCTGTACTCATCATACCAATCAAGGAATACTGAGCAGAGAGCATCATGAATAGGATCATGGGTATAGACCTGAAAGTGGCTTTAAGAATCATGCACTTCAACCACTCTCATTTTATGGATGAGCAAACAGGCTCAGTAACTAACCCAAAGTCACATTGGTAGTAACTGACAGAGCTCGGATCTGAACCCAAGTCTTTTGACTCCAAAGCCAGCAGAAAGGCAAGAGATGGGTCCTTTGAAGGTAGCTAGCCTGTGATGCTATTTCTAAAACCTGTTTTTAGAACATACTCCAATCTGAGCCACATTTATCTTCCTTTGAGATTTGGCTCAGATGTCTCCTCTGTGAAGTCTGCCTTGATTTATGGGCCCTTTCCCCAGTTGTTAATTCCCTCTTCCTTCTCAAATGGCCTTTTTGAAGCCCTCTAGTAGAATGTAAGCCCCTTAAGGAGAGGGACTACTTTCCTTTCTATCTTTGTATCCCTAGCATAGACTCCAACAGGCATGCAATAAATGTGAATTGGGATCAATTCACAGATGGTAGCCAGAGTTACTAAGAAAGACCATTTTGTAAAATAGGAAAGGGGAAGGAAAAAAAAGGAATGATTTTTAACAACCAAAAGTTGCAAGGTTTGGGGCAGAGTCTAGGGCAATGTCCCATAAGTCCTTTTAGGGATGAAAACAGTAGAATCTGCTCTGGTGTGTAGGGGAAAGAGTATGGGGCCAAGAGGCCAGAAATCTCAGTTCTGACCCTGAAGAGCTGAGTGCCCTGGCACCAGGAGCTGTGGAAGTGGGGAGAATGCTAGCTTGGGAGCCTAGAGAAGTGGGTTGGAGCCCCAGATGTGTCCCTCACTTGCTATGTAACCTCACCCACGAAAAGGAAAGACACACTGAGTCTGTGCCTCCGTTTCCCCATCAATGAAATACTGGCATTTGTTTGGATGGCATTATGTGAAGAAGTCTGTCTTCGGAGTCATAGGCTGTTGTTGTCATTCGCTAGTCATATCTGACTCTTCCTGACCCGGTTTGGGGTTTTCTTGGTAAAGACACTGGAGTGGTTTGACATTTCCTTCTCCAGCTCATTTTACAGATGAGGAAGCTGAGGCAAGAAGAGTTAAGTGACTTGCTCAGGGTCACACAGCTAATAAGTGTCTGAGGCTGGATTTAATTCAGGAAGACGAGCCTTCTCATTCCAGGCCCAGTGCTGTATGTACTCTGGTGTCTCCTTGATGCCCATTTAGAGTCACAGGACCTGGGTTCAAATCCCAGCTCTTCCCTTTACTAACTGTGTGACTCTGTCTCTGTTTCCTCAAACATAAAATGAAGACCTTGGGCTGGATGAAATTTCTCCTGCTAAAAGAATTTAACTCTATGATATCAGCCCTGGGAAGGGAAACTCAAGATGGCTTAGAGAGGTAGGGCACCCAGTGTGGGGGGGGGGGCCTTCATTCCTTGATTCCTCAGGATGTTGGAAGGAAGGGTACTGGCGGAGCTCCTGGGCTGGCCAATAGTGACCCACCATTTCTGATGCATAACCAACCCTTCCTTCTTCAGTCTTACTTTCTTAAATGATGTTCTTTATGCCTTTTATTGGTCATTCCTTTTTTTTGTTACGGGTTGCAGCTTATTGGCACTGCCCTGCCTCTCTCTTGTTCTCTAAGTAATATGGAAGTTTCTTTTTTCAGAGACTGTATTGTCCATAACCTGTAGCTATAGAATGATACTGATAGAATATTGATATTAAAAAAAAAGATGGGCCACTGGATGCACCCAAATGAATTTAGGAAAAAGTGTGAAATTATTAAGGGAGTTCTGCAATTTTCCAAAGGCAATCTTGCTCGCCTTCCTGCTCCCATTTGATTCAGGGCTCGACCTCTCCATTTGCCATGCCTGGTCATGGGGTACGTAAGATGAATGATCCCGCTGTGGTATAAATATTTGGCAAGGATCTAATCACATAGTCATAGACTCAGAGATAGAAAGGGCCTCAGAGGTCTCTGGATCCAGCCTTCTCATTTTGCAGATGAGGACATGGAGACCTTAGGAGAGTGAATCGACTTTCCTAAGGTGGTGACTAGAAGAGGTGGGTGCATGAACCCAGGTGTGCAGATTTTAAATTTTGTACTTAAGCATTCCATTGCTCCCTGTCGCCATCTCCTACCGTTCCTTCCAAACTTGGTGTTCAATGATTATTAATTAATATTAAAATAATTAAATTAATTAAATTTAATTATTATTAATTAGTACTTGTTGATTGAATCTGTACAATGGGAGTGTTAGATTAGATTGCTAGTGTATGATTCTTTGTTGCTGTTACTGAGAAGAATGAAAACTTTCCTTTTGGCTTAGTTCTTCAAACCAAGACATCTACATCTGATTGGACAGATGCATTAAGAGGATGACTGTAGAGTAACCAGGAAAAACAAAAAAGTTACCATTGGCTTTTTAAATGAAGGGAGAATTCCACGTCGGTGATGAGTCATTGCCTGGCTTTATAGAGCTGCGGGAGCCGGGCAAATGAACTACAGTAATAGGAGAAGTCCTGTGCTGTAACCCGGGGCCCAGAACGGGCTGGGGGGCTCGATATCGAGAGTTTTTCTAAAATGATCTCTTTGGGAATCGAGCCCCCACCCCTAATTAGCCTTAGGCGCATAATTTTATAGGGTTATAGCTGTAAGGTTGGAAGGCACTTCTGAGGCCCTTTAGTCCAAACCTTTCATTGCACAGATGAGGAAACTGGAGTCTGGGGGCTTAGGGTCACACAGATGCTAAGCACCAGAGGTAAGAGCTGAAGCCGCGCTCTCCAGCCTCAGAACCGGGGCTGCTTCCATCGCACCACACTTTCTCATATTAAGAATCATCACAATCTCTATACCACAAAACTTCCTCCTTCTTGGATTTAAACTCTTTTCGTAGCGCCACCTGCTGTCCAATGCGATGACAGCAGCCATGTTCCTTGCAGGACAGTTATTTGTCCACTGGGGTGTATGGGGTGTTCTGGAGGACTAGCATCTGTGGTATGAAAACCTCGGAGCCCGGTTCAGGGCTGCTCATCCATCTTTGGTGTCCATCTTCACTCAGCTTTCACCTGTGGCTCCAAGAAGAAGCTTTAAGATGCCCGGCAGCCACATGCTGGCAAAAACTCTCAGCCAATAGACTAAACCAGGTTATGGGTAACTGAGGAGTTTTAAACCTGTTGATGAGTTGGGGTGGGGACCAAGGGTTGTCTGCCTCAACCGTGTGAAGACTTTCCCTGGCTAAATAGGTGAATGAGAACAATTTGGTCCAATGGTCATGAAGGTGACTGATGTAGGTTCTGTGGAGTGATTAGAGCTTGGTCAGGAAGCAAAGATGCTATGGCCACCAGTGCATGTCTGGCCATTGCCAGGTCACCTTAACCTTGCTACAGAACTTCAATGCCTCTGGAAGGGAGCGTGAGGCTGAGGGCTTTGTGAAACTCTGCCTCACTTAAATCCAATTCACACATGAGTCAGGACTTCACCCTCTGATGTCATTGGTATTCTTTGGAAATGAAGGACTAACAATTACATACTTAGACTTACACATCTTAAGGATGGAAATAAACTCAAGACAGCCCTACCTTTTGCCAGGTGAGGTTTTCTTATCTGTATATTTGAGAGATGAGGCAAATGAACTTTGGGGAGGACAAATCAATTTCCAGCAGATAGGAGTGAGAATGAGAAGCCAGATCTCCAGGCTATTTATTAGTACAGTACTCTCTCCATCACACTGAGCTCTCAGAAAAGAGCAATAAGTCTCAATGTGGTGCATTTTATTTTCTGTTAACAAGGAATCTTTGAAAACTGTTGAAAAGCTGCACTTCTTTTCTCCTCAAACCTCTGGTGTTGGGGTTATAGGGTCATAGGATTTGGAACTGGAAGGGCCATTAGGAATCATCTGGTCAAATCCCCCTTATTTTATAGATGAAGACACGGAAGCCCAGAGAGTGACTTGTCTACAGCTACCTGGGTAAGTAGCCCAAGCCTGACCAATCCAATCCAATTGGCCTTTGTTAAGATCTGATTTTACATCGGGCACTGTACTAGAAGATGAAGAATAAAGAATAATTCCGCCTCTCAAGGGACTTGCATTCTGCCAGGGGGATGAAATGCGGAAACCAGTAAGTCCACACATGATCATTTGAGGAGGAAGGATGTGTAAGAAGTAAGACTGTGGGGAAAGTCTTCCAAGAACTGGTGACATGTGAACTGATCCTTGAAAGAAGCTTGGAAACCTGAGAGGCAGAAGGGAAAAGGGACCATATTCCAGAAACAGGGAACAGCATGTATGATAAAAAGCCACTGAAATTTCTGGCAGTCCCATTTCTGCTATAGGAAGCAGATTATTCTGGTGACTGTGTCCAAGATGGATTTGAGAAGAGGAGAGGCTAGGAGCTAGGAGCCCAGTTAGGAGCCTGTTGTAACTGTCTAAGCAAGAGACAACGGGACTCCATGCTATGGTAGTTCCCACAAGCAGAGAGCAGGGCATCAATAAAATACACAGAATGGCCAAACCTGGCAACTCCTTGGGTCTGCTAGTAAATAGCAGAGTCAGGATTCCTACTTAAGCTGTCTGACTCCAAAACTCTTTCCAAGCTTCTATACTGGCATTTACATAGAAGCTGATGTACTTATGGATCTCATTTTGATCAAAGCATAGCAAAAAAGTAAACATTGAAGACAAGTCAATAGATAGAGAATTTGTGCCTAGTAGTGAATGGTTCGTTCTATACCCACAGCCCCAGCTTTCTCCTGAGAAAGTTATGTTTGTTTCCTTCCCAGTTCTCCAAAGACTAATTATTACAATTCATCATAGTTTAGCTATTTTCAAATTTCTTTTGTTTGCATTGCTGTTAGTTGTGTGTTTTGTGCGTTTGATTCCGCTTTCTTTATTCAGTACCACATTATGTAAGTTGTAAATTCCTCAGAAGTCTTGTTTATCATTTTGTATGGTGCTAAAATATTCTACTCTACTCATACACCAGTTTGTTCAGTCATTTCCCAATTGAAGGACATCCATTTTTCCTCCACTTTTGGCTGTCACAGAGATTAGTACTATAAATATTTTGGTATATATAGGACCTTCTGTCATGAAGTATTTTGGCTTAGTAATGAGATTCTCTGGGTCAAGGACAAAAATAGTTTACCTACTTTACTTGCATGAATCCAGATTGATTTTTAGAATGTGTACTTCCCTGTTCTGATATTTTTTCCCTTTGAGATTTGAAACATTGGGTTTTGTATCATGTTAGACAAAGAAATGATAACTTATTCTGTATAGAATAAAAAAATGAGATTTAATAGGGATAACTTGGGTTACAAAAATCAGCTTCACAAATCCAAGATGGGGCACATCTCAATTAAAGTGGGATGTTTGATCAACTCTATGTATGATCAATAAAAATCCACAGCATAGTGTGGCAGCCCAAATAGCTTCATCAAAAGATGCTTTGTATCCACAACAAAGGACATGATGATCCTTCTGGTCTCTAATCTGCCCAGTTCACAGTTAAGCAAAAACATCCAAGAAAATGTCTGTGTTAGACAAGATATGCAACATTTTGCCCAAGTAGTCTCCCACCTTTGCTAAAAATAAAAGGGTAGGATGGTAATTCTATTAACCAGAACACCTTAATCCCTGACCATCTGAAGATCCAGATGGGTCATTCTCCTGTTCAATAATCTTCAATGATTCCCAGCTACTTCTGAAATAATTAAGATTTTGCTGTATTTTTGTGTTACTCAATGGAATACATATTATATACAAGGCAGTGAAGGGTGAATGATTTGACTTTATGTAGCACAAATATTATCATCCACATTTTACTCATGAAGATGCTGAGATTTTGACATATTAAATGATCTGCCTACCAACGCATGAGAATAGAAGTGGCTAATGATGTGATTTGAACTCAGATCTCCTAAGTCCAATAGAAGACTCTGTTCTCCATCACATGCTGGCTCCTGGGAATATCCTGTTGAATTTCCCTGGTTAGGTCATCTAAGGACAATAAGAGTTTATATCAACACAAACAAATTGGCTTGATAAAATAGATAACAGAATTCACTTGGAAAACAATGGTAAATGAGCTTTTGCTGGAACCTGCTTATTTATGGTTCCTTGTCTACCCTTTTCTTATCTATTGTTGCTCTAATATTTGCTTAAGCCAGTCCTGGAAGATTTTTGATGCTTATTGCTTTATACTACAGATTGAAATCTGAAAGGGAGAATTCCCTTTTTAGCCTTACTTTTTTTTTTCCTTATTCCCTTGATGCTCTGAATCTTGCTACTCCACATGAATTTTGTCATTTTGTTTAACTTGGTAAAATATTCTTTTGGTTCTTTGATTGGTAAAGCACTAAGGTTGTAAGTAAACTTTGGTAGCCTAATCACTTTTTTATTTTATTGGCATGACCTTGCCATGAACACTAAAGATTCCTCCAATTGTTTAAATTATTACTTATTTCCTTGAGGAGTATTTTGCGAGTTTATCTATCACAAGTATTTAATATGCTTAGATATATTGACTCCCAGATATTTTATGCATTTTATAGTCATTTTGCATGGGATATTTTAATTTGATGGGTTGGTTTTTTTCATTTTAAATAATTTGATCTTATTTTTATTAATAATTTCTGCTTATACATTATAATCATTTCGGAATATAATCCCTCTATCTTTCCCTAAATAGCAAAAGCATTCCTTATAACAAAGTTTTAAAGGAGAAGGAAAAAAGCAGTCCCAAAATAATCAATACATTACCCATATCTAAAAGTATATGCAATACTCCACATCCATCGTTCCCCACTTCTTCAAAGAAGTGGCCATTATAACTATTCAGTGTCAAGCATTCTTTTTTTTGTATTTTTTGTTTATATTATTTTCATCATATACACACATGATATAAACATATACATACATGTACATTTTATTTGTGTTTGTGTATATGTATAGTTACATAAATATATGTATGTGTATATAATTCCCTCTCCCCAGTTCAATAAAAATAGTTAATGTTTAATTAGCTGAGTTTCAAAAATCCATTTACATACATCATTTCACTTGACCCTCCCAACAGTCCTGTGCTGTTGGTGGCATAAGCAATATTCAAATTTTACAGATGAGGTGGTTCAGAGAGGCTATGTGATTTACCCAAGGTCACACAGCCAGAAGAAGCGGAGCCTGGGGTCAAACTTGGCAGTTTTCTGACTCAAAATCCAACGCCCTTTCTACTACATTCCGTTGCTCCTCAACAAAGTTTTCCTTTTTTTCTGAAAAGAAGTGTTATCAAGTAAACAACTTCGTTCATTCATTCCTAATACATTTATTCAATACTTATTCCGTGTCAGACTTTGTATTAAGTGCTAGATCTATAAAGACAAAAAACAAACAAACAAACAAACAACCCTATAGTCTTTGCTCTCAAGGACTTAATATTTTATTGCCGAAATATTGCATATGGACCTAAGTAAATACAAAATGAAGCCAAATTGTATTCTCTCTAGCAAATAGGACAAGGTGATCTGCTTGTCGTTTATGGAGCTGGTGCTGCATGGAGATTCCAAGTGCTAGCTAAGTTTGTGTCATGGCTGGTACTGCTAAATGCAGTTGCATCATCTCCAATGGGAAGGCAGGTGGCGCCATAGTGCGCAGAGAGCTGGTCCTGGAGTCAGGAGGACTCATTCATAAGTTCGAATCCAGTCTTAGACACTTCCTAGCCGTGGCACCCTCTTCACCCTGTTTTGAGCTGGAGAAAGAAATGGCAACCCCTCCAGAATCTCTACCAAGAAAACCCCGAATGGGGTCATGAGAAGTCAGACACAACTGAGCAAACACGAAGAGCATCTCTAATTGTGTCCAGTCCTTAGATATAACAGTGCAATTAGGCATGCCAAAGTGAAACTCTTTCTTTTAGCCACCTCCCTGATTTTCTTATTCCAGCAAAAACAAAAACAACTCCAACAATCCATTTGGAGAAATAATCTTTGATGCAAAGACAGGCAGGAAAATCATCAGGCTTTTGGTGTGAGGCATTGGTGGTGCCCTCCTTCCCTAAGGCACCTTGGGTTTGACCTGTGTGCACTTATCTATGTACAATAATATCATCTTCTCCAATAGAAGGGATGCTCCTTCAAGGCAGGGACCGTTTCATTCTATTACTCTGCTGTCCTTAGACACTCCTTCAGTTCCTAGGACACTGTTATTGTTCAGTTGTTTCAGTCGTGCCTTTGTGAGCTGATTTGGGGTTTTCTTGGCAAAGATGCTGGAGAGGTTTGCTATTTCCTTCTCCAGCTCATTTTACAGATGAGGAAACAGAGGCAAACAGGGTGAAGTGCTGAGGGTCACAGAACTAGTAAAAGTGTCTGAGGTCAGATTTGAACTCAGGAAGATGATTTTTCCTGACTCTAGACCTGGCACTCTGTGCACTATAGAGCCACCTAACTGCCCCTCCTAGAATGTTGTATACTGAATATTTGATCTTCCTGATTCCTCTCTCTCTCTCTCTCTCTCTCTCTCTCTCTCTCTCTCTCTCTCTCTCTCTCCCTCTCCCTAATTCTTTCTCTACGCAGGTGTCAAACTGTTTACCTAAAATGAAGATTGGAACTTGTTATTCCTCTGCTCAAAATTATTCAGTGACTCCTTTTTTCCACTAAGATAAGATCTAAAATCCTCAGCATAAAATTTTAAAGCCTTTAGCCAATTTCCTCCACATCTTTCCAGGGCCATTTCATAATACACTCCTTTACCTGTTCTGTTTCAGTCAAGCTGGTCTAGTAAACATTCTTTGTACCTACTGCTCCATTTTCCATCTGTGGACCTTTGACCTGATTGCGCTGCATGTCTGAGATGTTCTCTCTCTCAAATCCATCTTGAAAAATTCCCAACTACTTTCAAAGACAAACTCAGGTGCTGCCTTCTTCGTGGGGCATTTTCTGATTTCCTCAATTATCTGTGTTCTTTCATTCCCAAAATTAACCTGTACTTATAGGGTTTTTTTGTTTCTGTTTTTGGGAAGGCAATTGGGGTTAAGTGACTTGCCCAGGGTTACACAGCTAGGAAGTGTCAAATATCTATCTGAGGCTGGATTTGAACTCAGGCCCTCCTGACTCCAGAGCTACCCAGCTGCCCCTCACCTGTGATTATTTTGCACCTATATTAATTTACTTTTTGTATCCATCAGTAGAAACGTAAGCTCTAAGAGGGCAGGGACTGATCTGGTTTTGTCTTTATGTTCTTAGTACCTGTCACATTGCCTGGCCCATAGTAGGTGCACAATAAATGTTGGTTACATTGTATCCTATTACATTGTTTGACTTTTTAATTTTTCTCCCCTTGGTAGAGAGCCCTGAAATGTCTAAAAAAGACTATGAGGCATAGGTGCATTCTTCGCCACTAGGTGGTGACAGCTGATAATGAATTGACATCCGTTCCATTAGCCTGTTAGCAAGTCTTGAGTGGGATCGGTTTTAGCAGCCCCAAGGGAATACTTCTTTCTTTTAGAGAGTAATATTTTACCCAATTTATTTTATTCACTTTGAATTTTTCCTTCTCTCCAGTGTAGACCTTGTTGGAGAACCTTTCATGATGGGCAGTGGGTTCATTCTATGCCTACAAAGTGCGTTGATCTTACTGACCATTTCCTTGGAATTGCTTCAGACTCTCCTGGTGTTTAGCCTTGCACAGGCCTTAGTGATCATTGGTCCTTCTCTCAGATGAGATAGCCCAAGGAAGGCAAAGGAATCAGCACCTTCCTGCTCACACAGGGAGCAATTAGCCCTGTCCTTGAATGAGAGCTTCATGGTGCTGGCATAGAAGGTTAAAACTAGAGGGGTCTTTAGGAGCTCATTTTACAGATGAGGAAACTGAGGCCTGGAGAAATGGAGAATTATCCTTTAATGCATCAAATAAACATGGAAGCTTCTCCAGTGGACTCTTAGCTCTTTGGACACAGGAACTATATTCATATTTTTGTCTTTTTATTCTGACCACTTAGTACAATGCTTCACATTAAAAACAAAAAAGCTGAACTTGTAATTTCTTAAGTATAGAGAGCCCAAGGTGAGGGATTTCCTCTACTCTATGTATTCAGAGCAGCAATGTGTAGTCTTGGGCATTGAGGGTTAAGGGACTTACCCAGGATCACACAGTCAATATGTACCACTGGCAGGACTTGATCCCGGGCCTTTGTGATACCAAGGTCAAAATTCTTTCCATTGCATCATGTTACCTCTAATATAATAGATTGCCAGGCACATAATAGGCTCTGATTTGCGTGACTATTAAATCATAAGCATAACTCACATTTACAGAACGCTTTTAGGTTTGCAAAGCCCTTTCCGTAAATTGTCTTGTTTGATCCTCTCAACAACCCTGAGGGTAAATGCTGTTATTATTCTCATATTACAGCTGAAGGAACTGAGGCTGAGAGAAGCCAAGTTATTTGCCCAGGAGTGATACGGGTCCGAGTCACTGGTGGAATAATCAGTGCTTTGGTCTAATTAGCACTTTTAGGTGAGCAACATCTCTGGACTCACCCCCTGCGAGGGAGGCTTAGTGGTGTTTTCATTTTATAAGTGGAAAAACTGAGGCTGAGAGTGAAGGTGGTAGAGATAGTAAGCAGCAGGCTGAGTTTCAGATGGAGAGAAGTTCATTTCCAATCTAGAGCTCTTTCCCACCTTTCCAGGCTGCCCTTTCAAAATGAGACAGGTGAGAATCAGACAATTGAATGTCAGGCTCATTTAAAAAGTCTTTTTAGTTTGGTAGGATCTAGGAGGGAGGGAAAGAAGGAAGGCAGGAAGGGAGGGAGGGAGGGAGGAAGGAAGGAAGGGAGGTAGGGAGGGAGGGAGGAAGGAAGGGAGAGAAGAAGGGAGAGAGGAAGGGAGAGAGGAAGGAAGGAAGGAAGGAAGGAAGGAAGGAAGGAAGGAAAGGAAGGAGAGAGGGAAGGAAGAAAGGAAAGAAGGAAGGGAGGGAGGGAGGAAGGGAACATACATTTATATAGCACCTACTTACCATGTGCCAGACACTGCTAAGCACTTTACAAATACTCTCATTTCATCTCCACAATCACCCTGGGAGCCAGGTGTTTTTAATAACCCCATTTTACCATTGAATAACTGAGGCAGACAGAGGTTAAAGGTCTTGCCCAGGGTCACACAGTTAGTAAGTGTCTGGAGTTAGATCTGAGTTAGGTCTTCACGACTCTCTGCTCAGCACTCTGTCCAGGATCACCTCTATGCTGAAATGAATCATTGGAAAAGGACTTCAGTCCCATATAAGTATGAGTTATTCTGGGTCTCAGTTTCTTCAACTAAAAAATGGGGAAGGAAGAGGTATTGATGTAGCTTTTATATCCAGATCTCCAAATAAGGCAAACAGTCCAGGTCTGTAGAAAAGGAGTAAAATACGCATGTTTATTGGCTAGATCCCAGGGTTGTAGTGATGACAAGGCTTTATTCTTCATGCTGGCCTCAACAGCATTATCTGCACAGGAGTCAGTAATGCAGAATGTGCCAGTATTTAAAACACTGAACAAATGTAAATCTGCAAAAACCATCACCAAGTGAACTGGTCTGATTTGTAAATTATTGGAAAAATGACTACATGATTATAGCTTAAAACAACACAGAGAGAAATAGTTGCCAATTGTTTCCTAGTCTCTCTCCATACTAAGAATCCCAAAATGAAAGCTCTAGTTGAGAGAATCTCTTCTGGGGCTCCCCACAATTCAAAGGGACTGATTTTATCTCAGAGGTGAATCCACATGTAGCACAAATAACCTCTAATACTGACGAGCCATGTCCATAGAGCAAGGCTTCATCTTTGAGATTCTAGGGGCAACCCTGAGGATTTGGGGGTACTTGTATCTAATTTTATTAGCTTGAGCTCCCACTCCTGTGTGTTCTCACAAATATCACAAAGCACTAGCTGTTGATAATATTAGCACCCCAGTATCATTATCACGCCAATAGCATTTAAACAATTAGTATCAGTTAGCTTTTAATGGAGGGATATTTGCTGAGAGCTGGGACATACTCTTTTCTCTATCACTTTGGTCTCTGGGGAAAATGAGCTTAAACTTGAAACAGTTGCTACAAACAGTCACCCCATCAAGTTCATTTCCACGAGTGGCTTAGCCCCTCCAGAAAACAGCATCTCAGGATCTTTAGGTGCTGCTGCTGGTCTACAAAGACTTTCTCCTCTGACCTTTCAGAGATCACAAGGTCATAACTATTCCCAAAATTCTTCAACCTAAAAGTAGAAAAAAAAAGTTTTAAACAAAGATGCAAGGAACTAAGGTTCACATCCACAAACCTTACTATGAATCTCTCAACCAGAGGGTTATAGCATGCCTTGTTATGTCAGGCCTGCTAAGACACTTTCAAATGCACACCCAGTTCTGGCTCAGTTACCGATGGATGATCTGTTTCTTTTCCACAGAAATAATCATAGCTATGTGTGTTCTGAAGCCCATGTGGAGATTTCATCATCTGAGCAAAGTATTCATGCTCAGAAGGCTTGAGTTTGGCCAACTCCCCATTACATAGATTTGGACCTAGAAGAAACTTTGTTCACTCATTTTTCAGTCATGTCTTATTTTTGTGACTGTATTTGGGATTTTATTTAATGTTTCACTAAGTACATTTTTTATTTCCATCTTACAACAGTCTTGTGAGAAAAGGCTACATAGGGGTCATCTTAGCTTCATTTTACAACTTGAGGAAATTGGGGTCACATCACTATAAGCATTAAAGGCAGGATTCCTAAAGCATCAGTCTGACCATTTCACCTCCCTCCCCAATGCCCCTTTAGCTCTTTGCTGCCTCCAGGAGCAGATGCAAAAATCCTGTCTGGTATTTAAAACCCTTCCTAACCTCCCCTCCTCCTCTCTTTTCAGTCTTTCTGTGGTTAGTCCTGCCATGTGCTTTTTGATTCAGCTGTTAGCTCCCTTCCTGTTTCATGGGTAAGACTCCATCCCTTTGCTATGGGCATCTTCTCGGCTGTTCTCCATGCCTTGAATGCTCTCCCTCCTCATCTTGGGTCATTCCTTCCCTCGTCTTTCTTTAAGACCTGCCTAACACCCTGTCTTCTACAGTAGGATGTTCCTTGGGCCTTTTCAGTTGGACACCTTCCCTCTGTTAATTATTTCCCACTTATGGCTTGTTTGTACATATTTACGGGCTTGTTGTCTCCCCGCTTTAGATAGTAGGCCCCCCGAGGGAAGGGACAATCTTCTGCCTCCTTGTATCCTCAACATTCTTTTTTTTTTAATTAATTTGTTTATTTACTTTTAGTTTACAATCTTCAGTTCCAGAAGCCCTTGAGTTTCAAATTTTCTCCCTTCCCTCCTCCCTTTCCCCCCCTCCATGGCAGCATGCCATCAAGTATAGGATCTACAAATACTTTCATATTGGGCGTTAGTCTGGTTGTATAGAAGGGTTGTAACCAATGGAGTGAACAATGGGAAAGAAGAAACAAAACCAAACATGGAAAAGAACAATAGCAGGTGTTGCTTCAGTCTCCATTTAAACTCTGGTCTTTCTGGATCTTTCTCTGAATTTAGACATCTCCTTCCATCCTGAGACTTGTAGAGTTGTCTTATAACTATGTGTTGCTGAGAAGAGTCCAGTTTATCAACTGGACTCACACATATGATGTATCTGTGACTGTGTACAAATTTCTCCTGGTTCTGTTCTTCTCACTTAGCATCAATTCGTATAAGCCTCTCCAGGTAAATATGAAGCCCATCTCCTTCCCATTTTTTATAACACAATAGTATTCCATTACATTCATATACCATAACTTGTTTTGCCATTCCCCA
>CM053598.1:19265837-19281436 GCA_028646575.1 Pseudocheirus occidentalis
TATCTGTGACTGTGTACAAATTTCTCCTGGTTCTGTTCTTCTCACTTAGCATCAATTCGTATAAGCCTCTCCAGGTAAATATGAAGCCCATCTCCTTCCCATTTTTTATAACACAATAGTATTCCATTACATTCATATACCATAACTTGTTTTGCCATTCCCCAATGGATGGGCATCCCCTTAATTTCCAGTTTTTTGCCACCACAAAGAGAGTTGCAATAAATATTTTTGTACATATGGGTCTTCCTCCCACTTCTATGATCTCTTTAGGATGCAACCCCAGAAGTCGTATTGCTGGGTTAAAGGGTATGCAATTATTTATAGCCCTTTGGGCATAGTTCCAGATTGCTCTCCAGAATGGTTGAATCAGTTCACAACTCCACCAACAATACATTAGAGTTCCAATTTTTCCACATCCTCTCCAGCATTTGTCATTTTCCTGTTTTGTCATCTTAGTCAATCCAACTGGTGAGACGTGGTACCTCAAAGTTGTTTTGATTTGCATTTCTCTAATCAGCAGTGATTTAGAGCATTTTTTCATATGCTTATAGATATCTTTAATTTCTACCTCTGAAAATTGCCTGTTCATATCCTTTGACTGTTTATCGTTTGGGGAATGACCTATATTCTTGTAGATTTGACTCGGTTCCCTGTGTATTTTAGAATGAGGCCTTTATCAGAGTCACTGGTCATAAAAATTCTTTCCCAGTTTCCCACTTCCTTCTTAATCTTGGTTACATCGGCTTTGTTTGTACAGAACTTTTCAATTTAATGCAATTAAGAGTATCCAGTTTGCATTTTATAATACTCTCCAACTCTTCTTTGGTCATAAAGTCTTCCCTGCTCCATAAATATGACAGGTAAACTACTACTTGTTTTCCCAGATTGCGTACAGTGTCAGCCATTATGCCTAGACTGTGCACCCATTTAGACTTGATTTTGGTATGTGGAGTTAGATGATGGTCTATGCCCAATTTCTGCCATACTATATTCCAGTTTTTCCAGCAGTTTGGGGAAAACTGGGGTCTTTGTGTTTATCAAACAGTATGTTACTATAGTCATTGACTACTGAATCTTTTGTACCCAATCTATTCCATTGATCCACTACTCTATTCCTCAGCCGGTACCAAGTAATTTTGATGACTGCTGCTTTATAATACAGATTAAGATCTGATACACCTTCCCTAGCATTTCTTTTCATTAATTGCCTTGATATTCTGGACCTTTTGTTCTTCCAAATGAATTTTGTTACTCTTTTTTCTAGCTCTATAAAGTAATTTTTTGGTAGATTGATTGGTATGGCACTAAATGTGTAATTTAATTTAGGTAAAATGGTCATTTTTATTATATTGGTTCGACCCAGCCATGAGCAGTTGATGTTTTTCCATTTAGTTAGATCTGACTTTATTTGTGTGAAAAGTGTTTTGTGATTGTGTTCATAGAGGTCCTGGGTTTGTTTTGGTAGGTAGATTCTATTTGGGGATTTCTTGGCAAACATATTGGAGTGGTTTGCCATTTCCTTCTCCAGCTCATTTTACAGATGAGGAAACTGAGGCAAACAGGGGTAAGTGACTTGCCCAGGATCACATAGCTAGTAAGTGTCTGAGGCCAGATTTGAACTCAGGAAGATGTCTTCATGCCTTCAGGTCTGGTGCTCTAGGCACTGTGGTGCCACCTAGCTGCCCCACCACCCTTCTGTTTTACACCTGAGCTAAAAAGGGGTCAGCCTCCTACCTACAGTTTGCTTTTGGCCACCCCCATTTTGGTCGTGTAAATGTATTGCTGCTGGTGAGTGATGTCCTAATTCTTCCTGTGCAGGGAAAGGTCCTGAAGGGTTACTGATGTACAGGTTCAAGAAGATAAGGAATTTCCTAGCCTACAAGGGACAGGAAGTCTGCTTGGCACGATGTTAAAGTCTTGGGCTTGAAGTCAGGAAGAAATGGACTCAAAACCCATTCCTAAAACTTACCAGCTATGTGAACTGAAGGCTGGTCACCTAACCTCCCTAAAGCTCAGTTTACTCATCTGTAAAATGGAGTGAGAGGCAGCTCTAGAACCAATCAGTCCTGGCTGAGTTACAAACTGATAGAGGACATCTGGACCCAAAGGCCAGGGAGCGCCATCTCCAGGTCCCAATGGGGAGGAAATAGCCTGTCTCAGGGAGGATGTCCTTCAGAAGTCAGCTCCTGGCTGTTCTGTCTTAATTATGACTCTGTACATTTTAGTGATCTCTCACGAGTCTGCTGAGCTAAAATTCGTTTAGATAACACTCTAGCACTAATTTACTAAGAAAAGTCCTTTTCCATCTCCTAACTGGGCCTCAGTTTTCACATCTGCAAGACAATGGGCCTAGACTATACCTCCTCTCTCCTCTCCCCCTTCCTCCAGTCCAGCTTCAGAATTCTAGGCTAGCAAATGTAGTATCCATCGAGGCTAGCATGATTCCCTCATTAAGAAATATACTGACTTATAGGATAAAATAGGTTAGTTGGTCAATTAGTAACTGGTTCACAGCAGCACAGTAGGTGCAGAAGAGGGGAAAAGGCATTGTGGGGGAGGCAGAGAACATGGGACAGAAACAGATTCAGAAAGAAGCCTGGGATGGTTTGCAGATGGTTAGAAGACTGACCTTACTAGAACAAAGGTTGTTGGTTAGGATGTTGTGGGAGATAAGGGTGGAGAGGTCAGCTGAGGCCAGGCCATCTGGGCTTTTCTGTTGTGCAAATTTGTTTACTCAAGCATTAATAATACCAGTAACATAGGTAGCATCCCAGGGCTTACAGGACACAACATATATGGAGTCAGGGCTCAGTCAGACAAAGGACACCCAGCATGGCATGCCAGCATCAAAAAAATTGCTGTGCTTGGTGAACAAAAGAAAACTTCAGTAGCTTAAAGAAAACCTGAAATGCACATAGTTAGAACCATCCACACTTCCAATGTTCACATGGACTCTGTGCCCAACCTCTGGTAGAGCCTTCTGAGTTAGTATTGATCTGATCAGCTCCAGTCAGACCTTGTTGGTACCTTGACCCCAGCTTAACTGAGGACATTTTGGTCCTCTCTGAGCATGAAGGACAATCAGTACATGCATGTGTACATACATTGCATGCACATACACACATAATTATAGATATATATTAAAGTGTTATGCACTTCCTAATTAATATCATCATATCAATATTATTATCATAAGTCCTTCCACTCCTCACATCTCCTGGCGGTCATAGAGCCCTCCCTTTCACCCCAAAGCAACTGACAGTGATGAAGCCTATGCTATCCCAGCACTCTAATAAGTGGACAGAAGGATGCTTCATCATCTGTTCTCCAGGACCAAGACTAGACACTGTCCTCAAAGGGAATTCCTCTGGTTTTTGGCTTTATTTTCATTTATGCAACCCTATTCATTGTGGGTCTTCCTCTCCTGGTTATGCATCAGTTCATACAACTATTTTAAGATTCTCTGGACTTCATAGGATCATAAATTCAGAACTAAAGGGTCTGAGCTTGGTGACATACTCCTATAACACCTGCTGCCAGAGACACTGAGATTGCTGAATTTTTTTAACTTGGGAGTTCTGAGCTACACTGGGTTAAGCCAATTGGATGTCAGAACTAAGTCTGGCATAGGTGTAGACAGACCACATAATGCTAATGGGATATAAGATCTTCTAAGTCCATTAATAGTCCTCATGTGGAGCCCATTAAGGGAAGCTTGCTTAGGGGAGGCTTGCTAATAGGAAGGCCTTCACATTTTTTGTTAATTTCTAATTAGGGACTAAGTCACAGGGCGTCATGCATTCTGACTCTAAAAAGGGCATATATTTATTCTGAGGTTAGCATTGTGCTTACTCATTGGGAGAGCATTCTTGTAATTTGATCAGATGAGATTCGGGGTAGCTGTTAAGGACCCCCACTCTCCTCAGCTTTGAAAAACCCAGATGTTGGTGCTTCTCTCTCTCTCTGGTAACCATGTGTGTATTGCCTTGGTCAGACAATTGGATCTGTCTGTTGATTTGTGCTAATTTCTCTCACAGTTAGAAACCCCCGTCTGTTGGTCTTTATTTCTCTGCTTGTATTTTCTCTATTTTCTTTGTTTGGATTTTTTCTGAAATTCAGGGCGCTGACTTTTCTCCTGAACTAGTGAATGTAATTAAGAAGATTGGTGACCACTTGAATAACTATCTTTCTTAGTAAAGCAGATCTAAGAACCTGTACTAGCAGCCACCCTGGATATGCCAGTGTGGCTGCCACTACAGACCTTGGAAACAAAGGCCGCCAGATTGCTTAAGGAGGGTGAACTAGTCCACTTCAGAAAGAGGTTAAAGTAAGATTAAGAAAGATTAAGTAAATTATCTCATGCTGATAAGTAATGGGATCTGTTCTTCAGAAGTCCTTGCATTTCCTTCCTGGGTGAAATAGACAGATGTGGGGGGAGGAGAGAAGGAGAGAGAGAAAAAGAAAAAGAGAGAGAGAGAGAGAGAGAGAGCGAGGGAGAGAGAGAGAGAGATGGAGAAAGGGAGGGAGAGAGGAAAGGTGAATGGAAGGAAGAAGAGGTGGAGAGAACGAAGGAGTAAGGGGAGGAGAGAAGAAAGGTAAGTTGTAAGGAAGGGGCTAAAATGAACTTTAGAAGTCACCTAGTCCAACTCCCTTAATTTACAGAGTAGGAAGCTGAGACCCAGAGAGATCAAGTGACGTATCCAAAGTCATATAAACCCTTAATGAGACAAGAAAAGCAAGCATGAATTGTCATCAGATCTATACAAGGCAGGTTGGATAGGGGCAGCTTTCCCTTTTTTTGCTATACAAACATTTTTTCCTCTTTTACTAAAAAAGTAATAATTTTATTTTGCCAATGTGCTGCAGTTGAAAAGAAACCTAGGAGAAGAGCCTTCAGTGTTTGGGGGCAGATACACTCTGTTGCACGTGCAGTAAGATGCAGACACTCATCCCCCAGGATGAGAAGGCCTGGAGGGACAGCCTACAATACACACTCTGTGATCTGTGATCTAGCTTCCCTGGCCTACCTGCTGTTGCTCTCATATGTTGATCCATCTCCCACTTCTGTGTCTTTGCCAAGGTTGCCCCCACCCTTGAGCAGAAGGCTCTTTCTCATTGCCTTTACCTATTGGAATCCCTGGCCTCCAGGATTCAACTCAAATGCCACCTTCTCTATGAAGCCCACATGATCCCATGCCATGCCCCTTCCAGTTCCTCCTTCCCTCTCTCCTCATACGTCTCAAATTCATGTTGTATTTATCCAATAAATATGTATGTAATGAGTATACTCTGCCTATTTCTGAGAGCTGGGCAACTGTGTTGACCCTCAGGGTTCCAAAGAAGGCTCAGTGGATGGAACCCAGGATATGAAATCTGGAAGACCTGAGTTCAACTCTGGACTCATATTTATAGTTGTGTGATTCTGGACAAGATATTTTAACCTCTTTGCCTCAGTTTTCTCATCTATAAAACTGGGATAAGAGTAGCACCTGCCTCTCGGGATTGTTATGAGTACAAAAAGAATAATATTTAATAAGTATTTTTATAATATTTTATAATTTTAGAAAGTATTTTACAATATTTACAAACTTTAAGGTGCTATATAAAAGCTTTATTATTATTAATTATTATTATTATTATTCCAGATGAGGAAACTGGTTAGCAAACTAGAAACAGTTACTGAATGTTGCCACACGTGATACAATGTCTCTACATCCTTACATTCCAGCTGTCCCAGATGCCAGCTCCTCAGCTTCCATAGGAAGAAGAGAAAGGCGCTGTCCCATGTGCTCAGTACAAGTGCCAGACACCCAGGACCCTGCTACTACTTGCACATGTCATCTGACCCATTAAGATCTAAGTTCCTAGAGGGCAGGGACTGCTTTGCATTGTCTTTGTATCCATGCCTAGCTCTTAGTAAAGTGCCTGGCACATAGTAAGCACTTAAAGAAGGCATGTTGATTGCTTGATTGATCAGCTAGAAAAGACTTTGGAGCTTGTCTTGTCAGGCAGCAGAATACAGTGACTGAGCCCTGACTCCAAGGTCAGCGGACCTGCATTCAACCCTCCCTAGGCCTCAGTCTCTTCATTTGTCATTTGTTCTCTGTTTTTGAGGAGGACCAATGACATCACAGGGTGATGCATGCAATTCTTGTGTATGAATTGGGTTTAAGTGAGGTAGAGTTGCACGAAGTTGTCAGCCTCACCTTCTCTTCCAGCAACATCAAAGTCCAGTGTCAAGACAAAAGTCAGGATGACGGATGACAGCCCTGGGATTGTAGTGTGAGACCTTGGCGTTTCTGATGCCTGGCCGAGCTCTAAGTACTCCACAACATCTTCTCCAGCTGCCTTTTGTTCTTCTCCACCCATTCCACCAGGGGAAGTCTTCCCATGCTTGGAGTAGATATCCCCCTAACTCACTGACAGTCAAGGCCCTGTCAGTTACCCTTGATTTGGTCTATCCCATATGCCTAGACAGGTTTGCTGGGGTGTGCCCATTGCACAGGCTAGAGCTTCTTGGAGCCACAGGTGAGAGCTGGGTGAAGGAGAACATCAAAGGTGGATGAGCAGCCCTGAAAAGGACTAGAGGCAGCCCTCACCCTGGAGGTGCTAGTTCTCCCGGAATACCCCATACAGGATGACCTCTGTGGGCCCTTCTAGATCTTGGGATTCTTTTCTTGTATAGATGAGGAAACTGTGTCCTAGGGAGACAAAAATATTGTACAGGTTAGAAATGATGGCAGTGAATAGTTCTTAAGGAAACGAACACCCTCATTTGTAGACCCTCTTTACATTTTCCCTCACTATTGAAAATTGTATTGGTACAGAACAAGTGAAAGAAAGTGTTTCATAAAGCAAAGAATACATTTATAGACTCTGTTTCCAAGAGACCCTAAGAGTCAACAGCTATGCAACCAAGAGGTTTTTAGGAAGGATTCTGGTAACCTGAATCCTACTCAACTTGCAAAGATTGGATCAGATTAGTTACTGCCTGGAGCTTTCTCTTCCTGGATTTGTGATGAGGTTGTCAATAATTTCTCATTTTGGAATTTACGTGAGTGAGTATATACTATTTTTCCTACAGATTCATACTAGATAGCTGTTTTATTGGTGTGTGCCTATTTCCCCCATGAATATTTCTTAGACTTCTTCCATTCCCCCCCATCCCCAGCCCCCAAGGCCATCTTAACAAAGCATGAAATATGATTGCGTTGAACCAAATTCAACAACTCAACAAACGTTCTTTATTAAGCATCGATTACATGTAAAGCATTATGCTGGGCTCAAGGGACATAGAAAGGGAAGATACCCTAGATCTAGGGCTGAAAGAGACCTCCGACATTACAACTCACTCGTTTTACAGATGAGGAAACTAAAGCCCAGTCTGGTGAGGTCCATCGGTCCTCTGACTTCAAAATCCACTATCTTTTTGCTGGTGGTCTCCTAAGGCATGATCTCAAGGATCTCAATAACTACTAGATGGTTGGGCCAATACCAAAATGACAACAACATAAAAGACAGCTCCCTGGTCCTCCTGGAACTGGCTAGAGTTAGATCACTTCTGCCAATCCAATGCCTGGATCTTGGGCTCAGTCTGACTCTGCGATCCTGCCGTTGGGGGATAGACCTGACCATCAGCCAAATGTTTGTCTTTAGCATGTGCACGGCCTTGTATGAACACAAAGTGTACTTTTCACTGTACTAGAGTCTTTAAATAGCAGGGAACAGCAACTCCAAGCTGTCTGAAGAGCTGCTGAGAACTCCTTTTCTCCATGACAACAACAGCTTTGCCAACATGGGACTGAATTTAAAGAACTAGGATTCCAAGTAAAATGCAAGAAAAAATTAAATGAATAAGATAAAATAAAATAAATCCTTGGCTAAGTATGTTCAGGGACTAACAAATTCCAACATGTAAATTGCATCT
Source organism: Pseudocheirus occidentalis (assembly GCA_028646575.1). Lineage (NCBI taxonomy): Eukaryota > Metazoa > Chordata > Mammalia > Diprotodontia > Pseudocheiridae > Pseudocheirus > Pseudocheirus occidentalis. The sequence goes on from CM053598.1 coordinate 19,273,765, forward strand.
GTTGACTCACTCCAACACAGGAGATGAGCAGTCACTCTCTGCCTTCTTACTCTCTGCTCAAATGAGCATACAGGATTCTTGGAGCTCAGCTGGTCCTGGGGTAATAATTTTGCTGGAGTTTCACTGTTCTGTTGAGTGGGAGCAACTCTGAGCTTAAGGATATCATTGGGATTTTCTTACTGATACACAGAGGTCCAAGTGTGAAAGAGCCTTCTTTCCATAGGGGATGGGTCAGGAAGCTCCCTGATGAGCTTTCTCTGTGTTTATTTCAGTTAGGATTTTGGTGGTTGTGTCTTCGCATTTTCCCATGGATGGAGGTCAGACAATAGCTAGCATTTGTATGGTGCTAAGGTTACAAATTCTGTGCATATGTTAATTCCTTTGAACCTATTCTAAGCACTGAGAATTAAAAAGAAAGGCAAAAACATGGCCCACGTCCTCAAGTGAGATCACTTTCTGATAGTAGTGGATGGAGCCATGGATATTATTGAGAGAATTGGGGGACATCTGCCAAGGCATGCTCATTGAGAGCTCCATATGGACTCCATAAAGCCCATTGGTTGGGGCTGAATTGATTGGCTTGAGCTCTTGTGGGGTTGGAGCCCCCTTTTCATGCAGGGCTTATTAAAGATGGGGGCCAGTCTCAATCGGTCATATTTTTAGGGTTCCTGAGAGATCTGAGATGGGTTGTATGGCAGACTTTGGTCCTTGATGAAACAAGAGAGGAAAGTCTGTGCTTTGGTACCAGCCCCTCCTCCCCAAACAGGGACCAGCTGACCAGCCATGCAACATCCAGGGGCAGTAGAGGCATGACCTCAAAGCCTGAAAGATCATGATATCTTGTTATAGAGCTGGAGGGGACTTCAGAGGCCCTCTCATTTGGCAGATGGACACACGGAGGCCCAGAGAGATGAAGACATGCCCTAAATTACATACATGTTCAGTGGTAGAGTTAGGATTTGAATACAGGTCTTCTGATTCCAAGGTCATTAGCCCACTGGCTGAGTGCCCTGAACCCGAGATTTCTGGCAGAGTATCAAGATAGGATGGGACCAGGAATTTCCTGGCTACTGATTATGCCTATAAAAATGCAAATTAGAGAAGCTTGAGCTCTGATATACTATATGCAATTCAGTGTGAAGGAAGGATCTGAAAGCAGATTTTGATGGGAGGCTTAGAGAAGGTATAAGGGTTTGAACCTTCCTCTAACTACCTAAATGAACTTCAAAGAGCTTCAAGCCCTCTCAGGGCCTCAGTTTCCCCATTTTAAAATGAAGGGGTTGCATTCATGACCTCTAAGATCCCTTCTAGCTCTGGGTCAATGGTCCTATAATCCCCAAAGCACATTCATGTAAGACAATGGGATATGGGGCTGGAAGCAGACTTAGATATTATCTAATCCAAGACCCTCATTTATTGGTGAGGAAAATGGACCATATTGTGCAACATAGGTCATTGTGCTCTAAAGGACATATCAGTGGGTGCATTGTTTTTCCCAAAAGAGCTAATTTCTTATCAAATAATGACAATTTCAGGAAAAACAAATTCAAAGTCAAAGGGTCTCAGTCTTCCTTCTAAAGATTGTTTCTCAGAGGAATCTCTTGATGAGTTAGAAGTGCCACTGCTGGAAGTGAATCAAAGGTTTTCAAGATATTCCCTGCTCTGTGAGAGTCAAATCATAATCGAGATGGCTTGTGTACATTTGATGTGTGAGCCACGGATGACAAAGGAACTCAGATTCATTTGCCATCCTTACACACACACACACACACACACACACACACACACACAGAGTTGGACTCTGATCCATAAATCCTAGGGCTCTGTTCTCCCCATGTCGATCAGGAGCACAAATTTAGAGACCACAGAAATCAACTATTCCCATCCCCTCACTTTACAGAGGAGGAAACTGAGGCCCACAGGATCTAAGTGAGTTAGAAAGTGCCTGCCTTAGAAGAGAGATCATTTCATTCTCTTTATCTCTACCTCTTAGCACAGGGCCAGGTACATAGTGGGTGATTCATAAATGTTCGGGGTTTTTTGCAAGACAAGGCAAAACAACAAACATTCACTAAACACACATTATGTTGAAGGAACTGAAGCAAGGAATACAAATGCAAACAAAAAGAGAGATAGCATCTGACCTCAGGAAGCTTCTATTCTAAGGGGAGAAGACAAGGTACACAAGGGAGCTGAAAATCAAGAGGTTAATGGGGGCGGGGCGGGAGGTGTGGCTGCCGTTACCCAAGCAGGGGTATGTTGTTGGAAAGTCAGAAGCAGGGCCAGGATGGCCAACTTGTACCCTTCCCCAAAATGGAGGCCCCAGGAGGAACCTACTGATATGACATAGGGGCTGGCTGGCATGGCAGACCGATGTACCAGGGTGGGAAGACAATAGAAGTGGATAGATGTTCTAGAGTGAGGAGGCCACAGGTGCTGAATGAGGTTCCAGGGTGAGACACGGCATTGAAGGCACTCTGGGATTGTTTAATGTTGACGGTCACATAGGCAGGCAGTCAATGCTAGCAAAGAAGGATTCAAACCCAGGTCCTTGGCCTCCAAATCCATTGCTCTCACTGCCACACTTCCTCTTCATATCTCCCCAAGGGATCTTGACAAAGTAGAGCCAGTTGGCCTCAGAGGAGCTGAATTCTGACCAAGAGAAAATCCCCTAGTTTTACAGTCTGGGGGCTCCCAGTGGGAGGTCCAGTGGGGTCAGCCCTAGGGAAAAACATGATGTGGGAGGAGTTATTAATTTATCATCATTACATTAATATTCCAATACACTGATAATTAGTGAGAATATAATTATGTCACCAATATAATTATATAGATGCTATAAATATTTTAACATAATTGATATAATAATAATAATTAGTGTACCTCTTTCTAAAACCATCTCTGTCTCTGGTCTCATATTCCTTGACTATTGTTATTAGTATTATCGATAAGAAGAATAGCCAGCATTTATATGCCACCTTAAGATCTGTATTTATATCAGTTATCTTTTCCCAAAAGTCTCCTGTAATGTTTAACCCAAGGGAACTGCTAATGGAGGGACTTTAAGACAATAATGGAAGTTATCTGAGGTGCAGAGAGACTTGCTTAACATCTGCTTGGCCTTGGGAAAAATGGGAGTGAGGACATGCTGGACCTACAGTTACCTAATCTAGGTCAAAAGCTGTTAAATTGGGGATGGGGAGCTGGCCTTGGTGCCAAAGATAGTCCATGTTTAGTGAGGTCTTTCAAATAGAACCTGTGGTTCATTTCCCAGTGTGCAGGGATTGGGAGGGGTAAGGTGCCAAATGGAACCCTGGGGGAGCAACCAGGGCCAATTGAGAGAGCAGGTCCCACAAAGAACCACAAGGTGAGGAACTGTGATCTCTGGATTGAAGTGAGAGGCTGAGCTCCCTCTCCCCCCCCAAACAGTGAAAGCCAGTATGCCCTTCCCCCAATGTTGGTGCCCTAGGGTTAAGTCCTGGTCACCTAGTCTTAGCAACAGCTTGAGTGGCACCTGCAACATGACTTTCCTGTGGGTCAGGAGCCTGGTTGGAGGTCTGAGGATCGACACCAAAGTCAAAGTGTTGGGACCAGGAAAAGACTTTGTTTTCAGCTACTTGTGACATTAAAAAAAGCCAAGGGTGGAATCCTCTGAAGTCCAGCCATGTCCTCTCTTCCTAGAGCCACTTCTACCTTTGGTCTCCCCTAACTTGGCCAATGTCCAGAGATGAGACAGCCTCTTACAGTGGCCAGGCTACTGAACCTGGGGTCAGGATGATTTGGGTCCAAACCACCCTCTCTCTGTGTGACACTTAGCAAGTCATCGTTAAAGTCCAACTCCTTTTTTAAAAAAGCTTTCTTAATTGATAAGCATCATCATCATCATCATCATCATCATCATCTCCTTCTTCTTCTTCTTCTTCTTCTCCTTCTTCTTCTTCTTCTTCTCCTTCTCCTTCTTCTTCTTCTTCTTCTTCTTCTTCTTCTTCTTCTTCTTCTTCTTCTTCTTCTTCTTTCTGTCTCTCTTTCCAACCCCCACTGGATAAGGAAGAAAACCAAACCCTTGAAACAAGCACTCATAATCAAGCAAAACAAAATTCCCATACTGTTCATGTCCCAAAACATGTATCTCCTTCTGCATCCTGAATCTATCATCTCTCTGTCAGAAGGAAACTCCTTCTTTTGACAGAAGAGAAAATGGAGGTATGCTGGCTTGCCCAGGGCTACAAGACAGTAAATCTCAGACACAGGATTTGAGCGTACATCTTCCTGTCACCAAGTCCAGCACTCGAATACACTATTCTCTCTGCACCTCTATTTCCCTATCTAGGAAAGGAATACAAGAATCATCCTCTAGTACCTACTTCACAGGGTCCTGGAGAGGTTCAAATGAGATCATGTGTTTGAAGAGCTCCTTCCACCAATTTTCAAGTGCAAAGTCCTTGGAGACAAGGAGTTAACAAAGTCAGCTGCTAGGTGTAGAGTTGTTTTTCCTCTCTCCTACAACTGGAAAGTGAACACAAAGGTGGCTTTGAAAACCATAATGCTACCTTTTAAGCAATGTGCAAATAATAGAGTCAAGGATTTCAAGGAGAAAATGGGCAGCTCAACATGTGTGTATTGAGACCCCCTACATCATCCCTTTGCTGATAAATTGGGGAAAATACATCACTACCAGTTCCTACCAGCCCAAATACTACCATTACCTGGCAAAGTAATGTCCCTGTGACCAGGCAAATCATACTAACAGTCTAACACAAAGCTAAATTTCCCCACTGAGAAAACTGGACCAGACCTATAATTATGGGGCACATCCTCTTGCTTCCTTGTAATTAAGCCTCCATTCGGGGGTGGGATCCTGAGAAGAAGGCCATCTCTGTGGCCCAATGGGAGGCCCCAGGGTCCCATTGGACCTGGAACTGTGGGTCTCTTCAAAAAGGCTAATGAAGACCTGGTATTCTTTCTCAGGTTTTTCTTCTTTCCATGCTGAGGAGTGTGGGTCAGGTTGTCTCTCTGCTGCTGGGGGAAGGGGTAGGGAGTGACTTTCTTTGGAGAAAAGGGAATTGACTTTGCTTAAAGAAGGTGACATTCCCATTAATACTAAGGAACTGCTGCCCACCTGCCCTGTCTAAGCCACCACAACTTTGAACCCCCAGATTTGGGGTTCAGCTTCCATCTTAATTAGCTGATGGTGGCATGGTGTGCTGTGGATTTAGCTGTTTCCATGAGTGTGTCCATTTGGGCAGGACTTTGAGATTCCATCCCTTTAATTGGTCATGCACTTTCTCTGAGTAAATACTCCATGAAGGAGACAGAAACACACTAGTCCTGTGTCCAAATCCATGTGCAGATGTTAGAGACCACCTCCTCCAAACCTGCCTCTCCCCCATTTAGAATTATGGGAAGAAGCAGTTGAGCATGGGGGATAAAATGCAGGCTTTGGAGTCAAGAGGAATTGGGTTCAAATACAGCCTTAGACACATACTAGTTGTGTGAATGCTCTATGACTCAGTTTCCTCAATGTAAAATGGGGATAATAGTAGTACCTATCTCTCAAGATTGTTAATGGTTGTTTAGTTGTGTCTGACTTTTCATGACTCCATGGACCATAGTGCACTAATACTGTCCATGGAGTTTTCTTTGCAAAGATACTCGAGTGGTTTACCATTTCCTTCTCTAATGAATTAAGGCAAACACAGGTTAAGTAATTGACCCAGGGTCACACAGCTAGTAAATGTTTGAATCTAGATTTGAACTCAGGTCTTCCTGACTTCAGGGACCATATTCTGTACACTGAGCCATCTAGTTGACTCTAGTCATAAAGTAGGTACTAGGGTATGCTTATTGACTCCTGCCCACATGGTAGATGAATCCTACCTCTGACATATACTAGTTGTATGTCTGTGTCTGATAGAGTTCCCTAGGTCTTCTGTATTAAGCCATAGAAGAGTTGGGATTGATATTGAAGGAGGAAACTCCAGGAGGTGGTAGATTCCTCCTCCTTGGAAGTATTGGAGCAAAGGTTGGATGACCATTTGTAGGGCATGTTATAGCAGGAATATTTTGGTTGTAGGGTTAGACTCTATGACTGCTGGGTTCAAAGAAAGTCAGGGACAGATAATAACAGAGCTTTGAGATGGCTGTGCTTTTTATCCCTTTTAATAGCCACTGGCCATTGATTAGGAAAAGACTAGCCCTATCCTAGAGACTTTTATAAAAACTGAATATACCAAGCCCTACAGACAGTTGGATAAACTGAGAGCAGTCAAGGCACAGTTGAGATGTGTCCATCAAGGAGCAGAAGCATGAAGTTCCAGATAAAGATAAAATGTCTTCCAGGGAAGAAGATACTTTAAAAAGCAGGTTATCTAGAAGCAGAGAAGAGAGCCAACTAGGATCTAAGAGGGAATTAGCCCTGCCAGTTGAGAGTTCAGCTGGGAAGAGGAGCCTCTCCAAGAATCCCAGTGAAGCTGCCAGCTCAGTAGAGATATTGTGACCAAGGTGGACCTGCATGAGGATTCCACAGGGAGGTAAAGGGCATCAGGACCCTGCAATACCAGAGACTGAGGTGGGGGGCAGAGCCCAGATAGCAGCGTAGATGCAGCAGGGTCCCGCAGATCCCACACCGCCACCCTAAACACCCATAAAATTATGAGCCCAGAGAAGGCCTAGGACTCTCAGACTCACAAAAATACAGAGAACACATCTCTCGCTGAAGGCAGCTCGGCAGCAGGGCCTCATTGAGGCAGCTGGAACAGAGGCGGAAACAGCCTGAAGCTGAGACCGCAGCCAGGCCTGGGATGGTGGGAAGGAGCCTGGCTGAGCTGAGCCGAGCGGGCACCGCAGCCAGTCTGCACAGGTTCTACAGCCTCCAGCACCTCCACGTCTGCCAAGGCGTGAGGAACTAGACGGGAGAGAGGCAGCTCAGACCGCAGTGGAGCAGAGAACGGCCAGCCCAAAACCACAGCTGTGGCCAGGCTAGGCCTTAGGGCGGCCTGGAGGAGCTGAGTCTCCCAAACAGCAGCTTGAGTCTACTTCAAAGAAAATCTAAAGCACCTGCCTAAGGGGATCTTAAAATCCTCAGAGACGGTTAGTGAAAGTGAAACTTTGAAAATTAATTTGGGAATGGTAAAGCAGTTTGGCCAATCTGCCCCTGGGGCAAGGAAGCAGTGGGGGAAGGGAACTGCTGGAACCGGCTGCGACCAGCCCCACCAGGTTGCTTCAGAGCCCCTGGCCTGCAGACTCCGCAGGGGGGGCTGAATGGATTGATCAGGGCCAAGTGCTCTTGCGTTGAGCGGCCTGAATCTGGATCGTGGTCTTGGGTGGTGGTCCTGGGGTGCACTTTCAGCAAGCCAAAGCTGGGGGGACTTGCAATACCCCCTAATAGCTCCAGCAGTTGGGAAAACCCCAGCGATTTGGAACAGAGCTTCCCCCCTGGAAGCAGAGTTTCACAGACCTAAAAAAAACCAACCAATTAATTGACTGGCCAGCATTAGAAAGAGGAAGCAAAATAAAAACACCAATAAAACTCTAGAATCCTTTTTTATGGATAAAAAGGGTCAAAGCATGGAATGGGAGGAAGACAGCCCAAAACTCAGAACTCCCACACCAAATGCTTCCAAGACAATTGAAGAATGCCTAGAAGCTATACATCAACTGAAAAAGGACTTTG
>CM053598.1:19281936-19307499 GCA_028646575.1 Pseudocheirus occidentalis
AGGGGAGGGGCTTTACAGTGGGATTTCTGTTTTAGGGTTGGGGCAGGGGCAAGATGGGGAGAAAATGTGTAATTCAGAAATGTAATGAAAATGAATAATGTAAACAAGAAAACAAATAAAAACTAAATTAAAAAAAATACCAGAGCTTGAATGTTATCTTGGCTACATGTGTTCCTTATACATCTTACTACTATGTGTACCCACTCTTCTCACTGATCCAGTATGTATCTTTTGATGAGTGCACCCCAGGTTTATGGGAGGAATGTTTTACAATGATTATTTTTGCTATTCCATCTTAATAAATGCCTTTACTTTGAGATAATCATATCTATTGGCTAACTACTAAAGACTGGTCTACCACTGGGGGCTTAAAAGTTTTAGGAGCATAGACCCATTGAATATCCTAGAATCTGCAAGAATAGTTGAGGCCCAGGAAACTCAACCTGAAAACCCCTGAGTACCAAATCAAGGAAGCAGCCCCAAGAGGACACTATATATAACACATAAGTTGAGGAAATATTTAGGGCAGCTACGTGATGTAGTGGATAAAGTACTGGACCTGGAGTCCGGAAGACCTGAGTTCAAATCTAGATTAATAACTGTGTGACCCCGGGCAAAGCACTTAACCTGAGAAGGAAATGGCAAACTGCTCCATTATTTATGAGGAGGAAACTGGAGTCCTAAGAGGTAGATACTTTCCCAAGGTCGTATACCTAGTGAAGGGATGAGCTGAGATGAGAACTCAGCCATGTTAAAACTCTCTCCAGGGTTCTTTCTATCAAATTCCACATTACCCAGAGAAGGAGCTGAAGTGGCCTGAGGCCTAGGATCCCTGTATCTCTGAACTACTCCATGGTGGACCAGGGGTGGGGGCTTGCTAAATTTTTCCTCCTTCTTTTTCTTTGTAGTAGCCAGGCTGGACCACAGCTGATGGCAGAAGGGAAAGTGAGAGGAATCAGAAGATAGGTACAATGCAGATTATACCATAAAGCTGTCTATTCTTGGGGCAGCTAGGTTGTACAGTGGATAGAGCATTGGTCCTTAAGTCAGGAGGACATGAGTTCAAATCCAGACACTCAACACTTACTAGATATGTGATCCTGGGCAAGTCACTTAACCCTGATTGCCTTGCATAAAGACAAGAAAAAAAAGACCATCTATTCTCTTTAAAAAAAACACCAGAAGCAAGATCTGCTCAGCTCTTTAATGTCAAGATTGGCTGATTCAAACAGCCAACTTCAAATCTCTCACAAATGGAGGGAGGAAGGGAACAAACATTTATTAGGTACCTATTAATTAGACACTTCTTGCTGTTGCCAGACTGAGTTTTCAATCCTTAGAACAACTGGCCAGCTTGTTAGCATCCTTAGGGGCTTCATTTGTCTTTGAATCCACTTTTCCCTTCTCCAATGGGATCCATAGTCTTGTCCTAAGCCTCTTTCTGACTTAAGGTTAGAGAGTTCTCTTTGGCTCTTTTCACTTCCTGATGATCTACTTTGCTTTACCTCAAGTCACTTCAAGGACTGCTTGCTCCAGAAACCACAAAGGGCTCTCTGAGTCTGAGGTGTCACCCCAGATCACAAAATTCTTAGTGTATGACATGTAGACGAAGGCATTGGGCAATGAAATACATGTATCTAAAACAAAGAAAAAAAACAACTAAAGTAGTAAAGCCTCTGTTACTTGAGGCATTGTCCTTCATGTCATTTCCAAAATTATGTCTTTATTATCTCTCTTTCTCTCTGTCTCTCTCTATCTCTCTCTGTCTCTGTCTCTCTGTCTCTCTCTGTCTCTGTCTCTGTCTCTGTCTCTCTCTCTCTCTCTCTCTCTCTCTCTCTCTCTCTCTCTCTCTTTCTTTCTCTCTCTCTCTCTCTTTCTCTCTCTCTCTCTCTTTCAGACCGTGCTGGAACCAACTTAGATTGATTCAACAGAGTTGATTGTTAAAATTTCAGTGTGAGTATTTATACTTGAAATCAAAAAATTAAAATAATGAATGCTTGACTTATTTTTGATGCTTGTTTAAATGTTTTAAGTGTTAATAATGAAAATTAAATCTAAAAGTATGTCATGAGCACATTTTTTTCCTCCAGAGAGCCTGCTGTTAAACATTTATCAGTATATTCTACAGCAGACAATACTCCTAGACTTTGAGACACCCTACATAAGATCATTTAAAAAACAAAGAAGTGACTGAATAAAATTATGCCATCAAACAGACTTCATATATCATTGTTAGATTTGATTGAGGATGAGTAGAATGATGGGGAGAGAGTGTGTATCCAGATTTCAAATATACTCTTTGTATGAAACTGAACAGCAAAGGGAGACAGAGAGAGAAGGAGGGAGGTGAAGGGAGACAGATAGAGACAGAGGGAGGGGAAGAGAAGGAGAGAAAGGGGGAAAGGGAAAGAGAGAAGGTAGAAGGGGAGAAAGAAAGGGAGAGTGATAGACATAGAGAGAGGAGGGGGGAGGGTGAGGAGAGACAGACAGATAAGGACAGAGAGAGGGGAAGAGAAGGAGAGAAAGGGGGACAGAGAGAGAAGGTGGGAGGGGAGAAAGATAGGGAGAGAGACAGAGAGACACAGAGAAAGGAGAGACAGAGAGCAAAGAGCATTGTAGACAGGACACTTGGCTTCAAATCCCAGCTCTGCCATTCATGCCCTGTGTGACTTTACCACCTTCTTGAGACCAAAACTGTCTCATCTGTGAAATGAAGAGTTCGGAGTCTAAATATTCTGAACTAACTTCCTCGTTTTCTCAATGTGAAACTAGGAATCCTTGGGAAGTCAAATGGCAGTTCAGAATCCTAGGATGCCATGATCTCATCCAGCTGAGCAGGCAAGGAGCCATTCAGCAGACTTGTTTACAAGTCTCCAACAATTAAGAAATGTGCCAATGTGTTTCGAATTGTTTAGGTGAGGGTGTATTACTTCCTAATGTGGAGTAACCAAAGGCTTCCAAGCAGCTAGTTAGGAGAAGTTACCCTAAAGAGCTGCTTTTGCTGAGCTTCTTTTTCCTAAGGTCTGAGAGGGTAAATAGAGATTGATGAGATGATCAGTGTACCTTGGTCGGTGTTGCTCTCGCATTCTCTCTCTATGAAATCCTGTGTCCCCCTGGGAGGAAAAGGCCAATACCTCTTCTCTTCCCACCCAAGCTCATCCAGCCTCACACCTGTGGAGTTGCTCCTATGTCTTTAACAAAACATCTGGGCTCTTTTGGAACCAGATGCAAGATGATGTAAACCAACTCAGGTTGTAAGCAAACACCTAACCAAAGAGCCAGAAGCTAGCCCAGCCTTCAGGTAACTGAGAACTGTTCTTTCCTCATCCTCAAAAATGGCTCCCTCCTATAATTTCTCACATTTCTCCTACTTATGAAGAATTCCAGAATGCGAGAACTGGAAGGGTCTCAGAGATGATCTGGCTTGAGTTCCTTATTTTATAGGGGAGCAGATTAAGGTCCAGAGAGGGAAAGTCACACAGCTCACTAGGCTTGTGAACTATTTCTTTTATTTAAAAGCTTCCAGCAGGGAAAGCCCAATCTCAGTTAAAGCTCCTCATAACCTGGACCATGACCAAATTTGAACTTTTGAACAGAAATTGGAGTTGTAGTGATTATTGTTCAAGGCCTCTGTTATGGGATAGAACATTCAATTCTATTTTACAGAATCATATCCTCTTTTTTAAGTAAGATATCTGGAGTGCATTAGAAGCATTAGGGTCTAAAAGGATTGAGTGTTTGTAGAATCCAATACATGTGTGGCACATGTAAGCCCTGAAGGTCTGTATCCCAACATAGACTCGTACTGGCAGTCATGTGTCCTCTGAGGGCAGCTAGCTTCTGAGGACCTCTTCAAGAAAAGGCTCTGCTTTTCTCTTCCAGTTCTTTCTCAGGAGTTTAGCTTAGAATGCTCTCTCCCCTCTACTTTCAGACCCTTAAAAAGAACTAGCCTTGGCCTTCCATCACCCCAGAGGATGTGAACAAGCCTTATCCACCTGGAGTAGTCTTCCTGTCACATTTAGGTTGTCCAAGTATCATTCATACCTAGTGAACAATTAAGATGTGTTTTCACCTGCTAAATGCAGCAGGGCTTACTACTTGTCACTTTCTTTAAATGGGATGAGATAACTTGATTGATTTACTCAATCAACTCCCACACGAACACGTGGAATATTCAAACATATAAATCAAAAAATATTTCCACATATGTACAATCACCAATGGTGTTAATTGAAATAGAACATATTAAATAAAACAGATAATTATCTTCAATCAAAGAAGTTTAAAGAGGACTCCAATTAATTTGCCAATTAATTGCTCCTCCCTAGCATTAATCAATGTTTTCTCTTTAGCCTAACAACACACATATCTGTACACACACACATACATTGATTCATATATGGAATGTTTTCTTATAACGGCAAACCCACTCAGCCCAATTATTAGAGAGAGTAGAAGTTGCAAAATGCAAAAGTGGACATCAATCTGGAAAAGGTTGAGACCATATGCAAAAGGAAAGGAGATGAGGAGTTTTCAGTTCTTTGAGGGGGAGTAAAGGAAATATTTTATTCCCCAAGAGGAATTTCTCCTTTCCTTGGGTTTTATTTCTTGCATATGTTATTATTTTGCATTGTGTTATTTTTGTGTTATATGTTTGGCGTCTGTCTCCTTCTCCCTTTCTCTTTCTCCATTTCAATATTTTTGCCTCTAAACCAAAAGGCAGCACGGCCTCATTACTCTCTAGACTCCCCTTAAAGGGCATAGCTTTAATATAAGCTTCCTTATTCTGCATTTCATTTTAATGTACCCTAAAATAGCCAGTCATTCCACAGCCTGCTACAACAGGGAATGGAGCTGAGTGTGTGCCCTGGCCCCTCTGAGTGGGTCCCGTGCTGGAAGCTGACACTTGATTCATTATGGTCTGGCTGACCCTTCACCTGTCTTCTCTCCTCCACTATTCAAGTACCACTTTGTTCTTTGATTTGTGTATATACACCTTTTCCTTGCTTCTGGTTTAAAAAATTGCATGTCTTTTTTTTGTAATTATTTATAGGTTCATACAAAGACAACAAGATGAGTCCTTCACTTCCAAAGGGAAATGAAGATTGGAAGAGAAGCAGATGGCGTGGGAGGAGGGACTAGCTCTGGAGGGGGAGAACCAGGGTCCCAGCTGTTACTTGTCCCAGTGTTACCTTGGTCAGGTCCTTCCTATCTCTGTGCCTCTATTTCGTCATTTGTAAAAATAGAATAGGAAATGTCTTACAGTTTTTAATTCTATGGTTCTAATTAACTTTATCATTTGAGCAGAAATGTTCTTATTTAGAAAGCAGAGGAAGAAAGGGTCACTCAGGGAATCCTTAATTATCACAATATTGTTCCAATTCCTTACTTCCCACTTCATATTTCAGTTAAAAAAACCAACACTGGACTTGGAAGAAGAAGACATCCCTTTGTCCCTCCCCTGTCACTTACTACCTTTGGGACCTTGGACAAATCACCCCACCTTCAGTTGCCTCAATTATAGAATGAGGCGGGTGACCTAGACAGTCTCTGGAGTCTCTGCCAGGGATGGATCTATCACCCCATGAATCCCTGATCTCATCGCTCTAGGTGATTGCTTCAATGGTACTATGATTAATCACTAAGCATTTATTAAGCACCAATTGCATTCCAGGAACTAAGAATAGAAATTCTTAGTACCACTGCTACTACTAATTTTTATGTACTGTTTTTGTTTTGTTTTGTTTTGTTTTTTGTTTGGCTCCGTGGGTAAAGTGCCAGACCTGGAGTCAAGAAAACTCATTTTTCTGAGTTCAAATCTGGTCTCAAACTCTTATTAGCTGTGTGATCCTGGACAAGTCACTTAACCCTCTTTGTCTCATTTTCTTCACATTTCAATGAGCTGGAGAAGGAAATGGCAAACCCTTTCAGTATCTTTGTTAAGAAAATTCCAAATGGGGTCATAAAGATCAGGCATGAACGAAAATTATTTTAAAAAACAGCAGTACCTGGCACATTTATATAACACCTATGTAAATGTTTATTCCTTTCTGCTTTATACATATCTCATTTGAGACTCTTCATAACCTAGAAAGTAGAGGCTACTATTCCCCATTTTACAGATGAAGAAACTGAAACAGTTGGAGACAAAATGATTTGCCCAAGACCACGCGACTTGTAAGTATCTGAGGACAGATTTGAACTTAGGTCTTCCTGACTCCAGAGCCAGCACACTATGTACCGTGCCACCTTCTAGCCTTTTGGTAGTTACTGAAACACTTCCTTGTCTCAAGGAGCTGACATTCTATTGTAGGAGACAATAAGACATATAGAAGAATAACATATGTATATATATGTATATATACACACACACACATATATATATATATTCTTCTGAATATGGAGAATAAATGTATTTATGTATTCTGATACAGACCCCAGCCCGTCCCTGCCTTTTCCTCCTGTGCAGTTTTCATCCATATTTTCTCATGAATCCTCCTCGGAGGAGCCATTCAACATGCAGAGTCTTCCTCCAGGTTTTTTTCTTTTTCTTCGTGTTGAGGGTACCCATATATCAATCACCAAGGCTGGCCGTCAGTATGCTATCCCCACACCATTTGGAGAAAATGAGTATGTGTGATAAAGGAAGGCAGATGACAGATGGGAGAGAAAGGCAAATCGAAGCAGTTGACTGATGTAACATCTGACACAGGAATATGGTGACAGATCCAAGGAGTCACTTGAGAAAGGACAGTTAGCAAATCTCCCCAACTGCCTTTCAGCTAAAGCTGGATTGACTCTTGCCCCAAGAAGATGGAAGTATTAAGTGAGCCTTGTGAAATGCAGAACTTGGGAAATTCAAGTAGCTCGTGAAGCAAATGAGTTGTCATTGACAACATTGCCTGCAATGGTGGGGAAAGGCTTTTCTTGAGCAGATAAGCCATTTGGATGGGCAGGCTGGTGTGAACTTTGGCACAATGCTTGCATTTTCTAATGGTTCTTCCACGAACTATTTCTTTTGTGACTGAGCTGGACCCAGGCTCTAAGAGCAGCATGAACACCTTTCCTATCCTGTAGGACAGAACTCTGAAGCCCATTGGTTCCACATCTATAAAATGGAGGTAATGACTAGAGTTGCATCACGCAGGATTATCATCATTGTTCAGTTGATGTTAGTCATGTCTGGCTCTCTGTTACCCCATTTGGAGTTTTCTTGGCAAAGATCCTAGAGGGGTTTGCTCTTTCCCTCTCTAGCCCATTTTAGAGGAAACTGAGGCAACCAGTTAAAGTGACTTGCCCAAGGTCACACAGTAAATGTTTGAAACCAAATTTGAACTTGGAAAGAGGAGTCTTCCTGAATCCAGGTCCAGAACTCTAGCCACTGTCCCACGTAAAGGCCAAATGAGAGAGAAGATATGGAAAGTGTTTTACAAATTCGAAAGCATTATAAAATATCAGTTATCATTACTTTCATTACTATGACCACTACAGTCTCATAAGAGGGTATGTAGTTTACCTGGTGAGTTTGGGCAAATATTATTCAACCAGTTTAAGGTCCCTCCTTTAAAAAAAATTAGGGTCAGATGCCAAACAGTCTCAGGGTTAGTGAGAGCTAGGGAATGTAAGGGCTCGTATGTGTCCTCATTGCCAACAATAATAATTCCCATTTCTATAGAATTCTAAGATTTGCAGTGAGCTTTCTATAGAGTAGCCTTGCAAGATAAGCAGGGCCATAGTATAATCTACATTTGATAGATGAGGGAACTGAGCCTCTGACTTAATAAGTAATTGATGTTTCCCTAGAGACCTGGCTTAAAGACCTAGCCCTAAAATATTGGCTGTGTGACCCTGGAGAATTCTCTTAGGCTTGGGGTACCTCCAGGCAATTCTCTAAGTAGAGGAGGAGCTTCTCTACATCCCGAGAGGGACAGTTCCTGTCTGAGGTTCCCTATACTGATGAAATATCAGAGCTAGTTTAAAAAAGTGTTTCTAGTGCATTTTCATTCTGAAATCTCCCAGCAGCTGATCATTTTGTTTTTCCCCTGATGGGGCTGAGAGAAAGTATTCTATTGGTTTTCCATGCCTTCTTTTCTGGGCCCCACCCTGGCAGAAAGTCTGTTTCCAATAATGCTCCTCATTGTTCTACAGAGAGCCTGCACACACCTGGGTGGGAAGAGAATGGTGTACAAACAAGTGTGGGCTACCTTTGGATGGGCGGGTGCTGCTGACTGGGAGGGATGGAAGCTGGAACCACAGGTAGCAAGGGGGGGGGGATGAGTACACAGTGGGTCTGCTAGTGACTGCATCTTTAGCTCTACATTAGGAATTCAATAAGCAAGAACAAAGTAGCCCATAATTCTTGCATTTATTAACGTCCTAAACTATCCCAGAATCCCAGAGTCTCAGAAGTGGGAGGCACCAACAGAAGGCATCTAACTCAATCCCCTCATTTTACAGATGAGGGAACTATGGGTCAGGGAGAGTAAAAGTGATTAGCCCAAAGTCACCCAGCAAAGGCAAGATTTGAACCCAAGGACTTCAATTCCAGCCAGCACTTGCTGCTGTGTTGTCTCCTTGCAAAGAGATTATTCAACCTTTCTTTAATATCTCTGATGAGAGGGAACCTGGTATCTTCCAATGCAAACCACTTCATTTTGGGGTAGGTGTTCTGTCCTTATATAGAACCCAAATCTGCCTCTCTGCTCTGTGTGTGTGTGTGTTCACGAAGGAAGGAGGGAAGGAGGGAGGGATGGAGGGAGGGGGAGAGAGAGAAAGGAAGAGAGAGAGAGAGAGAGAGAGAGAGAGAGAGAGAGAGAGAGAAAGAGGGGAAAAAAGGAAAGATGGTGAGAGAGGGAGAGAGAAGGAGAGGGAGGAGAAACAGAGACAGAGAGGAGAAAGAGAGAGAGCTCCACAAATCTTCAATTTTACCCTCTTTGTACTCCCTGCAGCACCCTTTCATCTATGAAGCGCTATAATAGAGGGAAGCCAGAAGGAACTGAGTTCAAATCTCACCTTTGACATTTGTTGGCTCTGTGACATCTGACGGCATTGATTATCACTGGGCCTCAAGTTTCCCATCTGTAAAACAGAGGTAATAGTACCTTCAGGTGTTGTTGTGAGCAAATAAGCTTCAGAATGATGAAATAAGTCCAGGTTCCAAGACAACCTTCCAAGAATGATGAAATGTGGTAGATCTAATCTTTCTGAAACTACTCAAGGAAGTCAGCCAACTTCTGTGTGATGGCAAGTGAGCATCTCAGAATAGCTACTAAATTGGTTCATGCCTCTCATGGGCCCTCTGTCACAAAATGGGTAAAATTTAGTTCTTGACTTGAAGATCATCATGGTTGGAATTGTGCTGGTAAATATTTAACAACCAGCTTTCTAAAAAGGCACCACACTTTAAAATTTAATCTATATTTTTATATATTTTCTCTACCATTTTCTTAAATCTAGACCATCAACAAAAGGAGAACTCAGGTCATGATTTGTGGCATTTATTGATTTGCAAGTTCTAAATGCTCATGCTGAAAATTTAACTATTGGCTCTCCCAAGCTGAGCTGGCTCTAGCTCTTAGGTAAAGTGGGAATTATCAAATTTGGAGATTGAGGACATGGGTTCAAGTGTCAGGTCTGTCACTCACTACTTGTATAGCTCTTGACAAGTCACATGCCATCTTAGAATTAGAGGGTTACTCACAGCCTATGCAACCCCATCCCCTCCTCTTATAGGTGAAGATACTATTCCCCCAGAGAGGAATACTGACTTGCCCGAGAAGATACAGGTAGATGACAGAGCCTGTGTTAAAACATAATAAGGAAGAAGTTGCGTTTTAAAAGTGTTGTATTTGAAGTCAGAGACCTAGGTTTGAATTCCTATCTCACTGTCTAGCTTGGGACGCTTGGGCAGTGAAGTGTCAGAGTGGACAGAACCCAGGGCCTGGAAGCAGGAAGACTCATCTTTCTGAGTTCAAATGTGGACTCAGACATTTATAGCGGTATGACCCTGGACAAGTTACTTAACCCTGTTTGCCTCAGTTTTCTCATCTACAAAGTAAGCTGGAGAAGGAAATGGCAAACCACCCCAGTAACTGCCAAGAAAGCCCCAAATAGGGTCACAGAGAGTCAGATATGTCTGAACAGCAGCAGTATGGTACATTCAATTTGAAATGTTCAATAGGAAGGTGAAGATGTGAGATTAATGGTCAGGAGAGAGAGAGGGAGAGAGAGAGAGAGAAAGAGAGAGAGAGAGAGAGGAGAGAGAAGGAGAGAGAGAGAGAGAGAGAGAGAGAGAGAGAGAGAGAGAGAGAGAGAGAGAGAGAGGTGAGGGCTGAATAAAGAGATCCAGTAGTCACATGGGAGAAGATGGAGCGAGAAGGGGAGAGGATGCAGCCCCAAGTCTGGAGGACACTCCCAGCCAGGGAACATGACATGGATGTTGCTAATTTAGCAAGAAAGGCAGAGAAGAAACAGTCAGACAAATAGGGAGAGAATGAGAAGACATCATTGTCAGAAAAACCGAGAGAGGAAAAAGCGTCCAGAAGAAGGTGGTCAGTGGTGCCAAAGACTAGAAAGGGTGTGGACTGAGGAAGGCCCATTGGATTTGGCCAGTAAGAAAGCATCAGTGACTTTGGGGAGTTAAATGCTGTATGCAGGCTGGCAAACCTACGTCCAAATCCTGCTCCTGAGTTGGGAGGATCAGTGAGATATTATTTGTAAAATGCTTTGGCAAGAGTAGCTTAATAGATGATTCCCACCCTTCCTCTTGCTCCCCTTATTAGGATTTATTCACTCATCCTGAAATTTATTACAGTTTGTATTGGTGGAGGGAGTCTCCACACTGAGACCTCCTCACGTAGACTGAATCACAGATCCCTCACGTAGCCAGATAATAATAACAACACTTGACATTTGTAAAGTGCTTTCCTTCGGAAATCGGACAAGTATAATGACTTTCATAAGTTCATGGATTTAGAACTGGAAGGGGCCTCAAAGGTCACCCAGCCCAGCCCCCTCATTTATACACGAGGAAACTGATGTTTGTAAAGGTCATGTAACTTGCCTAAATAAGAGGAAAGTTTGAACCAGCACTCTCTCCTCTGCATCCTTCTCCCTTCCAAGGAGGTTGGGCCTTAACCACAAAAAAAGGTCTCCAGCGATCCACAGGTGCCATTTTAGCAGGACCCAAGCAAAGAAGGGGATCATATCTCTGTTCCCACCCCAACCCACCTCAATTTCTATCCTTTGCAGAGACTATCTAATTGAAGGGTTTATGCTTTAAATATAAGTTCTACAAGGATAAGGAGCATTTCTTTTATATCCAGCATAATGCTTGTTAAAAGAATAAATTGTCCTTAAAGGTTAGCTTTAATGAAATACAGTAAATTCTTTCATTTGGAATGGTCAAGGAATGTGTGGTTCTGTTTAGTAAATTCTCTTTAATATATGCTGCAGACTCAATTTTTTGAGAGATAGATTATTGTAAGTTCCTTTTGGAAAGTCCTGCCATGTGATTTCATAGGCAGGGAGACTCCCGGTCTGGAAACTCTGTTCATGCATACAGATTAACCATTCATCATCTTGCACTAAGACTAGTTCATAAGGTCATACAACATGTGTGTGTCAGAGGTGGGTCTTGAACTGGAGTCTACCTTTCTCCAGCTGGGCCATCTCCAGTTGTCTTGATCTATATCTGGCCATAGAACCCAGATGGCTGTGGAGGAGAAAGTGAGGCTGGTGACTTTGCATAGCCCTGCCTCACTTAAATTCAATTCAGTTGCAAGTCATGGCATCATCTTCCTGAAGTCAAGGTCCTCTTCAAGAATGAAGGACAAACCACATCTTACTCTAATGCCAGGCCCCTGTTCCACTACACCGTGCAGACTCTTCTCAAAAGTTTTATATTCTAGCAAAAGTGAATTTGAATGGAAATGAATGTTTTCTTATTTCCCCAAATCCAGTGTCTCTAAGTTGTCAGTTTCACCTGATAGTTAATGACCATATCAAACATGCAAAAATGAGAAAGAAAATTGTACTAATAAATGTAGCAGCGACTTCTAGCTCAGAGTATTGGGTATGTGAGCTTTTACGGAGATCATCCAGCACAATTCTCCTATTCTATGGATGAGAAAACTGAGGAATAGAAAGGTTGAGTGAGGTGCCAGAGGTCACATAGGGAGCAAGCAGCAGAACTCAAGGTCCTTTAACACCTACTGGGTCAGAAACTTTCACCGAGTCTTTGGGGATTTGCAATAATTGCAAATAATTTTCTTTATTCTCCCGTTACCTTTTCATAGCCCATACTCTTCTGAAGCAGCTGGGTCCAGACTAAGCAAATTAGCTCAGAGCTAGCCTAAGGAGAGCACTGGACATATCTGTGGGGGAGACTGTTTTCTACTAAAAGCACTTGATGGAAATTGAGGGTAGGGCAGGGAGATAAGATACAGACGTAGTTAGGTGGAAAGTCAATAGAGCGTCAGCACCTGGAGTCGGGACAGTTCTAGATGTATGAGTCAATTAACTTCTTTCAATATCAATATCCCCATCTGTAAAATGGAGATAACAATAGCACTTATAGGCAAATTGTGAGGATCATGTAAAAGCACCTTGAAAACCTTAAAAGGTCATCTAATCATTAGCTTCTCTTATGATATAATTATACCAAAAGAGAAGTTTTTGATATTCAATTGTTTTCCAGTTGCATCCTTTTTGGGATCTCATTTGGCATTTTCTTGGCAAAGACACTGGAGTGGTTTGTTATTTCCTTCTCCTGCTTCTTTTTGTGGTTGTTCAGTCATTCGTTTGTGTCTGACTCTTTGTAATCCCCATGGATCATAGTACACCAGACCTGCTATCTCTTGAAGTCTGTCCAAGTTTGTATTCATTGTTTTGACAATGTTATCTATCTGTTTCAAACTCTCATGTTCCCTTTTCCTTTCACCTCCAATCTTCCTCAACATCAGCGTCTTTTCCAATGAGTCCCATCTTCTTATTATGTGGCCAAATTATGTAAGCTTCAGTGAATAGCTCGAATCATTTAATTATTGATTAATTTGATCTCTTTGCTATACAAGGGACTCTCAAAAGTCTTCAGCACTGTAATTTGAAAGCATCAATTCGGAGGTGCTCGGTTTTCTTTATAGTGTGACTTTCATAGCCATTCATTGCTACTGGATATATATATATATATGCGCACACACACATATATAAATGTATATATGTATATACACACACATATGTATATATGTGTGTATACATGCATACAGTGGTATCTTGACTTACGAGTTTAAGTTGTTCTATTACTGAGCTCATAACTCAATTTGTTGGTATATCAAATCGATTTTCCCCATTGAAATTAATTGAAATGCCATTAATCCATTCCAGCCCCCAAAATGCCACCCCAGTATTTTTGTTACATGTTTTTAAATAAGAAAAAGTATTTATAAGTAACAAATATTGTATAAAACATAATGAAAGAGAATGTAAAGAAATAAACTGGTTTTATAAAGTGTATATTTACCTTCGATATCAGATGACTTGAGCTAACAGAAGATACTGGCAGAGGTAGAGAGTGGGGGAGTTTTGTTGAGTGCTTTTTGGGTCACTTTCGCTCACCTAGTCGCTACACTCATAATGCTACATTTTATCCCTGAACTTAATTGCTACAATATCTTTTTTACTTTTGCTTAACTTAATTGTCTTCACTGGTGAGGTAAACACATGAACTGAATGAGTGAGGTGCCGGATGCTGGGTGGATGTTGGGTTGTGGCATTCACTGCACCAACTAGCTGTGGCTTGTACCTCAAATTTTGGCTTGCAATTCAAAGCAAAGAAATCGACCCAGTGACAACTTGTATCTCAGAAATCTCGCAAGCTGGTGCACTCACATGTCAAGGTACCACTGTACACACACACACACACACACACACACACACACACACGTATATAAAATCTTAAGCCAGTTTTCACACTCTCCTCTTTCACCCTAATCAAGAAGCTGCTTAATTCCTCTTCCTTTTCTGCCATCAGAGTGATATCATCTGCATATCTGAGATTGTGCTATTTCTCCCAGGAATCTTAATTCCAGCTTTTGATTCATCCAGTCTGACATTTCACGTGAAATACTCTGCATATAAGTTAAATAAATAAGGTGACAATATACAGCCTTATCATACTCCTTTCCCAATCTTAAACCAATCAGCTATTCCATGTACAGTTCTAACTATTGCTTACAGGTTCCTCAGGGGACAAGTAAGATGATCTGGTTCTCCCATCTCTTCGAGACTTGTCACACTTTGCTGTGATCCATAGAGTCAAAGGGTTTAGTGTGGTCAAAGAGGCAGAAGTAGATGCTTTTTCTAGAATTCCCTTGTTTCCTCCAAAATCTAGAAAATGTTGGCAATTTGGTCTTTAGTTCCTCTACCTCAATTTAGTACCTCAGTACCTCTATCTCAACCTTCTTAATGCTGCTGTATGTGGGAGTATCTGCATGTAGGCAGACCTGCCTGGAGACTGATAGAGGAGTGGTGTCTCAGTTCCTAAGACCTTAGGAAATATGTGTTTTCCGATGGTCTTAGGTGACCCTGTTCGACCCCCAAAGGAGTCGCAACCCACAGGTTGAGAACTGCTGCTCTACCTCTTCAAAAACCAACCCGCTCTTCTGGTAATCTTTGGTTCAGTACTGCTGAAGCCTAGTCTTCAGAATCTTAAGTATAACCTTGCTGGCATATGAAATGAAGGCAATTGTTCAGTAGTCTGAACATTCCTTGGTATTACCCTTCTTTAGGACTGGGACATAAAATGATCTTTTCCAATCCAGTGGCCACTGTTGCGTTTTCCAAAGTTTCTGGAATATTTAGTGAAGCCCTTTAACAGCATCCTCTTTTAGAGTTTTAAATAGCTCTGCTGGAATTCCTTTGCCTCCACTAGCCTTATTGTTAACAATGCTTCCTAAGGTCAATTTGACTCCACCAAACCTGGCTCTACTGGGGATGTTAAGATCTTTCTTACATAGTTCTTTTGTGTATTCTTGCTACATCTCCTTAATCTCTTCTGTTTCTATTGTAATACAATCACACCATTTTTGTCTCTTACCTTGTTCATTTTCATATGAAAATTTCCCTTGATATCTCTAATTTTCTTGAAGATGTTTCGTCTTTCCCATTTTCTTGTTTTCTTCTATTTCATTGCATTACTCATTTAAGAAAACCTTCTTATCTCTCCTTGCTATTCTCTGGAATTCTACATTCATTTGGGTATATCTTTCCCTTTCCCTTTAACTTTCCCTTTTCTTCTTTCTTCAGCTATTTATAAAGCATCATCAGACACTGCCATTTTTCTTTCTTGCTCTTTTTTGAGATTTTTTTATTGCTACCTATCATACAGTATTATGAACCTCTGTCCACAGTTCTTTACGCACTCTATCAGATCTAATCCTTTAAATCTATTAATCATCTTCATTTAATATTCATAAGGGATGTTATTTAGGTCATACCTATATGGTCTCATAATTTCCCCTACTTTTTTCAAGTTAAGTCTACATTTTGCAATAAGAAGCTCGTGATTTGGGTCAGAGAAAGCTGTAGGTCTTGTTTTAACTGACTGTATAATTTCTTCACCTATGGCTTCAAAGTATATGATCAGTCTGATTTCTATATTGGTCATCTGGTGATGTCCATATCTAGAGTTTCCTTTGTGTTGTTGGAAAAGTGTTTGTTAGGAGTTATCTTGACAAAACCCTGTTAGTCTCCACCCAGCTTCATTTTGCACTCTGAGGCCAAACTTGTCTGTTATTCTGGCTATCTTCTGAATTTTTACTTTAGCATTCCAATCCTCTATGATGAATGTGTCATCTTTTTTGGTGTAATTTCTAGAAGATGTTGTAGTCTTCACAGAACTGATCAACTTTGGCCTCTTCAGTATCAGTGGTTGGACTGTAGACTTTGATGTTTAATGGTTCGCCTTGTATTAGAATAGATATCATTTGGTCATTTTGTACCCCAATACTGCTTTTTTCACCCTTCTATTGACTATGAGAACTATTCTATTTCTTCTAAAGGATTCTTGCCCACTGTAGTATATGTAATGATCATTTGAACTAAGCTCACCCATTTCTGTCCATTTAAATTCACTGACACCCAAGATGTTGATGTTTAATTTTTTCTATCTCCTATTTGCCAACTTACCTTGGTTGATAGATCTTAAATCCAGGTTCCTATGTAATATTGATCTTTCTAGCATTGGACTTTCTTGTATTACCAGGCACACCCACAGCTGAACTTCCTTTTGACTTTGGCCCAATCATGTCAGTCTTCTTCCACTCTTCCCTGGTAACATTTTGAAGACTTTCTGACCTGAGGGTCTCATCTTCTCCTATCACCTCTTTAATAATTTTAATACTGTCCATGGAGTTTTCTTGGCAAAGTTATTAGAGTGGTTTGCCATTTCCTTCCCTAGCGGAGCACCTTTTGTCAGAGCTATCCACTGTGACCTCTCCATCTTGGGTAATGCTGTGTGGTAATGCTAGCTCATAGTTACATTTAGCTATCTAAGCTCTTCTGCCATGATGAGGCAGTGATCCAGGGGGAAACAAATCATTGTACAGATGAGAAAACTGAGGCAAATAGGGTGAAGTGACTTCCACAGGGTCACAGAGCTAGTAAATGTCTGAAGCCAGACTTGAACTCAGGAAGATGAATCTTCCTGACTCCAGGCTCATCACTCTCTCCAGTGTGCCACCTAACTGACCCTCAAAAGAGAAGGGCAGGAGAGGATTTGTCCCTTTTGTGTTTGATATATCAACTTGTACCATTTCTGCTCTTACAAATAACATGTTAACTTAGACTCACAGAAAGTTTGTGGCCATGTTTGGCATATAGTAGACATATAATAGGTATTTATTTTCTGATTGATCTGGTACAGTGGGAAGAACATTGACTCAGGAGTCAGAGGATCTGAGTTCAAATTTTGGCTTTGATGCTTGATAACAATGTGACCTCTCTTGAGTCAGAGCCTCTCAGTTTCCCTATCTTTTAAATAAAGGGATTATGGCCTAAGAGATCTCCTCCACCTCTGGATCTAGGATGTTAAGTTTAGAATGGGAAAGGTTCTTAGGGGCTATCTATTCCAAACTCTTCATTTTACAGATAGGAAAATTGAGGCCTGCCCAAAGATGTCAAATAGCTTGTCTCAAGTCACACAGGGGTTAGAACTGAGGTAGTCTAAATTCTAGGTCAGTGCTTGGTTGGACACACCTTGTTTCCTGTCATTGGTCATAGTATCATGGGATTTAGAACTAGCTGAGTGCTCAGTAACCCTTGGGACCACAATGTTTCAGCTGTTGGCTGCTGCTTTAACTGAGGAGCCCTCTGGGACTCTCCTTAGAAAGAAATGGTCAACACAGGAATCCGTTCCTGTTTCCTACTCAAAGTCACTCCCAGGATTTTGGTTCACTCTATAACATAAACAAATCAGTTCCCCTGAGGGGATTCTTGGAGCAGAGATCACTTGATCTGGTCGATAAAGAGAAAGGTCCAAAGGAAAAAAAAACTCCCCAAACTATTGACTTAGTGACTCTTCCAGGGGCTGTCTATAGGGGAGAGCTAAGAGCTTTGACTCATCCTTCTGAGCTCTTTACAGTCTGGGCTCTCACTTATCAGGCCAGATTTGCTCCTTCTCATCGGGTCAGTGAGGATGAAGGGGGTGGTGGCAAGTGATGGAGATGAAATGTGGGTGGGTTCATAACTCCTGGGACATAACTCATAACTCGGGACAGCTGATGCCTTTGCTGAAGCATCCTCTGTGCAGTGTTCCTATTGCTGGGACCCCATAGTGTTCCTAGACTTACATGGATCCTTGGTGCACCTCTGGGAGCCTGCAAAAAGTATTTAGGTTGAATGAGTCTGTCTGGGAGGCTTCAAATGGAGAAGAGGCAGAAGATCGGGAGAGACAAATTCCCCAAGAAAATGGTGACTCACTCAGAGAGGATTTAAGTGGCATCTGGTTTCATTCATCTTTGTCTCTTCTCCTGGATCTGATTCAAAGGCACTTCCTTCCAGCTGCAGCCCTTAATGGGACAATGGGAAGGCAAGACTCCACACACACACACACACACACATACACACACACACACACACACACACACACACACATGAACATGCACACGCACACGCACCCGCACACATACACACACAGAAAGTGGGTTTTGAGGAGGGCCTTGAAGGAGGAAATTCAGCTCTGCAGGGGAGGCTGGGAAATTGCACAAAGATGGGAGGGAAGAGAGAATGTACAACACCCCTCCAGGCTGGGGATTCAGTCTTGAAGATACTTAGAGAGAAGTGGATGGAATGTTTAAGATGGGATGCAGAATCGGAACTGGTGCCCATGAGGAGTTAGCAGCTATATGACCTCCTAGGCAGAGCACTTTGAGCCTCAATTTTCTCATCTGTAAAATGGGATGGGATCTGTGAGGTATCCCAGGGCTATCATGGGGAAAGCATTTTGTAAATATGAAGGCACAATATGTGTGAGGTTTTAGCTTTTAAAAAATTTATTTTATATTTCTTATCGGTATAATAGATTATATAGTCATAGAGGTCAGAAGTCTTCTCTGAAACTTAGCTCTTCCCTACTGTCCAGTACATGGTGTTGCACATGGTAGGGTCTTTAATAAATGTTATTGAATTGACTTCATTGAGTAAGTAAATGCCTTGATGATATGTTATGTAGCAGTTCTGGGAAAATTAGCCAGGACTATTATTCCAACCTCTTCATGACACCCTGTCTTTGGTCTTCTCCTTGTCTGATTCATGCTCTCTCTCCACAGCTGCCGTTGGA
Organism: Pseudocheirus occidentalis; assembly: GCA_028646575.1. NCBI lineage: Eukaryota > Metazoa > Chordata > Mammalia > Diprotodontia > Pseudocheiridae > Pseudocheirus > Pseudocheirus occidentalis. The sequence goes on from CM053598.1 coordinate 19,300,772, forward strand.
ATTTTCCAAAAGTGAAGGTCTGCTCATCATCAATAAACTCCAATGGCTCCCTAGTACTTCTAGGACCAAACACAAACTGCTCTGTTTAACAGGGGAGATTCTTCACAAGCTGACTCAACCTTCCTATCCTGCCTTATTATCCATTCCTTCCCTTTCTTCACTCTGCGGTCCAGCCAGACAGGTCTTTCTGTTCCTCACACATGACACTCCACCCCCCCCCCCATCTCTGTGCCTTTCTACAGGCTGTGGTTTATGCCAGGAATGGAATCCTTCTTCATTGGTGCCTCTTAGAATGCCTACTTTCTTTAGAAGTTAGCTACCATCTTCCACATGAGACCTTTCCTGACTCCCACTCATTAGTGACCCCTCCCTGCCCCCCAAGTGCCTTGTATTTGCTTGGAAGATATTATGGTTTCCCCATAAACAATGTAAAGTACCTGATGACTAGAACTAACCTTTTTTTTCTTTGTATCTCCAACACCTATTGCAGTACCTGGCACATGTAAGAGCTTAATACATGCTTTTTGATTACTTGATTAATATGCAATGGTGGGGGTCAGCCTAGACAATTACCTCATCCTACTAAAGGTAAGTGATAAGGTGCTACCTTGACTAGGGGAGAAACATACCTAGATTATTTACCATGTGTGAACAATGCCTGGGCACCTTCTGATGAATCAATCAATTAATCACAGCATTTAAATTCAGTGTGGGAAAGGTCCTTGATTGATTTAAATGTCTTTGAAAACCATTGGACTAACTGAAATGACATTGCACAGGAAGCATCCTTGAATTGGTTGGGAAAATTTGGTCAAACCCTTTGTGTTGTCTATAAAATATGAGATCATCAAGAAATTTGAGTGGGTGGCAAGCCAGAAGAGGGCAGTGCCATCCAAGTTCCTGGGAGGGAATTGCTTGGGGATGGAGTGGGGAGAACACCCTAACCTTGTCTTCAGGCTCAGTCTCCTTCTTCCCCTCCCCCCCCACCCAGGACTGGAGAAGCAACTCATGAACTTCAGTGAACCAAAGAATTTTGAATTTTTCATTGTCATTCTTGAAGCATCACCAGGATACCAGCTGGTGGCACACTGTATATTGGGAGTAGTAGCTTCAGCATAATGCAAACAGCCCAGAAAAATCACTGCACCAAATCCAAGGGAAACACCTCAAGGGCTACAAGAAAAGTACTTCTAACAACTGCAATTTACTCCCTTTCCATGTGTGCCATCTAGGCTTGAGCTTACTTTTCCATGGACTCTATACTAAAGTTGAAATAATAGGTTATAGAATGTGGAGGGGGTTATTTTACACTGTTCTCACTATAACACTCTAATAAATACCCCTTACCAAAAGCTAATTAAGTTTGACTAACTAGTTGATATCAAATGATAATCACGAAGGGAAGCACACCAATGGGAGCTCATGAACCACAAAACTGGGAAACCACCTCCAAGCTCTATAAGGCTACCCCTCTAGAGACTTAAAGAGATACATTAGCTATTTTCTGGTGATACAGACTGCCAATGTGAGTGCAAGTTGGGAGCTCCCTAAAGTTGCTACAGACACATAACTGTCTTAGGAAAAACATATAGTGTTGCATTATAATTTTTATGGTGTATGTGTCCATACTTTTGGAAGGATGTTGTGTCTGTAACAACTATAACAACCTACATGAGTGGATCATAAAAGCTGAAGAAATCTTAGAAATAATCTAGCCCATCCATCCATTGTACAAATGAGGAAACTGAGGCCGAGAGTCACCCATGCTGGGTGGCATTCCATACTACAGCCCTTCTCTGGTCTCTCTCCATCCTAGAAATACACCTGTTTATTTATTTAAGATATGAATTATACTCAGGTGTTTATGGTTGATAGTGGCTCAGCAGTTAGCCAGGAAACCTGGGTTCAAATGCTTGCTCTTCCATTGTGAGACTTGGATGAATGACTTAATTTCTCTGGTTCTTAGTTTCTTCACCTGTAAAATATTAAACTTTTAACAAAGGGTGGTTCAGAGTAGAGTACTTTCCAAAACTCAGAGTGGCAAATGGATGGCAGGTAAAATTTGTTCGTTTTTTCACAGTGAATCTTTTTGGTTGAGGGTCCAGATGTTCTCCTGTTATTGCACAAAGCTTCTTCCTTTATCATTAAAAAAAGAGACAAACAAAAACATTCAGTGGATCTGCAACCTTATCAATGTAGGCCATAATAACCAGAAGCCTCCACAAAATGCTTTATATTTTGCAAAGCACTATACACGTATTACCTTATTTGAATACTTGGCCCAAGGGGCACATCTCCATTCATTCTTGTCTATGTGACTCTTGTCCATATCCTCCCTGAAACCCTCCCAGGAGCTTCATTTCATATTGTTGAGGGATATTCTAGTAATCTTGGTATTCCATAGTTACTAATGGAGCCTATTGACTGCCTACTGGTTATCCACTGTTCTTGCGGCTCATTACTGGTCCATCTTTTTTTCTTAGTCTCATCTCTGACACCATTCTTTTTTCCACCCTTACATCCCAGTACAATCCTTTATTTGGGATGTTAGACAGCTTAGTCACCCCAACCACTGAACTCTCCATTGCCCTTTGGGTAAACTTCAACCCTGATTATTTTACATTTCATCTTAAAATTTGGTTAAATTTAATTGTTTAGTTAACAGAAATCTATTTTCTCCCCTTCCCACCTCTCCTCCACCTTTGGAAAAAGAAAAGTAAGACAAAACCCCTGTAACAAATATGTACAGTCAAGCAGAACAAATTCTGGCATTGGCCAAATTAAAAAACGTTGTGTACTCTGAGTCCGTTACCTTGGAGTCCATTACCGTTAGCCTGGAGGTCCAGTAGCACTCTCTCATTCATCTTCCGGATTCCTGCTCAGTTTCAGTCCTTTAGAGACTGGCATTCTATGACTCAGGGCTATGCAATATCATGGGAAGAATTTGGTGGTGGGGGTGGGGGAAGAGAAACTTCTTTTTCTGACACGTCTCAAAAAGTAATCTCTGACATAGTTTTGGTTTCCTGTGGGCCCTGGGAGGCTCAGTCAGTCAGTCCATAAGCATGTATTGAACACTTTTTATGTTTTCAGCGCTGTACTAAACAATGGAGATACCAAAGAAAGGCAAAAAAAAATTTTTTTAATTGTACCTGCCTTCAGGAAGCTTATATTTTAATGCAAATAATCATGTCCATACAAGAGGACATGAGAGGCAATCTCAGAAGCCAAGTATGAGCAGCTCAGGAAGTTTGGGAAAGTGGGACTAGGGATGTGAATCTCAAAGGAAACAGGAGGAGCCAGCAGGAGAGCATTCTAGGCATGGGGAACTGCCAGTGAACATGCCTAGAGCTGGGAGGTGCCTAGAGCATTGTGTGTGAGCAATAGCAGGGTCAGTGTAACTGGAATGTTAGAAGGAGGGGGAGGTGAGGACATGTCCTTGATCACACAGGTACTGTATGTCAGAAGTGAGACTCAAATTCAGGTCTTCTTAATCCTGAGGCCATCTCTGTAGCCATTGTACTAGACTTGTGTCATGTGCAGAATAGTCATGCTAAAGCAATGGGTCTTCATGTAGGGAATCTTGGGGCCTCAGAAGATCTGATCCATTTCCCAAATCCCCTCCAGCCTCTTCTCTCCCTTTTCAATTCTGGGTATGCATTACTGTCTATCTGCAGTGTCTGTCCAAGAGCGATGGAGCAATCACCAGGTTTTAGACATCTATAAATGTTAAAGAAAAAAAAAAGAAAAAGAAAAAGAAAAGAAAAGAAAAGAAAAAAATCCAAATCACCACAACAAACAAAAACAAAACAAAAAACAACCGTTATAAAAACCAGCCTGCAGTAAATTGTTTTCTAAGGGTCACGGCAAGTTCCCACCTGTAAGGTTCCCCAATGCTAGAAGTGCCAGCAGGCAGCTGCCTGCCCACCAGCCTTCATCATGTTCTTTATGGTTATAATTTCCCAGTTAATTGTTGGTCACCTCACCTCTGTGTCAAAGTATAGAGATTACGTTTAATGCATAGTGCCAGCCATGTTCTCGGCCTCGTTTGTTTGGGCTCATAATTGCCTTCTCTGTTCCTTTACCCACTCAAGTGAAGTTTTCATAATTACACAAACAACTGAAATGAGCATCCCACCAAGCCATTGAAATGGCTCAAAGATCCGTGGCACAGCTAGTTACATGCACAGTGTGGGGAAAGGGCTGGCACAAAGAAGCCCAGGTTTGGAATCCGAGAGGATGTTGGTTTCTCAGAATGCTTAGACTTGTCAGTGTGTCCTTGGCAATTTCTGAATTTCCAGCTTGCTAATAACCTGTAATCAAGCAGGATCCTGAAGAGTTGTTGAGGAATGTATGGGATAGTCACAAGGAGGCCTTGAAGGATGGTAAATAGATCATTGTAGAGAGATTTTACAATTCCAGGCTCCCTTGGGGAGGCTGCAAGATGTACCAATAATGCCACCTTCCCCCCATCACACACATACACACTCACAGATGTGTACAAGGGCACACACACACAGATATACACAAGCGTACACACACACACACACACACACACACACACACACATGCTTCATCTCTTTAAAAGTTATACAGAGGACAAAACCTTCCTTCTCTCACTGTCACAAAATGATCCACTTTGGGGAGATGCATTCTGTCAGCCCTTAGTTATCTGCTCACATGGGTAGTTATCCAAGAACTCTCTTTGGTTAGTTTATGGGAGATGGTCCTTTGGGAGGCAACATGGTATAGTGGGAATAACTCTAGGCTTTAAACACTCAGAGGACACAGCCCTGCCATTTAGTAACCGGGTAACCTTGGGCAAAGTCATGGGGTCTGAGCTTTCCCACCTGTAAGATAAGGAGGTGAATGAAGTGACCTCAAACTTTCCTTCTGACTCTAAATCTGATTGCATAAGACACTAAGGAAGGACTAGGCTAAGGCTGGTAGAGAGAAATACTGAGAAACCCGGATGCCAGGCAGGCTTCAAATAGATACCAGAAAAGATCCCAAAATCAAAAGCTTTAAATATTTCAATATATGTTTGTGAACTCTCTGCTGTGTCTCTGTTTCCTTGAAAATGAAAGAGAGAAAGACAGAGAGACAGACAGAGATACAGAGAGAGACAGAGAGGAAAGAGGGAGAAGAAAGATGGTCAGAGAAGGTGGAAAGGAAAGCAGTGATAACCAGAAGGGAAACATGTCTCCTTTCCTTGCAAGTGGAGGTGACACTGTTGTCACATCTTAGGAAGAACTTTCAGAAGTTAAGAAGCGTCCATAAGAGGACATTCAGATTGGTTAAAAGCCTGTCATGTGAGAATGAGCTGAAGGCACTGTGGATGCTTGGTCTGATTGAGAACTTGTCCTAATTCGTGACCATACCCACCCCAATATGCCTGATAGGGAAGGTGACTAAGAGGGTCAGAGAACGATTTCTTAGCCGGTGCTAGTTGAGTTGGCCTTTAAAGGTCTGGAATAATGATTTCATCTGTGTGGGGGAACTCTCAGCATGGAAGGTCTTTCTACCAAAGTAGATTTGCCAACTCTCTGCACTTTACAGACTTGAGAGAGAGTTGCCTGGGACAATGAGGTTAAATAAATTGACCGTGGTCATGCAGTAATTATATGAAATTAAAGATCACAGAAGCTTTCAACAGGAGAGTCCTAATACTTCTCCAGGTTCAGCCTTCACCTCCTTTCTACTCCCCTCCCACCCCCCATCTCAGCTCTTGGCTCAGCTTTCCCGTTCTCACTCAGTTCCTTCCCCTCCCACCTAGACGCGCTGCTGTCCATGGTCCCCACAGGGATCTTCACAGAAGCACTCAGCATTACTTTTTTGCATCCTATGATCTTCCAGGATTCTAGACTTCATTACTCTCTTGACCTTCTTCAGAAGGAAAGCACTAACTTAACTTGAATTTTCATCAGAAATATAACTCCATCCGGTTTCTTAAATCCCAGGCTTTCAGCAGCAAGTCCCTACTCTGTTCAGGAGAACACACAATTTGGTTATAAAGTAAAACACTAGAAATGTACAGGTGTTAACTGAACCACCTGGAACTTCTCATGTGTCTACAAATGCAGTCTCAATAACAAAAGAATGAAAATCACACATAGCATTTATGCTCCAACAATCATCATCCCTTGGTTTCAGAGCTATAGGAGAAAGGTAGCTGAAAGCCCTCCTCACAGCCTTGGAAACTGCTGATGCCTCAGCTATGTATCACTCCAGGGCTACCTGGTTCAATAGGCCCTTATACCACCTATATAAGAAACATGCAAGGAGAGCAAAGTTGTGTTGAGGTGACTCCAGAGTGTTTCTGGTTCAATCCAATAGGTACTTACTATGAGCCAGGCACTATAGTAGGCATTGGGGAATCAAACACTTCCTTTCATGAAAGATATAGACTTCTAGTAGAAACAACATCTACATGGATAAATAAATTAAAACATAGGCAAAGTAATCAGGAAATCATTTCTGAAGAGCGAGGAGAGAGGACTACTAACTGGGGGTGATCAGAAAGGTGGTCCTGTAGAAACTAGCCCTTTGGATGTGCTTTGAAAGTAACTTGTTTTTGAGGTAGAGGTGAGGAGGCAGTGTTCCAAGAAATGGAGGACAACCTATGCAAAGGCATGGAGGTGGGAGATGGAAAATGTTGCTTAAGGGATTAGAATAGACCTGTTTGGTTGAAATGAAGAGTTCACAAAGAACAATAACATGTAATCAAATTG
>CM053598.1:19307999-19362523 GCA_028646575.1 Pseudocheirus occidentalis
CTGCTACAGCCACCTCCCACTGCTTCCTTGCCCTGGGAGCAGTTTGGCCAGACCCACTCCTCTCCTCCCGAGTCAGCAAAATCCACTGACCTTTCTCTTAGCCTTTTTTTCTTCTGGCCTGATAAATGTGGTAACTGTGCCTCCAGTGCAGCCGATCTGCTCTCCCATAGACGGGGCTCCCCGCCCGATGCCCTGGGGCCTGACCCAGCCAGGATTTTGGCCACGGCTCCCAGACTGCTGTGAAGAGCCCCACCTGCTGAGCTGCCTGTAGCAACAGATGTGCTCCCTGTCTTTTGTAGAGCCCTGGAGCTTGAAAATCTGTTTAGAGTCCCATTTTATGAGTTTTTCAGCGTGTTTGTGTGGGAGCCCTGGTGCTTTGCTGCTTCAACGCACCATCTTGGCTCCACCCCCCAATACAATTTCATCTAGAGATGATAGAGAACCACTGAAACTTCTTGAATAGAGGAGCTCCAGGAGCAGAGCTGTGCTTCTGAAATATCCATTTAGTGACCAATTAAAAGGGATACAGTGGGTAGAGCACTGAGCCTGGAGAAGCACCAAGTTCAAATCTAACCTCAGACACTTCCTAGCTGTGTGACCCTGGACAAGCCGTTTAACCTCTGTTTGCCTCAGTTTCCTCATCTGTAAAATGGGGGTAATAACAACACCAACTCTCGGCATTATTGTGAGGATGAAAGGGGGCAACAATTGTAAAACACTAAGTGCCTGGCACACAGTAGGAGCTGTAAAAGTGTTAGCTATTATTTGGAGGTAGAGAGGCCAGTTAGAAGGCTGTGATGATAGTCCAAGAAAGAAGTGAATGCCTGAAATAGGAGGGAGACGGTGTCAGCAAGAGAAGAGGATGAGAGATTGGAAATGGGATTGGTTCTTACATGTTCCTTGGTTTCAAGACCTCCTTCTATGCTTAGTAGAAGGTCTTGTGGAATTGCCGTGTTTGAAGAATTTATCACCCATTGGATGCTTCAGCCACGCACCTCTCAATTTAGCCAACCTCAGTTTGGTAAATGGTGTAAGATGCTGGTTTATACTCAGTTTCTGCCAGACTGCTTTCCAGTTTTCCCGACAATTTTTACCAAATAGTGGATTCTTATCCCACAAACTTAAATCTTTACATTTGTCAGACACAAGGTGACCACAATTATTTACTACTGTGTATTGTATATATTATAAACAGATTTGCTCTGTGACAAAGTTTGGATTCAGTCAAAGGGCCACACTTGAGGACCTAGAGGGTCACATGTAGCCTCAAGGCTACAAGTTCCCACCCCTGGTCTACCCTGTTCCACTGATCCACCTTTCTCTTTCTTAGCCTGTACCAGATAGTTTTGATAATTACGGTCTTATAACATAGTTTAAGATCTGGTACTGGGGACTAATTTCTAAAATGATTTTTTTCTGGGCTTTAATACCAGGAATCTTTGAAGACATAATCTTGTCTTAAAGACTCTAAGAGAGTGGCTAGGTGGCACAGTGAGTAGAGCACCAGCCCTGGAGTCAGGAGGACCTGAGTTCAAATCCGGCCTCAGATGCTTGAGACATTTACTAGCCATGTGACTTTGGGCAAGTCACTTAACCCCAATTGCCCTCCAAAAAAAAAGATTCTAAGAGCCTTTAGTTAGGGAATAACAACAACATTGACAATGGTAACTCATATTTATAGAGAAATCTACACTTTTTTCAAGATGCAATGAGGTCAGCAGTGAAAGAAGCCCACTCTTCAAGATGAACAACCTGATATCCTGAAAGTTTAGATGATTTTCAGGACTTGAATCAAGCCAGGACTTAGTGTGGTCAGCATGGTATTGACGACTTGCCAGAGTGTGATGCCATCATGGTTTTCTGATCTGATTTGCTATTACTCCACATTGCATACTCTGCGTTCCAGAGAAGCTGTATTGTTCTTCCTCCAATCCCACATGCCTGATTCACACAGGCTGCCAGGTGGCATGGGGGCTTAAAGTCAGGAAGACCTGGACTCAAATCCTGTCTCAGACACTTAAACTATGTGATCCTGGACAAATTGCTTAGTCTCTCTGTGCCTCAGTTTTGGAGGACATGAGAGGGTTGGTGGGTTGGACCTAGTGGCCTGAGGGTCCCTTCTCTAGGCAGCTGGTGGGTCACTGGATAGAGTGCTAGAATTAGGAAGACCTGAATTCAAATCGTCTCAGATACTTACAAGTTGCATGATCCTGGGCACGTCATATAACTACTGTCTGCTTCAGCTTCCTTAGCTATAAAATGGGGGTAGTAGTAGCCCCTAGTTCTCAAGGTGGATGTGAGGGGAAAAAATGAAATAGTAAAAAGTACTTAGCCCAGCATCTGACACACAGTAGGTCTATATAAATGCTCATTTCCCTCCCGTTCCTTTCCTCCTTCTCTTCTGATTCTGTAGTTCTATGTCTATGCACCATCACAACTGGAATCCTTCCCAGCCCAGCTCAGGGGTCATTTTCCCCATAAAGCTTCCCTTATGTCCTTACTGATCTTTCCCTTCTCCTGTTTCCCTCAATCACTTGTCCCACAAGTCTCTGCACTCTCCCACCCATCCTTTTCTTAGCTGCCAAAGTGATCCTCAGAATGCTCAGGTCTGACTGTCACTGTCCTTTTCCACAATGTGCAGTGGCTCCCTATTACCTGCACCATCAGACACAAATCCCTTTGGCATTTAAAGCCTTTCCCAATCCACCTTCCCAAACTTACTCTGTATTGTTTCCCTTCACACACTCTACGGTCCAGCCATACCAGTCGTATTCCTGTTTCTCATACATGACAGTGATCTCACTTGTCCAAACCTTTGGCCAGCTAGCATATGCTTTGCTTCTTACATTCCCTAGCTGCCTGCAGAGTTAAGCTGAAGTCTCCCCTCATTCCTTTCTGACTTTAACTCTTGCCTCCCCAGCTGCCAGTCCTGTCTCCCCCTACCCCAGTTCCTGGGCTGACCTTGTAGCAAGACAGGCTTCTGACACCCCTTGTTTGTGTGAGTGTGGCCACAATTTCTTCATGTCTTCTTGCTGCAGGCACCCTCTGAGACTACAGGGTTCAGAGAAGATGCCAACCTGGGTTGTCAAAGGATTTTCCTCAACTGGGGCTTCCCTCTATGAAGGAAGCACAGGTTCAGTTTCTACCCCCGTTCTTCTGAACATGAGAGTAATGGCTGCTTTTTCTTTATTATTATTGTTATTATTTTTAATAGCTAGCATTTCTATAGCACTCCCTCTGTGCCAGGCCCCAAGGCAAATGCTTTAAAATCTCCTTTCATTTGATTCTCACAACAACCCCGAGAGGTAGGCACTATTATTATTATTGTCACATTAAAGTTGAAGAAACTGGGTCAGGCACAGGTTAAGTGATTTGTCCAAGGTCACACAGCTAGGCAGTGTCTGAGGCAAGATTTGAACTCAGTTCTTGTTGACTGCCTAACCCTAACCCACCAAACTACCTCCATGGTTATTGAGCAACTTCTGTGTGTCATGTCCTGTGCCAAGCATTGGGGAAAAAAAGGAAAGGCAAAATCAAAACCAAAAACCATCCCCTCCTCTCAAGGAGCTCACACTATAATGGGCTATTGGTAAGCAACTAAATAGTAGAAGCAGGATTTGACCTCACGTCCTGGGACACCAGATCAAGTATTTTTTATTCCCATAAAACTATGTTGCCCCAAGATAAAAATCATTCATATATACAGTATATGGTGCTTTGAAGTCCCCAAAGAGCTTTCTTCCCAACAACCCTGTGGGGTAGGTAGTGTAAATATGATTGTATCTATTTCTCAGATGGGGAAATAGTGAGTGTCATTTTTCTCAAATGCCCGTGTTCAGAAAGTGACGTAGCTAACAGCTCCAAAACGAGATGGAGGTTGGAACTGCAGAGGTAATGACTCCCTAAGGATCCCCAAGATTAAACAATTTGTTTCTTGTCACAGAACTCATGGCATCAAGGCAGGTTTGGCCCCCAAATCTTTCCTGACTCTTCCCACATCAACATTAACATTGGCAACGGAGATGCTAAGTCCCTTACATAGGGTCACCCCATCAGGAAGTGACAGGAGTCAGATTTGAGCACAGAACTCCTGATTTCAAGCCTCTTTCCAGTACATCCTCTCATTTCTCTGATAATCACCCCTTCCTGGCCATCTTCTCTTCCTTCATGACCACCCTTCCTGCAACTCTCCCTTATATTTAGTTTTCTCTCTATATAAGGAAAGATGGAAACCATGGAGACGATGCCACAATTATGGGCAGCTAGGTGGCGTCATGGGAGAAGAGGGTCAGAAAGTCAGAAAGATCTGAGTTTGAATCCTGTTTCAGATACTTACTGGGTGTGTGACCCTGGGCAAGTCATTTCTCATCTCTAGGTGTCAGTTCCATTCTCTGTAAAATGAAAAGGTTGAATTAGATCATCTCTGGGGTTCCATCCAGTTCCAAATCTTATGACTATATTATGTCCCTGTTCAGTCATTTATGCGTTCTGGGAACACAAACAACACCTCCCCCCTTACTGCTCGAGTTACTTTCTATTACTGAAGAAGTGAGTCGCAGTAATCCATTTGATACACCTGCTCTGATCCCAATGGCAGACTGTATGTTTCTCGAAAACAGGGAGTTTGCTTTTGCTTTTGTCTATCTATCCCCAGTGCTTTGTAGACAGTAAGTGCTTAATAAATATATTGTACAACAGAGAGAAATCTTTCCCCCATTGCCTCACGGAGGTGAGGATCATTGACTTTGCTTACATCTCCTAGAATTGCCTGTTGTTTTTTCTGTTTAAAAGTTTCTTGGTGATCTTTGTGCCTGCAATGTTTGCACATGGAGAATCACTGGGCTGTCCAAAGGGATGTATTTCCTGGATTTCTGAGTGGGAGCTGGAGCTGAGACAAGTCTAGCAAGCTCTCCGAAAGTGGCCTGGTCCTTGGACGTCAACAGAAACTCTGACACAAGATTTGTGGGGAATTATGTTAGCTCGTCAATGAACTAGGAAGTTCCTTGAGAATGAGAACCATGTCTCACATGTCCACAGTTAACAGTCTGTCACGTGATAATGTTAAGAGAAGCAGTGTAATACACAGGGGTTAGGGACAAAACTTGGAGCCAGGAAACCTAGCTTCCAATCCTACCACTGACCTGTATTGGTGGTATGAGCCTACTTTTCTGACCCTCACTTTTTCTCTCTTTCTAAAGGACATAATAATACCAACCATACCCACTTCCAGAGTTGTGAGGTTCAAATAAAATAATATTTGTAAAGTACTTTGTAAACTTTGAAATGCAGTAGGCGTTTACTAATAACAATGATTATGGTATGACTACATCTTCCTCCATTGCCTTACAATTATGGGGAGATGAGCCTGGGTTCCTCATAGTTTTAGAGCTGGAAGATATCTGAGGTCACTGAGTCCAATCTCCATATTTCCCAGTTGGAGGAAGTGAAACCCATGGAGTGACTTGCCCGAGGCCAGTCAGCAGAGCACAAAGCAGAGTCTGCAGGTCAGTGCTGCTGAGCAGAGAAAGGCCACCCCCAGTTTAGGAAGAAAGTTGCCCAAGTGGAGAGCATCCTGGAAAAGGTGCACTATCATTCCATATGAAGATCAGCTGAGGGAACTGGGAGGATGTTTAGCCTGGAGAAATAATGATAAAAGTGATGATCTCTATAGTACTTACAAAGGGCTTTGTATGACGGGCCTTAACAGACTCCTGTGAGGCAGGTGTTGCTATCTCCATGGGTCAGATGCAGAAACCAAGGCCAAGAGCTTTCTTCCAAACCCTGGGAAACACACAGATTCCTAGCATTCCAATCCTCACTTCCTAGATGAGGACACAGGGCTCCACCATATTGTGACTGCTCCACAATCAAAGCTTCGAAGCAGCCACAGTTTTATCATTCTAACAGTTACCCCACTCTTCTCCATAATTACATTCCCACTCAGTTTCAGTGAGTAGATAAATATGACTTAAGTCCCCATCCACTGTCTACTCTATCAGCATCCCATACGGGAGCCACGAATCAGAGAGGAAGGTATTTAATGAAGGCACAGGGTAGCCACCTATGGAGAAGGAAAAATCATGTGGTAGAAGGGGTTGTCCCCAACCCCAAAATGAGCATGGCCAGTTAGAGTCCGGTCAACTTAACAAGGGAAAAGCTGAGGACTCTGTTGTGAACCTGAGATGACTGATGACATTTTAATATCTCCCTGAGTGTGGGGGCACTCAACTTGCTCCCAAGGCAAGTCATGAGGATTACTGATGGAGTCATGGCTGGTGGGGATCTGAGTCACACCATGGACAGCCAAACAGAGAATCAGAGATAGTGAGCTGAACACACTTGTGTTCTTGGGGAGGGAAAAGCCTGGTTTTATATAGCCTATATAGACCTCCCCATGGAAACCTCCAACCCCAGAGGGTGATCCATTGCTGCCTCTAATCACTGTCATCTCTGGGGCCAAGCAAGGCACTGTGGTTGAACTCTTTAAAGAAGTAAGCTTCCTTTCTCCAAGGTACTCAAATCCACTTTCATTTAAGAAAATAAATCTCTTCTCTTCTATAATCCTGAGATCAAGACTCCAGCTCCTGTCTATATTCACCATGATGCAATAAAACATTTCTAAGAAGGTAGCAGTGAGTTCTGTTTTCTAGGAGGAGGAGGAAGAGGAGGAGAAGGAGGAAAAGATGGTAGTGAGTCATTGGTAGCCACATTAAAAATATTTCAGATGTCTCTTCAAGGAACTAGTCAACTCAACGTGCCATAAATATCCCTGTTTTCCATAGGAAGGAAGGCCTCCTCTTTCAACTCAAACTAATTGTCCAATCTTGTCATCTCCATCTCCACAACTTCCTTCCTCTTCACTCACATAGAACCCAGTTCACTTCCGGCCCTTTCCACTTTGACTATTCTAGCAGGATCTTATTAGGTTTCTCTACCTCAACCCTCTCCTCATTCCAAACCACGCTCCACCCAGTTGACAATGTACCCTTCCTAAAACACAGGTCTGTTAATATCAGCTCCAAACTCAACACACTCCAGTGGCTCAACTTTAAGCGACATTACACCATTCACAGAGAGTTGGGCACATAACTAGTCTTCTTAAGAGCTCACACCATCTAGCTTTTCCAAGTATCATTCCCCTGCTCAAGAAACTTCACTGGCTTTCTATCACATCTAGCAAGAGTGTGAGGTATTATGTGTAAAATAAACTACCTCCCCCACCAATAAAGGCCTGATTGGAAAGTTTCTCTGATTCTCTCAATATGCACCATAGGATTCAGCTGAGGCTGAGAGTTAGGACTGATTTATGAAAATTGCCAAGCAAGGAATATGTCCATTAATTTTTTATTCTGAAATTATTTCTTTTAATGGGGGACCCCAAATTTGGATGTTTTGTCAGGATTAAAATGATCTGCTCCTCATTAATGTTACCAACATTTATTTAATAAAATCAAATCAGAATAGCATTTAATTTAGACTTAATAGGATAGTTAATGTATGTTAACTAACTATCAATTGATTACTAAAGGGGAGAGAACCGAGGTGTAACAAATATGTTGAAAGATAAATCTTGTTGCCGTGTCATTAACTCAAAATTACATAAGCAATAAATGTCTAATTAGATTTTTAGTAGTAATGAGTTGTAAGCATTTATTGAGATTCAGCAAGATGAATGTTGTAGACAAAGGATTATAGCTTATTAACTCTTCTATTTCTACCCTCTACTAGTTTTTGTAGATTAATAAATCCTTTCCTTCATCAAGCATTTGTTAAATACTCACAGTGAAGGTGGCTTCTTTGTACAGAGGGTGGTGAGCTGACCTCATAATCAGTAAGACCTGTTTTCAAATCTTGCCTCTGACATGTCCTGGCTGTGTGACTTTTGTTGCTGCTCAGTCATTTTCAGTCCTGTCTGACTCTTTGCAACCCCATTTGGGGTTTTCTTGGCAGAGATACTGCAGTGGTTTTCCATTTCCTTCTCTAGCTCATTCTACTGAGGAGGAACAGAGATGAACAGGGTGAAATGACTTACCCAGGGTCACACAGCTAAGAAGTGTCTGAAGTCAGATTTTAACTCAGAACTAAGAGCTTTATCCACTGTACCACCTAGCTGTCCTGGCTGTCTGATCCAGAATATGTCAAATTCATGCCAGCAACTTAAATAGTAGGGAATGGAAAGACTTACCAGCTATGGGGAAAGAAAATTGAAGTTTTCACCAGAATTTGAGGTACCGTGTGAAGAGCACTAGATGTGGATCTTGAGGATCCAGGTAAGATAAGAGCTGTGCCACCATAGAATCCTGAGTAAGCCATCTATCCACCTTCTGTGGGCCTCGACTGTAAATTGAAGGCATGGGATTAATGGTGTCTGAGGTCTCTTACAGCAGAAGGTACGATATGGCCCTGGGACCTTCAATGATCTGTTTGCTCCTAGCTGCCTATCAGCTTGGTTAATGGAAAGCTGGGAAACAAGGAAAAAGCCATGGGCATCCCAAGCTTTAAGCTTTGCCAAGGTTTTTTTTTCCCCTTACAACCATCATGTAAGTTAAATACTAGAAATATTTTTATTACATACTTTTTTTTCCCATCCTGATCCCTGACTTCACTAGAACTCCTGGTGAGGAAATCCCCTCTTCCAATAAAGATAACACTGTTCTGCAACTTAAGAGCTGCCCGGAGCACTGGATGAAGTCAAAGGCGTTGTCCAGGGCCTCACAGACAGTGTAAGGCAGAGATAGACTTGACTCTGAGACTTGCTCATCTCTCACATAGCCTCTCTTAACTAAGCTTGGTATTCCCACCACCTTTTTAAAGATGATGATACTGAGCCTTCAGAGAGCTTATCTGCCTTGCCCAGGGGCACACAGCTAGTGTTAGAGCTGAGACTGGAACCCGACTCTTCTTACTCTAAGTCTAGGGTGCTATCCTGCTTCCCTTGAGCCAACCCAACTTCTGATACGCAGCTGGATTGGTGGGATTTTCTCATCAAAGTTAATTTTTTCATTCCCAAAGCTCACCCACCCAAGCTTGTCCCCTCTTACTTTTTCTGTTCTAGAGTTAAATAAAGGAGTTGAATGGATTCATAGCTAGGTGAAAGACTCTCTTGCCCTTTTTCCTGTCCACATACTCTACAACCTCAGTTCAGTAAGTTCCAGCTGAGGGATCTGGGATCTCCTTTCCTCAAAAAGTCATCTACAGGAAACCCTGGAATGGGAGACAGGCTACCACTCTCCCTGTGGAAGGTTACTGGTAACAGCTGCTGCCTCCCTGCCCCTGCAGCTTCATTGCTCTGCCTCCCTGATTGTGGGGACCTAAAGGAAGAGCTGGAGTACTGGCCAAAATCGGACATAATTTTTTAAGCTTATGAGGGTAAGGCTGGTCACACTTCCCACAGTGGGGCAGCAGAACCCTCTTTTTTTATGTAGGTGCACTGCAACCCTTCTGAATGCTTGCTAATGGAAGACCTAGGTAAAGAAATAGAAGAAACTCCATTAGTTACAACCCTTCTATACAACCAGACAATGTCCAGTTTGAAAGTATTTGCAGATCCCATACTTGATTGCATGCCACCATGGACGAGGGGAATAAGAGAGGGGAGAAAATTTGAAACTCAAGAGGTTATGGAACTGAATCTTGTAAACTAAAGTAAATAAACAAATCAAATTTAAAACAAAAAGGATCTACCCAATATGATGAATGTTTAATAAACGTTACTTTTCTTTGTCTGAAAAAAAGAAGATATAGAAGGAAAAGATCTGTTCTCAAATCAAAGGATTATTCACATATTCTTCCTACTATTATCAAGATACTATGAAGCATATTGTAGTATGACTTAGATAGTCTCATGTACTAGACTGACCCCCACCTAATTCTCAGTAGGTGTCAAGGGTATCATTAGATTACAACCCAAACCCAAGGCAATCATTGGTGCCCACAATGAAATCCCCAAGAAATCAAGAAAATTTCAAGTTGTATTCTCTGATTAAGACACCAGCAATACTCATGATCCATTCTATAGGGATGTCCATAAAAATAATTATTCTATTCATCAAGGTTCAAATTATCTGAAAATTCACTTATATGAAATTGCTCTAATGACACTGAGAAAATGAATGTTTCTATCTTAGCTTGGGGATGGCAGTTTTCTCCTCTTTCACACTAAGATGACTTTTTTTTTACCCCAAAAAACCAATTTTATGGTCCTGCTCATATAAGAGTTTGGCTATTAGTGTTAGTTGTCTGAGGAATACATGAGGATGAAAATCTCTTACAAGTTCAGTAATAGTTCTAAAGAGAATTTATATTTTATAATAATAATTTTCATTTGTATAATGCTTTCTACCCAGTATCTCATTTTTTAGTCTCTCCTGTAAAACAAGTACTATAGATATAATTATCCTTATTAAATGAGCAACCTAGGGCTCAGAGATATTGAAGAACTTTTCTATGATCACACAGCTAGTAAGAGTCAGAGTCTGCAAACAAACATAAATCTTCTTTCATCTAAGCCCTATCAGAGACATAACTACAGTGAAGTGATTGGGGCTTTGTCCCAGGATGTGGGTGGGTAACTGGCAGGAGAGAATGAGCTTCCTCTATCTCCTATCCCATGCCCCCTAAAGGACCACATAGTCCTTAGCTGTCCTCAGAAGCATGACACACATTATAACTGATGCTTCCCTTTCTCTTTGGCCCTATGCCAGACCCTGACTTGTTGCCTCCCCAGCCTTTGCCTCCTTGGAAGAGGTAGCCTCATCCTCAATGCAATTGCTCAGCCAACTACCCACCTCCCTTGCCTTGAAATATGCACTGTCAGGGACTCCTAAAAGCCATCTCTGTTCCTATCCTTTCTTTTCTTTTAAATTACACTTTGAGAGTCACTCTGACTTTGTTAGAGGTTGTTTTGTTTTATTTCTTTGGGATTAATCCCTCCCTTAATTTATCCTCTCTGTTAATCCTTCCTTTCTCCTCTTCCTTCCCCCCTTTCCTTTCTGTATCTCGGTTGAGTGAAATGTACTTTGTACCCAAGTGGTGTGTGTGTGTGTGTGTGTGTGTGTGTGTGTATTTTCTTCCCTCTTTTTATCAGTTAAGATGATGAATGAGGTTCAAGTGTAGTCTTCATCCCCACCCCTTCCTCTTTGTGTAGTCTTCTACTTATATTGATTAAATGAGATAACTTTCTCTATCCTTCCTCCCTCTTTTCCCCTCCTAACATATTTCTTTTTAACTTTCTTTACATTTTTCTTTTGTAATAATAAAAGCCACAACAAAACCACTTCCAGATCCTCTTATTAGATGATCTCTCTGACTCCTGATGATAAATTAAGTACTTAAGGGACACATGTATTTTCTATCCATGTTAGAAAGTAAACAGTTAATCCGTGTTCAGTCCCTTATGATTCCTCACTGATATTTACCTTTTTAGGTTTCTCTTCACTCTTATGTTTATATTTTAAAACTTCTATGCAATGTTGGTCTGTTTCATCAAGAATGTTTGGAAGTTCTTTATTTTGTTAAAGGACCATGCTTCGTCCTGTATGATTATACTCAGTTTTGCTGAGTGTATTATTCTTGGTTGTAAGACTACATATTATGCTTTCTAGAGTGCTGTATTCCAAGCTCTCCACTTCTTTACTGTGGTGGCTACTAAACTTTGTATAATTCCAATTGTGGCTCCTTGGTACTTGAATTCTTTCTTTCTGGCTATCTGGAGTATCTTTTCTTTCACCTGGGAAGTGCTGGATTTTGGCTATTACATTCCTAGGGATTTTAATTTAAGCATTTCTTTCAGAAGTGACTGATGGATTCTTTCCATTTTTACTTTGCTCTCTGGTTCTAAGATATCTAGACAGTTTTTGTTTATGATTTCTTAAAATATGATATTTGGATTCTTTTTTGGTTATGGCTTTTGGGTAGTCCAATGATTTTTAAATTATCTTTCCTTGATCTGTTTTCCAGTTCAGTTGTTTTTACTATGAGATGCTTTACATTTTCCATTTTTTCAGTCTTTACACTTTCTTTGAATATTTATTATTGTCTAATGGGAGTCATTATATTTTATTTGGTCCATTCTAATTTTCAGGGAGTTTGTTGCATGGATAAGATTTTGTACCTTTTGTGCCAAGCTTTCAATTCCCCTTCTAATTCTTTCTTCTGTAGTTCTTGCTTTCAATTTTTTTTTTGTTTAGCACTCTCAGTTCATTTTTTAAAATAATTAACTCTTATTTTCTATGCTTTCCTTCATCTCTTCCTGGAATTCTAATTGAATTTGTGCCCAAACAGTTTGAGCAAGCTTTGCTTGTAAATGTTGAGGATCCTTGTCTCCAAAGTAGTTTTTTATGGTGGAGTTCCATTTGTTGGCTCATTCTTCCAGCCTTTTTCCTGACCTTTCATTTTATGTTTGGGCCAAACTCTGCACACTTCTGAAGGGAATGTCTGAGCATGTGTCTTGGACTTTGCTTTCAATTTCTTTGGGTTATTGAGTGTTGTTTTATTCCAAGAGCTCAGGAACAGCTAAGACCAGGGACTTGCAAGCTTTCAGCCCTCCTAAAGAGATCTCAGCCATGACAAAATCTCATTACTGCCCTCCTGGTCTTCATTCTAGAAATTCCTAATCTGGATTTGACTGACCAACACATCTGTGGGTTTCCTAGTTGAATTTCCGGTAGACTGCTGTTGGACTCAGCCCCTATCACCCAGTTGGAAAGCTCTGCTGGTTCAGAATGAGAAGACTATAGGTTCTCTCCTGCCCTGATTATTTTACTAGCAGCTTCAGATAGAGGTAAAGGCTAGAACTGGGACTCCTCTCCACTCCTAGGGTTGAAACTTCACAACTACTGATTGCTTCTGAACTTGTTCCTTGATTGGTATGATTCCTAAAGCCCTTAACCACTCATCACCCTGGAATGTCCTTCCTAGCATCAGGTTCCCTACTCTGCCTTGGATCCATAACCTGAAACTGGGGAGTGTTCAATAGAACTGCCAGTTGATACCTGCTCCTGCATGTTGCACAAGGTTTGGCCTCTTTGTGTGGATTTAGGACTTCTTATACTAGTACACAGCCTTCATCCCTTTTTAGTCCCTGTGCTGAAAGGGTTTGCTCTTGCCTTGACCCATTTCCAGTGTCTACCAATCTCTCTGTCTCCTTATGCTGACCTAAGCTGGAAAAAATGACTCACTGTTTTTTTTTTCTTTGATTTCCCAATCAGGACCTGGTGGTACAATTTCTGTGTGGAGGAGATTCAGAGAAGAACTCATCTGTATTTCCTCTGCTATTCTGATGTCTTGATTCTGCCCTATCAAAGATCTCTTGTTCAGTCCAATGACTGAGTCCTAGCTCTCTTTCTTCTTGACTTCTCTACTACATTTAGTGTTATTGATCATTTTCTCCTGTATATCGAATGTCTGGCCCACAGTAGATACTTACCAAATGTTTATTCCCTGGACTTATTCATGACCCCAATCTCTCCACCTTCCTACTTATCTAGCTGCTTCTTCTCAGTCTTTCTCCTTTGTTGGTTCATCATTCATATCATGGTCACTAACTGGTAGTACACCTCATCTTCTTCCAAAATTATTTTTGTATGTATTACATATGTCTTCATATATGTACATGCTATCTTCTCTTTGGAATATAAGTCCCTTGGGGTAAAGGACTACTTCACTCTTGTCTTTACATTCTCTTCAGTCAGAATGTCTGGAGCCTAGGAGGAGGAAAGAAATAGATATTAATATAGGACCTACACATTTATATAGTGCCAGGCACTGTGCTAAGTGCTTTACAAATGTTTTCTCTTTCAATTCTTACAACAGCCCTGAGAGGTAGGTGCGAATATTATCTGTGTGTGTTTTACAATAGAGAAAACTGGGGCAAACAGAGGTTAGATGACTTTCTCAAAGTCACACAGCTCATAAGTATCTGAATCCAGATGGAAACTCTGGTCTTCCTGACTCCATGCCCAGAGCTCTATTCATGGGCCATCTAGTTGTACTTTATCAATACTTGTGATGGATGGACTGACTGGACCTTCTTCTCATTTCTCTCTCTGTTCTTTTACTTAACCTCATCAGTACCCATGATTTCAACTCTCAGTTCTGTTTGAAGATTCCTAGATGTAAATATCCCAGCCAAAATAAATATTTCCAAAGCTTTCATCCCATATCACCAATTGTCTCCTGGGTAGCTCCACCTGTATGTCCCATAGACATCTCAAACACAACTTGTAAAAGTTATAAATCTTTCTCTGCACACCACACCTCCACAAACACCAACCCAGAAGCTCTTTCCATCTTTTCCTTTTCTGCTAAGGACACTACCATCCTTCCAGGCCCGGGTCATAACCTAGAAGTCGCCCTCAACCCTTTACTCTCTCTTGTCTGACATCTTCAGTCAGTTACTAAGACCTGCCAATTCGACCTCCACATCCTTTTCTTTCTGCTCCTATGACTGTTGCTCCAGTGCAGATCCTTATCACTTTTCTGAGTATTGCAAAAATCTCCGCTCTGATTTGCCTGCCTCTAACTTCTCTGTTCAATGTATCCTTTGCACAGCTAACAAATTCATATTCTTAAAGCACAGTTCTGATCATTTCACTTCCCTTAAAACATTTTAGCAGTTTTCTATTATCTTTCATTTCAAATGCAAACCCCTCCTTGTCTAAAGTCCTTCAAAATCTGAATCTAACCTGCCTTTATAGGCTGATTTTACATTATTTCCTTTTATATGATATGGATTAAAGATCTGTATTGCAATCTGGATACAAACTAGTTTACCTACTGTCTCCTGTATGTTATATATTATCTCCCACATCCATGCATCGGCACAAGTTGTTCCTTGCTTTGGGAATGTTATCCTTTTTTTTTTAACCTCTGCACCTTATAATCTCTAACTTTGGGGAAGCTAGGTGGTGCAGTGAATAGAGCACTGGCCCTAGAGTCAGGAGGACCTGAGTTCAAATCTGGCCTCAGACATTTAATGCTTACTAGCTGTGTTAACTTGGGCAAGTCACTTAACCTCAATTGCCCTGCCTTCCGCCCTCCAAAAAGACAACCCCCCGCAAAAAAACAAAGAATCCCTCATTTCCTTCAGATGTCACCTAAAGGGTCCCCTCTTCCAAAAGACCTTTCCTGATGCCCGTAGTTGTTGGCTCCATCCCCCCTGTTGCTTTGTCTTCATTCTATATATTTTGCATTTAATTATCTGTATATGTTGCTTCTCCTCTCTCCCAATAAAAGGTAAGCTCATTGAAGGCAGGATCTATTTCATTTTTGCCTTTGAATTTTACAGCACCTTATGCAAAGCTTTGTACACAGTAGGTGGCTAATAAAACCTTTCTGATCAGTTGGTTTGATATATAACTTAGCTCTGAATGAACTAGTTCTAACTCAGTCCCTGAATATACATCTAGATGTGCATTTGAGTCTAAACTTTTATTCATTGTTAAGAGGAAATGTGTGTTTTAATATCACCTTTAAAAAAACCCAACAACACCATAGCAAGCTGCTTTTAAAAATGTCAGCATAGATGGTACCATTTAAGGCATAGGAATTTAAATAATAAGAAACTATATGTGTGTGTATGTATGTATGTGTGTGTGTATTTCTAAGAAATATTTACAAGTATTTACCATGACACCTAAATGTGGGATGACGCATGAGTTGCTTTCTTCTCTTCTCAAATGATGGGTTAGTCCTTGTTGCTCTGATGCTCTATGTCCTGCATTCTGTTTCCTTCCAATGCTGATGTTCCAGATTCTGCATTCAAAGTTCTCTAATAGCTGACACTCTAGCTTCTGGATTTTGAAATTCCTTCTACTTCTGGTACTCTGTGATGTGTTGTACGATACTTTTGAGTTCCAACATTCTATGTTGTGTTTTCTAAAGTCCCTTCCGGCTCTGGGATTCTTTAATCCCAAACATCTTCAAGGTCTATGGGACAGTCATTATTTGGGATTCTCCTGCAGGTTGCCTTCAGATCCAGCAGATGGCACAAGAAAATGTCTTACCCTCTGAAACAATTTTGGGTCTGTCCATAAAGGTAAAAATTCAGGGAGGAAGAGAAAAGAGGAAGAGGAAGAGATGATGAACACTCCCTCTCTATCCTGAGTTTTGTCTCACTTTTTTCAGTCACAGTTCCTGTCACTTTAGAGAAGGGAGCATGGGACTGTCCCTTTCTGGACGCAAACTCTATTTGTTCAGGGATCAAGGATCAGAAATCATCTTCTGAGTCCTGAACAATGAATGCATCTTATACAGAACATCCTCACAACTCAAGCTAAGCTGCATGCCTTAGAGCTTAAGTTTTAGAAGAGTTGTTGACCTGTAGCAGTGGAGGGAGTTTTTACCTTGAGAGCTCCCTAAATAGGTGAAATCACAGGCTTAGACCCCAAAATAGATCTCATATTGCCTGATTATGGAAGATTCATTTTTCCAAATGTAGAATTCTCACTTTGATCCCTCCAGTGCTTTACCAAGAATGGTATATTTGTTACTTACTCGGTGAACCATATTTATTTAATTTAAAAAGGGAGGGCTGGGAGTGATCTATTGGGAACAGAGTAATTTTTCTGGTTTCACAATCTACACTATTTATGAGGGAGCTTCACTTTTGAAACCTATTAGAGTCTGGCGCTGGCCAGCTCGCCTCTTCCCCTCCCAGGAGGCGATTACTATCCCTCCCAAATAACAATCCAAGGCCAATATCGGATGTGGTCAAAGGAGCAGTTGCAGCCTCATTCTCCAAACTAGCCTCCTTAATTGCTTCCACCACTTCCTTTCTGAGGCTGTGGGCTTCTGAGTTCAACTAGATCCTGTGGTTAATGAAAGCCTGGTCTCTTCTCTTCGAGGCCAGGAGGGACCCAAGAGCCGCCCTTGACTGGATTCCAACGGGACCACTGGAGAGCTTCCTAAAGCCAAGTTCAAGTTCTTTCATTCACAATTTGGTTAGGAAGTATCTGTGATATAATGTGTTTTCCCTGGTGACCCAACTCGTAGGATCATAAATTTGGAGCTAGGGGGGTCCCTAAAGGTCAGCTAGTCCAACTCTTTCATTTTAGAGGTGAAGAAACAGTCCCAGAGAAGCTAGAGGACTTGCCCAAGGTGACAGGTACTGCTTGTCAGATGAATAAACTTGGGTCCTTCCTTTCACTCCAAAGTCCTTTAACAAGAGAAAATGTCAGAAGAAGGAAAGCTTGTCTTTTTAAAATCTACCTTCCTAGAATGATGATACCTGAATGCTGAAATTCAATTCAACTCAACAAATATTTATGAAGTACCTCCAATGGGCCAGGCACTGAGGATACAGACACAGAAAAATGTAACAGTCCTTGCCTTCAAGGAAATTACGGTCTACTGGGAGAAGAACACACACAATATGTTTGGGGCTGAACTGGAGAGCCTTCCATGGAGCTAGGCATGTACTCAGGTTCCTACCAGTGAGACAGTCCTGGTTCAGAAATAATTTTGTTGCCCATGAGAAAATAATAACACCCGGGAAGATTAAGAAAGGTCTCATGTCAGAGGCAGCATGGGAGCTAAGCCTTGAAAAAGCTCAGGATTCAAGATGTAGAGAGAAAGAGGGAGGGCAACGGACTTTGGACCAGCTGTTCCCCATACATTGTTTTCATCTCTCACTTCTGATAGATCTGAATGGGTGGGTCGCCATGTCTGGTGCACACTACCTCCTGGTTTCTGCCAGATCCAAAACTGTGATTTTCTCATATGCCTCTTAGAATCAGTCAACTAGTCAAGGAGCTTTTATCAAACACCAACTTTGTACCAGGTACATAGTCCTGGGGATAGAGGTACAAAAAAGCTAGCAATTCCTATTGTCAAAGAGCTTACTTTCTAATGGAGAAATCTTTGCTTTTTTCACTTGCCACTTCCCAAAGAAGGGTTTTCTTTGTCCCCCACCTTTCCCACTTGTTAGTGATGCCCCTTTCTTGAAAGCATTTAATATAGTTGTGTATACTTATCTTTGATATTTCTTCATCTCCTTATAGGATGTCTCAGCCCTCAGGGGTCTGGAAGTGCCTGGAAATTACAGGACATTTAGTAAACACTTGTTGGATTAAATTGAATTGAATTGAATTATGTTGGCTTTCCCTATTCTATTCACTTCTGTATATTGCCTTATGACTTTTTTGAGTTGTGGTGGCTAAAAAAAGTCATCAGCCTGTGGCCCAGCTGGAAGTCATTTTGCAAAACTTAACCAGGCTGGTTTTGGGGGAATGGACAGTGTGTCCACCAGTCACCTAAGAGAAATTATCAATACAAATTATTGTATTTGTTTTGGAAGTATTGAGGAGGATTGGAAAAGTCCATTAGATAAATCAATAACAAGGATAATTAAGGCCTGATGATACCTTCAGTATCAAATACAAAATCCTCAGTCAAATACAAGATGCCAAAATTGCTTGACATTCAAAGCCCTTTGTACCCTAGCCCCTGCTACCTTTCCAGTTTTCTTATACTTTAAGCCTTGACACATACTTGATCCAGTGTCAGTGACCTCCTGGCTGTTCTATGAACAAGACCCTCTGTCTCTCAGTTCCAGGCATTCTCTCTGATTCTCCCCTACACTTGGAACACTGTACCTTCTCATGTCTGCCTTCCCTAGCTTCCCTTAAGTCTCAATTAAAATCCCATCTTTCACAATAAATCCTTCCCAACCCCTCTTCATTCTGGTGTCTTCTCTCTTTTCATTATTTTCTATTTATTTCAAATTTAGCCTTTTTTGTACTTATTTTCTCTTAAACTGTAAGCTCCCTGAGGGCAGGGGCCTCTTTTTTTACTAGTACTTAACACAGTGTCCCACATATTGTGCTTAATAAAATACTTATGAACTAAACTGACTGACTACACTGGGTGCCTGGATAGGTAACACTGGAGGCAGGGCTTAGGGGTGGGGATGATTCTGTTTAGAAAGAGCACTGAAGGGGCGGCTAAGTGGTACAGTGAGTAGAGCAGCAGCCCTGGAGTCAGGAGGACCTGAGTTCAAATGTGGCCTCAGACACTTGACACGTTACTAGCTGTGTGACTTTGGGCAAGTCACTTAACCCCAACTGCCCTCCAAGAAGGAAAAAAAAGAAAAAGAAGAAAGAAAGCTGGAAGTAGAGTTTCTAGTCCTTCCTGGCTCTGAAGCTGATTTTAACCAAGAGGAAGAAGATGGGACTTTAAAATGGGGGAATGGAAAATAGTCAATGGTATATACAAAGAAACCAGTCTGGCCAGAGCTGAGCATTTA
The DNA here is from genome assembly GCA_028646575.1 of Pseudocheirus occidentalis. NCBI lineage: Eukaryota > Metazoa > Chordata > Mammalia > Diprotodontia > Pseudocheiridae > Pseudocheirus > Pseudocheirus occidentalis. Next base: position 19,327,243 of record CM053598.1, read on the forward strand.
CATAGGGGAACCAGGGGAGATGGAATTGGGAACAAATTGCTAAAATAATCTGGCTAAGAAACTTAAGCATTTTCTTTCTCTGTTATATCAAAATCTCTCCCCTTATTAAAGGACCATAAATCCTAGCTCATGGGATTATGGATTTAAAATTGGTAGGGGTCTTAAAGTCCACTGAATCTAACCCCCTCATTTTACCCAGGAGAAGAATGAGACCAACAAAGCTTAAATGACTTGCCTGGGGTCATAGAGCTAATAAATGCTCGAGGGAGGTTTCAAACTTGTATCTTCCTTAATCCAAATTGGGTACTCTATCCATTACAGCGCTTTGCCTTTCTGGGATGAGTCTTTCACTGTTCCTCTCCTAGCCACTTTGCTTTTCATCTTAGCATTCATTCCCTTTCCTTCCACAAACATTTATTAAGCACCTATTACATTCTAGTCACTGTGTTAAGTTCTGGGGAGAGCTAACCTTTCACATCCCCAGTGAATTTTGTCTCCTCTAAATGATGTGGGAGGTGGTGCCTAAACTCTTCTTCACTAAGGTTCTACTTATATATCTTCTCAGGGCTCGAAGTGATCCTAGGTTCTTGAAGGAAATAAGAGGGTCAATGAAGCTCATCATTCCTCCTGGAAGCAGCTTGGCACAGTGGAATAATTACAGGACTGGTGACTTTTCTCCCAGAGACTAGGGTGGTCTAGTCCTAACTTAGCTCGTACTGGTATATCTTGGTGATTTAGTGGGACCCATGCTGGATTTGGAGACAGAGGACCCAAATTCATTCCCACCTCTCTTTGCCTGTGTAACCTTGGTCAACTCATTTGATTCTCCTGAGGCCTCAGTTTCTCCATCTGCAAAATGGGAGAACTGAACCAAACAGGTTTTGAGGTTCCTTCAGCTCTAAATGTGTATTTGAAAGTCTCTTTCCTTCTCCTTAGTTTGAGGGGCATATTCAAAGAGTTCAACTGTAACGATCTCTTAGACCATTTCTAGCTCTGAAATGTTAATTTTTTTAAGTCACAGCACCAGAGTTTCTTGAGAGGGATGTACAGAAGCTACAACTGTACATTACCCAGAGGCATATGTTTTACAAGCAACAAGGTTGTCTGAGGGTAATGATAAAAACAACACAAACTATAGTCGTGTTTGGGGGATTTACGAAGGAGCTTTAGAAATCTTTTTTCCCATGTATACATTAATTGCCAACTTCTTTTTGCATTATTTCTCAGATTTCTTTACAGCCAAATCTGAAAACCATAAATTAATCATCTGCATTAGGCAATAAACCAGCAGGTTCTGTTGAGCCTGTGCCAAGAAGCTCCCTCCTAAAGGATGAAGATTTGAAAGCAGCTGCAATAAGCCCATACATCGGAATATGATGATGGATGGAGCTTGGAAGCTTCCCTTCTTCTTTATTCATCCTTCGGGGAAAGTTCAGCCAATCCTGTGAGAAGCATTTGGAAAGACGACTCTGAGTGTGTCAGGTGTCTGTGGGAGTCTCTTCTCTTCCTTAGCCAGAATTCAGATCAGAAGCCAACAGGAAAGACCAATTCAGGAGTCATTGAGGAGATGGCCAGCCAGATCCTCTCTGGTTTTAGCCACTTAATCAGCAAAGGCACAAGTAATTACCATGAATTCATTACAATTCTGTAGAGAGGTGATGTCCAAAGAATTCCCTTTCCACTGAGGGAAACTGTTCTGACCTGAAGCATTGTGGGAATGTGGAGTCCATCTTTGTCTTCTCTTTTGTCCCTTTACCCCTCCCAATATCCAATGACAGATAGCACGTGGTTCTATGGATTAAGCCTCTATATAATTAGAACATTTTCCCAAGTGGTTAGGATGACCTCTTTCGCTCTCTCCCCCTTCCTTCCTTCCTTCCTTCCTTCCTTCCTTCCTTCCTTCCTTCCTTCCTTCCTCCCTTTCTCCCTCCTGCTTTCTTTCTTTACCCTTTCTTTCTGCTTTTCCTTCCTTTCTCATTTCTTCCTCCCTCACTCACTCTTTTTTCTCTCTTTTCTTTTTCTTCCTTATTTCTCTCCTTCCTTCCTCCCCTTCTTTTTTCTTTTTTCATTTTCCTTTCATTTTCTTTCTTTTTTCCTTTCTCTTTTTCTTCCTTCTTTCCTTTCTTCCTCCTGCTTTCTTTCTCAATCCCTTCTCTCTTTCTACTTCTTCCTCCCTTTCTCTCTTTATTCCTTCTTCCCTCCCTCACTCTTTTTACTCTTTCTTTCTTTCTTTCTTTCTTTCTTTCTTTCTTTCTTTCTTTGTTTCTTTCCTTTTCCTTCCTTCCTCTATAATGGCAGGTGGCATGTTGAAGAAGAGAGCTATTCCCTTGAGTTACCCAGTGTATTGGAGAGGTGGCAAAAGAATGAAAGGGAATATAGGAACAAGATGAAACAAAATTGATGAATGAGATCTTTTTACCTTAGAGGGGTCTCCCTTCCAACTGGTTTTGACTTGCCTACTGCAATGACCTACGGCATTTCCGCTCTCAGGTATGACCACTCCAAGTCTGACAATTGTATTCTCCTGTGTTTGTGGTATGGCCCATGAATCAAACGGATTCATTCTTGAATGTAACTGGCAAGGTTTCATGGTGCACGTTGAGAGCATGAATGACCACTTTGTTCTCTGAATGACTTGGGTTTAATGACTTCTGATGTCAATGCATTTTGCCCAGGGTAAAACTTGATGTATGAATTATTCACTGCTGGATGGAATGAATGGGACCATGTTTGCATACAGAAAGTGAGCTATGGTTATCAGACCTGCTGGGACATAGCTGATATTGACAAAGAACAATGGTTAACTTGGAGTGTGCCCTCCAGGCTCAGTCATTCCAGTTAGAGCTTCATAGAGAGCATGGCCCCACTTGTCCCACATGGCAAGATAGAATTTCGAAGTTAATGGGCCCTTTCGCTTTGGAGGCTATAACTAAAATGTGGTGATTGAAGTGGGTTATTAAAATTCCCTTGTCTCTGGCTAATACTTTCTGAAGCAAACAATAAATAAAATATAGTTACATAAAAAAATACATTACCAATAATGTTTGTCGTGTGAGAAATAGCATAAAAGACATTATCAAAAATGTGTAGGACTAGAAAAAAGAAGTAGGCTGACCTTATATCAAGAGTGAGGGAAAACAGAGGGCCAGTGAATATACGTAATAGCAAAGAAACTAGAAGAAGGCCTTGGCCATGTTGGGTGGATCCTCTGTGGAAGATATATAGGGGCAACAAGAATTGTACAGGATATAGGATGTGGAGACATGGTTGGCTTGGGAGCTGCATCAGGAGAAGGCATCTCTGCCCTGATGAGAACTATCAAATTATTGATGGATAAAAAGTTAATGGGGGTGGCTAGGTGGTGCAGTGACTAGAGAACCGGCCCTGGAGTCAGGGGGACCTGAGTTCAAATCCGGCCTCAGACACTTAACACAAAAACTAGCCATGTGACCTTGGGCAAGTCACTTAACCCCAATTGCCCTCCAAAAAGCAAAAAGAAAAAAAATTTTAAAAAAAAGTTAATGGAGTGGTGAGTCTCTGTTTCATAGTAGAATCTTGCTGCCAATCTGAGAGTTGGATTTTGGTGATGGTGAAATAATGGGAAATAATTCTGGAATGGAATTTTGGATGAGAAACATGGTGCTCTCACTACGTGCCATACTGTTACCATACTGATTCAGATAAGAAGAAAGTGAACTAGTCCAACTCCTACTTAGGAAGATATGACATGGATATAAGTCAGTATTCACTGCAATGGAAAATTTGCTGGGTTTAGAGTTGGAGAAGCTGGCTTCAAATACTAGTTCTCTTCTCTTGATTTGAGGTCAAGTGTTTAACCTTTTGGTTCTTCTCTTTACACATCTGTACAATGAGAGGGTTTGGACTCAATAACCTCTAAAGACCCTTTTGGTTCTAAATTGTTGGTCTACTGATCTTGGTAAGAGTTTCCCAGACTAGCTGAAATGCTGTTGGCTTAATAAGAACCATTTGTAATCGGGAGAGACATTTAATGCAATTTAGTGGGCGCTGATAAATGAACCTCCAAGTTGACTTACACATAATAGTGGCTCATTAATCTTGACTTTGAATTTCTCCACTGTATTTTCATTATAACCATTTATGAAGTTGCTAGTGACATGATGAAATGATTGGCATCTACCCTCTCATTTTGTTTGTCTCAAAACTTTCTACAATTCCCTCAGTTGACTTAGCATGATGTGACAAATATCCCAAAATTGAAACTGAGTTTTAACTTGATTACAATTTGGGCCTTTCAATGCTTGGTAGAGGCCACCCAGCACACTTTTTCAAAAGTAAAATAATAGGAATTAAAGATTTTAGCTTAAAAAGGCCAAGGTCTCCTACTACATCCTGGGCCATCTCTAGTCATCCTGGTCTGTATCTGGCCACTGGACCCAGATCACTCCAGAGGAGAAATCAAGGCTGGTGACTTGGCACAGCCTTCCCTCAGCTAAATCCAATTCACTTGCATGCCATGACATCACATCCCTGATGTCATGGTCCTCTGTGAGAAACAAGGCCAAACCACAACTATAGGAATTAAACTAAGATGGGTGGTTGAGCCTTGACCCTTCCTAAGACTATCCAATCCAATCCAATCCAATCCAATCCAGTCCAATCCAATCCAAGAAACACTTACTAAGCATCTACTGTGTGAGAGACACTGAAGATACAAAGGCAAACAAAAACATCAATGCCTGCAATTGAACAGTTTACATTCTACTGGAGGGATATAGTGTATAAATGGCAAGGGTTTCTTTGAAACCAGATATGGGATTTTACTGGTGCAGGGAACACTCTACAAATGTGGATTGGCAAGTGTTCTGACTTTTTAGCATCTCGTAAGGTTTCCTGGGTCATTAAAAGTTGAAGTGACTTTGCCTAGGATGATACAACCAGTACATGTCAGAGTAGGACCTGAACTTCCTGAATCTGAGTCCAGCTCTCTCTCCATCATGCCTAAATATGTGTATGTATGTGATGGCAGGAAGGAGGAAAAAGAACCATGGGGATTAGGAAAGGCTCCCTGTAAGAAGTGACTTATAAAATGAACCTTAAAGAAAACTAAAGATTCCACTTGGCAAAGAGGTAAGTGGGAAATACAATTTAGGCAGAAGAGATTTGGGAGATGGAGGACTGAGGTCCTAGGCCAATGTGACCAAGATTGTTCTCTGCCCAATGCTGCACAGAGTCCTGCCGACTGATTTCAGGGCTGAAGTTTAAACTCCTTTGTTCATCTCCCGCATGCAAATTCCAGGGCCAACTTGGCTTAGATAGTAAACTCAGTAGGCTCTTGAGAACACTTGTCTGTTCACTGTCCGTCCTCAGCCAAGCCAAGCAGTAGCTTGAAGACCAATTGAAGGATTCCCAATTGACTCTGTCTGGCCTGAAGTGTTGCTTCCTGTCAATGAGCAAAATCAATAATGAGTCACTCATGGGTTTTTTTTTTTGAGAATTCCTAAAAGGCATTGCATTTGAGCTGGGGGGAGGAGAGGGCCCTCAACCTATTCTGATCCTTTTCTTTGCCCTAAACAACATTGTTGTGGTTCCCCGCATTTTAATGAGGTCATTGAACTTACTGTCTGCTAGCTAAGACTCACTTCTTGTCATTCTCCTCTTCCTCCCCCATCACAGCTATTTACACCATCTATGGAAAGGGTTGCAAGATTGCGAGGGGCGTCCAAGCATGTACATTGTTAGTTCTATAGAGTGTGAAATTATCAGCCCTGTATGTATACTGCAGGAATCATCTTTCATTGTTGTTTGGCAAGAGGTCACAATCTTGGCCTCAGGTAAGAGATGAGGAAATACATCTCTATCCTTTCAGTGAAGAGTCGGGAACTATGGGATATAAATTGTTTCCTACACTGTCATGTGTGAAGGACACACCATCTTGTTTTATTTAACGTTTTTCTTGGTTACAAGGAAGATTACATTGGGGTGGGAGGTAGTGTAAGGAGGGAGATATACCCAGAAAATTATTGTAATTTTTTAAAAAGTCATCATAAACACTTTTTAAAGAATCACTGGATTTTGGAATTGGAAAGGATATCAACAGCCACTTCTCTAGTGGACCCATCACCAAAAGTAATAGCTCCCATGACACCCCTGACAAATGGTCTTGGGGTCTCTGCTGGAAGGCCTCCAAGGAGAAGGAAGATATTGGCTCGGGAGCAGACCATTTCACTCTGGGGCATCTCAAAGTGCTAGTGATGGGGTTATGGGATTTGGAGTGAACTCCTAAAAGGAAAAGAACATGTCTTTGAACACAACCCAGCCTCTCAACTTTCCCACACATTTCTACCTAAATACTCAATAATTCTTTTAACTGCCCTTTCATTGTGGCTCTGTGACCCAACCCAGACCACTTAACCCCTTTCTTTGTCTGCACCTGGACCACTCCAGGCTGTTTACCACTTCTTAATCCCATCCACATCTGCTCATAGTCTTTTCTTGTATATAAGTACCAATCTTAGACTCACGAGAAACTCTGCCTGTCCCTATTGACCATACAATAGCACAGATTTACTAAGAATCTTGCCTTCCTAACCAGTGTTGTAAGAAAACCTTGGTACCCTGACTGAAAGAAGGCTTGAGTGGTTTAATTCTTTCAAGGCAGACCTCCTGTACTCTTGCATTTGGGGGTTCATAGCACCCCAAAACACAACACTAGGAAGTGTTTTCTGATGTCATACAGTGGCTTCTAGGACCAAACACAACAAATCTAAGGCCTCTACCACATGACATCTCTTAAGATCCCTTAAGAAACCTGCTATGCCTTCCCTGAGTCTTCTCTTCGCAAGAGTAGACATGACCAGTTCCCTTAGGAAATCTTATGAAATAGAGTCAAGGCCCTTCACTACCTTGGTTGCCCTCCCTCTGCACATTCTCCAGCTACTCATTATCTTTATGAAACAGTGGCTCCTAGAACAGAATACAATTCTCTAGATGTGAAAATGCTGAGGGCCACTCAGTCAGTCATGGTCAATAGTCAGTCAACAATTATTTATAAAGTGCCTACTATGTGTGAAGTATTGTACTAAACACTGTCACCTCTTTACTCCTGGAGGCCATGTTTCCTCTTAGTGCAGCCTTAGGTCACATGAGCTTTTCAGACAACCAAGAAGAAAAGAAGTTATCAAGTCTCAGAGGCGTCCAAATTGTTGGTGACCCTAAGGGTAATACATGAGCTGTATAAACAGGCTTCAGGCATATCACCAATAATTTATACTTGAGTATGTGTGAAGGGCCATAAATGACCAGAAAAGGAATATGGCTACTCAGATCAGAAGGGTAAATGATAAGAGATGGACAGCCCTGGCTGCACAGTATCCATAAAAAAGGTCTTTCCTGATCCCACTGGCTGCATACCTCCCCTCACCCCAAATGGCACTGGATTTGTTTTGTATATAAATTTTAATCTGTGTATATGCATGTGTTGCTGAATAACCCCACCCTACACCCACACAGAATACAGGCTTCTGAGGAGCAAGGACTATGTCTTTTTAGTCACAGTGTCTTCAGCACTTAACAGAGTGCTTAGCACACAGTAGGTGTTTAATAAATGTTTGTTAATTGAATAAATCCTCAATGGAAAGACATGGACAAGAATTGCATGTTATGAGAAGACATGGTTGACTTGTCATCTATACTAAATGTGTGAGAACCCACATGGTTCACATCTTGACCCATTAAAGTATCATCCAAGAGTTGAGGTAGAAAAGAATGTAGTCCTAGAAGAGAAAAGGACAGGAAAGGTAATCTAATCCAAGTTTCAAGTTTTTTTTTATTTTAAAAATGAAGAAATGAAGGCACAGGCTTGTTAATTCTCTTACTGAAAGTCACAGAGCAAGCTCATGGGAGAGTTGGGACTAGAATCCACCTCTCCTGGCTTGTCATAAGATCACTGACCTAGATATGAAAGAGCCCAGAGAGGTTGTTGAATATAATCCCTCTATTTTACATATGAGAAGCAAGAAAGGTTAAGTATCTTGCCCAGAATCTGACAAGAAAGTATCTGAGAGGAGATCTGAACCCAGATCTTCTTGACTCCAAGTCCAATGGCCCAGCCACTGCAGCACTTCTACTTACCACATCACACTGATACCCAAATGCAGGCTGTCTTGAATGGAAAATTTAGGAGAAATTTCAAGATAAATAAAAATCATTAGAAGAAATCTGGAAGGAATCATCAGAACCCATGAAAATTGGGGAGCTGAGATGGAGGACAATGGATGATTTTCTTCATTACTATTTTCACTTGAAGGTTAAGATTTGGGAAAAGAAAAGTGTATGTTGGAAGTGAGCAGCTCACTACAAAAATGTCATCCAAGAACTTGGGATCATGGGTCAATATGGAATGTCATGCTGTGGAACACCAATCGATGACTACTGATGTCTCAGAAATATGCATTGGTCAATGTTAATGATCTGAGAAAAAGAGATTTGAATGGAAAATGTAAAAAGAGGAAGGAAAATCATAAATGTAAATCTGGGCAAATGGGAATGAAAAAATGGGATGTGAATAGCTGAAGGGTCTGGGATATTGACAGCTTGGGAAATCTCCTGGCACGGGACCTCCTTCCTCCAATGCATCTGTGATTTACTAAGTCCCTGGGAACCTCTTGAGGTACATAAATGTCAAGTGTCTTGGCCATAGTCCTACCACTAGTAAATATCAGAAGCCATTAAAAGAATAACGTTGTAAATCAGAGAAGCAAATAAACCAGAAAGGCAGAAATACTATTTACCATCTCAGATATCTAGACTTGCCAATATATAGACTCAGTCAGTCAATAAACACTCATTAAATGCTTCCTGTGCACCAGTCACTATGCTAAGCTCTGGAGATAGAAACTCAGCCTAGAGGGAGAGGCAGCATAAAAACAACTATGCATAAGCAAGACAATAAAGTGAAGGGAAGACTTAAATTCAAAAGCTTATAAGTAATCCCCAGATTTGATTCAATAGAGCTCATGAAAGGAATGTTCCAATGGAAAGTGAGGACTTGTTTAACAGAGAGAACGTGTCTTGACTTCAATGTAATTGAATTGAAGGGACCCCAGAATAGCACTATATGCCAGGAAGATATATAAATGTAGGAATCTGTGATTCTAAGGGTAAAAGCATGATAGTCCCTAAATAAGGACAAAAGGGGCAGCTAGGTGTCACAGTGAATAGAGCACTGGCCTTGGAGTCAGGAGGACCTGAGTTCAAATCTGGCCTCAGACACTTAACACTTACAAGCCTTGTGACCTTGGGCAAATCATTTAATCTCAATTGCCCTGCCTTCCCCCCCTGTGAAAATAAATGAATTAATGAACAAACGAATGAATGAATGAATAAGGACAAAAGCAGAGAGAAACCAGAGTAACATCCTTATAAAGTTATGATACAAACTGCTAGACCCGATGGAGAAACTAGATGATAAGTTTTGATAGTGATCACAAAATGGTAGATATTTAAGAGAGAGTAAATGGAAGATCCCAACTTTCCAAATCTGCTGGTAGAGCTTATCTTCTAATTCACTAATTAGGTAGCATTTGATGAAATCTTGCTTTGTCACTTCAGTAAAACAAGAGAAATTGTTAATGTAGACCAACTTGAACTAGTGAGGAGGGATTTTGGATACAATGGGAACCTAGATGAACAGTAATCAAACTGAAGTCCTGTTGGTCAAAAAGGGAACCCTTGGCATATTCTCACAACTATCCTAGACTTTAGCAAAACAGCCATCAACTGGTCTGGACTGAGTACTTATCACCTAAGAGGAAAGATGCTTAAGCAACACAGGAGGTTCCCTATTGCACCAACTACACCTTTGAGAATTGTGCAACTTTGAAGAAGACTCTCACATAAATGGATATCCACATTATGGATCTCAAGCTAGAAGGGATCTTAGAAGTCATCCCATCCAACCCCTTAATGTTACAGACAAGGAAACTAAGGCCAAGGAAGGTGACATGACTTGCTTAGGTTACACAACCCAGAAGTGTCTTAGGTAGAATTAGAACTCAAGTACTGTGACTCCCAGCATGCTTTGCATTATGCTGTATATGGAGGGTTATTTGAAAATTAATGAACTACTTTGCCAGTTGCTTGTCTCCTTTTTCCATGCTCTCTTGAGCCTCTATTGGACTTTGGTTTGGGTCTGCTGACTAATTTTCTGATTTTATCCCCAGATCCTTTCCCCAGATCCTTCCCACATTCCAGCTTCCCTGACACATCTGGAATTCTGGCTTATCTTTCCTGAGTAAAGTTTTCTCAATTCCCCCTCAGTCATCTTCACTTGGCTCCCTCTCAGTAGTTCAACCAACCTGACATGCTGCAACCCCAGTTTACTTCTCTGACATTTCCTACTTCTTCTTTGCCAGTGTCTCTATCCTGATCATGCCCTAGTTCTGCCACAAATCTCCCCAGCAAGTCCCCTGTGATCTCCCCAGTTTGCCAAGAGCTGATCCTTAGGGACAAAATTCCTTAGATTGGCTACAGATGGAGCTCCCTTCTGATTTCAGACTTGGAATGTACAAAACTCGTTCATGTAACCAAGGATGATGTGAATGACACAAATGTGTACGACTGAGATTAAAGTCCAGAATGATCTAAAACTTATAAAAAATGCTAAAGACAATAGTATCTCTTACACACAAAGGCATGCGCGCATGTGTACACATGCACACACACACACACACACACACACACACACGGGAGAGGACAAGAAAAGTCAAAGGAAGATAATAGACTTACCACTTGGGAAGCAGACAAGACAAGGTTAATAAATGACAGAGAGAAAGTAGGACTATTGGATCTAGGGCATATAAAGGTCATGTCTCAGGGTACTGAATGAATTAACTCCCAAGTATGATTCTTGAATTCTGGTCAATGATCTTTGAGATACAGTGAATAGAGAGTCATAGCAATGTCAGAACCAGATATGGGTAAATGTCATCTTGATTTTCAAATGGGAAATAAGATGGATTGTCTAGAGACTACAGGCATTTAAACAGAGTATTGTATTGATTGTGGGCATTTAGAAAAGGAATCATTTATCACTGAGTGCCAACAGATTACTAAGAACAAGGCATACTAAGTTAACCACATTTCCTTATTTTCTTTAAACCTGTCCAAAAATATAAATACTGATTTTATTAATGAGTGTCTTCCAAAATGACATTTTAACATCATCAAACAGCTTTGGTTGTATACCTTGTAGTATTTGAGATTGTTTGTTTCAAAGGGGTTATTAACTGAGTTTTGAAATAGAAATGGAAAAACAAACCCTTTAATACATTAATCCAGTTTTTACTTAAGTGAAATTTTCATCCCTCTTTTATAGAGCATGGAAGCAAGAGAAAAGCACGTTTCTTTCTTCTTTCTTTCTTTCTTTCTTTCTTTCTTTCTTTCTTTCTTTCTTCCTTCCTTCCTTCCTTCCTTTCCTTCCTTCCTTTCCTTCCTTCCTTCCTTCCTTCCTTCCTTCCTTCCTTCCTTCCTTCTCTCTCTCTCTCTCTCTCTCTCTCTCTCTCTCTCTCTCTCTCTCTCTCTCTCTTTCTCACTCTCACTCTCACTCTCACTCTCACAATTACTATGATAAAACAGATAAAATCAGAGAAACCTGGGAGGGCTTATATAGGCATATACAGAGTGAAGTGAGTTGAACCAGGAGTATTATTTATACTGTGAATACATTACTATAAAGGGGAAAAAAAACTTTGAAAAACATTGTAATTTTGATCAGTGTAATGACCACACATGAGTCTATAAGACTGATGATGAATCATGTTTCCTGCTCCTTGACAAAACAGCAGACTAAAAATATACGTACATTTTCAGCACATTCAGTTAACTTTTTCCTTCCTAATTGTAGCTGCATTGATTTTGTTTGTACCAAAACTTTTCAATTTTCTATGATAAAAATTGCAAATAAATTTTATTAATTTATTTAATCAAAATGATCCATTTTATCTTCTGTGATTCTCTTTCTTCCTCATCTCACTATAAATTCTTCCCCTATCCACAGTTGTCAAAAGTATTTTCTTGTTTGCTTCTCTAATTTTTTTTGTATGACCCGATCTTTTGTATCTAAGTGACATACACGCTTGGAGTCTATTACAATCCATGGTGTGAGATCATAACTTCTGCCAGGCTGTTTTCCAATTTTCCCAATAGCTTTTGTCAAGCAAACCCTAATCCTAGTAGTTATAGTTTGGGGATTACTGAACTCTGTGCTATAATTTTCATTTGCTTTGGTATATTATCTACCTCATCTGTTCCACTGATTGACTGCTACTTTTTTAGCCAGTTTTGGTAATGTACTATGGTTTGAGATCTAGCATGGCTAGGCCCCTTTCCTTCTCAGTTTTTTTTCATTATTTCCTTGAGATTCTTGACGTTTTGTTCCTCTGGATGAATTTCATTTTTAAAAAAATAACTGCTTTTAGTAGTTGAAGGAAGTTTAATTCATCTTCTATAGGCTCCCTGAAAGTATCTTGGAGACAATACCAGTAATAGATAAGACAAGAGGAATGATGAGCACCTCATCCTAATACAATGTGGTTTTGATGCTTTTTCTGATATGATTCAATATTGTAAAAGCTTTTCACTCCACTTAGCTTGGAGATTATGAGTACTTAGTATGGCAGAATCTATTAAAAATGTCCCAAAGCCTTTATAGCCCTGGAAGGTGGGGACTACAGGTTTTATCATCACCATTTTACCAATAAGGGAAGTGAGGCTGAGATCACCGAAGTCATGTCAACAAGCATTTATGAAGCACCCACTATATGCCAGGTATTCATGCTAAGTGCTGGGGATACAATGATCATCTACCCTGAGGGAGGGCAGGGACTGTTTTTGGCCTCTTAAGAGCATGCATCCCCATGCTCTTAGCACAGTGCCCTGCATATGGCAAGTGCTTAATTGGGGTGATTTGGAATTAGAGAACCTGGGCATAACTCATAGTAGGGCTGTTACAAGGATCAGAGAGCATTTTGCAAACATTTAAGAGCCACATAAATTTCAGCTACTAACACTGGGAAATAACTGAATCTTCAAAAAGAGAGTATGGCTCAGGGGCTAGAAAACCAGCCTCGGAGTCCAGACCCAGGAGTCTGACTTCCGCCTGGAGCACATACCAGCTGGATTAGTCTCCTTCAGATCACTTAACCTCTCAGCATCCTGGGCTAGTCTCCAAATCTCAATGTTCTCATTCAGCTGCTGATGTACATTGGTGGAGGGACTTTCCTCCCCACGGGAACTCCCTCCATGGATGAAATCACAGGCTGGGCCCAAACACCCCCACAGCAGACCAGTATTCATGCCTGACTGGTTCCCCCTGAGTCAGGTCTAGTTGGCAGAGTAAAGATCTTGCCACTGGCGTGGTTTTCTCTTGCCCAAATCACTTTTGGGTAACATATTACAAGGGAAGTAGGGATTATAAAGCAAGACTTTGACCTTCCTTGGATTTGGACCCTTCACCCATTACTTCCCAGGGTTGTTGTAATAAAAGAACTGTCAATGTGAAAGTGTTCTAGAAAAGGTAGGGATTCCTAATTTTACTCAGAGCTGTGAGGAGTGTAAAGCTTGAGGCTGGAAGGGACTTATCAGTCTGTGAGTCCAACCTTCTTATTTTACAGAGGAGGAGGCTGAGGCCCAGACAGATAAGATAACTGGGCCAGGATCCCACAAGTGGCAGAGCTCAAATTTGGACCCAAGGCCTCTGGTTCCCAATCTAGGGGGAACCTCACATGAACTCACCTCCTCAGAGATGGAAGGGGCCTTACATGGAGGGCACCTAGTCTAACTTTATTTCACAGAAGAGATGATGGAAGCCTATGCAGGTGAAATGTCTTGCCTAGTTTCACACAGGGAGTAAGTAATTGGGGCAGAATTAAAACCTGGGTCATGTAATTCCAAATCAGGACTGAGGCAGAATTCCAACCAGGTCTTATTCTTCTCATAAGTGAAATGAACCAGTTAGACTGGATCTGGAAGGGTCCTGAGAGATCATCCAGACCATTTTTCAGATAGGCCTAGAGACAGAAAGTGACCTCGATGGGGTCAGTGCCAGAGTTGGGATATGAACCCAGGCCCTTGGAACCTTTCTGCTCCACCTTATGGTTTCTAAACTGTTGCTCACCTTGAGAGAAAGCTCATAATACCATAGATTTTGAAGTGGCCTCAGAGGCTCTCAGTGACCCACAGAGATTAAGTGACTCCCCCCCATGTTGCACAGACAGTCATTGGAAGAGACTGGATTTGAACCAGGTTCTCTGACTGCAGTTCTTTCCACTGTACCACACAGTCTCATTAAAGCATTCAAGTCAGGACTGGAATTTTGGTCTTTCTATTCCCGGTCCTGTGTCCTTCCTGCTAGACTGGCTTATTATTTCTTTTACGACTTCCCCTAAGTATTTCAGCTCCCTTCCTTTCTTGATAACTCTCCTCTCATTTGTTCCACTCTGGAAAGTTTCAGCCAGGAACATCTGTTTTGAAGTGCTCTGCTCCTTGTTGGATGACAGTGTTTAAATTAAAAAAAAAAATTCTTGAGTCTACTTGCTTCCTCCTCCCAGATGTTTTACACCAGCCCCCTCCCTTTCTCATTTCAATAATTGTGCAAACCCTGGACAGATCGTCAGCATATTTTTCCCTTTGAGTTGAGCCTCTCGGCTCACACCAAAAATTCAATCCAGGATTCTGCCCAGTCTTTGCAACCTGGTGCCAGAGTGAACAGTATAGACCAGGAGGATGGGCAGGGAGGAAGAACAAATCACCCCTACCTTTTAAAAGATGGATGTATCCTTGAAGTGTCTACCAAAAAGGCCTGCTGTGGAAGAAGGAACTTGAGAGATTCCTTGACTTTTTTGGATGCAATTTTCTAAGAATAACCAGGAAGATGCCAGCTCTTACTACCATGTCTCCTAATTCCACTTTAGGGTAAAAATTGGCTTCTGTTGGAGGGGCAATCACCCCAAACTTCAGGCTTTTTCTTACTGCTATTTTTAGAGTTAGTTTGGGGGCTCTGTATGTTTTCCGTGCTTCCAAGGTGATGTATCCCCAGACTACATCACCTTGGAAGCATGGAAAACTTACAGCTCTCCTGGTCTGTGCTCTGTGGTCTTTACCAGGAAGGTCCCTGATCTCCTTCGGCTGGAAGTGCTGGCTCTCCTTAGTACCCTGGAACTGTGACCAAGTCCCCTGCTCCCCTGTAACTGAAAGCAAGAACTAGTGATCCTCTCTGCCCCAGAACTGCAATGTAGAATCAAGTATGAGTAATGCAACAGGGTCCTGTGTCCAGTGTGAGCCCAGGGTCCCCTGGAATCTCTTTCTGCCCAGTTGTTTCATACCGTTACCATCTTTAGACTGAGAGCTCCCCAAACTGCCACCACCAAGGCCTGCTGTTGGTGTAGAAGACCAAGCATGTGCGCTTCAGCCCCGCATTACCTACCCCCCTGCTCCAATGTTACAGATCTCTCCTGCCAAACTCCTAGGTTGTCTTGCACTGGAAAAATGTCTCACCCTGACCTTTTGTTGGTTCCGACACTCCAGATTTTGATTTGCTGCATTATTTTTAAGTTGTCTGGAGGGAAATGTTGGTGGAGTTCAGCTAATTCCTCATACATCACTCCCCACAAAGAGATACCAGGGAAGCAGATTTAATAAGAGTGGGCAGCTGCTTAGAAATTTGAATTGAGAATAAAGATTTGAAGATGATTCTGAACTGAAAAACTTGCTACCAGAATGCATTAAAGGCAGCTAAGTGGTATAGTAGATAGAGTACTGAACTTGGAGCCACAGAGACCTGGGTTCAAGTCCAGCTTCAGATACTTACTAGCTATATGACCCTGGGCAAGTCACTTCCCTTTTGTCTGCCTCAGTTTCTCCAACTGTAAATGGAGGATAATATCATGGTACCTATCTGCCAGGATTATTGTAAGAAACAAAAGAGATAATACTGCTTAGCACATAGTATAGGTGCTTAATAAATGTTTATTCCCACTGGGAAGCTGGTGGTAATCATGAAAGAAATAGTTTAATTAAGATGAGGGTTTGGTGTTAGAGAAAAGAATGAATTTTAGTTCTGTTTTGGACATGTTGAGTTTGAGAAATCTATCTATGGAACAGTTGGAAATGTGCACTAGACCATGGTGATAGGGGATTGGAATTCAGGAGATTAGAGCTGGATAAAAGAATTTGGAGTCAAATGAATAAAGAGATAACTATTGAATCTGTGGGAGCTGATAACAGTCTCTAGGAGAGTGTATAAAAAGAGTAAAGAAGAGAAGCCAGGACAAAACCTTGGAATGAACCCATGGTTAGGGGAGGAGATAAAACAGATGAGCCAACAAAAGAGACAGAGAAGGATTGGCCAGACAGCAAGGAGGAGGACTCAGAAAGAGAAGGGTCACACATATCCGGGGACAAGAGAGTACCAGGAGGAGAGAGGCTGCTCAACAGTGAAAAATGCTTTAAAAAGGGCACATGTCAAAGGCTGGACAGAACTGAACTCTAGGCCCATCCCTGACACGATCCTTGGCTGACCCAAAAGAAGTACGGCAACTTTCAGCTCAGACATCAGTAGTGGTCACCAAGAATGAGACTACCATATTCCAATTTCAGAAACAATGTAAAGTGGTCAGGAATTAGTTAAGCTATGAACTCAAGAGATTAGCCAGGAAACAGTTAAGTAATACTTTGTGAAATAAGAAATCAGTGAGCATACCCAAACTGAAACCATATCCAAAGCAGAACTCAGTAAACTTAGAGTGAAATCAATCATTAGAGATCAGTGGGAGCGGCTATGTGACTGAGCCTGCACCCCCATGCCTAACCCCATATTCACTCTCCTGGATCCTGTACCTAACTCTTTATTAATCAATACTGAGGTCATCCCATTCACCTGGTCCCTACTTCATAGTTCCTTGAAGATAAAGAATAGATCCCTGTACCTGGATGTCAACTAGTTATAATAATTAATTATAGAAAAGTAACTACTTATACCTGGATACCAATTAGTTTTAGTTACAGATTGTATCTGGATACCAATTTAGTTGTAGTTATAGATTACACTTGGATACCAACTTAGTTATTGATTATGTTGTTAGAAATCCAAAATGGTATAAAAGACCCTGTACTTCTGTGTTACTTCGCTGCTCCTTTAATTGGCATATGGGGGACATCCACCAGCTGGCTGAATTAATTACAATTAAAGCTCCTCAAACTTTTAATTGGATTCTGTGGTCACTTTGTCAAAACTCGATATTTCATTTGACTATTACAAATGGACACAGTTTTTCAACTGAATTCTACACCCATTTATTAAGCAAATGGTCTCTGCCTTTAAGGAATGTGTATATACAAAGAAACACAAGAGAAAAAGTTCATGTCAAAAACAAGTTAGAAGATAAGGGAAGGAGATACTTTTCATAACAATGCATCAGAGAGAGTTCTTGATCAAATAAGGGATAGATATTTTCACCAAAGATAAAATGGGCTGATTTTTGATTATACGAATTGAAAAACTTTTACATGAACAAAATCTGTATTGGTTAGATAAGATTAGAAAGGAGAGAGTTAATTGTGGGGAATCTTTGCAGCAAATTTATTTGATAAAGAGAAATTATGCAGGGAATTGAAGCTATAAAGGAAATTATTTGATGTTAAATAAGGAATTAATACAAATATATACCAACAGGATCTGGTCCCCAATAAACACATAGTCAAAGAAAATGAACAGGCAGTTCTCAAGGGAAGTAAAAAAAAGCTATCAATACCATATGAAAAAGATGTTCCAAATCACTAATGATAATAAAAATGTAAATTATATTAGTTCCACCTTACACCCACCACACTGGCAAGGATGATAAAAAAGGAAAAGGACAGTTGCTGGAAGGGCTGTTGGTGAAGCAGTGAACTGGTCCAATCATTCTGGAAAGCAGTTCTTCAAGTTATTAAACTGTGAATATACCCTTTGACCCAGCAATTACATACTAGCCATATACTCCAAAGATGTCCAAGGAAAAGGACCAACATGTATTCAATGGTTTGTAGTAACACACTTTTTGTTATAGCAAAAAAACTGCAAACAAGCATTGTTTAGATAATGGCTGAACACAATATAATTGCAGAAAGGGCCAGAATCAGAGAAACTTGCAATGACTTTTATGAACTGATGCAGGGTGAAGTGAGGACAACCAGGAAAACAATTTATACAATGACTACAATATAATGGTGAAGTAAAGGAATCAACTTTGAAAGACTTCAGAATTCCCACTCACTACACCCTTCTTTCTTCTATTATTTATTTAAGTCTGTTCAAATGAGTGTTTATTGCATCCATGATACTATCTATCCATCTCATCTTCTGCTACCCCCTTTTCCTTTTGCCTTCAATCTTTGCCAGCTTCAAGGTTTTTCCCCAATGAATCCCATCTTCTCATTATGTGCCCAAAGTATCTAAGGTTCAGCTTCAGTATTTGACCTTCCAGTAAACAGCCTGAATTTCTTTAAGTATTGACTGATTTGATCTCCTTGCTGTCCCAAGGATTCTCAAAAGTCTTCTCCAGCCAAACATTGCTACTGGAAAAACCATAGCTTTAACTACATAGACCTTTGTTGGCAAGATGATGTCTGCTTTCTAGTCTGCTGCCCATATTTGCCATGGCTTTCCTTCCAAGAAGCAAGTGTCTTTTAACTTCATGGCTACAGCTGCCATCTACAGTAATCTTTGAACCCAAGAATATGAGCTCTGACACTGCTTCCTTTTCTTCTCCCTCTATTTGCCAGGAAGTGATGGAACTGGTTGCTACAATCTTAGTTTTTTGGGTGTTAAGCTTCTAGTTATCTATTACACCCTCTTCTTTCATCCTCATGAAGAGGCTTATTCCTCTTCCCTTTCTGCCATCAGAGTAGTATCATCTATATAGCTGAGATTGTTGATATTTCTCCCAGCAACCTTAATTACAGTTTTTGATTCATCCAGCCTGGGATTTCACATGATGTACTCTGCAATCAATAAGGTGACAACATACAGCTTTGCCATTCTTTTCCAATCTTAAACCCTCTCTCTCTCTCTCTCTCTCTCTCTCTCTCTGTCTGTCTCTCTCTCTCTCTCATCTTTGTAACTTCAATGCCTGCTGAAGGGAAGGGCCAGGTACATAATAGGCACTTCTAATCAATGCTTGTTGGTCTATTATTTCTTCCATGTCCCCTGCTTTGCTTCTAAATTCTAATCTTGTTACCAGAGTAACAACCCTGACCTACATCAGAAAGACTCTGGGAAATTATTTTCATCAGAGATTAGGAGAAAAACGGTCAAGGGGGCAGGAATGAAAAGCACTGACCTCTTTGAGTTCATCATCAAGGGCCATGGAGCTCTCTTCAGGGAAAGGGGGTCCTGTGTTGAGGGCAGTTCATACTAGGTGTGATCAGGACAGAGCTAGCTGAAAGGTGGAGAGGGAGAGGGTTGAATCAATTGTGTTGAGATGGGACCCTGATTTCCAAGCAAGATCTTGGTTAGTCTTTTCCTGGTATACATAAAACCTGTGCCTGTTCCTCTGGCTCTGGGCAATGCATGTTTGAATGTTATAGACTATGGGAACTGTTTCTAGAGATAGGAACAGTGATCCTGACACCATATGCAAGAGGTAAGTCCTGGTGATGATGTTAGGTGTCCCTAGGTGTAGCAGACACACCTTCATTCTCAAATATCACCTGCACTGGGAGAAAGAATAGAATATTGACCTGGCTGAGCTCCTAGGATCCTTCTGTCCTGATTGGTGGGTCCACCACTCAGGGCCAGATCTAGCTCCAGACCAGCTTCACTTCACTCCCAGGCCATCTCCTCATCAGCTCCCATGTCTCTGGCCTTTCAACGCTGCTCTTAGAAAGGACCTGTCAACCTGTACCTCTTTGTTGTAGAGATGTGGCCTCTTGGTTGCTCCCTTAACAAGACTCCATCTCCAGATTCCAGGCTTTTTCTCTGGTTGTCCCCAGAGAGAAATTAATATTACACTATTATATTATAACTAATTATTAATTTGGGATCCACCCTTTTCATCATATTTCTGCTAAGACCCAATTCCTGAAAAGGTCAACCAGTCTCTGTAGGACCCAGCCGAGTGATGAGATTACTCCTAGCCCTCAAGGCACATGCTTGTTAACTCCCTAGGGCAGGACCCCACCCAACTGGGAAAACTAATCTGGGCAAGCCTTTGCCTGGGGGAGGAACTCTGTGTCTTTGATTCCCTCCATTAAAGTGTAGGGCAATCCTGATGTAGAAAACTAGCCAGAGAGATCCAGATGGAAATGGCTTCTTCTGCCCAGATGCCTGGAGGCTTCTGAGTCTCAGAATCAAGCCACATTCTCATCAGGAGTGGAAGATTTTTAGCCCACCTCCTCAAATGTCCACTTATCAAGGTTGAGTTTCGCTTGTCAGGGGAGTTTCCCAAAGGCACACACCTAATTTAAGGGTTTTCAGAATCTCCCTTGGGGTCTTTGCTTACCAAGAGAAACCACTAACCATCAATTTATTGATTATTAGCTAGCCTAATTAATAAATGTATTATTTATCTGAAAACTCTGTCTCTTGAGGGTTTTATTCATCATACCCTCATGCCTAAAATTCTCTCTCCTCCTCATCTCTGCCTCCTGGGTTCTCTAGCTTCCTTTAAGATTCAGCTGGGATTTTAATTCCTATGAAACATCTTTTCCTGATCTCCCCTTACTGCTAGTTGCCTTTCCACCACAACTAGCACCAATTCATCTTGTATATATCTAACAGGTATATTCAGTCAGTCCTCAGCCTTCAAGGGATTAATGTTCCTAGGAAAATGGAATGAAAGTTTAAAAATGAGAATGTTGGTACATTGAACCTGTAGGAAATGGGGGTGAGGTTCCCACGACCACCAAAAGCTTCAATCTTTGATTAGAGATTACTGAAAATATACTTTTCTACATACAATTCTTCATAACAAAACATGATTCTAATAATATGCACTTGTCATAACTATGAAATAACCCATAAAACGTGGTACACAAAATACAGCTGATAACACGTAAAACATTTTTTCTTGCAAGTAATTCCCTAAAATTCTATGACCTTTTTTGCTGACATCTCAATTAAAAGAAAAAACATTGATTTCAGGCAATATTCACTTTTCCTAACTCATGAAATCTACAGTACCAGAAATCCTGTACAGCAAATAAAATGCTTAAAACTAAATCATTTTTAACTGGAATCTTCCCTTCTGCTGTGCCACATGGCGCTGTGAGGGCTTTGCTGTACTGTACTACCCGAAACCTCTCTACCTTGGCCACCCTCTGAAAACCAAGGGAGGGGTTGCTGGGACTTTAGTTGCTGCTATGGGAAGATGCGGAGACTGGTGAGGTCTCAACATCGTTTTAGAGCCCAAAGTCCTTGCACAAAACTTGAGTATTAAAGGCAAACAATGAAAATATCTAACAAATGCACAGACAGCTCTTTCCAGGGGTAGATGAACAAGACCAATGAGGCACCTAGGAGGACACCAGCACCCCACAAACTTGTGCATGCATTGTACCTCTCATTTTGTTTTTCTCTATCAGATGGCAAGAAATCTGTGTGGTTGACGGCATGCAAATGGAAATGAAGTTACTGATAAAATCACACTAAATGTTGAAGATTGATTGTGGTTATTGGCATGCAGTCTCCCTGTTAGATTGTGTTATCGAAGGACAAGAACTGTTTTTACCTTTCTTTGTAGCGCTTTGCACAATGCCTAGTATACAATTGGTACTTAATAAATGTTTATTGACTGACTGTGGTTCTGCTCACCAGCCCTATGATGCTTAAAGTTAAATATTCTTAGTTGGCCACCACTTGTCTCTATGTGGTATTTTCTTGATTAGAATGTAAGCTCCTTTAGAACAGAGGTGGTCTTTGCTTCTGTATTTGTATCCCCAACCCAATCAATTAGAACAGGTTTGTTAAGAACCTACTATGTGTTGGACTCTGTGGATAAAAGTACAAAACATGAAGTGATGCCTGTTTGCAAAGAGGCTGCATCTGAATGGGAGAAGGGACAAGTGCTTACAATGTCCTGACCCAGGTGGTTGGTGAGTCAGTCAGTTTCTCAGGGTTTATGAACAGTGCCAGGCACTGTCCTAAGTACTGGACTGGTCTTTACTATCAGAGGATTTAGATCTTAAAAGGATATTTAAGATCATCTAGGACAGTGGATCTCAACCTTCCTAATGCTGTGACTCTCTAATACAGTCCCTCACGTGGTGATGACCCCCAACCATAAAAGTATTCTTGTTGCTACTTCATAACTGTAATTTTGCTGCTGTTATGAATCATAATGTAAATATCTGATACACAGGATGTATTTTTATTGTTACAAATTGAACATAACCCACGTGCTGAGAACTGCAGATCTATGGGGAAAGAAAACAAGAGAATCTGCATTTATGAAGCACCTACTGTGTACCAGGCACTGTCCTACAGATAGGTGCTATTATTATCCCCGTTTTATAGTAGAAGCAACAGAATATAATATACATATATATTTGATATGTCTATATGTATGCGTATGTGTATATGTATATGTATGTGTATACGTATATGTATACTATATGTATATGTACATGCACATGTACATGCATATGCATGTGTATGTGTAATGTATAAGTATGTGTACATGTGCATGTACATGTATTGTATATGTATGCGTATATGTACATGTACGTGTATGCGTGTGTGTATGTGTATATGTATTGCATGAGTATATGTATGTGTACATGTGCTTGTACGTGTATGTGTATTGCACTGTATATGTACATGTACGTGTATTTGCATGTGCATATGTGAATGTATATGTAAGTGCATGTGCACATACATGTGTGTGTGCACATTTATGTGTGTGCACGTGTACATGTGTGTGTAACTGTATGCGTGCGTGTGTACATGTACATGTACATGCATATGTATGTGTATGTGTGCACATGTGTGTGCATGTATATGTATATGTGTGCATGTGTATGTACATGTATATGCTATATGTGTATGTATGTTTGTATGTGTATGTGTGCATGTACACAAATATGCGTGTATATGCCTGTGTATATGTGTGTACATATACATATGTACACTGCATGTATATGTGTATGCGTGTGTATGTGTATGTGTGTATATGTATGTGTCTGTGTCTGTGTCTATGTCTATGTCTATGTCTATGTCTATGTCTGTGTCTGTGTCTGTGTCTGTGTCTGTGTCTATGTCTATGTCTATGTCTATGTCTATGTAATTGAGGCAACAGAAGTAGAAGGATTTGCCCAGGGCTACACAGCTATTAGGCGTCAGATTCTAAGGCCGGATTTGAACTCTGGTCTCTTGATTACTGTCCTGCCCGGCTGCCAATAGAGGGACTATGATCAAGTCAGACACCAGCAACCTGGGGGGTTAGTGAAGAGAGCCCTCCATCCTGAGCCAGGAGACGTGGGATCAGCTTCTACTTTGATGTCTCCTATGGGGATGCTTCATTTCCCTGGGTCTTGGTTTCCTCATTTGTAAAATGAAGGGAATTAGATTCCACTCTCCAAGATGTTGAATCTCTGATCCTATGACCCCTGAAGCACCAGCACCAGCACAATCCTGCAGACTGTGAGTTTATGTTTGCAAGCTGTAGAGCAGTAGGGATAAGACATTCAAGAACCAAGCTTTCCTGTGAGACAGGGAGCACAAGGCTTCAGAAGGGCTTCTCCAGAGGAAGTCTTCCGAAAGTCCAGCTGCCCACCTGTGCTGTGTTTACTGGGCATTGATCAGGAGAACCTCTATGACCTCATCCAAGTTTTGGGGCCCTACTGACCTGATTGGAGACTTCCCTGCCCCACCCCCCATACATTTGTAATGTTTGTAACATTCACATTTGATAATTTTGGGAAACAAAGACAAGCAAATAATTCACCAGGAATCACACATAGGAGATCTTCACTCAGGTATAAATCAAGGAATGGTTTTGTAAGCACCTTCTATGTACTTGACTTTGGAGATAACACAAAAATAAAGCCATTCCTGTCCTCAAGGACCTTCCACTCTGCTGGTGGAAACGATATGTACACAGAAAAATGCAAAGTATAGACAAAGCAAGTTTCAAAGACAAAGCAAGAGGAGGATGCTGCCAGATGAGTGTCTGACTGAGGGCAGTGAAGAGCCCACTGCTGGTCAAGCGATATAACTGGCATCTGAAACAAGACCTCCTGACTCCAGAAACATGGCTCAGGCCACATCACTCCAGCAGCAATCCCCACCCGGGGTCCCTTTCAAATCAGGAATTATGAGGGAGAGAACACAGCTGAGAACTTGAGAGATTAAGAAAACAAACAAAAAACAAACCAAAAAATGCGTGAAAATGAAATATTACCACTGAAATATTACCACTGAAAATGTACTCTTGAAGACAGGCAGATTATGTTTTCCTTTGTTATGCATGAACAAAAGAGGGATTTTCCAAATCAGCCCTTTCACAGAAAACTGATATGTTGTATAAGTTCAGGGTGGGGAAGCATGTTTTTAAATAAACTGTTCCAATTCAGCCTGGGTGACTAATAGGTTCCCCAAAAAAGTAACTTTTGTCAAGTTTCACAGATGCAAATGGAACAGCCGAAAAAGAATCAGGCCAGGTCACGTGGTTGTGAGGCCCTCTATGATCATGACTGTATTCTTTTCTCCATTTCTTATCCATATTTTGACATAGATATAGATATATAGGGATTTTTTTAATATAATGCCTTAAGTTAAATGCCTAGCAGTATAATTTCTGGGTTGAAGGTTTGAGATACTTTGCATAATTCAAAGTTCCAAATGGTTGTACTGATTTTCACAGCTCCAACAGTAATACATTAGTAAGCCTATCTTCCCACAACCCCTCCAACATTGATTCATTATTCCCATTTATTGTCATCTTTGCCAGATTGCCTTGCCTTTCTTTTATCCTTAGCACCTACCACAGTAGTAGGCACACACACACACACACACACACACACACACACACACACACACACACACACATGGAGGCAGCTAGGTGGCTCAGTCAATAAGCACTGAAGTCAGCAAGACCTTAGTTCAAATCTAGCCTTAGATGCTCACTGTGTGACCCTGGGCAAGTCCCTTAACCCTGTTTGCCTTAATATACTGGAGAAGTAAACGGTAAACCACTCTAATATCTTAGCCAAGAAAACCCCATATCATGTTATGGTTCATGAGGTCACAAAAAGTTGGACATGCACATATGTAAATGCATGTGCACATGTATACACATATGTCTGTGTATACACATGCATACATACATGTGTGTTGTTTTCTATATATCTTTAATAGCTCAGCTTTTTAATACCAAGTTTTTACCTGAGAAATATTGTACAAAGATGCTTTTCTCCATTCTACTGCTCCCTTTCCTACTAGAGTAATATATTTTATTTTGTGTGAAACTTTTTAATTCCATGTAATCAAAATTAAGTATTTTATCATTTCTAATTGCTATTATCTTTTCTTTGGTTAAGAGCATGCTTCCCTACATGTAGCTATGAGAGATGCATGATGGGTTTCTCTTTAATTTTTTTATGATATGATCTTTAATATTTAGGTTATATATTCATTTAGAAAGTATTGTGGAATATGGTGCAAGGGGTTGGTCTAAGATTAATTTCTGCCAGATTGCTTTCTAGTTTTCCCATAATTCTTCTCAATAAATAGGAAAGTTACTAAAAAAAAGTGCTTTTTAATGTGTATATATTTTGTCTCCCATGTTTTTAAAAAAAATAATATTATTATGAATTTAACAGTCACAAAGACAAACATTCCAATGTAAAAAGAACAAAAAAGATTCTGTACCAAACTGTGAATTTTTGTTCTGTAGTGTTACTTTACATACGTATTAGGTTTAACAGGCAGTAACAAAATTAGCTTGCGTCCCCTTCTGAACTTTCTCTTGATTTTGAAGGCCAGTTAGTTGCATGTGTCCGTATTTCCCTGCATAGTGTCTTGAACATGGTAATAAGGGCTTAATATTGATTGATTGATCAGAGATCCCATCTACATAATAGTCACTGCAATCCTGGTGAAAGTGACATCCTTTCCTCAGGAGCCATTACTTTGTCAATTTCATTGTGAATATCAACACACTAACAATATCAATAATCAATCACATTAGTGATTAATGGGCTGCCTATAATGAAGTTTAATTTAATTAGTCATTGAGGAAAAGAGGTAGTGCTGGAGCCATCACCTATTAGCTTACATCGATGGTTATATTTTTAACATGAGTATTTACACCTCAGAAATTGGCAAATGTCAAATAAGGACTCGATTTATTATTTGTTGATTGTGCAGACCAGAAGTGTCCAACACTCAGCCTGCAGCCCACAACACTGTTGTGTAAGGCCCAAACTAGATTAAAATGTAATTGGGGGGGCGGCTAGGTGGCTCAGTGAGTAGAGCACCGGCCCTGGAGTCAGGAGGACCTGAGTTCAAATCCGGCCTCAGACACTTAACACAAAAACTAGCTGTGTGACCTTGGGCAAGTCACTTAACCCCAACTGCCCTCCAAAAAGCAAAAAAACAAAAAAACAAAAAAAAATGTAATTGGGAAATGTTTTAACAAAATAAAAATACAATAAAACATAGATAATATTAATTTGTGGTTTTCTAAGTTGATATATGACCTGATGGGATCCTTATGTATGATTTAGTGACTCTCCCATTTCTATCAGAGTTTGATATCTCTAGTCTAGACTTAAGACAGTAATTGATAAAATATTAGTAGTGTAGATTAAACTTAAAAGTTTGTTGTGGAATGCTGGTTGTTAAACATTCTACCAGCATACCCCTGATTGTCTTTCTTCCAGATTAACGTGGTCCTTTGAGGTGTTTCTCACAGCACCTAGCATAATGCCTTGCCCATCATAAATGCTAAATAAATGTTTCCTTGATGAATAAAAGTCTCAACCTCATGGATCCCATGGAAATGTAACTTTTATATTTAGAAAATGAACCTATGCTATCCCCTTTCTGCTGCTGTGAAATCAGGGATCTGCCTATGGCTACCTCAACCCAAAGTATGATAATTGTGTGCCCAATAAAGGAGCTGGAATAAGGGATCTCCAAGGTAGCTATGCAGCTTGAAATCTCTGGCCCTAGCAGCCTTGTATTATTAGCAACTGTTGATTGAGGAAACCTAATCCATAGATTGAAAAATCATATAACGATAAAACTCTCAAGAGTATTGGATATCATTGATCAATAACCACCTTTTATCTATCACCATATTGTCCATGTCCATTAGAAAGCAATTCTCAGAGGAAGGGGTGAGACAGATTATTTACTCTCTGCACAGAGCCCACAGTATGTTTGCTTATTCTTCATAGACTCACACTGCATATATTTCTAGAGCTAAATTCAAATCAGAGGCCCTGCTGGGGGTGCAGATGGATTTGGGGGGCCCATAAAATCACACCGTGCTCCTGCAGTAGTCTGCTACCCCCAGGTTGGGAACCACAGAAATGCTGGCATTGGAAGAAGATGGTACTGATGCTTGGAGAATCTGCTAACTGTCTTCAGATCATAGCAGGCACAGGACCATCTCCAAGGCCTCCAACAAACTATGCCTGCTCTCACCCTCATCAGTCTGTCTCCTCTCTGGCTACAGAAGCCCTCCCCATCTTTCCAGACCTTTATGATGCCTGGCCTCCTGTTAATCATTCATGGGCAGGTTACCCCAAACCACAGCAAGGCCTCCCAGTCTGAAGCCTTACTGAGGTACATAGTATGTAACTCTTACCCTGATACTTCGAAACTTCAAGTACAATAGAACCATGATGTCATCAGTGTGAGTTCCGCTTCCGTCTGGGTGTTACTCAAAATCGAGAGGGGGGGGGGAGGGAGAGAGGGGGAGAGGGAGAAAGGGAGAGAGGGAGGGAGGGAGAGAGGGAGAGAGAGAGACAGAGTCACAGTCACAGAGACAGAGACACACAGAGAGAAACAGACCCAGAGACCGAGAGACAGAGGCTGACAGAGAGACCAGACAGTTCCTATGTTTCCTTCTAGCTCTCAATCCCATAATTCATGATTCACTGTTTTGGAAGCAGCTAGGTGGTACAGAAAATAGAGTGCAGTAGATAGTCATTTAAGCCCTGTCTGCCTCAGTTTCTCTCATGTAAAGCAGGGATAATTACTAGTACCTACCTCCTAGCGTTACTGGAGTGGATAAAGGGATGTATTTGTAAAGTGCTTTCCAAACCTCAAACTGCTACCTAAATACTCACCTTATTATTCATGTACCTACTTTCTCCCCTTCGTCTCCTGCTTTTTTAGCCTCTTTGGATTTTCTTCTCCATTAGAGTGTCAGCTCCCTGGGGTCAGGGGCTCTTTTGTCTCTTTTTGTACCTCCGGTGCTTAGCACAGTTCCTGGTATGTAGTAGGTGCTTAGTAAATGTTTATTAACTAACTTTCTAACCAAAAGGAAGACAAAGATCTTAACAAAAATAAAGTTAAATGAACAATTGGGGGAGGCTCATGCTTCCCTATCACTGATACTCACTTGTCTGTGCCGGGATCTTTTGAATCATCAGTTTCAGTTCCTGATTCCTTGGTTTCGTCAGGCTATAGAGCTGCCATAAAATCATTGAGCAAGAGGCCAGGTGGTTCACTGGAAGCAATGCACTTGGTGTCAGTGTCAGATAAGGTCCCAGCTGTGCCGAGATAGACTCTACCTGTGCAACTTGGGGCAAGTCATTTCCGTCGGTCCAGCTCCGAGTTTCCTCAACTGGAAAGTGAAGGACTTGGGCTCAGGGACCTCTTGCATCCCTCCCTGCTCTATCTCTATGGTTCTAGGATCCCCTAAAGGGAAAAAAAAGCCTCCTGTCTTTCTGTAGCTCCACTTCAGCCAGTAGCTCATGACTGAGGCATGACCATGAAGAAGGGCATTGCCATGGCTCGTTAAAGGTTCATTGAACACAGTTTGTTTGTTGCAAATGAATTCCATGACAAAGTTTTGGTAGAAAGGGGAAGTTTGACATTAAAGCCTTAAAGATAAAGGGGGTGCTGCTAGGTAGCACAGTGGACAGAGTCAGGAAGACCTGAGTCCAAATCTATTCTCAGATACTTACTAGCTGTATGACCCTGGGCAAGTCACTTAACCTCTGTTTGCCTCAATTTCCTCATCTGCAAAATGACCATAATGGTAGCACCTCTCAGAGTTATTGTGAAAATCAGATGAGATAATTGTAAAATTCTTAGCATAGTTTCTGGAACATGACCAGCAGCATATAAATGTTATGACTGCTGTTAGTCAAGCGTCTCAGTCATGTCTGACTCTATGACCCCATGTGGGGTTTTCTTGTCAAAGATAGTGGAGGGATTTGTGCCATTTCCTTCTCCAGCTCATTTTACACATGAGGAAAGTGAGGCATATAGGGTTAAGTGATTTGCCCAGGGTCACATAGCTAGTCAGCGTCTGAGGGCAGATTTGAACTTGGGTCTTCCAAAGAGCTCTATCCACAGTGACACCCAGCTGCCCGATATATATTTATGTAATGTGCACACACACTTTAGCTGTTATTATCCTTACCTATTCTTTTAGTGCTTCCTGGCACAGATAGATGGTTCTCCCAGTCTCACTCCTTGAATACACCTTGGCTTGGATTAGTGCTGACCCTTGGGGGCCCTTGACCCCTGATTCCTAATTTATCCCTTTAGACCTTTCTCCATTTTCCCCAGGCCCAGTTCTTACAACTTGCTTGTTGTTCATGACTCAACTCCATTACTCCATATCTCAAATGGAAGGGCCATGTTGTATGTTCCTTCAGCTCCATGAAATCTAGCACCATCCGTTGCACGCGGTAGATGTTCAAACAGTGTCTGTCAATCGATTGATCAGCTGCTATCCCTCTGTAGCTATGAGACTCCAAAACCATCTGTGACCCTGTTGGTCATTGCCAAGTCCTTGCTAAAAACAGAGATATCAAGAGACTGGCCCACACTTCAGTCTGGTTTCTACGAAGCCTATTTGAACAGAAAGAAATGCTTTTGGTAGCCCAGCAGCCTCATTTGTTAAAATTACAGAACTGATTATTCTTTCTTGGGTGCTTAATTTTTCCTTTTTGTCCCAGTGAATGATTGTTCATTAGGCTGCCTGATAGAGTTACTGAATTGCATATGGCAAGCTGCCAAGCTAATTTTAATCATTGTCAACTTTTTTTTTTTTGGCCAATGGCTTAAAAATGTTTCCCTCTCAGGCCCCATGGCCTTCCAATTCTTTTTTTTTTTTTTGTCCAAGTAAACCCTATTAACCCCATTTCAGTCAAGTTGGGTCTGTTCATTTCATGTTCATTGTGAGTGTTCTTGGAGAGGTAATTGCCAGTATTTTTAGATACATGTATCATTGGCAGAATAATGGATATTTTTGATGATTCTCCCCATAGTCATTGATTTTGCTAATCACAAACTATTACTGTTATCTGGACAATGGGGACTGGCCTGAGTTGGACAAAAGTGCCATTGATTAGTTCTCTTTCCATCTGATGCCAAAGGAAAGAGAAGCCTGATCGAGGACATTGAGTCTGCCGGCAGATATCCATCTCATCACCATTAACTTTTAGACGAGAGCTCCTTTTCATACCTGTGATTTCCTCATCTTCCTAATCAAAAGTTAAACCAGCTCATGACTTTTGCCAAGAGATCTGTTTCACTGAACAGTTTCAAAAGCCACATTAAATATCCCATTTTGCAAATCTTACACTGTTCAGCCAATTACAAAAGGCAATATTTCCTCATTACTGATATTCATAGAGAAGTCAATGATAATTTGGGGCAGGGAAAGGTGATATTGAGAGGTAAGTAAAGAATATGATGGGAAATTATTACTGGGTTCAAGTGGCAAATGGGATCTAACAGCAAAAAAATAAAAGAATTCTTAGTTAGCAAAGACCAAGTTGGATGGTTCAGAGCCAGAGTACCTGCTTATGGCTCTGGCTGGAAGGGTTTTCTTCCTTGCCTTTAAAGCATTGACATTCTAAGGGGACACCAATAGTAAGAATTTTGGGGGCAGGGCAGCCCATCCTCCTAGGGCTAGAACACCTCCCCACCATGGATGCTCTTGCCTCTGCCATCTGCTGGCTGGTGACGCCATCTGACTCAAAGTCATTTTCTTCCCTGCATTGCATGGATGGGAGCCCCTGCTTGTCTCTTCCCCCTACTCTGCTCTCTCTTCTGCTCCATTTTATTCTCTATAAAATAAAAAAGATTGGATAGGATACTATCCAAGGTCCCTTCTGGCTCTCATAATTTCAGTAACTCACTCCAAATGATGGTGCAGTAATTAACATTATTATTATTATTATTATTATTATTATTATCTAAAAGCAGCATTTCAGTACCTAGTTATGTTTCCGTGGCATTTTATAGTTTTCAAAGGACTTTTTAAGCATTGTGTCTTTTGGTTCTCACAAAAACTCTATAAATTAAGTAGGGAGAGCCATTGCCCACAGTTTACAGGTGAGAAATCTGAGTCTAAGAAAGGAGCAGAGAGACAAGGCCAGATAACTAGGAAGGAGCAGCACCCTGTCCTGGATCCAGGCATTCTGATTCAAAGTCTAGAGTTCTCCTGACTACAGCAAAGGAAAGCCCAGGATATGAGGACAGACAGTCGTGACATCTCATTAGCAAAGAATAAACAGGAACAAGGAAAAGCAATACATACTGAGAAGGAAAAACAAATCCCTTGACATGATCATGGGCAAGACACGTCCCTTCTCCAGGCCTCAGTTTCCATCTCTGGAAGACGAGAGGGTGGGAGAAGACGATCCCCAAGTTCCTGTTCAGTTCTGACGGTCTCTGAAACTGTGGCAACAAAGGCACGTTTATAAGATGGGAATTTCAAAGGTACCAAGGAATGTTCTCTTTCCATCGCTTTGCTTTCTGAACTTCACCTTTTCAAACTGCTCGGAGACTTTGGAGCTGTTCCTTGGCCAACGTTTGCCGAAGATATTAGGAAGATATTAAGGGCCTCTGATTTTGCCTTATACTTCAGAGATCTGTGATTTTATCATTTTGGGTGATGTCTCCTCCATCACTGTAGACCAATCAGGCAGTCAACAACTGGTTAAGTGTTTACCGTATGTCAGGCCCTGTGCTAAGTGCCAGGCTACAAAGAAAGGCAAAAACACCATTTGTTCACCAATGGAAGAAGAGTGTCAGGACAAAGCTTTTGGGGGACACTTGCATTTAGTGGGTATGACTTGGGCAAAGATCCTTCTGAGAAAGAACAGCCAGACAGGCTGGAAAAGAAGCAAGAGAGAAGTGCTACGAAAACCTAGAGAGGAGAGAGAATCCAGGAGGAGAAAAGGACTGAGAGTCAAAGAATGATACCTCCTCCAGAACTGGGGAGTTAGTCTTTAAGATTTACTGCAGAGGCAGCTAGGTGGTTCAGCGGACAGAGTTCAAATCTGATCTTAGACACTATACTAGCTGTGTGACCCTGAACAAGTCACTTAACCCTAATTGTCTCCACCCCCCCCCACAAAAACAACAAAAAAAGAGTTGCTGCATCTGGGAAAAAATGATCAGACACAGTTTGAGAGCAAGGAGGGATGTTGGAGGCCATCTAGCCCAATGCTCTCATTTTATAGAGGAGGGAGACAAGGAGCAGAGTGGGGACTTTCCCAGGGCAGGCTCTCAGGGTTGTCTTCTGACCAAGAGGAGGCACTGGGGAAGAAGACCTTCAGAGAGGAGGAGCCAGAATGAACCTCAGAGACCATCTAGCCCAATGCTCTTATTTTACTGAGAAAGACTTTGAAGTCCAGAAAGGAGAAGCATTCTGCCCAGAGTCCCTGGGGGTGGGGGGAGGTCATTGTCAGACGCAGCATTCAAACTAAGAACCCAGTGCTCAGACCATTGCCTTCTGCTGCCTCTCATTTCATTATCTCAGAGGCAAAAAGATCCCAAAATCACCAGCGAGCTTCACCCAGCCAATGGGACAGCCAAGCCGCTGATGCCCCTTGCTGAGTTTCCATCTGTTTTCCTTAGTTTAGTCACCAATCTGAACTAGGATGTTATGGTAGAAAGAGGTTGAGGCTGAGACTGAAGAAGGTTGGGCTGCAGCCATTCCATGGGGCTTCAGGCAAATCATCTGATCACTCACTCATTCACTTGGTCAATAGGTATTTATGAGTACTTGTGATATGCCAGGTGCTGAGACCCAACTATGACAGAGACGCAGTCCCTGCTCTCAATAGGCTCATTCAGTTGCTTCATTCATGTCCGACTCTTCGAGATCCCAACTGGTGTTTTCTTGGCAGAGATACTGCAGTGGTTTGCAATTTCCTTCTCCAGCTCATTTTACAGATGAGGAACAGAGGCAAAGAAGGGTAAGTGATCTGCCCAGGATCACACAGTTAATAAGCATCTGAGGTGGGATTTGAATTCAGGAAGATGAGTCTTCCTGATTCCAAGTCCAACATTTTATCCAATGCACCATCTAGCTGGTGGCCAACTACTCTTTTTTTCCCCATTTAGCCTTTCTAGGTCTCACTTTCTCCATCTGTAAAGCGGGGATATGGGTTTCTACAGTTCACAGAATTCAAAAATCAAATGGTCCAAGTCATACTGAACACAGATAGCCTCTACAACTTAGCTACCAAGGGGTCATCCTTTAAGACCACCAGTGAGGAGGAGCCCACTCTCTCCCAAGGTTGCTCCTTCTACTTTTAGCTAGCCTGAGTGGCTGGGAATTATTTTTATGATATGAAGTTGAAATCTGACTCTGTGACTCCAAATGACCATTTCTTTTTGTGTCCTAAGAGACCAAGCAGGATAAAGCTAATCCCACTTCCACATGACAGTCCCTCAGGTACTTGAAGGCAACTTTCACATCCCTCCTGAGTCTTCTCTTCTTCCAGGGATCTTGGTGCCATCTTCATCACCCTGTTCTCGATGCTTCTGAGCTCATCTGTGTCCTTTGTGAAAGTTGACCACATTGCTGAGGATCAAATGAAATATTTGAAATAAAAAGGTGATGTTTGAGGAACAGGTTACAATTTGTTTGACTGGGTCTAGTGTAGGGAGCCAGTAGTGAGAATGTCCTTCAGCACCTGTGCTGCCCCTGCTAGTCCTAAACAACTGCCTGGGACAGTTCTCTCCTCTGACAGGTGAAGAGAAACCCAGGGTCATACAGCCAGCTTGTATCAGTGGAGGGATTTGAACCCAGGTCTTTCTGACTCTGAAGCAACCTCTCTATCCACTCTGGTAGGCTGCTTTTCTCAGTTATTATTTTTTTCATTCTAAAATTAAATGTTATTGATATTTTATGTTTTAAAATTATTTATACTTTTCAGTGTATTAAAAGGCAGGATGTACAGTGGAAATGGTGATGGGTTTGAAGGACACAGATCTAGACTCGAATCCTCAATCTGCCACCATGACCTGTATGATGATGGAAAAATCAGAGCCTCAGGGCCTCTGTTTCCTCATTTGTAAAGTGATAAATGGCTTCTGAGGCCACTTTCAGCTTTAAATCTGCTAGTTTGTGGTCCCTCTCTTACCTTATGTAGAGTCAAACACTAGTGACTTTTCAGAAGAATGCTACTGTGAACAGCTTTTAAGGTTCTGATTACACAGTATAGTGAACACTTTCTTTATTCCATAACAAATCAAAGCAAAACATTCACAGTAGTTCAAAGTACAGCATTCACACTGTTACAACTTACCACAGAAAATCAAAATACAGCAGTCACACAACTTATCACAGAAAATGGCTACATAGTTTCCACCACAGTGATCAGAAAGTTTTCAACAAAGAACATTTAGTAACTCTACCATTCAATCATTTCTTTTTTAAAAAAAATTTTTTTTATTTGTTTTCTTGTTTACATCATTCTTTTTCATTACATTTTTGAATTACAAATTTTCTCCCCATCTTGCCTCTGCCCTAACCCTAAAACAGTAATCCCACTGTAAAGCCCCTCCCCTGCTCTGCTCTCTTACTTTTTGGTAGGGCAGGGAGGGTCTCCCTATGCCAGCCCCTATATATCTTAATTCCTAGTTGCAGGTATTGCAGAACTTTAAATTTTATGTTCTTTTGATTCCTTCCTTGTCACCCACCCCCACTGGAAGAACAATCAGTTCAATACAGGCTGTGGATGTGTGATTATACAGGACATCTTCATAGTGGACTTATTGTAACAGTGATCATCTGTCTCTCCTTCCTATCCCTCCGCCCCCTTGTTCTGTTCTCTA
>CM053598.1:19363023-19381669 GCA_028646575.1 Pseudocheirus occidentalis
AGAGAGAGAGAGAGAGAGACAGGGAGAGAGAGACAGAGACACAGAGAGACAGAGAGATAGAGAGAGAAGAGACAGAGAGAGGAGCAATCATAGAATATAGGCACAGAAGGGAACTTTGAGGTGATGTAGCCCAATCTCTCCATTTTACAGATGGGAAAACTGAGATTCATAGAGAGAAATGATGCCCAATGTTACCCAGGAGTAAATAGCAGAATCAGGTTGGAATCAACTCTTCTGAATCATGACCAATAATGTTACCACTAGGGGGCAGTGAACAGAGCCCAAGGTTGAATGATGGAGGATCTGGTTTCCAATCCCAGCTCCACCATTTATAGCTGTGAAACACTGGACAGGTTCCTTTTTCACTTAGTACATTCATTCAATGTATGTTCATTGTCTTCCTAATAGAGGCATTGTGATGCAATGGATAAAGAACTAGTCTTGAAGGAAGACTTCTGTTCAAGTCTGTCCTCTGTTTCTGACTGTGTGACCCTGGGCAAGTCACTTAATTCCCTGGTGCTTTAGGGAACTCTCTAAGACTCTAAGTATCAGAGTAGATGCTGATCTGAATTGATTAGGTTTTCTCACCTGGGAGTTCACTCTATCAGTGAAAGCATAGCTCCAGTCCAAACTCCCTGTCCTACCATGTGCCAAGCAATGTTCTAGATGCCAAGGATCAAAGCCATTGCTGCCCTCGAGGAGTTTCAGTTCTATTCACTTTCCTCATCTGTCAAAGGAGAAGGGCTGGACCAGATGTTTCTTAAGATCTCTTCCAGATATCTGGGATAAGGGGAGAGGAAGATGGAGAAGGGTAATAGCATGACTTTGCTGATATAAGCAGACATTGAGCCTCCAGTGGATTTTGTCCTGGGCTCCCTGAACCTGACCTATGTCTTTTCCTACACAGGTTTCTCTCTGCTTCTCAATCTCTATCAGTTTGACTATGTTAAAGGGTGCTCTTGAATACAATAGAGTTAACCAGTAGATCAAGCTCTTCTTCAGTGATTGATGTCAGCAAGCCCTGGTGACTGTCTCCCATAAGACCTTAATCTTCTTCTAGTACAACAGACTGGCCTGTCTATGTTGGTAGCACTGGGCCAGGAGAAGGAGGGGAGGGCAAGTGGGCACCTGAGGAGAATATTGGCTTGGTGCACAGCCCTCCACTCCACATTTCTCAGCCATGAGCATCTTTTCCATTCAAGAAGTGTGGCAGTCACAGACTGGGAAGATACTGTGTCTTGGCTATGTGAAGCTCATTATCATGGAATCGTAAGATCTGAAGACTGAGCACAGAAGGGAGCTTTGAGGTGACATAGCCCAGTCTCTTCACTTTGCAGATGCCCTACCCAGAAGGCGTGTTGTTGGATGAGCCTTTGGAGCCTGTCTAGCCCAATCTATTCATGTGACAGATGAGTGAACTGAGATCTGGATAGGTGAAGGAGCACAAGTAATGAGTGGCAGAACCAGGACCTTGGAGGCCATCTGCTCATTTATTCAATTCACCATTCTCAGAGGATTTCTTAAGCCCTTGCTTATCCAAGGCACGGAGATGGAAACCGGGAACACAAACACAAAATGAAACAGCCCAGTAGTCGCCGCCTTCAAGGAACATACAATCTCTCAAGTCTGTTAAATCAAACACATACCAAACCCAAAGCCCAGGGCACCACAGTGGATAGAATTCAGGGTCTGGAGTCAGGGCAAGAGAAGATCAGATCTGGCCTCAGACATTTGCTAGCCTTGTAATCCTACACAAGTGACTTAACTTCTGTCTGCCTCGGTTTCTTCATTTGTTAAATGGGGATGATAACAGCACCTACCTCCCAAAGTCATTGTGAGAATGAAGAGAGATGTTTGTCAAGTGCTTTGTAAATCTGGAAGCTACATATGCTAATCCTTGTGGTTATTTAGTATTAATTGCATCATGGGAAGTGGTGGAGTGATTTGTTTGTACTTTGTTCTCAAAAAAGACCATGACATCAGGGTGATGCCATGACATGCAAGTAAATTGGATTTAAGTGAGGCAGGGCTAGGCAAAGTCACCAGCCTCACTTTCTCCTCTGGAATCATCTGGGTCCAGTGGTCAGATATAGATCAGGACAACTGGAGGTGGCCCCAGATGCAATGGGGGACCTTGGCTTTTTTAAGCTAAGGTCTTTCCCAGGTCTCAATTTAAACCCCTAATATAAAGCAGGAGGTTCTATAATAAACTGGGATAACTGTCATCACTCCTAAAGCTTGGCCAGCTGATGTTGTCTTGATTCACTCATGGGACCATTGGGAGACCATGAGACTGGCCATGGTCCCATGTTCATAGTGATGCTTCCGGAAAGATCAACCTCATGTCACATCCAGGATGTGACCAAGACTGGAATACAAGCTGTATTCTCAGTAAAACTTTCTTTAAAAAGGAACAAAAAGTAAACATACAAAAATAACATTTGAAATCCCAAAAGAGTTGATGACTTTGCCCATTGCTCTGGAAGGTTCCTGAGGCCCTGATTGTGAGCAGAATATGGTCAGCTTCTGTGGCTATTAGCGGTGCACTGGGGTCAGGGTGGAGTAAGGATGAATCTCCATGTAAAAGGAAGATAGGACAGCTTTATTTCCTGCCAAACAACCGCCTAAGAAGCAGGGTGAACTCTACAGAGTTTAAACAAACATTTGGAGGATCAGCCTGTCTAGAACAGTCACCGGCCCCCTGATTGTGGTTTCTTGAGGGCTATCTATAGCTGCCCCTCCTTGATCGAGGAGAAAGGCAGGAGTGAGATCATTACATTTATGTCAGAATTAACTCTTTTAAAAGTTTATATTGATATATTCTCTTTTTACACTTAAATTTCCAAATATATACTTTCCCTTCCACCCTCCCCCCATCAGCCATCACTTAAAATAAAGAATAAAGAGGAAAAAAATACATCCACAAAACTTTTTAAATCTCATCAAGCAGGTCTGCCAGGGCATGTGCCATCCCACACTCATAGTCTCCCTCTTTTGAAGAGAAGGGAGAAAGGAACATTGTCATATTTCATGTTCCAGGTGAAACTTGGTCATTATGATTGTTCAGATTTCATTTTTGTTGAATTGATCAGTAAATAAGAATTTACTTATTAGCTCTTTGCAGATGGTTCCTAGTTCTATAACTAGTCCTAACCTCTCTCCTTGACACCTGCTGTTTGCCTCTTGGACATGCCACTTCATGGTGGCTAGAGGGAGCAGCGGATAGCAGATTCCATTGGTCCTGGAATCAGAAAGATAAGCTCAAATACAGCCCC
Source organism: Pseudocheirus occidentalis (assembly GCA_028646575.1). Lineage (NCBI taxonomy): Eukaryota > Metazoa > Chordata > Mammalia > Diprotodontia > Pseudocheiridae > Pseudocheirus > Pseudocheirus occidentalis. Next base: position 19,366,299 of record CM053598.1, read on the forward strand.
AGACACTTAATAGCTATGTAAGCTTAGGCAACTCACTGTAATCTTTGCCTCAGTTTCCTCAACAGTAAAGGGTGGATAATAATTGTATTTGAAGGGTTGAATTGAATTGAACCTTGAAGGGTTATTGTGAGCATCAGATGAGATATTTGTAAAATGCATAGTAGGCGCTACATTAAGTACTGGTTATTATTTTTGTGCTATTATGATGAACTGGAGATCCTGTGGGCATCTCAAACTCAGTACATCCAAAACAGAACTCGTTATCTCCCCCAATCCCCACCTTCCTCCCTTCTAAACTTCTGTATTACTGTCAAGGGCACTGCCGGCTGTCAAGGGCACTGCCAGCTTCTCCTTCTCACTCACCTCACATATCCAGTCAGTTGGAAAATCTTGTTATTTCAATTTCTGCAAGAGGTCTTATGTATGTCTCCTTCTGTCCATTCACGTAGACTGAAGTTACAAAGATTACCATCCCCACTGTTCAAAGTTGGACAGTCCATGTACCAACAGAGATTATGGTGGAGGTACCTCAAGGAGGAAACTTCCAAAGATGTCTTTCACAGAGGCTTTTATTTCATATTCATGGTTGACATTTATGTAAATAGTTGACATATGTCGAATTCCCCACTTAAACGTGAGCTGCTTGAGGGGGTGGACCAAGGGTTTTGAGTTTCTTTGCACCCTCAATGCTTACCACAGTAGCTGGCCCCACAGCTGCCATTTAATTAATACTTGCAAATTTACTGTGATGCTCTAATGTTTATAAAGCCCTGTGTATAATTTCATGTGAGATATGCAGCAACCATGGGAATTAGTTACTATGAATGTCATTATTCCCATTTAATAGATGGGGAAGTTAAGGTAGGGATAAGTTAAATGACCCATCCACAGTCACACAGCTAGCTAGTTTCAGAGGTAAACTCAATACCTAGGTCCTAATGACTAGGGGCACCTAGCACCCTCGGCCATGCTGATTCATTGAATAAGACCCCAAATTTTGCTTTTTCCTTCAGAATTCAGTTATTTCTGAGCATCAAGGATCTTACTTATGACTGGTAGCATAGTAAGGAGCTTGGATTGCTGTGTAGGAGAAATATCTTCACTCTTATTCGGAATATTCTCCTTAAGTCCCACGTGGTCTCTTCTTATTCTAGGCAGCTAAATGGCATCATCAGTACAGTATAGCACTTGAAGGGAACAAAGACCTGAGTTTACATCTGCTCCCCACAATTATTAGCTTTGTGACCCTGAGCAAGTCACTTAACCTCTGTCTATGTCAATTTTCTTATCTGTAAAATAGGTATCATCATAACACCTGCCTCCTGGGATTGTTGTGAGGATGAGATGAGATGAGATAACTGGAAAGAACTTTAACAACCGTAAAACATTGCATTCATGCTGACTATGATGGTGATGATGGCCTGATCTCATTGCTGTGTTTTGTGTGAATCCACAGAAGGATGGGTCAAGGAACCCCTCGAACCTGAAAGTCTCCTGGGGACCTTGTGGTGAAGAGGTCATAGAAATCAGCCGTCCTCAAGAGCGGGGACAGCAAAAAAGGACAGAGAATTCATTGTCTGCCTTGTAGTGTAGAATCAACAAACACAGATGGAGTTAACCAAACTCTAGAGAAGCAGAATATCAATCGATAAACACACCCAAAGACCAGAAAATGCAACAGCCCCAGACCTTAAGGAGCTCAATCAATCAATCAATTAACAAGCATTCATTAAGGATCTTTCATATTCCAGTCATTGGAAACACAAAGAGAAACAGTTCTTGCTTTCAAAGCAGTTACATATTATTGGGGGAAGAAACAATACATGCCCATATCAGTAAATAAAACATTTCTATACACACACAAAATAACTGGGGGTGGAACTAGCACTTGGGGGCATCAAGAGATGTACTTAAAACCGAGTTTCATAGGAATCCAGAATTCAAACAAGCCCAGTGAGAGGCAGAGCATTCCAGGCATGGCAGACAGCCAGTGAATTGAACAGTGATGAGAAATGGCTTACCATTTATGAGGGACTGCAAGCCTTCAGTTTGGGTGGAAGACAGACTCCAGTGAGGGTAATGTGTCATCATGCTGGAAATGGAGGCTGAAGCCAGATTGTGAAGGGTGTTGAGTTTTTATTTATCTTAGAGGTAGGAGGGAGTGACTAGAGCTTCTTGGTCAGAGAGTGAAATAATCAACTTGGATCAGAGAGGAGAGAAACTGGAGATCCAGTCCCTCCACCACCACATTTGTCCTCTCTTCTGAAGAAATGCCCTTCTGATGCCTCAAGGGGCCACTGAATCACAAGATGAAGCAATGGATTTGGATTAGGAAGACTAGAATCATAGATTTAGGGATGGAAGGGAGATGTCATCCCTCTAAACCTCCAATGTTACTGATGAAAAATGGAGCTCACAGAGGTCAAGTGATTTGCCTAAGCTCACACAGGTGGTGACACTGGCTAGATGTGAACCCAGATCTTTTGCTGTGATGCTTCCCTTGGATGTCCTACAAGTAACTTCTTTTCTGTGTTCCTCAGTGTCTTCTGTGAAATGTTAAGCCTGTACTAGATGAACCCTTAAACTGATCCTACGTTGAAAGCCTTTTAATTATCATCAATGCCTCATCTGTTTCAATAGAACATGTTCTAAAATTGTTCAGTTTTTTCTTTCACATGACTCATGATTTCAAAAGTATGGGGAACTCCTAATGAGGGAAGGTCCTTCATCATGTAGACCAACAACAATGCTGTAACTTACAGTCTTAGGCCATTGCCTGGGGGCACTGAGAAGGTGGGTGACTAGGCAAGGGTCTCAAGGCCAGTGAGAAAGAGGCAGGACTTGAAAGATGATTTTCCTGATTTCCTAGCCAGCTTTCTATCCATTCCACTGCACTCCTCACCATCACACTTAGTGAAGCCCTGTGGGAAAGATACCAGGTCAAGAAAGAAGATCTGATTCACTCCTGTGGTGGGAGAAAGCTCTTTCTGAGTTCACAGGGGTAGGCAAGTGCCATCGATTCGCCAGTATTGTAGAGGTAAAAACCTAGGTCTTATTATTATGCTCAGGCATAGGCTCAGACCTCAGAGAAAACTGAACTATCATGAGAACTCTAACAAGGCCTCTTTTTTCTCTTTTTTTTTTTGTTTTGCTTTTTGGAGGGCAGTTGGGGTTAAGTAACTTGCCCAAGGTCACACGGCTATTTTTTTGTGATAAGTGTCTGAGGCCAGATTTGAACTCAGGTACTCCTGACTCCAGGGCTGGTGCTCTATTCACTGCGCCACCTAGCCGCCCCAACAAGGCCTCTTAGATGCATAATCATGTCAAAGTGACAGAGAAATCATTCTCTTGCATATCACAGTCCTATATGTTCCTCTTTGGCCATGAATGTTAAAGACATGATAGATCCATAACAGCACACCTTTCTATATGAGACCCTCCCTACCCCCTAATAGGCCTGGGGAATTTGAAGATCTTCCCTGCACCTTAATGGGCCTCAAGTGGAACCCAACAGGAGGGACTTGATTGGGGGAGAGGGCATGAACATGTCACCAAAGTTGAACATAGTTCAACAGTCATAATCTCATATGTCCCATAAGGAAACAAATCTCATCCAACAAACTCTACAGGTAAGCCAAATCAAGTTGCAGATTAAACTACATTTAGAGGGTTCACAAAAGGGTTGAGTAGGAGGAAAGGATTTACATATCACCAAGAAGATGGTTCTTCAGAGAAATCCTTCCTTCAATGATCAGCTTAAAGAGCTAACAAATGTCTCTATCACTTTGCCTCTCTGTTGGCTCCTATCTGAGGAATGCTGAATAGTTTTCCCTATTTTCATGAGTCAGATTTTGGTAAGACAAGGTTAATATAAACAAAACACAGACTGCGGTTAATCAAAGTTTGCAGGACTGGTCCTGAATCTTGAATAATAAAAGGAAATTAAAAAATAAAAAAATTCCCATTACACTCCCCAGTTCACATACTTAATTGTATGTCTGTCGATAGCCTCTTTACATTTTATTTTCCTCATCTGTAAAATGGGGGCAATACTTGTCTAACAAATAGAAACTATTCCTGTCACATGGTTATGAGGAAAGTGCTTTAGAAACCATAAATTGTTCTAGAAATGAGAGTGACTCATTATAGACCCTCCCTTCTCTGTAAGTGGCTTATCGAAAACATTTTAACATTTGTTTGTATAAAGTATTGGGAAATTGCATGGGGATTTCAAGCATTCCAAGCTGGCACAAAACAAGTGTTTATTAATCATCAATCACAGCAAAGCACTGTGCTAGGCACTTTGAGAAACAAACATACAAAAGAACCAGACCTGCCCTCTAGGAGCTTTCCTTCTGAAGAGGGAATGAATGCAATAGTTATCCAGACGAATAAATATAAGACATATACAAAGAAACATGGACTAATTTCAAGAGGGAAAGAAGCCAGGTATAATAGCGAGCACCCTAGAATACTCAGGATGGCTGCTAGCACAGGTTCTTTGATCTGCTTTATTAAAGGAGAGCAACTTTAAAGGGGCTAACGATCTTTAATTATATATGTGTGTGTATATATGTATGTATGTATGTGTATGTATGTATGTGTATAGCATTTACTTAGTTGAGGGGGAAAAGTTAGCACCCTGAACTTCAGAAAATACAAACAAAAGTTACAGGCAGACAAAAATACAGACAGAAAAAAATAACACAATTCAACAGACCAACAGACAGGGCTTCTAGCTATCTGATCATTGCATACATACCTAGTTAGTTACCAGAGAGAGAAGCACCAGCATCTGAGTTTTAAAAGCTGGGTGGCTCAATGGCTACCCAGAGTCTTATCTGGCCAAATCACACATGTTTTCCCATAAGTGAACCCCAAAGCAAAACCTCACCTCAGAGTATATACACCTTCTTCAGGGTCAGAGGACATCACAACCTTTGTAACTCACTGTCTAATTACAATGTAACAAAAGGTGTGAGCCTCCCCGAAAAACAAGCCCTCCCCCCAATCAAGTCCCTCCTGTTGGGTTCCACTTGAGGCCCATTAAGGGGCAGGGAAGATCTTCAAATTCCCCAGGCCTATTAGGGGGTAGGGAGGGTCTTGTATAGGAAGTAGCCCCTGAGTTTCGTTTTAGAGGAAGCAGCAATGATTCTTCAAAGTGGAGGTGACTGGGGGAGATGGATTCAGACCTGGGGCACCTCTTGTGTACTAACATTCACGTTGGGAGGCTGGAAGCAGTGAATGCTGGAACACCACAAGCTCAGAAGAATCATCGAGTGACTCACAATTCAAAGGAAAAATAGGAAGAAGGTATTAAGTTGGTTATGCCTCTTTACACACATCTGGATGGAACAGTGAAAAGCATCCTCCTCCTCCTCTTTCAATCACTCTTCTTTGTGCCTTCCTTACTCTACTACTGACTCATTACCTACTTTAGTTTCTTTTTTTTTTTTTTTTTTGCTTTTTGGAGGGCAGTTGAGGTTAAGTGACTTGCCCAAGGTCACACGGCTAGTTTTTTGTGTTAAGTGTCTGAGGCCGGATTTGAACTCAGGTACTCCTGACTCCAGGGCTGGTGCTCTATTCACTGCGCCACCTAGCCGCCCCCCCTACTTTAGTTTCTGCAGAATAGTATTACTTCTCTGCTCTGGGAAGTTGTATCAAAGACTCTGTTTTCTCTCTTTCTTTGGGTGGGTGGGTGTCTGTCTGTCTCTGTCTTTGTCTCTCTGAATCTCTTTATCTTTATCTTGCTCCCTCTGTCTTTCCATGTCTCTAATCTATCTATCTATCTATCTATCTATCTATCTATCTATCTATCTATCTATCTATCTGTCTATCTATCTATCTATCCCCATCCCATTGCCCCAAGCCCCCAGCTCCAGGCAACATTTCTGGAAAAAATATTCTATGTTATATCTCTTTATCTTCTTTGGGGATCTTTACTCCTTTGTTTTCTGGTCCCAGATGCATTCCCAAACAATTCTAAAGACAAAATAAATATGTAAAACACAGATAGGTAAATTTCCTTTCTTCTTGCCCAGAGAGAAAGGCTTTGCTTAGAGACAGAAAGCAGATCCAGGACAATTACTTTGGAATTGAGTTATGGGGGGTCCAATCTGTCAAAACAATTTTCACCCAAAGTCATGGTCCTGTCTTCTGGCTGATTTTGCCCATGCTTTGCATCTTCTACCAGGCTCTACAGGGCTTGTTTCTTTCATCAGTCTCATTAGAATCTGAGTTCTTCTCTCTTAGTTCTTCCTAGAGGACCACGCTCAAACCTCAGGTCCTGAGCATCCTCTTCATATATCATGAATGACTACCCTGCCTCTTTCCAGTTAACTTGATTATTAGCCCTTTTTCTTTTGTCAAGTCCTGGTCTTTAAAGAACCAAATCCTTTATACAATAATGACTTAAGAACCCCAGATGTAATTTAAAAGACACCATCAGGAACTTGTATGATGAGAAGAAAAGGTGGGTTGATATAGGAATAACATGTCAACAGACTTAATGTCCATGAAATGCCAATAGGAACACCCATACCAGTGACCTCACAGATCTATAGAATGACAAAAACTGTCTCTTATAAAAGCAGTGGAACAGTTCCAAAGTGCTTCATGTCTTGTATCTTTGACTCTCACAACAATTCTGTTTTAATATAATTTTATAAAATTATTTCCATTTACATAAAGGAGAAACAGATTCAGAGAGATTAGGACATTTGTCCAGGGTCACACAAAAAAGTGTTGGAGGCAGAATCTAGAAACACCTTCTACTACATTTTACAGTCAGTCTTCAGAATATTAAAAACAAATTCACTGATGGCATACAGAGAGTTAGTAGCAAATGGACATCCAGAGACTTTGAGTCTTATTTCCTTCTTCTATGAAACTTGGATAACGACACCTAATTCATGGGGCTGTTATTAGAATCAGATTAAATATGTTATGTAAAATGCTTTATTATGTAAAATGCTTTGAAACATGATATAAATCTTAGCTATTCTCCCCTTCCTCTCTTCCCCTTCCTCCTTCCCCTCCCATTTCCTGTCTTCCTTTCTCCTTCTTCTCCTCCTCCTTCTCCTCCTCCTCCTCCTCCTCCTCCTCCTTCTTCTCCTCCTCCTCCTCCTCCTCTTCTTCCTCTCCTCCTCCTCCTCTTCCTCCTTTCTCATGTTCTCCTCTTCCTCCTTTTCCTTCCTTTTCTCTTCCTCTTCATGAAACAGTAACATCCCCAGGATGTCCTCTCTGGAGGGCTGATGAAAAGATATGGGCAAAAAATGGAAAAGGATAACTGGGTGTGAATGAGTACCAATGGAGGAAGTTCCCAGATTAATGAGATCACAGTTGTTACAACCATTGCCTTATCTGTCATCTAGAATAACCAGGAACAGGCCATCTTATATTTGGGTCCCACTTCACTGCTGAAAACACTTTCACAGCAATGACCCAGTTTTCTGCTCTGTCCCTTGGCACTAGCAAATACAAAAGGAAATGAAGGGAAAATGAGCTGCATTTCCTCCCCCAAAAGTATTGTTTAGAGCCTGTTGATGATTCCAGCACACATTACTGTGTCTCCAAGGTCAGGGCATCTCACTTCCAGGATTATAGGCTCTGCCTGTCTTTTCAAGCTTTCTTCAAGTTTTCTCATTTCGTTTTCCATTCTTTTATGATGTGTTCCCTGTGCACAAATGTTTGTGCCTTTTCAACATTGCCCTTATCTTGGACAGCATGCCCCACTGTTTCCTCGATGACTAATCTAAGTTTCTCTTTCTCATTTTTATTTCAAATAACAAAAACCCCAAAAGAAGACTAGGTCCCATTTCAGGGAATGATTTCAGGTCCTTAAAGCTTGGAAACCCTCAATATTGGAGTTCTTCTAATGGTCTTGTTGGAAAAGCAAACTTCTTGAAGGAGAACATTGGATTGCTTTTCTTTTCCTCTATCAGACAGAGTCCATGTTTCTATGCTCCAAAACATCTTCTACTTCAGAGGAACAATCTATTCTCTCCCACTCACCAAGTCTCAGGAGAGGCCTGAACAATTTTGCAATAAGAGGCATAGAAGAATGACCCTTCCTGCCCTGCAGCCCACACTCATCTCCATTCTAAACAGTTGAGTCAGTATTTCCCCCCTTCCTAATTTAGCAAGGGGCCAGCTGCCTCTGGATCATGTCTCCTATCCAATTAAGGGACTCTCCCAGGCCTACACTACCCAAATGAAGGGATGAATGCATGCTCTTAACTATCCTCATAAGTAGGAGAATCCAGGACCTTGGAGCTTGTCTTCTCTCCACGGCAGTGTTTTGAGAGGGTCTGAAGGACAAAATGGGGAAGGCTTGGCTAGATGGTCATTCACATGAAAAACATTTTAAGGTCATAGTAGCCTTCAAGTTCAATAAATGTTAACAGTGTAATGTGATGAGAATAACTAAAGGGACCTTAGGCTGCATTTATGGAAGAAGGTTCCTATTTGGAATAATCATTAGATTTTCAATAAGTCAAGAATCATCCATTAAGCACCTACAGCATACCAGACCCTGTGCTACTTGCTGAGGACAAAAAAGGAGGCAAAAGACAGGGACTGCCCTCAATAAATTCACGGAGGGCAAGACCAAGAATGGGGGGAGGGAGTGGGAAAGAGATAAATTTAGACTTGAGATAAAGAGACACTCCTTGACAATTAAGAATGATCTGTTTGGGGAATGGGCCACATTGGGTGGTAGCAAGCTCTCCATCACCTGTGAGATGATGACTCTGGCCATTTCTGTTCAGGTATAGCTTAGATTCAGTTGGCTCTGGTCCCTTTCAAAGATGAGATTCTTTAGTTCAGTGACATCTATCTGATTCAAGGAAGTAGAAAAGGCTTCCCTAGAGGAGATGGAATTTGGTTGGAATTAAAACTGGAATGAAGTTTCAAGTTTGTAATCCTTTTGATGCTAAGCCTTAGATGCAGAATCCAGAACTCTGAGTGCATTTGCTGTCGCTGCAAGTTCCCTCTTGGCCCAACTGTCCATCAGTGGAGTAAGTATGAAATCTGAGAGGACCCACTTTGGTTTATAGAAGCAAGGGAGGGTTCAAGAATTTATTAAGCAACTACTATATACCAGGCACTTTATTAAGTACTTCACAAATATTGTGTCACTTGATTCTCAGGACATACAGCAAATGATCCACTTGAAAACCACATCTTTCTTGATGTGACCAAATAACAGCAGTAGAAACAGCAGCTACCATAGGGTGTTATAAGTTTGGACACTGATTGAGAATCAAGAACTAGGGGCATCGCTCTTCACCCCAGTTCAAGTTTTAACTCTTCATCATCTTAAACCTTGGAGCTATCCAACAAATGTAGGAACTTTGACTAGGAGGGATCTTGGATATCATTTCATCAAGCGTCCCACTCATTGTGGGAATCTCCTTGAGTATCAACACCTGAGATTTATAAAATGCTTTCTGTTCATTTGGGAGTTAGGTCCTACAGGTGAGGAAACTGAAAACCAGAGGATAATGACTTTCCCATTCTCTTAACTGGTGTCAGAAGTGGGGTTTAAAGTCAGGCTTCTAATTGACTCCAGATTCAATCCTCTATCGTTTCATATCATTTCTTCACAACATCCTAGAACTTGACCTTGTCTAATGACGTTAGATTCATTACTTTGTGGGGTAGTCAGTTGGTCAACAAGAATTTATTTAGCACCTATTAAGGGGCAGGCATTGTGCTAAACACCGGGATACTAAGAAAGTAAAACAATAGCCCCTGCCCTCAAGGTGTTTATATTCTAATTAGGGAAACAACTTGTAAATAAACAGGCACACATGAGATATACACAAAGTAAATGAAAGGTAATATCAAAGGGGAAGAAATTAGCATATAGAAACAAATGGAAAGGCCTCCTTGGAGAACTCACATTGTGAAGAAATCTAGCTTAACATGGAGCTGGACTCTACCTCCCATTGGTGCTCCCCATGGTTTCCAAAGTCAGACAGAATAAATCTCAGCCTTCTTCCACACAACAAGCCTTTAAGCTACTTGAACACAGCTGTCATCAATCAATCAATCAGCATTCATTTAAAGGCCTGCTATGTTCCAGGCTTCTAAATCTTCTATCCTGCTGGCCAACCAGTCTTAGTTCCCCCATCCAGTTCTAATATGGTGTGTTGTCAAGCGCTGACACTGTCCTGGTCACACTTCTCTTTTCCCCTCAATTACCCCACCAGAAAAAGTGGGCAAAAAACCTGCTTTGATTGAGGTGTTGATATATTAGTTATTGGGGCTAGGGCGAGGTGACTTTCTGAGAGCAGCCTGGGCAAACACCCAGAATTCCAGCTTTGGCCCAGTGTCCAGCAGCTTCCTCTGACAGTGTCATTTATCTGGCTGAAACAGGCAGCTAAGCAAATGCTTAAGCGTTCCCTGGGGTATTCTGGCCTGGTCTGGCACAGTTCCCCCAGAGCATTCACTCTGGGCGTGGGGTGGGGGGAGAGGATTGTGGGAGTCTTTCCAGATTTGCATGTTGATCCATATGCTTCTATTTTGTAACACATGGTTTTGTCCCATGTGGACTCCGCACCCATATTTGAAGTGGTTTCAAATGTGACATTTATAACAATGTCAAAGGTCTTCCTCCCACAGAGCTGGACATGGGCTTGGAGATGATTGATTCCAATCCCTTATTTTTCAGAAGAGGAGAGAGAGCTCCTAGGCAGGTGAAGGAATGTCACTAAAGGTCCAACGGCAGAAAGTATTTGGGTCAGATTTGCACCCAAGTGATCCAAACCCCAAACCAATGTTTCTTCCCCACACTGCCTCTTGTTGAGAGAGCATCTTTTAAGGGATAACTATAAGCTGGCAATATCCCAGAATCACAGAACTGCATTTAACAAGACCTCAATGGCCATCTAGTTCAATGGTCACCAGAAAAGGAATGCCCTCCACGGCTTTTACAAAAAGTGATCGTTCAGTTTTGGCTTCAAACACCCTGGGGTGGACAAATTCACCACCTCCCTCCAAAGCAGCTCATTTCACACTGGGAAAATTGTTGCTGTTGGAGAAGTTTTCTTTACTAAGGGCCCCTAGCATCTGATCAAGGGCCTCTGAACCTATTCGCCATAAGGAGGAGGCTGGGGAACTGAACTATGGGAGTGCCTTGAAGGGATTGAGCATGAGCAGACTTTCCTGCAATTGGTTTTAATCAGCTAACCATATAGTGAATGAATGGAATCCTTTTTTATTGACTTAGTAGCTAGAACAGATTGCACCTTCAGAAGACACTAGAGGACCAGAGCCTTACCTTCCTTAGTGTCCAGCGGGAGACAATACTGGAAGGGGAGAGATTTGGGACTCTTGCTCTCCTAGGGGTACAAGTGATCTTGTGAAAATGTGCCACATCCTCCACCTCAACATTTGTTCTTTCTTTCTATGGAAAGTAAATTAATCTGGAGACTTCAACGATGTTGTGAATTTCAAAAGGTCAGGAGAGTGAGCCTTCGGGGGTCTGAGAGATGGGAAGTCCAGGAGTCTGAATCCATGCTGGGTTTTACAGCCAGTCAAGCATGGATGCCCAGGACCTTAGCAGCAGCTGAGCCTATAAAGCCTCCTTTGAACATGAACTTGATTGGACCAATGCCATGTAGAAACTGCTAAGTCTGAACCCTCACTCCCCAGAGACTGAGGTGGTCTATGTAAGTGAGAGTGGACGCCCTGAAGAGTTGGAGGGAAATGTTCGTGCCTTTATTAGTGCTGTAGCTTTAAGGTAAATAGCCCTTTGTAAAAGGTAGGGGATGTTAAATAGAACTGAGATGCTGGTCCATGCTATTGGCTAACAGTGAGGGAACATGTAACTCAAGCCAATAGCCTGAGAGAAGAGACATTCCAACCTCTCTGTGTACCCTGAGAACCCGAAGAAGAACATACAGCAACCCAACAGGGATAGTGAAGTCAGGCAGGACTCAAGACATTTACATAAAACCTAAATTTGTTCCTATTACCACTGCCCATTGTTCTGACCTTTGTGGTCAAGTGGAGCACAACTGGACACTCTTTCACATGAAAGACGTTCAGATTCTGTGAAGACACTTACCATGTCCCCAATGAGTTTTCTCTTCTCCAGACTAAACATTCCCAGTTCCTTTGACCAATCACCATATGGCATAAACTTAAACTTTTGCCTTTCTTTGTATCTCTAGACCCTAGCACAATGCCTCATATGCAAGGAAAACTTAGTAAATGCTTATTGAATGACCAATGTAGAAATATGTTTAATATGATTATACATGTATAGCCCATATCAGATTGCTAGCCATCTTGGGGAGGGAGGAGAGGAAGGAGGGAGGAAGAAAAAAATTTTGGAACTCAGGATATAATAAAAGTGAATGTTGTAAACTATCTTTTCATTTAATTGGAAAAAACAAAATACTATTAAGTGGAAAAAATAAATCAGTGCTAGTTGACTGACTGACTGACCACTCTTATTGGCTTCCTCTAGTCTGTATGCTCTGTAGGTAACAACAATAATAAGATTTGTAAAATGCTCACAACTACCCTATGAATTATTATTCCATTCTATATTCTATAGCTATTATTATCCCAATTTTACAGATAAGGAAACTGAGTTTAGTAAAGTTAAATAGCTTTCCCAGGGTCACACAGTTATCAAATGGCTGAGGTGAGATTCAAACCCAGGTCTTCCTGCTGCCAAATCCAGAACTCTACTCCCTGGCATAAGCTGCCTCCATTTTGTTGTTGGCCAATCCCTATTGTCACTTGTGTCCATGGATAGGTGTCATGTTGGAAATACAGACAGAGAATTAATGTAATTAATTCAATATACTCCCTTGAAAGCTATTGAGGAAGGACTGAGACTGTTGTCCTGATTTGGGAACTCTGAAGGGCTTGCTTCCTGCCACACATAAAGATTAAGAATGATTCTTCTAATGATCCCCTCTATGGAAGTCCAGTGATTGGAGAAAAAATGTGTAGGCAACTCTCACTTCTTCTATTTCTGGAAACCCTATGAAGGGGGCACAGTTTTCCTAACTGTTGGAATGGGTCTTCTTTGAGAACTCATTAGTGCCCTTGTTAATAACCAAGTGGACCAAGTGGGACACAGTCATTTTGCTGACAATTAGACATTGTCTAAGAACAGATGTTTAGAATGCACTAGGAGCTATTCTTGCCATGGGGCTTGGTGTCAGGAAGCTAGATTCCAGACAAGAAAGTCATTCCCATTTCAAGTCTGCAGCCCTGACATATTAAACTGGGAAAAGAGAAATTTAAGAAATGACCCAGACAGAAACATGACAAAGAATGTCCAGTGGGGCAGAACTTGAATAAATGCAGAGTGTGCTTAAGCCATCAATGTCCTGGACATGTGAAAAGTGAGGATTAGTTGGGTTTGTTTGTTTTGTTTTATTTATTTTTTTGAATTGGGAAAGAAAGAGAAAATGAAAACATTTCAGCAGAAGGAATGTATCAGTGCTTAGGAATATAACTCAGTGGTCCCCAAATATTTTTTGTCCCATGAGTCCTTTATTCTCTTAAACATGGTTGAGGATTCCCCCAAAGAACTTTTGTTCCTGTGGGTTATGTCTATGATACTATCCATACAGAAATGAAGACATCTTAATATGATTTTGGAAATGGGGAAAGGTAGAGAGAGAATTAAAGAAATTCAGGGTAAAAGAATGTAAGAGATGCTTGGGAAGGTAAACAGTTCGGTGAATCTCAAACTTTTTGGTCCCAGGAGTTCTTTTTCTTCTTAAATATTATTGACAACCTCCTCCAAAAAGGTTTTTTTTCATGTGTGTTATATCTATTACTATTTCCCATATTAGACATTAAAATATGAAAATAGTTTTTATTTCAACCCTTTTTGCCTGAAAGGGTTTTGGAGACTCCCAGGGATCTTTGAGAATTGTTCATATAGTCCAGTCTTTTATTTTATGAAGGACGAAACAGGCTTAATAAAAAAATAACTTGCCCAAGATTACCTAATCAATTAAGAGCACTAGGTGGCACAGTGTAGAGAATGCTGCGTCTTGAATCAGGAAGATCTGAGTTCAAATTTGACCTCAGACACTGACCAGCTGTGTGACCCTGGGCAAGTCACAGCCCTATTTACTTCAGTTTCCTCATCTGTGAAATGAGCTGGAGAAGGAAATGGCAACCACTCCTGTATCTCTGCCAAGAAAACCCCAAATGGAGTCAACAAAAAGTTGTACATGGCTGAATAACAACAAAGCAAACTCAATTGATTTGTCAGTTAGTTAATAAGTATTTATAGTGCCTACTATATTTTAGATGCTGTGATAAGTGCTAGGGATGCAAAGACCAAAGTGAAATATTTCTTGCCTTCAAGGAAGTTACATTCTATAGGGGAAATACATCTCTTTACATACATAAATAAGCATATACAGGATATATATGAAATAGATACAAATTGATATGGAAAATGAGGGTACCAGGAGCTGGGGGAGGGGTGGGAGACAGGATTGGGAAACACTGCACATGGAATATGGAATTCAATTTGAGTTTTACAAGAAATTGGGGATTCTCAGACTCCGAAGTAAAGAGTGAGCCCATTCCAACATGACTAATGTGGAAATATGTTCAATATGATTGTACATGCATAGCCTGTGTCAGATTGCAGGGTGTCTTGGGGAAGGAAAGGGGAAAAATTTAGAACTCAAAATCTTATAAAAGTGAATGTTGAAAACTAAAAATGAAAGAATTAATTAATTTTAAAAAGAACTTTAATTAGTCAAATTAATTAATTAAATTGATTATTGATTAATAATTAATTAATTTTAAAAGTGCTTTCCAGGCATGGGGCACAGCCAGTGCAAAAGCAAAGAGACAATGCCTTAAATAAGGGATGGTCATAAAGTCAGTTTACCTGGATTGTAGATGGCTTGAAGGGAAATAATGTGCTAATTAACAAAGTTAATGAGAAACACAGCTGGGATTCAAAGGAAGAAAGGCAATTTTCCATTGTTGGGTTTCATTGGAAGTGACTTCCTTATTGTAACTCAGTACCTAATGAAGGGAAGTCTCCTAAAGCCTGGGTATCCATAAGTCCTGCAGGTATTGGGGCTTGAGGAAGGAAGGGCTAAAGAGTTGGCAAAGGCAGCCAGTGCAGCAGTGGGCAGAACTTGTCTTGGTTGGAGTCAGGAAGACAGGAAATCCATGTTGTGTGAGCTGCGCAAACCACTTAACTTCTCTCAGTCTCCATTTCTGTAAAATGATAGGTTTGGACTTGTGGTCTCCAAGACACCTTCTAGCTCTGAATGTATAACTAGACAAAAATCCAACCCTTATTGCTGATATCTTTTTTAGAAATTGAATCCAGGATTTCAGTCCTGAACTAAGGGAACTTTGAG
>CM053598.1:19382169-19425192 GCA_028646575.1 Pseudocheirus occidentalis
CTTTCTTTCTTTCTTTCTTTCTTTCTTTCTTTCTTTCTTTCTTCCTTCCTTCCTTCCTTCCTTCCTTCCTTCCTTCCTTCCTTCCTTCCTTTCTTTCTTTCTTTCTTTCTTTCTTTCTTTCTTTCTTTCTTTCTTTCTTTCTTTCTTTCTTTCTTTCTTTCTTTCTTTCTTTCTTTCTTTCTTTCTTTCTTTCTTTCTTCCTTCCTTCCTTCCTTCCTTTCTTTTTTTCTTATTTTACTTTTTGAAGGGGAAAGTGCAGGGCAATTAAGGTTAAGTGACTTGCCCGAGGTCGCACGGCTAGTAAGTGTGTCAGGTGTCTGGGGTTGAATTTGAACTCAGGTCCCTGACTCCAAGGCTGGTGCTCTATTCACTGTGCCACCTAACTGCTCTGAAGGGAGAAATTTCTATTTGATTCTGGAGACGAGTGAGCCCCACTAGAGATGGTCAAGCAGGGGAGTCACATGGCCTTGCCATGACCCTTCCTCTCTTTGCCCAGTCTGTCTCCCCTACAATCATTTCCCTGGCATCTCCATGGTGTGCCCATGGGTGTGTGTGATGGTTATTTTAAATGGACAATGGAAAGCAGCTCCACATTTCCAAGCAGGGATTCTCAGGTGTCAAAGGAAGGGAGATATTTGCTGGGGGCCCTGGTTACTCTTCTTCCTTCTTCCTAACACCTTCTTTCCTCTCCTCAGGGGTCACATCTCATTCTATATCATGGTCCCCAGGAATGGGTTAGCCCAGGGTTGGGGCCGTCTTGGTCCTCAAGTACGGCCTTTTGACTGAATCCAAACTTCACAGAGTAAATCCCCTTAATATGGTTCTCCACCGTTGGGTTAACTGATAAAGCCATTCCCTTCCCAGGGATATTTATATTTTACAGGAGATCTAAAAATTGTCTTTTGGGTCATGAAAGCATTGTGAAGGATTTGTATTGGCATCCCCAGCATTAAATCAAGTTTGTAGGTGAATCATTTTTGAGTTTTCCAGGCCCACCTGGCATCCCTTAGCCATCCTTTCTCTGTCTGGTCTCCCTATAAGGCTGGCTTAAGCTCTCTCTCTGTGACAAAGTTAGAGGCAGGTCAGTCACCCTGTCACTTCCTCTCTGAGCCCAGTTCTTGGTATTTGATGTGTCACTGGTGAGTTACTCAAGGGATGGAACCAGCCATGGATGGCACAAATTTCCATGTTCTCAACTCACTCTAGGATTGGCTTCCCAAGATGGTGGAGCAAGCTGAGGAAGGTCAGGAGCCTTGTAGTCAGTCTTGCTTAAGAGCTCGGCACCAGCACAGTGTAGCCTAGCAGCAAACACCCAGGTTGCTGCCCTACAGGCCTTGGCCCACTTCTGACCTCGCTTGTGGAGAGTTGCAGCCCAGGGTCTGACCATTCAGGAGAAAACAGGGGTGTAGAAAGCATGTGCTGTTTAGGAAATAGGGCCTGGAAAGAGAAAAATAAAGAATCCAATTCCCACTAAACAGAACACATCCATAGTTGGAGAGTCACTGTTCTGCTTCCTGTAACTCAAACAAGCAAACAACAAAACACAAAAAGACAAAATTAAGTCCCTTCCCTCTCAAAGCCTCAGTTTCCTCATCAGTAAAATGAGAGATTTTACTAGAAGGTCTCTAAGGCCTCTCCTACTTCCTTATCTACAAGCCTGTGTGTTAGAATCTTCCTTCTGTGGCCAAGTCCTTTCTCTTCTCTGGGCTTCACTTCTCTTAGCTGTAAAATGGGGAAACTCACTGGTCTCTTAAAATCCTTTCGAGGTATAAATATAACAATCTCATGCCCTAACGCTTGGAGTTTTTTAAGTAGAAAAGATTGCCTCTGGAGAGTATAGATTCCCTCTCCCTAAAGGTTTTCAAACAAAGAGAGGGGGATCACTCATTGGAAATCTTGCAGAAAAGATTCTCATTTACATGGAGGTTGCGCCATAGCAGGTCCAAGGTCCCTCCAGCTCTGAAATTCTGTGCTTCTGGGATCTTTCTTTAGTGGTACAGGTGCACCTGATTCAACTCAATGTTCTTTATAAATCTGGCTTCTGTCACTCAACTTAAAAATCTTGCCTTGGGGATGTTTTTCACTATGTAAAGGAAGCATCCCTTCCTCCATCAGTCATTTGAATGATCACTTCTTAATTTGTCTGTTTGGGAAGTTTGAGTTTTTGTTCATGAGATTTCCTTAAAATGAGACCCACATGAATGAAATCTCAGAGCATTCAGAAATTCAATCCAACAAGCATTTATGAAATGCCTTCTTTGCCAAAGACAGTGTGCTAATCTCTGGGGAAGTAGATTGAAAAAATGAAAATAAAATGGCTCTGCTGCCAAGGAATTCACATTCTTCTGGTAGAAACACCTCAGGTATATCTTTTCATCATAAAGTCACTGAAATTCTGTAGGTAGAAGGTCCTAGTAGAATTTCAGAAGCAGAGCATTTGGAGTCAGAAAAACCTAGATTCAGATCCCACCTCTGACCTCTGTGTGTCCTAGAGCAAGTTACTTAAGCTTTCTGAGTTTCTGTTTCTCCATCTGTAAAATAAGGGAGTTGTTAGGACCACTTGGTTTTACAAGTGAATTCAATTCAACATTCAAAGACCAATTGATTCCAATATTACAGGTGTTGTTTGAAAAAATAGGGAAATAAAGGGTCCTATCAAATGTCTTCTATGAGATAAATATACTTGATACATAAACCAGGGAGAGATATAGCAGAGAAAGAAAACTAGAGACCAATATCTATAATTGATGCAAAATATAAAAAATTAATAAAGAGGCATTAGCAATATATTTAAAAGATCATACACTATAACCAGGTTGGATTTATACTAGGAATTCAGGGTTGATCCAATGTTACAACAGATACAAATATACCACATTATAACAAAAACAAAATTGCCTGATTCGGTGTAGGAAAAGTTTTTGACAAAGTTTTTATGTTAAAAAAAGAATAAATGCACTGTTTCTTCACATAGCGAATAATATCTATCTAAAACCAAGAGCTAGCATTATCTATAATGGAAAAATGCTCAAAGTTTTTCTAAAAAGATCTGTAGTCAAGCAAGAATTTTTAGTATTTCCCCTATTATTCTATAAAATCCTTAAAATGCTAGCTATAACATTAAGGCAAGAAAAGATCAATTGAAGAAATACAATCAAAAAAGAAATGCTTTCATTTTTGTGTGTGGAGGGGTGATATGAGTATCCTAGACTTTCAGCTAAACAATGAATAGAAACAACAGCATCAGCAAAGAGCATAATATAAAATAAACCCGTAAAAATCATCAGTCTTCTTGTGTATTACCAACAAACCCAGCAGGAAATGAGAGCTAAAGAGACTCCTAACTACAAAATGTGTAAAACATCTGGGAGTTAAGATACAGAGACACACTCAGGGATTATATGAATATAGTAACACATAACCCTCTATAGGAATAAACAAAGAATTGGAGAGATTGAATGCTCATGGTTGGGCTATACCAATATAATAAAAATGACAATGCTGCCTACACTAGTTTTCAGATTTAGTACCATGCCAATCAAAGAATCAAAGGTCCCTTTTGTGGAAATAGAAAAAAAATAATTAAAGTCATCCATGGGAATAAAAGTTCCAGAACCTCAAGAACAATAATGCGGGAGAAAAGGGAAGTAAGGAACCCCACCTAGCAGTGCCAGATCACCAACTAAGCAGAAATCACTAAGCCTGTCTGGTACTAGTCACGTTAGAGAAAAGTTGATCAGTGGAACAGATTACATACATGAGACTCAGAAGCAAATTGCTTTTTGAGAGAGCAATTGGGGTTAAGTGACTTGCCCAAGGTCACATGGCTAAGTGTCTGAGGCCAGATTTGAACTCAGGTCAAACTTCTGACTCCAGGGCCACCTGGCCTCCCCAACTCAGCAGTTAATTGGATCTAGTAGCATGATGCCCAACAAACCTAAGGACACCAATTCCTGGGATAACAATTCACTATTTGACAAAAACTCCTAGGAAGCATTCTGAGAGAAATTAGGTATAGACTAACATGCCTCATACCACAATAAGTTCAAATAAATACATGAACTAAATGCAAAAGGTCATATAAGAAACAGATTAGATGACTAGAAAGAAAGACACCTTTCACAGTCGTAGGTACGGAATGTTTCTTGACCAAACAAGGGATAGAGAACATCATAAGGGAAAAAAAGAGAGAATTTTGATTACATAATATTTAAAAGTTGTTGCACAGAGTCGATGAAATTCAAGCTACATGAGGACTAGTCAACTGGGAAAGTTCTTTGCAACAAATTTCACTGATAAAGGTTTTATATCAATATAGAGAGAACTAATTCAAATATCTTCACCAAATAGATAAATGGTTGAAAGATTTAAACAGTTTTTTTCTGAAAAAGAAGAAAGCCAAGCTATCAACATGGGGGGGGAGGGGAACTGCTCTAAATTACTAATAAGAGAAACAAAAATCCAAAAAGCTTTGAGATGCCACCTCATACCTATCAGATTGACAAAGATGACCAAAAAAGGAGAATGGTAATTCTTTGGAGAGGCTGTGGGAGGTATCCTATTGCTGCGTTGCTGGAGGTATGAATTGATAGAAACATTCTAGAAAACAAATTGAAACCATAGACAGAAAGCAAGTAAACTGTGCCTACCCTTTGACCCAGCAATAACACCATCAATCATATTGTAATAAAGAAATAAAAGAGAGAGGAAAATGGCCCATATGTACAAAAGTATCTGTAGTAGGTCTTTTTGTTGTAGCAAAGAACCAGAAGCAAAATGGGTGTTCCTCAACGGTGGAGTGACTGGAAAAGTTATAATACACAAATGTAACAGAGTATTCAAAGAAATGGTGAAAGGGACAGATTCAGAGACATCTAAGAAGACTTGTATAAACTGATGCAGAAGGAAGTGAGCAGAAGCAGGAGAACAGTTTGTATTATAATTACAATATTGCAAAGAAGACAGGGGTGAGACTTAAGAACTCTGATCCAGGAGGCGGCTAGGTGGTGCAGTGAATAGAGCACCGGCCCTGGAGTCAGGAGGACCTGAGTTCAAATCCGGCCTCAGACACTTAACACAAAAAACTAGCCGTGTGACCTTGGGCAAGTCACTTAACTCCAACTGCCCTCCAAAAAGCAAAAAAAAAAGATAAAAAAAAATAAAAAAATAAAAAAGAACTCTAATCCATGTCTCCATCAATCCCAGCTCCAGAAACTGATGAGGAATCATGGTTCCCAAACTCTGGGCGGGGAGAAGATGGGCCAGAGGTGAGGAAGAACCATGCATTTTCAGATTTGGCCAGTGTTTAGACTGTTTTGAGTACAGTTGTTACAAGAATGGGCTTCTGATGGAGCGTGGAGTAGGGATGGAGAGAGGAAAGAAATTTGAAAATACCAAAAATAAAAGGAAGAAAAGAGCATTGATAATTGGTGTGTGTGTGTGTGTGTGTATGTGTGTGTTTAACACAGTAGAGATCAGAAGGAATTTCAGAAGGAGACACAAACAAGCAGGCCAGTACTGGGAATGCTATGTTAAATCCAAGATACACTTAACTCCCCCCCCCCAACATATGTATGTACTAGAGAGCCTGACCTGCCAAGTTTTCCTCCTTCTAGGCCCTTCCTAAAAGCAGAACCCTCCCCAAGACAAAGCTGGAGCACCTTGGAAAGTTCTCCTTTCATTTTGTGTTAAGTGGAAATGATGGAGCAACTTTGCAAAATAATCTTTGCTGCATTTCCTCCCTGGAGTCGGTGTTCCTGCCCCGAGAAGTGATTGGACTGATTGGTGAATCGAGCCACGAAGTGCTTGGAGGGCAGATCGGGACTGAGAGCAGCTGGTAGCAAAGCATTTGCCCTGCTGCACATCCATCTCCTCACTGATTGCCCAGTCAGGAAGGATGCTGCTGAGGAGAGCATTTCCAAAGTATGGGAGGCCTGTTCTGAGCCCCTAATGAACTGACTGTGTACCCAGTCTTTGCCTATGGACAACATCCCCCCAATGCCACCCCCCCCATTCCCACCTTCTGTGTAGCTAAGACTGTCCCATAGGGCATGCTGAGCTAGGCTGGTTCTCACAAAGAATCCTACTTCTGACTCAGTTGTTCATCCATTCACTCATTTAGCAAACATGTATCAGTATTGCACATTTACTTGAAGCACCTACCATGTATTAGGTATTAGAGCATGTGAAGTATAATGTTTAAGTATTGGGAATTCCCAGTGTGGCAAGTCCTTTCACCAATAATAATGATAGCCAACATGTATGAAACATTTTAAACTTTGCAAAGCATTTTACATGTGTTATCTTGTTTGAGCCTCACAACAACCCTTTGAGGTAGATGCTACATTTTACAGATAAGGAACCTGAGAGTGGGAGAGGTTAAGTGACTTTTCCAGGGTCACTAAGTATCTGAATCAGGACTCAAACAGAGGCCTTCCTGATTCCAAGTTCAGCACTCTTCCCACTGCGTCACCAAGTTGCCTGATCAATAAACCATATGGGCAATTTCTCTATAGCTGATGGTGTTAGGGAGTTACCTGGGGCACCAAGAAGTTAGCTGCCAAGGCAATCTGACAAGGGCTAATATGTGTCAGAGAGAAGGCTTAAACATGGAACTAAACCCATTCTTTATCCATGATAGCATGGAACCTCATAATGGGGAAAATAGAAAGATAAAAAATGACCGTCAATAGCATTGGGGATTTCCTGCCATCGAGAAACTTGGAATCAAATTAATACATAAGACAGTGTGTGTGTGTGTGTGTGTGTGTGTGTGTGTGCACAGAACTAAGAACAATGGTTGGAAAATGCAGAGACAAATCTAGACTTAATGTCAGGAAAAAACTCCTTAGCAAATTAGAGATTTCTAAGTGAAATGGGAATTCTAGAGATTCTCTAAGAAAAGGTTGTGGCCATTTGTTAAAAATATGGTCATGGGTGTTCTTGAGGGGGTCTGTATGAGTGGGACTAGAGGTCCCCTCCCCCCATAAAAACTTGGGATTCTGTGCTTTTCAGTTCGACGATAATCAAATGAAGGAAGATCTCATAGAATAGGTGGCACCTGGGCTGGCCCTGCATAAAGAGATGAGTGTCAGCAGGTGAAGGTACCAGGAGAAGATGAACCAATCAAGATGGAGTCTACTGAGGAGAGAGGAGAATGTAAGGAGAAAGTAGCAGCTGATAGTGTGGTGATAGTGCTGACTGCGATCAATCAGTTAACAAGCATTTATTAAATACCTAGTATGTGACAAGCCCCATGCGTTGGAATGACCTGGTTATTCCAGCCACTGCCAAGACGCTGACATGGCAGTTCATCCATCCATCCATCCATCTATCCATCCATCCATCCATCCATCCATCCATCCATCCATCTAGTTTTTCCTTCATTCAACAAACAATTATTAGGTACTTACTATCTGCTAGGCAGTGTACTCAGTGCTAGGGTCACAAAGACAAAACCCTTATCCCTGGAAAGCTTACAGTCCAGCTGGTGGAGACAACTCATACACGTGTAGTTATATCTAAAATAGGTATATGATAATTTGGGGTGGAGGAAGGGGAGCAGTGTTGGAAAGCAATAGAATCTGGGAGGATCAGGGAAGGCCACATGTGGCTTTTGAGATTAGTCCTTTTTTTGGCCTTTTGGAGGGCAGTTGGGATTAAGTGACTTGCCCAAGGTCACACAGCTAGTTTTTAGATTAGTCGGCAGAAGAGAGGAGGGAATGAATTCCAGGCATGAGGGACAGACAGTTCAAAGGCATGGTGATGGGAGATGGAGTGCTGACTATGAAGGATAGTAAGGTCAGTTTGAGTAGACCATTCTGGGTCTAAAGAGGAGTCATAAGGCTGGAAAGGTAGGCTGAAAATATGCAAAGATGAAATGTAGAATATATGAAGGAAAGTTGGAGAAAATAAAAGTAAGAAGGTAGACTTGAACAAGATGGTGGGGGGCCTTAAATGTCAAGCTTGTTTGTATTTTATTCTAGGAGCCCCTGAAAGCCTTTGAGCAGACTAGTGGGGGGCAGGCTAGTTTCATGTAGCAGAGGTACTGAGAACAGATTGCAGAGACCAGGGAGTGAGGACGGGTCAAGTAGAAGCCTGTTAGAACTGTAGCATGTATGTGGTTTGGCTCTCTCCAGACCCTGGTTTGCTATATCTCCCCCTCAGGACTGGGGATGGCTCTTGTCTCTTCCATCAGCTTGAGCCACCACTGACTGGCTTCCCCCTATCTGTCAGGGGCAGTGACTAGCCCTCCAGTCCTATTTAATCATCTCACATTGGATTCACTTTTACAAACGATATTGACTTCATAGATACAGCCGGTACAGTGTGCCTTTGGCCAACACTTCCCCAACCTACATCAGTCTCTGGGGGAGTAGGCTCAAAACTCAGCTAGTTCTGACATAGCATTAGTCCCCACAAATTCATGACCAGCCATAGTGTGACTGTAGATGAATTCTCTCTTCAGCTTTCATTGGCAGGGGTCTAGAAGATCACTCTGTGCTTCTCAGGGCATTGATTCTTCACCAATGGTTAATTTGGCCTGGAATACTTGGACACCAAGACACCCATCCATATATCCACCCATCTCTTCTTCCTCCCACTCGTTCCCCCTCCCTCTCATCCCTCTTCTCTTCTTCTCTCCTCTCCCTGTCTTTCTCTCCCTCCCTTCTTCTCTACTTTCCTTTTCTTCTCTCCTCTTCTCTTCTCTTCTCTTTTCTTCTCTTCTCTTCTCTTCTCTTCTCTTCTCTTCTCTTCTCTTCTCTTCTCTTCTCTTCTCTTCTCTCCTCTCCTCTCCTCTCCTCTTCCTTCCTTCCTTCTTTCTTTTTCTCTTTTTTCTCTCTCTCTCAATTCTTCTTCCCTCCCTCCCTTTTTTTCTTTCCTTCTTCTTCAATCATTTATTATGATTGTACTAAGACATTGTACTGAGTGATGGAGATAAAATATAAAAGCCTAAGTACCCAGCACAATGTGGGTATTTAGTCATTGCTTTTTGATTGACCAATTCTACCTCAAGAAGTTCAAGTTATGTTTGGGGAAGAGAATATGTAAAACCAGACAAGTAATTACAATATATACATAAAGTAAAGGGGGGGGTGCCAGCACCTGGGGGAATCAGGAATCTGGCAAGAGCCAGAGCTTGAGCTGGCCCTGAAGGAAGTCAGGGATTCTCAAAGGAGGAGGGAAGGCAGGGGAACATTCTAAACATGGCGGCCAATGAATGCCTGAAGATGGCTGGAACATGGAGTGCCAGGCACAAAGATTGTTAATGCCTTGCAAGGTAAATGGAGGCCAGGTTGTGAAGGGCTTTAAATGCTAAGTGAAGGGGGTTGTAGTTTATCCTGGAGGCAACAGGGAGCCATTGGAAATTCTTGGGCAGAGTGATGACGTGGGTGTGTTGGCCAGGTGGAAGCTGAACAGCCAACTGAGAGTGCACCTGGATTTGGATTCTGGTTTTACCCTCCAGGTACTGAGTGACCTTGCGCAAGTCTCCTTTCTTTAGTTTCCTTACTTGTCAAATACTTGTCAAATAATGAATGTCCCTCCCTCCACTCATGCGATGGGAGGATAAATAAGGCATTATGTGAAAATGCCTTGGGCTCTTTGTCAGAAATGTAACGAGTCCCGTGGTGTAACAGTCATTAAATTCAATTGTGATTCACTGTGTCCTCAAAATGAAATATGAAAAAGACATGAACAAGAGGAGGGAAGAAAGGGACTTTCTCCTGGGACCCAAGCCCAGGAGATATTTGCAAGTGAGACACAATTCTAATCATTTCCAAAAGAACTGCCTAATGAATGGCCACTGTTGCCCAGCAGTCCCTACCTGTTTTAGTGGGGTTCTGAAACTCCATCATTTCAATGAAAGGAAGCTCTTCAGAGGGAACTAAACCAAGTCTTGGACTTTCAACTTTGGCTTTGCGATGATGCCACAGGAGAGAAGGGCATCTGCCCACCTCCTCTGAAGTCTTGGCGAGCCATTGCCCAGGTCTGCCCATTTAACCTGGGGCCCTTCGGACCAGGAACACAGGAGAGTTTAAACACCCCATTGGGCATTTACTAGCTATGCAGGCCTGGGAAAGTCACTTGCCCTCTCTGAGTCTTAGTCTGATCCTCTGTGAAATGGGGATAATAATATCTGCTGAACAGGGTTGTATCTATAAAGCATTTAAAAATTCGAGCATCACTCTTGTCTTCTTCCCACGGACCTACTCTTGGACCATCTGCAACCTGCCAGCAGCTTGGAGCACCATCCCTGGCTCCCCTTCCTTTGATGAGGGAGTGTTTTTGCCTTATTTGGCCATGGCCCAGGCCTCTCCCCGCTTCCCAGCTCCTCTTTATGTGATTTCCCCCCAGTGATGGAATGCAAGCTCTTTGAGGAGGTTTTGCTCACTTGTAGCCGTTTCTCCAGTGTTTAGCCCAGTTCTTGGTCCATAGTTGTTCATCCTTCCTGCCCAAATAGGACCAGCGACATTCTGATGTTGGGTTCAAGGTACAGTCCACCTGAATGGGTGGACCAGACCAAAACAGCTTGAGCTTGGAAGGCTTTGGCACAGTTGGGCACAAAGAGACTATTCGAACATTTGGGCTGTTGATATCTCTAAAACTGGGCATCTCACATTTCCTTTGTGCTACTGAAATTCTGCTTTGCTTGTAGACCACAACCTCTTCTCTGATGCAGGCACATCAAGCTGGACCATCCTGTGCCAGTGCCTCCCATATCTCATAGTCAATTCCAAAGCTCTTCAGAGTCACCTTGAAAGTGTCCTTGTATTACTTCAGACTTCAGTGTGAACACTTTCCTTGTGTGAGTTCTCTGTAAAATGGCATCAGGCAAACATATTTGACATTCAAACAGGGTGACCAGCCCATCAGAATTGTGCTCTCTGCAGCAGAGTTTGAATGGTTTGCAATTGGGCTCAAGAAGGGATCTCAGTATCCAGTACCTTATGCTACCAGGTGATCTTCAGAATCTTCCTAAGACAATCAAAATGGAAGCAATTCCGTTTCCTGGCATGGTGCTGTTAGATTGTCCACATTTCACACCCATACAACAAAGAGGTCAGCATAGTGACGCTATAGATCTTCAGTTTGGTAAGCAGCCTAATACCTCTTCTTTCCCAATCTTTCTTCTGGGGTCTCCCAAATGCTGAACTAGCCTGCGCCAACCTCATCATCTATGAATACATCCCTGAAAAGTAGACTGCCCAGGTAAGTGAATAGCATTCAAAATTCCTTCATTTTCTGTAATCGAGGGTTCCTTGTACGGATGGTGCGGTGCTGACTGATGGAGAACCTCTCTTTTCTTGATGTTAATTGTTAGGCCAAAATGAGCACAAGCAGCAGAGTCAAGCCATCCTCCCCTGCATCTTAGCTTCAGAGGCTGCATTGAGGGCAAATCATCTGCAAACAGAAAGTGAGCACCAACTCTCACTCCACTTTGTCTGGAAGATGCATACTAAGTACTGAATAAATGCTTTATTCAATTGTCTGTCTATTCCATATAAATTTCAGTAGTTTATTGCTACTGAATATTGCTATTATTATTTATTTTTCTTCTCTTTCTGTTCATTGGGGTTCTTATAGAAATGGCCTGGGGACAAATTTGCTGGTTGGCTCTCTTTCTCATGTTTACCGCTTGGTGAATTGTTGGGCTGCTGCATGTAATTGAATGAAAATGTTGATGTGTAAGCTCATTCTATAAGCACATTGAAAACTTCTTCAATGCCGCCATGCTAGAAGAGAGGAGGCGAGAGATGTTCTTCCCACATGGTTTTGATTCCAGGCACTGGATCTCTGTTTTGAGAGCCTTTCATTCTATGGAACTGGAAGACTATGAGTCTTCAGTGCAGGGGACATCTATGGGGACCATAGATGTCCATCTTGTGGATTCACCATATGTCCTGAGATGGGGAGGGACAGTCTTGTTCGTGATCATGCTCCCATTCCAGGATGACGGATTGTCCTTGTTTTTGTTGATTTCTTGGAATATTTTGAGTTTATATTTGCATTAAAAGACTTTGACTTCTCTTAGTTCATGAAGAATAACAAGCTACTGGTTTTTGATTTATCTACTTAATGGGGTCTTTCTAGTTATTCGGTGTGCTTATTATTATGGTTGTGATGTTATTGTTTATAATATCATTATGGAAACTTCTGAGTGGTACATTGGGAAGAGAGATGGATTTATAAACATAAAGCATAGGTTTGCCTTCCGGCTCTGCCAGATACACTTGGGGTGACCTTGGGCAAGCCCCTTCAACTCTCTTGACCTCAAGAGTAATCTCCCTCTCCCTCTCTTTTCCTTTCTTTCTCCCCTTCCCTCTCCCTTTCCCCTTCTCTCTCCCCATCCTCCTTCCTTTTTCCCTCTCCCTCCTCTGCTCCCTGTCCCTTTTCCTCTTCCTCCCTCACTATTTTTTTTATTCAATTATGTCCAAGAAAGATTTATCAAAGAACCAGATCAATTTGGAATATGTTATCAGAAGCATTAAGGAGTATTTGAAAGGGTGCATCTTCTTTACAAAATGTATTTAGAAATTATCATCTTAAAGATTGCCATAATTGATGACCTAATTACTCTTTGGTCATTGCTTTCTCCTTCATATGCAGGACCCCACACTCAGTGCTGGGGTTCACTGAGTGATGTCTCCCTACCCTCTCATGATAAAAGTTTAGAGCAAGAAGAAACTTCAGAAACTACCTGGTCCCACACTGTGATTTCGCTGAGGAAGAAACAGATACTTGGAGAAGAAAAGGAAGATAGAAAGTGAATTGAAAGTGATCTATTTTTTAATCGACAGCTCAGGCATCTTTTATTTATTTAGTTTTGGAAACAGGATTGTAACAGACGAATTCAAATTCAACCAGCATCTCTCCAATGCCTTTTGTGATCAATGACTCACAGCCATGGAACAATATAGGGACAGCTGAGTCCAAGAGGGACATAGATCCTAAAGAATGGAAAGTGAACAT
Organism: Pseudocheirus occidentalis; assembly: GCA_028646575.1. Taxonomy (NCBI): domain Eukaryota; kingdom Metazoa; phylum Chordata; class Mammalia; order Diprotodontia; family Pseudocheiridae; genus Pseudocheirus; species Pseudocheirus occidentalis. The sequence goes on from CM053598.1 coordinate 19,395,142, forward strand.
TTCCCATAAGGCAATGGGGAGATGTGTAACAGGTGTGGCTGATAAGTAAACCTTACAAACAGGAATTCTGAAGGAGAACCAGGATGAAAAATGACATTGAACAACTTTGTGGTGAGAGCAGCGGTGGAGAGCATGTGGGATTTGGAGGGAGAGAAACCAGGTTTGCATCTGTAGCACCAATGCAATATTTACAGCACCCACAATCACGATAAAGACTGTGACTATAAGTATCTCATGATGTTTGATCACAAAATATACCAAACTCTCCAGATAGAGGACAGAACTGAAGCATTCATTCAGTCACCAGAAAACCCAATCCCCAAACCAGTAAGCGAGTTCCATCATACTGCCAAAGATATTCAGAAGCCACAATAATGCTGAGAGCCACCACATCCTTCAGCCTTCCCATAAACCAATACAAGATCACTATTTACTCACAAACCTCTCTATCTCCTTGCCTCAGTGTCCCTTCTCTCCCATCATCTGTCTAGCTCTGACCAGCTTCCTGTGGGCTCTTCAGCAAACTTCTCCCACCACAGGCTCTGTGTAATTACATTCAGCCTGTTAGGGAGCAGAGTTTACTTTCAAAGCAGGGGAGGTCTTCAGATTCCCCCTAGGTCTATTAAGGAGCAGGGAAGATCTTCAAATCCCCATTCCCATTCCAGCATCCCAGCTCTGATACTCATTAACTCTGAGCCCATGGACAATGCCTTTAGCCTTGGTGTCCTAGATGCTTATGTTAAAGGAGGGATAGGAAGGAGACAGTCTCCAAGGTCTCTTCCAGTGTGAAACCCATGGTCATGGGATAATTACTGGATGTCCTGTGTGTGCCAGTGGTATCCTCACCATGTCTGGAGAAGATGCGTGTCGCATGGAGCCCTCTGTGGGGAAGGCCATGGACAAGAACTCCACTGGCTGAGAAAGTGTGAACAGGCTGTGATCTGCATCATTGGAGGAATACCTGCCTTGATGAAATTGGACAGCCATTGGAGTATCATGTGCCAGTCACTGGGGATAGGGGGAAGAACTTGGGATATAAAGACATGCCACACACACTAGAAAAAAAACAGAATTTCTGTCCTCAACGAGTTGTTTTTCAGCTGTGTTTGACTCTCCATGACCTTATTGGGGGTTTTCTTGGCAAAGACACTGCAGTGGTTTGCCATTTCTTCTCCAGCTCATTTTACAGATGAGGAAACTGAGGCAAACAGGGTAAAGTGACTTGCCCTGGGTCACACAACTAGTTAGTGTCTGAGGCCAGATTTGAACTCAGGAAGATGAGTCGTTGTGACTCCAGGCTTGGTGCTCCCACCACTGCACCATCCAGCTGCCATTTTACGATGAGCTGCTGGGAAGAAATTGAGAGGCTTAAAGGAGATTACGGCCATGCAGGGCTGTCTGAACCATGTAGACACCAGCTGTTGTGGTCACTGTTCTTAATAAGACTCTGACATGAGCATCAAGCCCTGTGTCTGGTTCTTTGATTCCCTGCCCTGTGAGGGCACTTTACAAGGACAAGGTACCTGGGATAGGGGCGGAACCCTGTCTGCTCACTAAGTCCATTTGAATATCTCCGTGGTAGGGTAGTGGAATAACTGTTTACAAATTTGAAATAATCCCTGGAGTGTAAACTCTCCAGAAATCTCATCTTCTTTGTCTCTGAAGAAATCGAGCTGCTTTTCGCTGCAGGGTTGTCTTTGGCAGGTGATCAGCCTCCAGAAGTAGGCTGGGACTCCTTCCTCTCAGGGTGATGCACCCTGAGAAGTCCCTAAGGTGGGGTCTGAGCAGGCACAATTGTACAACACCCCACAGCTGGTGACTGAGTCTACATTCAGGGCAAAAGGAAAACCATCCCTTTGCAAACTGGGCTTGGGGCCAAGGCCTGCGCAATCTGCGAATCTCAGAGCTGAATTCCAGCCAGCCTGGACCACTAGCTGCTCCTTGAACTCAATATGGCCCCTTCCTCACCTCTGGGCACTGGCCTGGGATGCAAATGATCTCTTGGAATCCCAGCTTCCTTTGAGTCTCAGCTCCAGAGTCACTTACCCCATAGAATCTTCCTTCCACCCCCGTGATCAGTGGGGTTTTTCCTTCTTTCAGATGTTTTTGGTGCAAAGCAGCTAGGTAGTGCTGTGAAGAGAGTTGGGCTGTGAAGAGAGTTGGGCTCTTGCCTCTGGAACAGTAGCTGGTTGACCTGGGGCAAGTCACTTAACCTCTTCTAGACTTCATCATGATGGTGCCCGTACCTCCAATGTATGCAGCTTCAAGGTTTGTACCATGTTTTATATACTTACCTCATTGGATCCTCTGGGAGGGAGGTGCTGCTCTGAGGCAGACAGAGATGAAGCAACTGGCTCAGCTAGCAAATGTCTGAAGTTGGATTTTAATTCAATAGCTAGTGTACCACCTAGCCTCCTCCATCATTAGCTTCATCATCTGTGAAATGGGTCAGACATGAGCACTGCTCTCAAACTGTGCTGGTGAGGATCAGGTGAGATAATGAATTTGAACTCCTTGGTCAGCCTTAAAGTTCTATGTAAATGTTGGCTACTATTATTCTAATGTCTAAATTCCTGAAAGGCAAATAGTGTTACTTTTGGGTCTTCCTGTTGAAGGCTAGGGACCTTGACCGGTGGAGGTGCCTTGAATTGATTTGGATGGGAATTGACCCCCTGGAACCTCTAGGCTAGTCTACACCTGCCTTTGCTGCCTGGTCTCCAGGAAGGAGGAACTTACAACTCCAGAGGTGGTCTTTGGACCCCCAATCAATACCAAGTTTTTCCAGACATCAAGGCTATATCTGTGCCTTTGAACCTTCCAACCCTGGCCCTTTGGGTCACCCTCTGGAGCTGAGCAGAAGAAAGGAATCTGGTTCCCTGCAGCTGACTTTCAGGCTACCCCACCTAGAGGCTGGAGTCTTCTCCAGGTTAGACCCCCAAGCCTTCCAGTAACTCCCTGATGTGACCTGGCTGCTGGCCTCCTATGGACACTGGCTTTTAGCAGGATGTCTCAGTGACTTTAGAAACACGCTGAGGTGTTGGATCTGTCTACGCCTACAGCTAGCTCAAACTCGTCTTCTCCTGGAGACCCTTCCTGCTCTTCAGCCAGGCTGGAGCCTTCTTTGGGAACGCCATGCATGTTCCCTGGAAAGAGCCTGGGCCTGTCCATTGGATGTCTTCTCCTCTGCTGGACGGTCATCTCCTTCCAGGCCAGGACGGCTTAAGCACAGCTCACTTTGTATCCCCGGCACTTAGTGCAGCGTATCAGCAAAACCCCAACAGGTTTCCTTGGCTGACCAAGGGATTGTTGGACATGTCTGCAAACATGCACATTTATATACATATATCATACATGCATGCACACACGTGTGTATATCCGTGCACACATTGTTGTTTAGTTGGTTTTTAGTCGTGTCTGATTCTCTGTAACTCCATTTGGGGTTTTCTTGACAAAGACACTGGAGGGATTTGCCTTTCTCCTTCTCTGGCCCATTTTACAGATGAGGAAACTGAGTTCCAGGGAGGAGAAGGGACCTGGCCAGAGCTGTGAGCAACTCCCGGCTCTTCTATCAGCAGATGCTGAGCTTTCTCCAGGGCGGCACCTCGTTACCAAGCAGCCACGGGACTTCTCTGGCCCCTGTTGTTCAGTCTGGCCCTCATGGAGGTGAGTCTGGGAGACCCTCCCTGACCAAAGCAGTGTCCCTGGACGTCCAGCCTCTGGGCAGGTGGTGCACGTGCGGAGCTTTACACCCACTGGACAAAGCAGCAGAGTAGCTTCATGTCCTTGGAGGGCAGGGGAGGCAGGGAGAGGTACCAAAAGGAATGACCTGTTAAGCAGAAAGTGGAGTGGGAAAAGGCCTGACTTGCAGACCAGAAGACCTCTGCTTGGTTGGCTCCAGCACGAGCTTCAGCAAAGTGCTTCATAACTGCCTGGAGCCTCAGTACTCTCATCAGTAAAATGGGAACAGTTCTCATAGGATCTGCTTCCCAGGGTGGTCCACTTTAAAGCACAATTCATTATTATTGTTATTTTTATTAATTGACCATTGACATTCTATATTATTAATTATATGTCATTATTATTAACTGATTATCTAAATGGCATATAAAGGGAGAGAAGAATATTAGGATCACAGATGTAAACCTTAGTGGTCAATGAGCCCAGCTCCTTCATTTTACACCTGAGGGAACTGCAGCCTGAAGAGGGGAAGGGATTTGCCAAGGGTCCCTGCCCTCAAAGGAATTGCATCCTACTGGGGGAAGACAAGGTAGCACTGAATCTATGCACAGTAAGTATGTAGTAGACAGGCTACTGATGAGGGGAGAGTGCTCCCCTCTGGGGGGGGGAAGGCCTCCTGTGGAAGGGGGACCTCGGCACTGACTGGGCAGTGGGGAGCAGGAAGTGCATCCCCAAGGGTCTTCATTCACCAGGGTGCCCAAAACACCTAGAACACCCCACACAGATGATGCGGCAACCAAGGCTCCTTCCAGCCCTTGGTTCTAGGCTCTCTCCAACCTTGGACTCTCATGGACTGTGTGTTCTAGAGCTCATCTTTGGCCCCCTCTCCCTCTAGTCTGTATTGTGCTTATTCTGAGTCCAGAGTCTATATCCCTATCAATCCTTGTGTCTCTGGAATCTGGTACGTGTGCATGTATCTTGCACATAGTAGGTCTAAAATTAATTATTTTTGAGGTAAAATGAAAAGATTTAGATATTTTCCTGGCTGGTAGAATAAATGGAAAGTGAGAACCTGGGAATTAACTTCCCCATCATTATCCACAAGCATTTATTAAGCACCAACTGTGTGCCAAACATTAGATTAAGCACTAGAGTCACAAATAAAGGTTGAGAAGACTCCCCTGACCCCCATGAACTCTCCTTCCAATGAGAGACAACATGCAAACCACTACGTGTGCACAAGGTATGCATAGTATGAATGGGAGCTCCTCTCACTGGTGGGAGGGGTCTCCTATGGAAGGCAGGCTTGGATCTAAAGCATGAAGGAAGCCCAAGAATCTGAGCAGCAGAGGTGATGAGAGGGAGTGAGCGGTCATGGAGGAGAGCCAGGGGAAGGCACCCTGGCCGGAAAGGGGGCATCGCATGGGGGGGACTGCCTCTGGAGTGAGACACTTCAGCATAGGACAGGGCCACATTTAAGATGCCCAGCGGAGGCCTTTGTGCTTGATGCTGGTCGAACAGGGAGACTCTGGAGCTTATTGGGGAAAGGGTGTGGACACAGATCTGCACCTTCAGAAAATCCTTTTATCAGATGAATGGAGAATAGATTGGAGTGGAGGCAGACTTGAGGCAGGGAGGCCAAACAGCAGGCCAACGTAGCCCAGGCATAGATGAGGGACATGGCAGCTGGGAGTGGAGAGACAGGGACAAAGAAGAGGGATGCTCAGGAGTTAGACATGACAAGGCTTGGTGACAGGTCAGACAGATGGGTGAGAGAGAATGAGGTATCCGGGGACTGTGGTGCTCTTGATAGAAACAGAGACGTTCAGAAGGGAGCAGGGTTTATGAAAAATGAGCTCCGCTTTGGGCAGCTGGAGTTCGCATGTCTACCGAACATCCATTGGGGATGTCCAAAAGGGAGTTGGGATGCTAGGGCAGAAACTGGTACCTGGCCCGGAGGGAATGTGCAGAAGGGGTCAAGCAGTAAGTAGGAAAAGCACCCCCACATCCACTTTGTAATTCATGAAGTGAAAATAGTATACATAAGGGCAGTTTTGAGCAGAAAAACAAATTATTCTCTTTGCTGAACATAGAAAGGTGCTGTGAACAGTACCCCTCCCCCTGATATTTCATATTCTACATTCTAGATGTGGCTAAAGCCCCACTTTCTGCAGGAAGCCTTCCCTGGTCCCCTCCCCCAGCTACCAGCACCTTTAAGATTTACCCAGAACTATTTCTTACATATTTTGTTTCTAACTATATGCATGGAGTGTTGTCTCCTCTGTTAGAATATAAGCTCTCTGAGAATATGGACTGTTTTCTCCAGTGCCCCTTAAAATTGTCGCTTAATAAGTGTTTGTTGATTATTTTTTATTAACTAGTTGCTTAGTTCAGTTATTTCTACTCCTGGAGTATATGTATTAAATTTTTGTACCTTCTAAATTTTGGTGCCCTGAGACAAAACTCCGGTTACCTCACTCTAGTTCTGGCCTCAACTGGGAGTCAAACCCAGGTTAAAGAGTCTTATTTCTGTCTTGCTTTGGTATCTCATGGCAAGAAGCTATCTGCCAAACCCAGTCAGTGGTATATGCTATTTCTAAGCTGTCTCACTCCTTAGCTTTGCACCCGCCAAAAATCCCACTCCGATTTGTCACACCAAAAGGCTGGCATCTTAGTAAACAGTAGTCTACACTTCTGTTCATTCTGAGTCACCACTGAATGTTCAAGCCCAGAATTCCAGCCTTTTGGAATGTGCCCTGTGGTGTATAATGAAGCTGAGGAGGAAGGCAGGGGCATGTGGCCAGCTGCATTCACAAAGGTGATTTCTAAGCCCTGTGAGTCCACTGGTCAACATCCCATGGGTGGAGGGGTTGCAATATGAGTATATCAGGGACCAGGGGTCTTCTTTTTGTGGCTTCAGATGCTATTGAAGGCAATGAGGGAAGGGACTGGGGAGAATGACAGAAAGTATTACAGGATAGATCAGGATAGTGATCAGTTATAGGTTTGGAGTTATAGGATCATTGCTGATACTCTGACTCCAAATCCAGAACTTTAACTAGTAACTGTGATACCCTGGGCCAAATTCTTTCATGGTGAATGGTGGCACACAGGGTAGTGATGCTGAATCAGGGGCCCCCAATCTCTAGAGAATCCAACTGGATTCTCCCTCAGGGCCTGAGGAGATGAACCCAGGGAGAGAAGCCCTTGAGCAACACTGGGCTACCAGTGGTGTTAGCTGGTAAAGGATTCTATGGGCAGACATGAAGGTGGCAATCTCCTTGGGGAGAAAGTGGGTCCTCCTCCTACTTCCCCAGAAGAAAATTTGCCAGGTGGGAAAGAATAAAAGCCTTCTTCTCTGGAGCTATTCTCCTGGGTCTGGGCTAGCCTCTGGTGGGGAGGTGGCTGTCTTCAAAGGCCTCTCTGAGCACGGAGAGATGACAGCTGTCCATGCTTCCTTCACAATGAGGTTGGACCAGGTCCTCACTCTTCTGAGTACTTGCTTCAGGCATCACCTTTGCCCTAAGTACCCCCACCTGGCACAGCACTGCCAAGATTTCAGCATGGCTTCCCATATGTTCTGGAACCAAAAAGTAGCTTGCAAAGCAATGGGAAAACACCCCTTCCCCACAGTAAGCCTGAAACCTAGGCAAGGACTTCATTTCTCTCAGTCTGCTTTCTCCTGTAAAGGAAGGGAGGTTGCACAGAATCAGTCCCCTCTGGAGCTCATAGCTCAAATCCTGCCTCTGATCTTTACCACCTGTGTGGCCTTGGGCAAGTCATTCATCCTGTGTGAGACTCAGTCTCCTCAACTGTAAGATGATAGGATTCTCTCTGAAGAGTTTTGGGGCCCATTCCAGTCTGATCCAATGACTCCGAAGGGTGGGAATGAAAGCAGAGCTTGTATAAGGCATCTGAAACTAGGCATGTGTGTCTGACCATTATTATGGGGTAGATGGGAGAGAGGCTCCTTCAAGATTCTTTTATGTTAAAAGGGCGTCTTCATCCTTGAAAACACTGGCAAACACTGGTTTGATCCCCAAAGTCCCTTTTGTCTCTAACACGTCTATGGATCTAAGCTTGGGGGAAACTGCCAATCGTGGGACGGAGGAGATTTAACCATGCACAAGGGGCAGCTGGGATTTGGGGGATCAATAGTGAAGTTAGACTGTATCAGTGATTACTGTACCTGTCTGAGATCTCGGCAGAGAGTCCAATTTGAAGAGGTCACTGGGGTTATAGGATCTGGATCAGAATCCCAGCTCCACCATGCTACCTTGGAGAAGGTGAAGGAAAGGAATTATCATCTATAGCTCTTTCTGAATGCCAGCACTGTGTGAAGCCCTTTACAAATATTACTTGTATCAAATATTACAACAAGCTACAAAGTATGTGCTATGAGCCCCATTTTACAGATGAAGAAACTGAGGCAAACAGATGTTAAGTGACTTGCCCATGGTCACATAGATAGTAAATATCTGATACTGGATTTGAACTCAGCTCTTCCTGAATATGTCCACTGAGCCACCACCCACTTGTTGAGTTTTCTCTGGGTCTCAGCATCAATGAGGGGACAGGACTAGGTGCCTTCCATCCCTGAATCCTATGACTCTCCCTACCCCCATACACTCAGCAATCCAGCCACCCTGGCCAGCTTGCATCCCTCCCCTATGTCCCATCTCCTGTTTCTGTGTCTCTATATGAGCTGTCCTCTCTCCGGACTCCTCCTCACTTCTGGTCTTAGAACCTCTGCCTTCCTTCAACACTCAATCCATCACTACCTTCTCCAAGGGACCACTCCCAGACGCCCCACCTTCTGGTACCTTCCCCTCAGAGTTTGTCTTCTGGCTACTCTGTACGTATCTACATATAATCTCCCCCATTAGACTGTAAGCTTTCTGAGGATAGGGACTGAGTTGGCTTTTTCTCTGTATCCCAAGTGCTTAGCACAGACATAAATGCTTGTTAATGGAAAGATTCTCCAAAGATCTATCATTTTTTTAGTGTGGTTATGAAGTAGAATGCCACCCCTCTGCACTTAGCAGATGGTCCCTTGCAAGCTGCTGTAATCAAAATATCAACTTTTAGTGAACCCGGTGAGGCCAGTCCTCAAATACCAGCTAACGCCAGTTTAGGGGTATTTCAAGGGTCAAAGAATCCTTGAAGACTTTTCATTTCAGTAGAACCTGCCAGAGTTTCTTCTCTGCTGGGAGAGCCTGAGAGCCTGGGATCAACTTAGACATTAGGGTGGGGTTTTAGAGGAGACCATGGGACACCAGGGGTGTTTTCCATTCATTTCACCCTAGAGCAAGCTAAGTAGGGACTCCACACTGCCCCAGAAAAGCAATGAACTTGAAATCAGAAGAACAAGGCTTGAGCTTTGGCTCAATCATTCACTGGGTGGCATTTGGGGCCAACTCAACCTTGACTTTCTTGACTCTGTGTCCAGTCCTTGGTTCATTCACCACGGTGCCTCTCAGACACGATGCAAGTATCATTACATGTATGTATATTTAACATGTAATATATGGTTATACATTATATAATGCATATGTAATATACAATGTGTATAGCACCTATGACTCTCTAGGCACATACTAGCCATGAGAACCTTGGTGGCTCAGTTTTCCGTCTCCATTAGAGCCCTCTTTCATAGGCCCTCCAGTGAGTCCCTATTGTCTTTAGGATAAAATTAAACCTCCTCTGTTCGGCATTTAAAGCTCTCCACAACCTGGTCCTTCCCCATCTTTCTGATCTTCTTGCTTGTTACTTCCCTCTCTACCTACTGAACTATTTGCTGTTCCTTACATATGACACTCCACCTCCTATCTCTGTGCCTTTGCCCTGGCTGTGCCTCATGCCTGGAACACATTTCTCTCTCACCTCTTCCTCTCCTGAGTCCCTGATTTCTTTCACGACACATCTCAAGTTCAGTAATCCATAGGAAGCCACAACAGCTGGTGCCCTTCGTCCCTCCAAACAACTTTGTATTCATTTCTGTGTGAGAGAGTTGTCTCATTAGAATGGAAACTCCATGAGGGCAGATCCTGCTTCAGTTTTGTCCTCATACCCCCCAAACTTGTGCAATGCTTGGTATACAGTAGATGCCTAATCAATGCTTTCTGATTGATTGGTAATACAGTCAGTGGAAGCTATCTGGGCTGGCCCTTTCCTATAAGAGAGGAAGAACTGAGCCCCCAGAGAAATTACCTGGGGGAGAGTCCAGGGGTTGTTTGTGGGGAAGGGAAGGGTTGGTGGGCTCAGAGAGCAAGGCACGGTGCCCAGGGCTGGCCTGGACACTAACCCAGCCAGTGGGTTTGCAGGATGACAAAATGCAGGATATTAATAGCCTCGTTCACAAGACTGCCCTACTGCTCCTACTCCTACGCCTTGAACTTCAGGCCCTTAGCAGGCTCTGTCCGGCCCACCCACGTGCCTGGTCCACAAGGCTTCCTTGTCCATGACGGCTTCCTAAGGAAGGGCACCCTCTTCAGGCCAGCTGGGGGCACAGCAGAGGTCCAGAGGCAGCCAGGGCACCATGATGTATCCCCAGACACTGTTTGGTACCCACAAGGAGGTGGAGGGATGCCCAGAGCCCAGCACCCACAGGGAGCACCAGGCACCCTCAGAGCATGCAGGATGCCTTTTCTTTTCAGTCTATCCAGGATGGGCCAGGTGAAAACAGCATCAACTCTGCTACAGCCGGGATGGGGATGGGAAGCTGCCTCCTGGACCTTTCAAACCCGAGGCCAGCACATTCAGAACCCCAGAAAGCAGTCTAACGTGGAGCGGGGGGAGGGAGGTAGGAACTACAGGTATCGGTGTTATTGTCTACATTTCACATAGAAAGAGACTGAGGTCCAGAGAGACTCCATGCCTTGACCATGGTTCTGTAACTGAAATGAGATGCTGAAGGCAGACGCTGGAAACGGGCCAGTTCTCCAGGAGATCTGATGCTCGCCACATCATGATTCTATCATCCCAACTCCAGAGGGCCGCCAGAAGGGGCAGGGACGGCACGGTAATCTCTTTTAACAAACCATCTCTAGTTCAGTGGTCATAAAAAGTGCAACTTTGCTACATTGCATGTCTATGTTTGGAAAAGAAACTTTTTTTTGGAAAATCTCACTTAACTCTGCCTTCCCACCCCCCCGTGCCCAGAGCATCTTGAAAGAACTCCTCTCACCAGGAATTCTCTGGTCAGAATTAATATTACCACAACCACTTCAAGTATTTGTGGCTGTGATGGCTTTTGGGAATGAAGCTTGTGTTTCCATCCTGTCCAAAGCACAGGTTCTCCAGCTGCTAAATGTCAGAGGGAGGTTTCAAACCCAGCATTGTCCCGGTCCCCACGCTTGTACCCAACCCACAGACGCTGCCGTATGTTATCCAAACAATCCAGGACTCAGAACTAGTAGAGCTGAGTTCAAATCCTGCCTGATATACTAGTTGTGTGACTATTGACAAGTCATTTCTATCCCACAACCTCAGTTTCCTCCTCTGTAAAATGGAGATAATATTATTGATACTGCCTCTGTGTTAGAGGTGTGGTGAGGGAAATGCTCGGTGAACTTGGAAGGACTTAGAGAAAGGAGTTATTACTGTTCCAAGGCATCTGGCACAGGCAGTGTGGTATCATGGCTGGAATGATGGATGTGCCGTGGGGAAGACCTGGTTCAAATCCCCCTCTGCCGTATTGTGTAGGTAGTCAGGGAACCTCTCTGAGACTCCAGATAGGGGCGATAGTCCTTATCAGACTCACTTCACAGGTTGCAGCAAGCAGAGCTCCCATAACTTCTAGGTGGTGCTGGCAGTGCACCCATTGCTGGGAGGTGGCTGTATCTGCTAGCAAATAACAATTTTAGGGACCAAATCATGCAAAACACATTTTAATAGCATCGAGGGACTAGAAAAACTCTTTCTTGTGTTACTCTTTAAGAATCAGTGAAGAATGACCACAACCAAATGCTCAAGTTTTCCCACCAGCTCAGAAACAAAATCCTCAGAGAAGGAAGTCTTGGGGAGTCCAGGTCATGTCCTGAACAGGGAGGCAGCTGGGGCAAATGGAAAAGAGAAGTGGGCCAGGAGTCAGGGGAGACCCAGGCTCAAAGCCCTTCTGTGTGGCCACAGACAAGGCAGCTGACCTCTCTGAGGCTCATCTGTAAAATGGGTATCATACCGTTGGCAGGACCTACATCCAATAAGATGATGTGTGGGATGCAGACTGCAAAGACATATGGCTCCTCAGTAGGATAGAAGGCACCACGTATAGGGCATGAAGGGACAGGGGAGGGGGGCAGGGGCTAGATCTGTGATCTCATTGATAGTGGGAACCTCCAGATGAGGAAAATCCTTCCACTAACGAAGGTCAGCACCCTCTGGTTTTAGAGAGTTGCTTGGAAGAAGGAAGGATGAAGTGACTTGTCCAGGATCATTTTGCTAGTATATGTCAGAGGGAGAATCTGAAACTTTCTGATCTCAAGTCAGTTATCTCTCCACTACAGCCTGGGCTTTCTCACTGTCTCTGTTCTATCTCTCCGTCTTTCCGCCTCTCTGTTTCTGCCTCTGTCTCTGCTTCTCTGTCTCTCATACACATACATGAACACATACATATACATAGAAGAACATGTATCTCCCTGTTGAGACTGGATGGCATGGTGGATATGCCATCGTGGTCTCAGAGCTGGGAAGCCCCAGGGTCACGTCCTGTCCCCGACATCTCCCGGCAGTGTGTCTCTGGGTGAGACAGGGTGGGTGATTTGCTGCATAGGCCAAGGGAGTTTCTGCCTGGTAGGGCTCTGCCACAGGGTATCATAAGTCTAATCAAATATATAAGTGTAGACGGAGAACAGAAAGATGTGTTCTATACCCCATTGAGACTGGTACCGATCTGTGAGGTCATTCCTGTAGGATACTCCCCCCAGTGGTGCCAAGATGCAATTTCTCTGTAACTTAGAGGCCCAGGGCTGTGGAGGCCACCAGAACCGGCTCTGGTCACAGAGCTGGTGGGTAGCCCATGCAGGCCTTGCAGCAAAGCCTTTCTGATGCTCAGGTCGTGAGCACCCTGCCATTCTCCCTCAACTGTATGGACAATAATAACAATGCATACACACACACACTCATTTGCACACACACACACTCACTTGCACACACACACAGGCACATACATTAATAAAATAAAATGTGACTGGAATGCACATAGTAGCCACTCCACACTCCATAGGCAGCTATGTAAATCCCAGTGATTATTCTTAATGACAAATGCAGAATAATAACATAGCAACAACTTACTTCCATTTCATCTTTCAAAGACTGGAGTTTTATCCATGAGGAAAAGATACAGACTGAAATCCCCCATGTCTGACTTGGGAGAGGGACCTGAAGAGTCTCTGTTAAAATCCAGGCTTTCAGGGTCAGCCTAGCACTGGCCTTTCTGCCCTCAGAGGGGCTTGTCTTCAGACAGCAGACATCCAGCCCATCCCCTGACCTGTGCCTGCCAGCATGGCGGCCCTGCCTGGGAGGTGCCCTGCTGATTGAGCCATTGAGACTTTCGGGTCACTTCCCCTTCACGAAGGGCATCATTGTAAGAAGCCTTTCGTGGATGCCACAACCCCTCACATTCATGTGGGGCTTCAGGGTCCCAAACTCACTGTCTGATAGTGTCTTAATTCTGTTTTCACAGTGGCTTTGCCAGGTGAGTGTGATTGCACCCATTTTACAGATGAAGAAATTGAAGCTCAAAGGAGTTCTGTGATTATTCAGTAATGTTAGGACTCAAATCCATGTCTCTGACCCCAGATTCAGTGATTTTATAGTATACCATGCAAACAGAACCACTGACTTAGAGCCAAGGGTGTTATGCATTTACAATGCACTGGGCTCTGTGCTGAACAGTGGGGAAAGGCAAAGACAGTCCTTGCCCTCGAGGAGCTCACATTCCACTGGAGAAGACAGTGTGTAAAGAACTGGGAATTTATAAGGTAAATACCTAGTCAGTGGAGGATGCCAGGAGCAGGCCTCCTCATCCCCTGCTTTTTGGACAGCACCTGCTACACGTCTGTGTGCTAACATCGAAGAAGCCTCCTAGAGCTCAATAATAGGACGGAAACTTGACTGAGTGTCTATGAAATGGACAGGATGGGCTGCATGGGAGAATAGGCAGCTCCTGACTCCATATTAGCATTAACGCCACATGGCTGTTAAAATGTGGCATCTTGTGGAACCAGCCTTGGCAATTTGGAGGCCAAAGAAGATGGTAAGCGACTCAGTTAGTTACCTTTCACCATGAAAAAGGACATGTTCACTTAAAAATCCTCTCCTGGCCTTGTCAGCCTGTTCCTATCAACTTCTCCTTTCAAATTCATCTCTCTCAGTAGGTTCCTTACAAAATTAGCATCTTTTTTCAAAGAGATTCTGGCTCCGCCCCTTATTTAGCTGTGTGACCTTGGGAAAGTCATTTTCTTTTTCTGAACCTCATTTTCTTCAACTTTAGAGGGAGGAATTCAACTCTAAGTTCTCTTCAGTTGTAAATCTAGATGCCTTCTGCTATGACCTTATGATTTCCCTTCCCTGGCTTTCAGTTTGCTTAACTGTGAAATAAATGTAACACTTAAAACAGGGGCTCTTAACCTGGGGGTTATGGATGGATTTCATGAGGCCCATGAACTTGAATAGGAAAAAACACTTATCTTTTTCATTATATTTACATTTATCATATTTTTCACTAACCTTTGGTTTCCTTTGCAAACTTGTGCATTTTATTTTACAAGTTTAAAAACCCTGTTATCATTTGACAGGTGAAGTAACTGAAGCAACTGAACCTTTCAAAGAGTCGCTCACAGGCTAGTAAGGGTCGGAGGTAGGATTCAAACTCGGGTCTTCCCCTTATTTTTTTAATTCTAAAGTCAGTGATTCCAAGAAGGGATTCACAAGTTTCACCAGATGACCAAAGGGGTCCATGACACAAGGAAGACCGAGGATGCTGGGATTCAATGACGTCTAAGGTCGCTTTGTGTTCTAGAATCCTGGGAACAGACATGTCATTTCTCAAGTCCCATTTCTTCTCTTTGCCTCTCTCTCTTTTCCCTCCTTCCTTCTCTTTTTCTTTGTTCTGCTCTCCTTTCTCTCTCTTTTTTCCTCCTTTTCTCTTTCATTTCCAGCACATCTTATGTTCTTTGGGATAATGGTGCTCCTCCCTCCACCCATGCACCTCCATATACCTTTAACCACAGACTATTATTCTCAGTTTACCTTCTATCTTAACTGTCCACTTGTCACCCCCAAGATGTCATTTACTCCTCTCTTCTGGAAGGATAACAGTAATGAAGGAGTGTTATGTTGGAGGTGATTTCAAGAAAAATTTCATCATGGACAGATTTCTCAGAGAAGTGAAGTTTCATGGTTCTGTGGGTTGATCACTGACCTGAAAATACAAAGTATTGCTTTCAGATCCCAATTTTGCTCAAGAACTCACTAAATGCTTCCTCCACAATGATTTAACTTCTAGTTTTCCATTCACGTATTTCATTTTTTCCCAATTCATTTAATATTTGCCATTAATTTTCCTCCTCATAATTTGTAATTTTATCCGGAGACCCATCAAAGTTTGTAAACAGCTGGTTATCAAATTTTGACAGTTTGTGATCTGTTTACCACAATTGGCACCCACCCTTCACATTGCTGGCAAATATTTCCATCATTGGTTATTCATCTCTTCTGAAAGAATAGTTAATTTCCCAGAAAACAAGTGGTAAGTGGTTAGTGCATCCTTTAGAGATGCCTATCTCCCCTAGAGCAATTTCTTGGACCAATGTTAGGGTATGTGTAGCACCTTTGACTTCTTGAGTTAGTCTGACCCACACTGGGGAGATCGGTCATTTCAGTCACATACAGCTATTTATGAGTCCATTTGTGGTTCTCTTGGCAAAGACACTGGGGTGGTTTGCAATTTCCTTCTCCAGCTCATTTTACAGATGAGGAAACTGAGGCAACAGGGTCAAATGACTTGCCCAGGGTCACACAACTAGTAAGTGTCTGAGGCCAGATTTGAACTCAGGAAGATGAGTCTTCTGGATTCTGGGCCCAGCACTTTGTGCTCTATGGTGCCACCTAGCTGCCCTGAGCCATCACAGGGGAAGGCACTACCACAGTCTGCCCCTGGAGTGGGATAAAAAACGGCCCCTTTACTGAGTGCGTTTTATGGTTCTGTGGCAAGAGCACTGACTTTAGAATTTAAAGAAAAATGAGAAGACCCTAGTTAGAATCCCACCTCTGACACTTACTAAATGTGGTTTGACCATCTACACTGGAAAGACCAAATGGGTGAAGAGTGCCAATTACCAAAATATTTAGATCACAGTGTCGTGGACCCCTAACACATTTGGCTGGAGCCTATGGACTCCTCAGAGTACCGTTAAAATGAGTAATGTAAAATTCTGAGGATTACAGAAGGAATAAATTATGTTCACACGCAGCGATCAAAATATTGAAAAGTCAGATTTATGGACCACAGGTTGAGAACCCCTGATTCAGATGGACATGCTGTGGAGCTTGTCTGTGAATGTACATGTCTAGGAGGATGTGGCTATGATTTGAGCTCAGAGCTGAACAGGAGGAAGAGAACAAGATGGATTGTCTTCAGGGAATCACAGAGCTTCTTCCAGAACCACTTGACCACCTTTTGAAAACTAACATCCCACCCAAACTTCTGTATGGCTGTGAGGCATAGAGCATGATGGATGCTGATGAATTGAAAATGAACAAGCCCCAGGACCCTGGAGGGGCACATGGGGGATGTGAGCAGGTGGTGTCGCAGAACCAAGGAGGAACCACAAAGAAGTCACTTGGGAAATACATGCTGGGAAGGCAGCATCTTGTTATGTGGCATGGGCCAGAGATTACAGATGATCATTCAGAGGCTCCACTGATGTCCTCATGATATCAGGAAAAATCAAGGGGGTGAGGTTAAGACCATTGGAATACCCCCAAGTGGTGTAAATATGGAAGGATACAGACCAAGATGGGCGGGAATCATTGGAAGGAACAGACATGAGCCCGGGTCCTCCTGATTTTGAGGCTGGCCTTCCATCAGCTATGATCTGCTGCCTCTAAACTTGTTGAAGCCATTGTAGGTTCTGATCTTAGAGGCTCTCTGGTCCAATTCCCTTATTTTACAGATTAGGAAACCAAGATCAAAGAAGTAGACTTCGCCAAGGGGTCATAAGTGGCAGATCTGAGATTCTATCAAAGAGTCTCTGATGACAACTCCAGTGCCCTTTCCACTTGTCCACGCTGCCTCAGCTAATCCAAATGGGTGAAGGCTTAGATTCCATCAAGAATCTGAGCGTGTCTCGGTTTCCTGTTGGTTCTTTGAGAGCAGGGCAGGCATTGGACATTTTTGTCCGCTGCTTTGTACATCATAGGATCCTAGGATGTGCTGGAAAGAACGCCAAAGATCACTCAGCCCAACTCCCTCATTTCACAGAGGAGGAGCCTGAGACCTCCTTCCTGAAGACTCTCCAGACTGGTAACGGCTACCAGCTCCCAAGAGGACTTGTGCCCTGTTAACATGACCTCTGAGAGCCCGGGATCGCCTCCTCTCTGTGGTGAGGCATTGAAAAAGGCTGTTGGTGGAGGTGTCTGTTTCTAAGTCAGGAAAATTAGCCCTGTGAACTCTGAGCTGTCTATGTTTTGGCTAAAGCTGGAGACTCACTGAAAGCAGGCTTTTGAGCTCCCCTTAATGAGTGCTCGTGGGCACAAACGTGACTACCATGACACATTCTACCTCAAAGGAATCTGCTTGGTTTTGTGTTTGGATGGAAGCCATTTTGAGGATTTTCTATTTGCTTTCTTAGCCGAGAGACTGACACATTTTCAAAAACAAGTATGGGATGGAAAACCCCGAGAAGAAGGGACTGTTTGGTAAAGCCCTGTGTACAGACTCACAGGCAATTATGGAGAGAGAAGGCACCAGACCATGCAATATCTATTTTTAAGCATCTCCTGAAGTTGGGACCAGAGTTGTCCCTGTCAACCACAATTTTTGGTCATTTATCTCTCTCTTCTCTGACTGAAGTCTTTCAGTCTGGAACGTACAATTTAGTACTTAAATATAAACTCTTATATAATAAATTAAACTTAAATATAAGTTAAGGAGGCAGCTAGATGGTTTAGTGGTTAGAGCACCAGGCTTTGAGTCAAGAAGAGCTGAGTTCAAATTTGGCCTCAAACACTTACTAGCTGTGTGCCCCTGGGCAAGTCACTTCACCCTGTTCAAGTCAGTTAACTCATCTGTAAAATGATCTGGGAAGGAAATGATGAACATCTTTGCCAAAAAAAAAACTCCAAATGGGATCATGAAGAGTTGGCCATGACTGAATAACAACTGAATTATAATGACAAACAACTTAAATATAAACTCTCGTTGTAGCTTTTTTAAAAACTGGATTATAAAGTGCTATAATGCAGGAAACCCGTTTTATGCTTCTTAGACGGTGACCTTGCTACGCGTGTAAGAGGTGCCTAATAAACCTTTAGGGCCAGAGCCTCAGATTCAGAATTAGAAGAATGTGGCTGAATCTTGACTGTGTTATTTGCTACATGGGTGGCTTTAAATAAATTACTTCCTTCCTCTGGCACTCAGTTCTCTTATCTATAAAATGAGGTGGGTAGAGTAGACAACCCACAAGGTCCCTTTCTGGTTTTGACCTCATGGCGGATTAAACCAGGCCTGTGTTTCACTGATGAGAGGGGGCATGTTAGAAAAAGAGGGAGAGTTCACATCAAAGTCAGAAAAGACCTGTGTTCAAGTCCTTTGGTACTTTGATATTAAGTGGATGTGTGACCCAGGGCAAGTTACTTAACCTCTCAGTTCTCTAGGTGATTTTTTAAGGCTAAAAGTTACAGAAAATGTATTGACCTGCATTGTAAAGGGAGATTCTTCATTATGAGGGTCCCTACACCAATAAAATCATAAGTGCTGTCCCCATTCATCTGTTTAATCTACTCAACTATATTGAGTCTGTGCCAACCGCTGAACAATGCATAATTAATGTCATTTAGTGATAAATTCATGGCATTGACATGTGATACTTTCATGTCTGAGAATCAATCTATATTTTTTAAGTTCATGGAATTCAGAGATGGAAGGGAATTTAGACGTAATCTGGCCCAACTCTCTCATTTTAGAAAGAAGAAAGTTCAGACCTAAAGAAGTTATCTGTCCACTTTATGTATAAAGTGACAGGAGCAGGATTTGAGACCAGGCCCATGGCTCTTTCCATAGTTATTTAGGCACCTGTTATGTGCAGAAAACTACCTCAGGGTTTGTGAAAGGTAAAAGATATGTCATTCCTGGTTTCTTCCCACATGGCATTTCCCTTCCTTGTGGGGAATCAGTACATGCATACAAAGCTTGCAGTGTGGGAGAGTGTGAAAGCGCAGCAGTTTGGGGTTTCCAGGAAGCAGTGAGGTTGGGATCTTTCCTCTGTCTTGATTTTTCATCTCACGCTTTCAGCATCCTCCAGAGGAGATCTGCCTAATGAGACAGAGGTCTTCCTCTTGGCCTTCTTGGGTCTCAGGGGCAGCATTGTTGCCTTTCATCTTACTCCATTACTAGCCCACCTCCCTTTCTGGTCATACCCATAATTAATAATGTCTTTTATGGCCCTCTACTTTCTCACGTCACCACTGGCCATGTGCCTACGCTACCTGTTAATGCCCGCCATGAGTCTATCCATTACCCCTTGGGCATGTGGTCTATGATTCCTCCCCTACAGCATCACCAGAGGCATGTCCATGCTAAAGAGATGTCTTCTATAGCAGTGAGCCTCTTGGCTCTCATTTCTTTTTGCTTCATCCTCTGACATAAAGTAGTGCTTTTAACCAGTCAGTGAATAAAGATGCACTGGGTGCCTACTATGTGCCAGGAACTGCATGCTAAGCCCTGGGGAGACAAGGAAAGCCGAAAGCCAGTCCCTGCCTTCTAGGAGTTCACAAGCCATTGGGGGAGATAAAAACAAACAAGACGTACAAACAAGCTCCATACATAAATAATAGGAAATAAATACAAAAGTCAGAGAAATTTGAAATGATCAAGGGAGGGAAGGCACTAGAATTAAGGGAGGTTGGGTAAGGCTTCCTGTAGAAAATGGGATGATAGCTGATAGTCAAGGAAGCCAGGAGGAGGGAGAGCATTCCAAGGGGAAGAAAATTCTCAGTGATCTTTGAGCCTAAGAATAGAAAATCTGATACTGCTTCCATTTCTTCTCCCTGTTTGCCAGGAAGCAATGGGACCGATTGTCAAGAACTTCATTTTTTTTGAAGTTAAGCTTCCAGCCAGCTTTCACACTATCCTCTTTCACCCTCATCAAGAGCCTTCTCCATCCTTCCTCACTTTCTGCCATCAGAGCGCTATCATCTGCCCATCTGACATTGTTGATATTTCTCCTAGCAACCTTCATTCCAGCTTTCGATTCATCCAGCCTGACATTTCACATGATGCACTCTGTGTGTAAGTTAAATAAATAAAGTCACAGTTTGCAGCCTTGCCGTATTCGCTCCCCAATCTTAAACCAATCAGTTGTTCCATTTTTGGTTCTGACTGTTGCTTCTTGGCCTGCCTGCTGGTTCCTCGGGAGACAAGTCAGATGATTTGGTACTCCCGTCTCCTGGAGGACTTGCCACAGTTTGTTGAGATCCACCCAATCAAAGACTCTAGTTCCTAATGTTGGGCAAGTTCCCTTCCCCAGGTCTGGGTCTGGGTCCTTGTCTGCAAGGTAAGAGGGTGGACCCCTCGATGCCCTCTAAGGTCCCTTCCAGCTCTATAACAGTCACATAGGACGCTGAGGCCCTTTCCTGAGGTCGTTCAAGGAGGAGCCGCAGAGCCAGGGTTCATCCACAGGTCTTCTCTCCTCTCTCCGAGATGATCTTCTACATTCTCTTTCTATTTGGAGTGTAGATAATGGTTAGCCTGTTGTCTCCACCCCCACCCCCCCACCCCACCCCCCGGCTCTGGAGGTTTTTCTATCTTCTGCTCTTAGCACAATTCTTGGCACATAGTACACAGTAAATAAGTGCTTGTTGACTTTTAACATATCCGAGGATCATTCATCCATTCTACAAGCACTTAAAGTGCCTACTGTGTTCTGTACACTGTCCTAGGAGGCAGGCAGGGAGGCATGGACACAGGTAAGAAAACACAAAATCAGCGCCCGAAGCACAGTAGAAAAGGTCTCTTCTGGAGGAGACCCATGAGATGAACCAAAAAGGGAGCAAGGGATGCTGGGAGAGGCAGAGAGGAGGCAATCACCCTTGTTTTAGCACAAAGCACACATGCATGCCTCTATAGACTGGGTTTTCAGGCACTGCCTCCATGCCACGTGTCTGCAAGAGGAAGGCCGTGTCACTTAGGGATGAGGCCAAGACTGCATTAGGAGCTGAAATCCTGACACATTTGGCTGAGGTTTAAAAAGAAAAAAAGAAAGGAAGAAAGGAGCAAAAGCAAGTGACTCCCCCAGGAGACGTGGGGCAGGAAAACACTGGGCAAGTTTCCTCGCTTAGAGACAACTGGAGGCCGGCCCGCCAATGGATGATCTGGTCAGGAAACAGCTACTTCCTGAGATCCCTCCCAGAGTTCTCCCACTCTGGCAAACCTCAGCTGCAGCCAGAACAGACGGCAAATCACTCCACCACGTCCAGGGCTGGGCCATTGGCCGCCAGGCTTTGGCCCAGCCTTGGAGGCAGCTCCACTCTTTGGCCCCATCCACCCTCTGAGCACTCTGAATTCCCTACGGAAGCGGGAGGTAAAGAAGACCCAGCCAGCAGGGGTCTGGGTAGGATGAAAAGCGATCAAGATCTGGCAGAGGCCTGGTTGAGGACCCTATTGTGGAACCACAGACCTTAGGTGGCCTCCCATTCATCCTCTTCCTCATTAAATGAAGACACCGAGACTCCAGGGAGTTGCAGTGACTTCCTCAAGGGAGCGGAGCCCGGGATTCCAGCCCAGGAGAGTGGCCTTTTAAACTTATTTGGGATCAGAGCTGGAGAACTTAAAGGGACCCCCTCATTTTACAGATGGGGACACTGAGGCTCAGAAGAGTCAGGTGACCTGCCTGAGGCCAGAGAGGTTGAATGTGACAAGACTGGGATTTGAACCCAGGTTTTTTGACAACAAATCTAACATTTTTCCTTTTAAGTCAATGTATCCTTCCTTTTATAAATAACAAAAATAATAACAATAGTGAGCATTTTTTTAATTTGTAAGGAATTGTACATATACTATCTAATATAATTCTTACAGCAATCCTGTGAGGGAGGAGAAATTATTATCTCACTTTTACAGATAAGGAAACTGAGGCTCCAAAGGTTAAATGACTCGGTCAAGGTCACACAGCTGTAAGTATCTGATGAGACATTTTAGCTCAGATCTTCCTGACTTCAGTCGGTCAGTCACTTATTAAGCACCTACTGCCCTTTGTCAGGCACTGTGCCGAGTGCTGATGATACAAAGGAGATACAGAGAGAATCTTCCTGTCTAGAACCGTGTCCGATGCCCTGCCTGGCTGTCTGATGACACAGTGGAGGCCCAGAGAAGGAAAGAGACTAGCTTAAGCTCACACAGCCAGTCAGCATCCAAGGCAGGATTCCTCAGCCCGGGTCCTGCAACCCGCTAAGACCAATGCTTCTCCTGCCCCCACAGAACAGGCATCTGTTAGGCACGCATTTCACCAGCTCTCCTCCTGCACAGGTCTAGGTACCTGGGGCAAGGAACTTATTCCTCCCTGATCTAGACCATGCCCTGGCCCTCTCTAAAATGATTTGGCGTTTGTCCGTGAAATAAATGTTTTAATATTTTTTTCTTGAGTACCCACGATTCACCTTTGCTCCATGAAGCACACAGCATCACAGATGGCAGAAAGAAATTGAAATGAGTGTGCTAAGTTAATTAAAACACAACCCCTGTTGTCAGTACAATTCACATTCTTCCTGTTTAAAAAAGGCGGGGGGGGGGGAAGGCAGGAGAAGAAATTACAGGCCCAAGTCAGAATAAAAATGCCATACCTTGAGCATGATTTCTTTGACTGGCCCTCAATCAAAGCAAGAATTTAACGTAATGACCCATAGCTGGGCAAGACTATTGCCCAGCTCCAAGGCGGACTCTGGGGGATGGTAAGGGGTGTGTGTATATGTGTGTGTGTGTGTGTGTGTGTGTGTGTGTGAGTGTGTGAGTGTGTGAGTATGTATGTAGGTATATGTGAGAGTGTGAGTATATGTGTGTGTATGTGTATGAGTGTGTGTGTGCATGTGAGTGTGTGTGAGTGTATGTGTGTATGTGTATATGTGTGTGAGTGTGTGTGCATATGTGTATGTGTGTGTGAGTGTTTGTGTGTGTGTGTGTGTGTGTGTGTTGGGGGGGTAGTGCAGGAAATCTGGGGAAGTCAACAATCAAGGAAACTGAAAGGCAAGATCTGAGCCTCTGCCATCCTGGGAAAGTAAGGCAAAGTTGGTCCCAAGGACAGAACAGGGAGCTTTAGCGGAGAGGGTGTTTGCCTCGGCAGCAGGGAGACCCCAGGCCCAGGTCCCCCTCCAGCACTTCCTAGTTAAAGGATCCCTGGCCGTTCACTTCACTTCTCAGCACCTGTTTCTTTATCTATGAAAACAGGGGGTTGGACGCAATGGCCTTTCAGTCCCAGATTTATAATCCTATGCTCTCGTACTCTCAGAAGCTCTAATGCTCACAGACATTTCTATAGAATAATTAGAGAGCCTGAAAAGCAGCTAAGAGACATTCTCTCATCCTCATTACAGCCTTAAAATGACCCAATGAGTGAGGTGGTTCTGTGTGACGACTTCTACCTGGGCCTGGACTCAGGAAGACTCCTCTTCCTGAGTTCGAATCTGGCCTCAGACTCTTAACCAGCTGTGTGACCCTGGGCAAGTCCCTTTACCCTGTTTGCCTCAGTTTCCTCATCTGTAAAATGAGCCAGAGAGAAAAATGGCAATACTGCTCCAGTATCTCTACCCTCCAATTAAGTTCAATTCAATTCAACAAGTGTTTGTTGTGTCTCTTACGGACCAGACAAAGGGAACATAGAGGGACGCTCGGCTTCAGAGTCAGGAAGTCCCAGGTTCGAGGTCTGCTTTTGACCAATACCAGCTGTGTGACCTTGGGCTCACACAGTGGCTCAGCCTCTCATGGCCCTGGGCAACTCTCTAAGGCTTTAACTTGCGAAAAAGTTGGCAGTCTGCATGGTGGAGAGATTTCTTGACTAGGAGCTCCCTCTGCCAATGAAGTCATAGGCTCTTACAACCTCTGAGGTGTTGGGGAACAGAGACAAAGGGAAATAAGCTCCTGCCCTCCAGGAGCTTACAATTGGGGTGGGGTGGGACTGGGCCTGCAGGTACCCAGTGAGGTAAATGCAAGTTAAATACTGTGATCACAAAAGCTCTTTCATTGCCCTCTCCCTCCAGTAATGGCCTGCACTCCAACTATCTCATTTTACTGATGAAGAAACCGAGGCCACAGGGTTAAGGGTCTTACCCAGGGTCACACAGCTGGTAAGTGTCTGAGGCCAGATTTGAGCCCAGGTCTTCCTGACTCCGGACCACTCATCACCAGCTGCATTTATGCGGCACCTGAATATGTACCAGTCTCTGTGATGGGGCTGATGAAACAGAAAATTAATAGTAATAATTACTAGCAATTATCTGTCCCTTTAAGGTTTGTGGAGCACATTGCGTACTTGACCTCAGCCTTGTGAGGTGGGCACTATCATTATCCTCCCCATTTCACAGATGAGGAAATCAAGACTGAGAGGCTATGACTTGCCCGGGCTTAGGCAGCTCGTGGCCTGTGACCGTGTGGCCCTGAGCAAACCGCTTCATTTCTCTGAAAAGGAGAGCAGTGGCTCCTGCTCCTGCAGGGTGGGTCACCGTGAGGCTCCAATGAGATAATGTCTGTGAAGCGCTTTGTAGACCTTCAAGTGCTACATACGTGTGAGCTGTCATCACGTCTGTGCGTAGCAAAACAACTGGGCTGCTGCAGATGGAGCCGGGTTCTTCCGCCAGGCCGATGATGCAACTGGACGGCTGCCCGGCCTCTGGCTGGAGCACATCTGGATGGACTAAACATGACCAGTCACTGCCTAAGTGGGCTCAGCTTTGGCACATCCAGCTAATCCGTCTTGCAGAATGAATCGGAAGCCTTTGCGTCACGGACACTTCTATCAAAATGGCTGGGAAGGCATAGAATGCCAGGCTGGGTGAGGCAAATCCTTCCCCCGTGGGACAGCTTCACTTCCAGAGGGTGGTTTCTATTTCTACTTACGTGACAAGCCAGTGGGCGGCCTATAAACTCTGGGAAGACAGGGGCTTGCTTATTTGAATTTTGTATCTGCCTAAGGGGCCTAACCCTGACAATGGGGGAATGGGGTGAACATGGGCCTGGACCCTGTGATTCCCTGGAGCATATGGTTCCCTAGGGCAGTGGTATGGCTGGGCAGCTCTGCTTCTCCAGCCTCTTTCAAAAGGCCCAGCCCCAGGGGTATATTTGGGCGTGAGCTCCGCCTGAATTATCAATCACCTTCTGGTAGTAGGTGAGCTCCTTGAAAAGCCAGATTTTCATTTTTGTGTTTGTGTCTTCAGCTCCAAGCACAAATCCTGGGATAGAGCAGGTCCTACACAAATGCTTGTTTGATCGGATGAAATCACTGTGGCACCAAAAAGTAGGGATACCCTAGAGAAGGTGCCTTTCCATCTTACCCACGAGCCAACCTTGTCGATGAAACTGGCACCAGCCTAAGACTGGAGGTGGTTCTCTTAGCGGCTAAATTATTGGAGGGAGACCCAAGAAGTCCTGGATCCACGCGCTACCTGTGACACTCGTTAGCCTGGTTACCGTGAGCAAGTCCCACAATCTTTGCCAGCTTCAGAAAACTGACCCAGATCAGCAGTCTTGTCTTACCTTATTGATATCAAGAGAGCAGCAATCACCTCGAAAAAGGCCCATCGGTGCAGGAAGATGCAGTGATTATTAATAAATCATAACAGCTATCATGTACAATGCCGCTTTAGGGTTCGCAAAGTGCCTTACAAATACGACCTCTCTACATCATCACGGCAGCCCCGTGAGGTGGGCCCTACCATCACCCTCATCAGACTCAGGCAAGACCACATGACTATTTATTGCTGGACGTTTCCAGTTCTCCAGGGCCGTCTCCACTCTAACACCCTGCCTCTCATGATACAGGCAAAGGGCAAATATTCTTCAAGCGTGTTGGGACAAAACAGGTCTTTGAGAAGGAAAGAATTTCCTTCTGGCTTTGAAGCCTCAAACAGACTCTGGGAAAAATACAGCCCAGAGACGTAAGGGCCGATTCCTTAAATTGTTTATGAAGTGAATCATGACTGAATTCATTCAGCACAGTTGCTCACACGGGGAAAGGAGGGAGCAATGTTGCCGAGCCAGGAATGCAAACACCTTTGACTACCGCCTTTCTCAGGGAAAGGGCCACAGAGTAATCACTCCCAGCTGTCTGGCCCTTGTGTCCACTTTCAATATAAATGTCAGAGAGAAGAAGCCGCTTTCTGACTAGACTCAAGCCCGGCCTAGACAGCTTTTGGAAATTCAGGATATGCTTTTCCCAAAGTTTCTTAATTTTTCCCATCCCTCTCTGATTGAAAACATCATTCTTCCTGTTGTGGCATGTGGAAGAGAGAGAAGAGAGGAGAAGCGGCTTGGACCTGAACTCGGGACCAAATTGCTGCTTACGAGGTTATTATCTTCATCCATAACAAACGACAATTATCATGTCATTTAGCTGACTCCATAACGCCGGCACTCGGAGGGATATGAAGGATGGAGTTTTCCCATTATTTATCTTTTCGGTCTTGGAGATGAGACGCGTACACCTACGTCCAATATCCAGTGATACATTGCTCAAATGTTCCCTTGCCACGGTCGCACTGTTTCGTCAAATCTCATTATCCATTATTTCAGTCATCACACTGGCTGGATGTCCCTTTCCCTCGATTATTATGCTGAGCTGCGGATGGAATGTGGGAGCGGGACAAAGGCCCCCAGAAAAGCCCTGTTCTCATCCTTGCTCGCGTGTGACTTGCAGTAAACTGTTTTTCCCCTCCAGACCTCAGTTTCCCTCAGATGTAAAGTGATGTTGCAGGGCTAGAAAGCCCCAAGGTCCCTGCTAATGCTAGAGCCAATGGTAGTGGGATGGTGGAACAGGGAGTGTTGGATCCAACCCTGCCTCAGACTCTTCCTGACTGTGTGACCCTGAGCAAGTCACTGAATCTTTTGAGCTTCACTCCTCATGTGTAAAATAAGTTGGCCCTACCTTATAGGGCTGGTGTTGGAACCAAAGGAGGTGTAAATAAGTATGATGGACGGGGAATTAGGGATTGTGGAAAGGCCATTCCACCATCTTAAGTCTGAGGAACCTGAGACTGAGAGGGGGGATGGGAGGCCAAGGGGGTTCCCCACTGCTGGGCCTTATTAACCATTCACCATGTGCCAGGCCCTGTGTTAAGCCTGCAAGGTTCTGCTAGTATTCTCTTCATTTTGTACTGGAGGAAACTAAGGCACACAAAGGTCAGGTGACTTGCCCAGGATCTTGTAGTTATTATGTGTCTGAGGGTGGATTTGAACTCAGGTCAGCCTGACTCCAGGCCTGGCGCTCCCTGCACTGCACCACCAGCTGCCTTCCTGATTCCCAAGCCAGCATTCCACTTGGTTTCCTTGCTCACACTTTTACTTCCTCCAACATCGGAGCATGGTCTGGGGCTTCTAGAAATGGCCCACATTGCCCCGTGGGTCCCTGGGTTCTCTATTCACTCCTCATGTGCTCAGGCTCTAGGCTTGTCCAAGATGCTACATAGGTTTCAGGACTAGAAGATACCATTGTGACCATTTTGACATAGAATCATAGGGCAGATGTGTGTCACAGTAGATGGAGCCCTGGGTCTGGAATCAGGAAGACCTGAGTTCAAATCCAACCTCAGACACTTCCTAGCTGTATGACCCTGGATAAGTCTGCTCCCTCATCTGTAAAATGAGCTTGTGAAGGAGATGACAAACCCCTCCAAGAAAACCCCAAATGGGATCATAAAGAGTCAGACATGACTGAGACAACCGAACAACAAAAGTAGATTTCTACCTGGAAGGGCCCCTCAAAGGCCACTGAGTTCACATTCCTCATTTTACAGATGAGGACAGTGGAGAAGGGAAGTGAATTACCCAAGGTAATACATTCTCTGGCACCAAATCTCTAAACTATGTATTTGAGTGGAAAGCCTTTATAAGTACATTTTGTGTACAAAGCACCATTTGACAGAAGAGGAAATGAGAGAAAGTCATTTAACAAGTATCCCTCAGTAAGTGGCAAAGTTGGGATTTGAACCCAGATCTTTGGACTACAAACAAACCCAAACTCTTGATATATGCCTCTTCTGCTAAATAGGAAGAATCTTCCTTGTTGAACTGTGAAACCCTGAAATAATCAGTACTGACTAGAGATATTCTTAATCAGAAGAATGGGTACAAGATTCCTCTAGGCTTACAACAGTGTGGCTTCTCCCTTCTAGGCCCAAGACGTGTCAGTGAGCTTCTGACTACAGCCACAGGCTGCAGCCCTTAGATTATCCTCCTCGACCTTCCCCTTGACCATAAGAAGCATGGATTCGGTGACATCTCTGCCAGACAAATGGGCAGGGTCTAGAAGGATGCTCTCCCATCATAGGATACTAACTAGATGTCCCTCTATGACCAGACACTTCCCAGGGTCAGCGTGGAAGGGCCAGAGCCCAGTGATGCGCCAAGCCACTGAGATCAGCTCGTGCTCATGTTGTACCTACATATCTCATGTATTCTTTGGTATGTGGACGTCGTCTCCTTCAATGGACTATAAGCTCCTCGAAGGCAGTAAATGCTTTCATTTTTGTCTTTGTAATGCCTGGCACATAGTCAACTCTTATTAATGCTGATTGATGGACAGACTGATCGATAGTGTTTGGGACAGTCAGGGAAACACAATTTCAAACAAGCCGAATATGACTGAGATAAAGTTGTGGAACCACCGGCTGAAGTATGAGAAGAATGGCCCGTGATAAGCTGGGTCTTTGGTGGAGCTGGCTGTCAGATGGTCCAAAGAGATAACTCTCAGGCTGGATTTGAACTCAGGTCTCCCTGACTCTGGCCTGTCACTACAGCCACTGAAGCACCTCGCTCCTTCTCACAGGACTCACCATTCACGCTGATGTACCAATTGAGACCTAACTCTATCTTACTTGTCCTCACAAAAAGCCTCTGAGGTAAATGCTGCCAGCATTGTCACCATCTTAGAGGCGGTGCCTGAGGGAGCCCCAATCACTCACAATGTGGGCCCCAAAGGTCCCTGCTCCAGGTTCTAGGGGTCCTGGGGGTCCACATCTGCTAAGAGCACAGTCACCCCCCTCTAGCCATTTACCTTCAACAGTCCAGGGGTGCAGTAAGTTTGAAGCAAAGATATTTAGTGAAATGGCCTATTTTTTTAAGTAACAAAACCTTCCCCTACCCCAGATAGATAGGCACAGTCTCCCACAAATGCACATGGCATCAGTGGGAAGAGTGCACACATACAGAGGGACACAGGGAGCCACGGGTGTCAGGGACGCATGTGGCCAGGGCACAAGCCTGGAGGGGGACCAGGTAGAGAACGCAGGAGGCCGGGGAGCACATGCGAGGCTGCACGGCTTCCAACACCAGGTGGTGCAGCAGATAGCCCGGGGCCTGCAGCCAGGACAAACTGAACTCAGATCTGGCCTCAGAAACTCAGTAACTGTCTGGCCCTCAGCAGGCCACGGAAGCGCTGCCTGCCTCAGCCTCCTCATCTGAAAAACGGGAATGATGACAGCACCTTCCTCCAGGAGTCACGAGGATCCAATGGGAGCATCTTTGGGAAGAGCTCAGCTCAGTGCCTGGCGCTTAGTAGGTGCTTAGTAGGTATTTATTTCCTAGCCCATCCCCCTCATGGTCCTTGAGGGCAGGGACTCCCTCATAACTGTCCCTGAATTCCCAGTCCCAAGGACAGAGCCTCCCACCTAAAAGGCTCTTAATAGATATCTGTTTAATTGCTGGATTAAATCTCCACATTGTCCCTAACAGGCTCCTAGGAGAATTATTTCTGTCCAGTTCCTCAGACCCCCCTCCCCAATCTGAAAAGTTTTCCTGATGGTGAACCTTTGTTTTATTATAGACAAAACAAAACAAAACAAAAACCCATACACTCTTGTTTCACTGTCTTTTGGCAGCTTCTCTCTGTCTCTGTCTGTCTCTCTGTCTCTCTCCTCCCCTCCCCTCCCCTCCCCTCCCCTCTCCTCTCCTCT
>CM053598.1:19425692-19443092 GCA_028646575.1 Pseudocheirus occidentalis
CCCTCCACCATACCTTCTTCTTTCTCTCCCTTCCCTTCCCCATACCTTCTTCTCTCTCTCTCTTCCCTCCACCATACCTTCTTCTTTCTCTCCCTTCCCTCCACCATACCTTCTTCTTTCTCTCCCTTCCCTTCCCCATACTTTCTTCTCTCTCTCCCTTCCCTCCCTCACTTTTCAGCTACCTTTTAAATGTTACTTTCCCTCCTTAGAAGGTAAAGAGAGGCAAGGACTGTTTTTCTGTTTGTTTGTATTTCTAGCATTTAACCCAATGCCCAGAACATAGCAATCACTTAACAGATGTTTGCTGACTTCTCATCCACGCTCCCAAGACATAAACATCGGAAGAGGGTCCTATAGCTTTGTTTCATTGAGTGTTGACTGCTGCAGCTTGGCTCAGTGCCCTCGAAGAGCCTCACTCTGATAATCTACTCAAATTTTCCTTTAGTTAATTTTTACCATCTCATTAAGTCCTAATTATATTCCCTGTATCCCCATGAATTGTTCTTCCTAGTTGGTACTAATGCCTTTAAGGATTTACATGGGCTGTCATTTAAGCCTCATGGATTCATTGTTTCAGGGATAAATCATCTATTCAGAGTGATTATATAATGAGTTACTCATAGATAAGCTCTCTGGGCACATTTCCTTAATTGTCATTATTGTTCTTCTCAGGGTTCCCTAGGATGACAGGGACCTAACTCTGAGGACAGCATAGAGAAGAGAACTTAGGGGGTGTACTGATAGACAATAGCTCAGGGCAAAAAGATCTAGGGGTCTTAGTGGACTATAAGATTAATATAAATCATCTGTGTTATGTGGCAGTCAAAAAAGCAAATGTGATCTTAGGCTGGATTAAGGCAAGAAGAGTGTTCAAGTGTAGAAGAGATCTTTGGTCAGATAGGAGATGGACTCTATGTTCTCTGTAATCCTTTCCAAAACTGAGACTCAGGGATTCTAGGCTGGGGATGACTTGAGTTGAGTTGACCTGGAATGATTCATATAATAGTTACTTTTGGATACGTATGTATGGCCAGAAGACATGGTTACAGTCCCAGTCTTTATCCCTAACTGTTCATAGAATCTCAGAGCTGGAAGGGCATCCCAGAGGCCACTCTCAGATCCAGTTTGTACCTGAAAAAAAAGCTCCCACTACAACATCCCTAATAAGGGATCATCTGGTCAATCAAGAAATCAGTCTTGAATAAGTGCCTAACTATGAGCTAGGTGCTGAGATCAAGAAGGTAAATGAAAGAGTTCTTGCCCTTAAGGACTTAATATTCCATCTATTTTGCTTTTTATTGAAGACTACCAGTGAGGGGACCTCGCTGATTTCCAAGTTTGCTCTTCCACTTTGGGATAATTTTAACTGTTAGAAATTGCTTCTTCAAACTGACCCTGAAGCTGCCTTGCTGCAATTCCTCCTATTGCTTCAAGTTCTGGGGATGAGCAGAATCAGTTTCATCCCTCTTTGCTCTTGAATTTTAGCTGCTTGAATGTCTCCATCATTTCTGCCCTCCAGTATCACCCTAGTCTTCTCTTCTAGGCTAAACGTTCTCAGTCCCTTCAAATGAACCTCTCCTTTGGCAAGTTCTCCAAGAACCTCACCATCCTGGCTGCCCTACTCTGGCTTGTCAATTATTCTTACAGTGGAGGTGATGAGCTGAGCCATGGATGTATAGCACATAATCTATTGTATCTAAAAAGTACCAGAAAGATCAACCAGTAAGATTGCACATCCCTAAGAGTTTCTGAGGCAAATCCTTATTCTTATTATTCAAGGATTATTATACAAAAACAGGATTAGTGCTCAATTAATTAGTTGTCTCCAACTGTGATAACTTTGAAGTCATCAAAGTTATCCTGGTAGACCTAATAAAAGCAGAGAACATAGTAGGTCAGAGATAGAAAGGACTTGGAGATCAGCTGGTGTCACCTCTTCACTTAGCTTCTCTGAATGTCAATTTCCTTATCTATAAAAGGAGAAGTTGAACTCAAGGACCACTGAGGTTCCTTTGAAATCTAAGTCTGTGATCCTATGATAGCACCATGCAGTTTTCCAAAGAAAACCTAACCCATTTTTCTTCTCCTGGAGTAGGTCCAACCCATGGCTCATCTTTAGTCTGTCCAAATGGAAATTAGGGTTCAGAAACAGTAATGTGTCCCTTTTCCTGTGTGCCCAGCCCAAATAACTTCCCAAGGTTTCTGACTGATGGTTATTTCCACAATCTTACCAACTAAATGGAAATAATAAGTAGATTCAATAATCATTAAATGATCCAGTAAATTTCATAGACCTCAGTCAGTGAAGAAGCATTTATTAAGTGCCTACTGTGGACCAGGCACTGTGATAAGCACTGGAGCATACAAAAAAAGTCTTTTAAAAATATGGTAACTGCCCTCAAAAAGCTGACTTTTAATGGAGAAGACTTCCTATGAAATGTTTATTGTTTGGGTTATTTTGCAGAGAAGAAACATCTCAAGGGTCAATTTTTCTTCCAAAATATAAACAATAAATATTTTAATTAGATTCCTTTATAGTATCCATGTCCCTTTCACAGGCATCTTAGCTACCAAAACTTTCTCTATATCTATGGGTTTTATAAACTTAGTGAACATATAATGGAGGACTGGCTATCCAGTCCTGGAGACATGCTCTCAAGCGGAGAACTAGGAACAAATAAATCAGGGGTCCTAGATTTTGGGCTTGAAAGGAATGCCTAAGACTAATCTAATTCCCTCATTTATGGGTGAGAAAACTGAGGTTTAAAAATAAGAATAAATAGTGGACCTGGGGAATGAATGCAGGTCTTCTGAAGTTATGACAATCATCACATTTCATAGCAAGTCTATGTAACCAACTGATGGATGGTTGGTTGGATCCTCTCATCATGTCCCTTTGTTTGGTAGTTGATTTTTTTCCCACCCAACTAAAGTGTCTCCTTTTTTCTCTCCTTGAGAACATGGGTAAAGATGTTAAGTCCTCTCCTCTTTCTTCTTCCTCTTTTCCTCTGCTGTCATAGCTTTCAATTTACCATCACTCAGAAACTTGGGATGCAGTGGATCCTGGCTCTTCTTGTTGTCCAGTGCCCTGGAGTGCAATGCTGATTTCCCAAGATGTTGGGATGTTCTCTCCCACTAGGTGGTGCTGGCTGATGTCCGTAGGTCTCCCGGTGTCAGGGAGGCTGGCAAGGGCCTCAATCTGTCATCACTCCCTTGGCAATGGGACTTGACCAGAGGCAGTGGACCTGTTGTCCAAGCCATGAATTTTTGAGTCTCCAGTTGGTCTCCTCCTTTGACTTGCTGTGTGGCCTTGGGCAAGCCCTTCTCGTGTTCATTTCCATGACCATAAAATAGGGCTGATGGTGCTTACCTAGCTGCGTCAGAGGAAGTACCGGGATACAAAAGGAGTGTCTGATGGATCCATTTCAGCAGCAGGCTTTCATAATATTTTATTGGGGGGGTGCCATTATTAGAACTCCTAGATGGAAGTATGATAGCTTGGCTGAGTGAAGAAAGAAACTGGTTCAGTAGATTGGGGCAAGAGTATTGTTGAGTCTATATTGAGCATCGTCACTGGTTCTTAAAGACTGATTTTAGGTCCAATGGGACCCGTGGTCAGAGGACTTCCAAGGGAACAAACCATGAGCTGGTCATTGGAAATCTTAATGTTTTAGTCAAGGTCATGATCAGGTGGCAGAGGCTTCATTTACCCAGTATCAGTGGACCTGTGATCTGGGGGTAATGCATTCCACATACAATGAATGTTTCATATAATGGAAACATTTCTTTATTAGTAAAAATGACTGCGAAGCCACATTTCTATGGTACTTCAGGATTAACAGAGGGTTTTCCTCCCAATAACCCCGGGAGGTGGACAGTATAATTATGATTATTCCCATTTTACAGATGAAGAAACAGAACATCAAAGAACTGTAGGGACTTGTCTATGTTTTCCTAGAGCTCGTGACTACAAAACTAAAAACAAAACTGTGCCATGGGGTAGTGAGTAGCCTTTCCCAATTCCCACAACTGCTAGTGAACCCCTGACCTTGTATTTAACAACATTGTGTGAACTTGTATATTGTAAACATGGTATATTGTACAATTGTATATTGTAAATGCAAGTATATTTAATCTCTCAACATAGATATATACACAGACATATAAACAAACAGGTATGTAAAGTTTACATGTGTAAAGTTCTTGGAAGTAGGGATTGTTTCATTCTCTGTACCAAGCAGTTAGAACACCTGGCACATAGTAGTCTCTTAATAATCAGCCAATAAACATTTATTAAGCGACTACCATGTGTCAGGAGCTGTGATAAGTGCTGGGGACACCCCTTCCCCCCGAAAGTCAGCCCCTGTCTTCAACGAGCTCCCAGTTCAACGGGGGAGATAATATGCAAACAACTGTGTGCAAACAAGCTACATACAAGAAAAATTGGAGATAATCGATAGAAGGCAAACCATAGTTGGTTGACAATAGTTGGTGCTTAGAGTCAGGAAGACCCAATTTATGACTCACTTCAAATTCTGTATGAGTTACCTCTCTGTGCCTCAGTTTCCCCATCTGGGAAAAGAGAGGGTGGGATTTGATGGCTTTGAAACTTCCTTCTGGCTCAAACGTTATAAGCCTTCTTTCTTCCTATTATCTTTAAAATGTGCTACAAACTCTTCTATTTTCTTAAATAATGACAATGGATGTTTCTATATTGTTTTAACATGTGCCAAACATTTCATATACATTATTCCATTTGCTCCTCACAGAAGCCCATCTCTTACAGTTCCAGACCCTTCCCCCTAATTGGCTGTTTTTTATATGCAATGGGGTGGGAAATCAGACACCAGAAACAGGAGGCATTGTGGCTCAGGAGAGAGAATTTCAGATCTAGATTCACAGAAGCAGCTTTTAAATCTGAGCTCTGCCACTTACTACCTAGGTGACCCTGGGTAAGTCATTACCTCTTGTGACCTAATTTCTGTAAAATGTAGGGAGGGGCTGAACTGGATGCCAATAAGGCAGAAGTACCTGACTTGAAGTCCACAAACTTGTTTCTAAGTATTGCAATAACTGTATTTCAATATAACTGCTTCCCCTTGGAACCCCCTATATTTTGCTTTGTGCATTTAAAAAACATTATTCTGAGAAGGGGTTCATAGGCTTCATCAAATTGCCAAAGGAGCCCGTGGTGCCCCAAATGTTGCTTGCATCTGTGATCTCCATTTTGAAAGAGAACACAATCAAATTTAGTCTGTTCTTGCTAACTCACGGTCATCATTCCTCTTCTATAAGGTAGGGATGCCCTGGGAACCAGCAGGAGTATGTTGGGCTGTTTGTCCCAGGGCAAAGGGACTCAAGATGGCCACCTTTCCTTTCTGTTTCAAGATACAAGATGCCCCCAAATGTCACAGCATTTATAAGCCATTAAAGCTTAAAACTGCAATAAGACTTTTGGATCACCCTCTATAGTCACTGATAATATTTTTCTGGCATAAATGAAAATGTTAAATATTTGTGAAATATTTAAATATATTAAATATTCAGAAGGAAGAACTAGCAACAATGTATGGCAGAAAAGGAAGGAAGGAAGGAAGGAAGGAAGGAAGGAAGGAAGGAAGGAAGGAAGGAAGGAAGGAAGGAAGGAAGGAAGGAAGGAAGGAAGGGAAAGACGGAGGGAGGGAGGGAGGGAGGGAGTCTCCTGGTTTCAGACAATCTCAGTGTTTTAATGACAACAGCTCACCTGGTTCCTAGGCTTGCTCCAGAATATGTACTTTGATATTCTTGGAAGAAAATTTCTAGGGCAAATTCAAGGTTATTGATGCCATGTACAAATCAGTTACAAACTGAATCCCAGTGAAGCTGGGCCTGGTCCATGGGAGCACAGCCTGCAGTGACCCAGACTGGAATCCTGCCTGCTTGCCCAGCCCAGGCGACCTTTGTCCACGTTCTCCCATAAAGCTGACACTAGAGCCCACCCAACCTGCCAGGGCCCTGTGTTTCCCTCCTCTGTTCTGGGGACTTTCAAACTCCTCATCCTCCAATCATCCACCACTAGTAAGCCATCTCTTATGTCACTTCTGTGATTTAGAGGCAGGACAGGGCAGTGGATGGAGCACTAAAGTTGAAGTCCAAACCCCACCTCGGACGTTACAAGTGGTATGACGCTTGACAAGTCTCTTCTGTCTTCCTTGCCTTAGTTCTCCTCGTATGTAAAGGACGTTGGACTTAATGGTCCTTTCCCAAACTCAGTCTACAATCTTCTGCCCCTGCAAATGCCTGCCATGCCCCTCTCCCTTAGCTTGTGCGTGATCCTGAACTTCGCTGAATGGTAGACGGAGACCTGGAAGGGCACAAGGAGTCCTCAGTCTCCTCCATTCCTCACGTCTTGCCTTCCAAGGCTCCCATGAACATCCCTTGACTCTGACCTCTATGAAAGTTAGGTTTCATTATTATACATGCTCATGTTGCCTCCCCAGTTAGAATGTAGGATTCCTCCAGGGAGGGACTGTTTCTGCTTCTATTTTTATGTCACCAATGACTTAGAGAAGAACCTGGCACATAGTAGGGCAGCTGATTAATGGCAGCTGATGAGTTGAATTGAATAGTCTGACTTTTTTGTTTTACAGATTAGGAAACTGAGGCTCAGAGGGAAAGTGGCCTGCCTAAGGTCACCCGATAAGCGGTATTAAGGTAACATCTCTTTTCACTGTACTATGCCACCAACTTAGTTCACTGAGGACTGTAATATTCTGTGCCAGAAAATAATACTAAGTTTCTGAAGATCCGGCAGATTTACCGCGATAAATTATTGTTTGTCCATTATATTGTTTTACCTAGGCAATAATAACTCTCATTTACATATCCAATTATTGTTTACACAGCATTTTCCCAAGAACAACCCTGTGGGATACATAATAAAAGGGTTATTTACTCCTTTTTACAGAAGAGGAAATAGAGGCTTGGAGTTAAATGACTTGCCCAAGGACACACAGCTAGAAAATGTTGAAGTTGGGACTTCAAAGGACGTCTCTTGACTCCAAATATGGACACCATTCACTGTATCAGGGAATGAAAGATTGTCTAATGAACTTTTTATAAATAAATGGATGTTGGGGGAGCTAGGTGGTACAGCATGTAGAGCACTGGCCCTGGAGTCAGGAGGACCTGAATTCAAATCTTGTCTCACACATGTATTAGCTACGTGACCCTGGGCAAGTCACTTAATCCAAATTGCCTCAAAACACAAAATAAATAAAAAGATATTAGCAGGACACTTGCCCCCTCCCAGCTGGGTCAATTTATTCAATTAAACAGTGATTCCTTAGAAACCATATTTTGTCACCCTTAACCTCTCCCCTCAATAATGCTAATAATAGGAATTTCAGGCACCATGGGAATCTAATATGAAAGAGGATATTTAGGATCAGGTAGGTTTTATAAAAATCACAATCAGCTGCCTATTCTGCCTATAAATAAGGCCCTTAGAATGATTAAACCAAAAATTCAGGCCACATGAAAACTGTGCATGCTTCACAAATTGCTCTGACCTCAGGTTCCAGGCCTACCAGTGGTGACACATGTTTGGCTGGAGAGGCAGCACGGCGTCATGACCAGAGGCTCCACTCTGGCCTCTAACGAGTAACCGTGGATAGGTCATTTAAGGCAGCCCTCTAACACTGAGCCACAGAGCAGCTGCTGATGTGAATTGGTGGCCCAATGAGCGCAATCATCTTGAGTAACAACAAGAAAAGCCTGTTAATGATTAGGACTGATCCCTGGAGCAGATGATGGTGGAGAGAGATTGCCCAGCCCATTGGGTTGCTCCTAGACAGCCCCACAAAAGAACAAATCCTTAAGTCAACATGTTCTGTACAAGAGGCAGTGCGCTCTACTGGCTAGAAAGCTGGCCTCAGAGGCAAGAAGGCTCGTATTCCAGTCCTGTTACCAGCATAGAACAGCTGTATGACCCGGGCTAAGTCATCAGCCTTTCTCAGCCTTGGACAGTTCTCTGAGTCTTATCTACTGGAAATGATAGGTCTTGAACTGTATTGGTGTGGGAGTCTTCTAGGGTAATCAATGAATAAATATTAAGCTTCTAAAGAGTCAGTCAATAAATATTTATTAAGCACTTTACTATGTGCCAAGCACTGTGCTAAGTGCTAGGGATACAAAAGGGACAAAAGACAGACCCTGCACTCAAGGAGCTTACAATCTAGTTCTACCTCTTCTTAAATTGTGTGTGTGTGTGTGTGTGTGTGTGTTATTCTATTCACTTTATTGCTGGTGCTCCTGGAAGCTCTCCAAGGCAGTGCATTGCAGAGAAGTTGCCAATCTGCACTGGTAGAGGGAGTTTCCTCACTTGGGAGTGCCCTAGATCAATGAAATCCATGGTCCATTCATACTCTCTTGCTCTATACCCCACCCAAGACTCTTCTGATAGTGGCCTATATTTCCCTTTTCACTGGTTCCTTCACTTCTTCCCCTTAGAATAGAGGGGAAAACCCTTGGGTTCCAGGCCAGCTGTTTGAACACCCCCTAATCTCCATTTCAAGGAGGAAAGTTTGACCACACCCAGGGCTGTCTCCAGCAGGCAGCAGGGCCAGCCAAGGAGAGGGTGAGCCCAGGGCTAGGTCAGGATTGGAGAAGGAGCAAGTGAGGGCTGGCTTTGGGGGTAATTAGTGAGCAGAAGCAATAGAACCAGAAGAGACTGGAAATACCCAAGCCTTGATGGCTCCACAGTTCTCTCACCTTCTTACACGCTACTTACATGTCCCCATTACTTCTTACCTGGACTATTGAAATGACCTCCAAACTGGTCTCTCCACTTCCAGTCTGGTCCCTCTCAATCCAGCCTCTGAAGAGCAGTCAAAGTAATCTTGCTAAAGCAAACTAGGTGGTATAGTGGCTAGAGTCCTAGGCTTGGAGTCAGGAAGATCTGAGTTCAAATCCAGCCTCAGACACTCACTAGCTTGGTGACCCTGCACCGTTTGTCTCAGTTTCCTCACTTGTAAAATGAGCTGCAGAAGGAAATGACAAAATGACAAAATCCTCCAGTATCTTTGCCCAGAAAACCCCAAATGAGGTCACAGAGTCAGACATGATTGAAATAATTCAATGCTACACACAAAGCATAGATCTGACCAAGTCACTTCCCTGATTAAAATTTTTCAAGGGATCCCACTTTCC
This sequence comes from Pseudocheirus occidentalis, assembly GCA_028646575.1. Classification (NCBI taxonomy): domain Eukaryota; kingdom Metazoa; phylum Chordata; class Mammalia; order Diprotodontia; family Pseudocheiridae; genus Pseudocheirus; species Pseudocheirus occidentalis. The sequence continues at coordinate 19,434,882 of CM053598.1, forward strand.
TCTAGGATGAAACATAAATGCCTCTGGTTGGCAGTTTAAAATTCTGAATTTCAAAAGTTCTTTGAAACATGACCTGTGACTCCAGGCTGATTTCATATCGATCCCCTCATTCTTTCTACATTTTTCAAATCCTACCTTATTTGTCTAGATGCGACCTCCTTGAAGGCAGGAATTACATCTTTTGTCTTTGTGTTTCCAGTGCCTGGAACAAGGGACAGTGTTTATCAGACTCATTGATTGACTGGTTGACTGCAAACGTTCTTCTCCAATAAAGATGATAAACTCATTGAGGGTAAAGACAGCAGCCCTTGAGTTGAATCATTAATGCAGTTTCTTCGATTTGCAGCCCGAGGAAATGAAGCCAGTTGGCCAATGTCACATAAATGCTCAGTGGCAGAGCTGAGACATTAACCTGGTCCTCTTACCATAGATCCAGCCCTTTCCACCAGTCTGAAGACCTTGAATCCTAACTGTAAAAGTCTGTATGTGTACACATATATGTATGTAGATACTGCCAGACACATGCACATATGTATATATACATGTATGTCTCTCATTCTATATGCTAATCCTCATGAAGGCAGGCACACTTCAACAGCTATAAAAATATTATATCTTGCACTCCTTGAATGCCCCGCTTCCTTCAAGAACCAGCAAAAATACTCCCCAGAGAGACTGAAATTCTCCCCACCCAGACATGATCTCCCCCTTGCTATTTCTCCACTACCTCTCTCTCAGGCCCTCTCCCAGGAAGGCAGTGCAGGAGCACATTGTACTTTAGTTCTTTGTGAATTTCTCTAGGAGACTGGGTCCTGAAAGAAATGGCTGAATTTCTGATTTGTCACTTTGTGTTTTCAGGATGAATAGCAAATAATTACATCAGCTTTGGAGCCTGAAGGAGTTTTTGAAGACCTCAGTACCTTGGAATGAGAGTAGGAAGGGGCCTCAGGGGTCATTTGCCAGCCAATCAATCAAACAATCAACAAGCATTTATTCACTGCCTACTGTGTGCCTTGAAAAAACACAGTCTTTGGCTTTCATCCTAGAGGCACTGGGGGCTGTGGCAGCAACCACACTGGCATTCCCAGGATGGCTGTTAGCGAAGGTTCTTAGATCTGCTTTACTAGGAAAGAGAGCTGTTCAAGAGGTCAACAATCTTTTTTTAAATTGCATTCACTAGTCCAGGGGAGAAGTTAGCACCCTAAACTTCAGAGAAAATAGGGAAAATAGAAGCAGAGAAATAAACACCAACAGACAAAGCAACATTGCTATACACTTTACACATATCCCTGGATGGAGAGAACCTTTACATCTGAACATACGGCCGCTCAGAATCTCAACCAAGGAATCACAGGATCCTTCTCACGAGCAAGCCCCCAAAGCAAAATGCCAACTCAGAGTACATATACATGTCTCAGCCAGAGCCAAAGGCATCACAACCCTCATGACTCGGTGCCTAATTAGAAATTAGAAGAAGGTGGGAAAGCCTCCCTGTGAACAAGCCCCCCCAAGCAAGTTTCCCTTAATGTGCTCTATCTGAGGCCTATTAATGGGGGGAGGGGAGGAGAGCTCTTACATTCCATTAACATTACAGGGGCTCACATTCTAACCCAGAGTTCAAGCTCCTCATTTTACCTAGGAAGAAGCTAAAGCCAGTATATACTGTTGAGGGTCTCTAGCAGGAGCCAGTGGGGATCTGTGGTTCTCAGGAGGGTCTTCCACCCAATAGCTTATTTAACCTTTCTGTGACTAGGTCTTGTTATCTATAAAATGTGAAGGCTAAGCCTTATTGTACTTACTCACGGGATTGTTATGAGGAAAGCATTTTGATGGGAGATTTTGTAGTGCTCTGTCTGTGCCTCAGTCTCCACTTCTGTAAGGTGAGACAGTTGCCCTGCAAGATTTCTAAGGCTCCCATCTAGCTCTAAATCCTTCTGGCCATCTGCTTCCTGACTTTGAGCCTCTGTGCTGGCTGTCCCCCATGCTCAGAAGGCTCCTTCTCCTTGCCTCCAGGTGAGGATGGTCTGGGCTCTTCAGGCATTTCCTGCTCCAGAAAGTCTTTTCTGAGCCTTCCAGCTGCTGGGCCCACCCCTCCAAGTCACCTTGGGGATACTTTGTGTGCTCCTCCATGTGTGTGTTGTCCATCCTGATAAAAAGGAAGCTCTGTGAGAGCAGGGGCTGCTTCACTTCTGCCATTGTATTCCCAGGGCCCAGCACAGAAACTAACCAATGGTTGCTGATTGATTGAGTGATTGAATGAATGAATGAATGAATGAATGAATGAATGATTTGGATGGGAGGCACAGTGGGGATGTGGATCTAGAGCCTGCCTCAGGATGAGGAATACCTGGGTTCAAATCCTGCCTCTGACACATCCTGGCTGTGAGACCCTGGGCAAGTCCCTTGACCTCTCCATGCCCCAGGAAACTTTCCAAGACTCTAAGGCATAGATAAATGGCTGAACAGACCAGGGCCTATGTGGTGCCTCATCTCTGGATCTCCAGCATCTGGCGCAGGGTCTCGGCCAGAGTTAGTGCTTCCTGGGTTTCAGTGGACTTGAATTCCTTTGTCCCCAGAGGCTCTGGCTCAGACCATAGCCCAAACCCTGTGACTGTTTAATTCATATGGGCTGGGCTGAAGAAATAGACCGGGGTCAGTCGTCCATCTGGGCCCTCAGGTCTCCCCAGCCCTGCTGAGTCAAATGATGAATGTGGAAGAACTCTGAAATCAGATTCCTAAGGTGAGGACACAGGGCAGATGGGCCCTGGCCTCTCTCTTCTGATCTTCCAAGGAAAGGAGCAGGCCTTCTGAAGGGCTGGCCAGCATCTGATGGCAGGCCAAAGGCCCTTAGCTGAGCTAAGGCTGCATCACCACCCCTTTTGGGAAACCATTCCCACCCTGGATGAAGGCGCTGGGAAAACTGATGGCTTTTCTTTTCCTTCAGCCTATTTTATTCTTCTTTAGAGCAGTTAAAGGGATTTCTTGAAAGCCCCTGTCATATCTTGATTAGATTCTCTCAACCACATGGATGGGCCCTTTTCCCCAAATGCCTGCCTGGTCCCAGAGAAACAGTAAGCAGTATTCAGAACCCAGTGGGCTGTGGCTTGGGGCCAGGTCAAGGAAAGAATTCTAAAGAAGGTAAGGTGGTTATTGGAATGCTTCTGTGGCTCAGCCTCATTTCTAAACCCTAATTCTTGCTTTTCTTTCTTCTTCCCTCTCCCCCTCTTCCACCTCCTTCACTGCTCTCATTCTATCTGCTCCTTTTCCTTCCCTTCTTCCTCTCTTCTCCTCCCCTTCCCTCCCCTCTCCTCTATCCCCAAACGCAACACACATTTAGGCCCTTAGCCCCCAAATGATAGCTCGGGAGTCTTCCCCATTCTCTTCCTCGCTAATGGGCTCTTGTAAGAATGCTTCAATAATTGAAGGAGAAAACTATAAAATCCACATATGAGATTCCTAGAAGTCATTTGACTCCACTAAAGCACACAGAGGTGTGAAATTCCACTGGGTCACCCTTGTTTCATGATGACAAGCCTGAGTCAAGACATGCTCCATGATACTTGCAGAGTGTATTTTGGAAGGGAATGCGCTGAGCAACTTTTAACTTAGGGTTTCCCATCTGGAAGGCAGCCATCCATGTAAGTAGATTAAGCCCTTGGGTCACTTGCATCAGATGGGTATGGTCTGGGTTGGACCCAGTGATCTCCAAAGCTGGAGTTCTGAACCTCTTTTGTGTCTTGGCCCCCTTGGCCTTTTGATGAAGCCTTTTCAGATTAATATTTTTAAGTGCATAAAATAAAATGCATAGGATTGCAAAAGAAATGATCAGTTATCAAAATATTTTTTAGCAAAATAAATTCATGTATCTCAGGCTAAGACCCCTTGGTCTAGACCAGTGGTTCTCAACCTTCCTAATGCCGCGACCCTTTAATACTCGTATGTGGGCCTGTCTGCATGTGGGTGGACCTGCCTGGAGATGGATAGAGGAGCCGTGTCTTGGTTCCTAAGACCATCAGAAATACATGTTTTCTGATGGTCTTAGGTGACTCCTGTGACCCCTGGAAAAGGATCACTCGACCCCCAAAGGGGTGGCCAGCCACAGGTTGAGAACTGCTGGTCTAGACTATGATATATAGGTGAATGAGCAAACTGAAAGGTTTGTCTGGCAGTTCCTCTGCTGTACACAGGTACCTCCAAAGGACAAGAAAATGGCTTCAGAACTGAAAAGGAGAAAGAGCTTGGCATAGATTTGGGAAATTACCTGGCACTTCGAGGGACCCCAAGTTTGTCTGTGAAACAAATGTATCGTTTGAACACTACTATTCTTCTAATGACCCAATACGGCACCAAATCATGAATGACTCCAATGTCCACGGAATCAAAGTGGGGGGGGGGGGTCACTCGAAAAGCTATGGAGAGATGTAAGGTGGGTATAAATCATATTACCAAGAATGACTTGTGGGTAAAATGGGGTATAAAAGATGTTAGCCAGGAGATAAAGGACCAACAAATAGGTAGACTTGTTGGTCAGGGGCCATGGTTGACCAAGGAATAGCCCGGGTAGTGTCCTGGGCACCATGTAATGTTAGTAGACCTACAGGTGGCTTCCAAGAATATTTGGTGAACCTGTGAAGAACTTAGAAGAGCCTATGTCCAGAGTTACCCAGGACTGGAAGACAATCTGGCCAGCTGGAAGGAGCCTTCATGTCAGTGGGACCCCATCTAATACTCTTATAGAGTCTACTGTGCACAAGAGACAGAGAAGATGGGAAATGATGGCTGCCTCAAAGAGCTCCCATTCTATTGTGAGGATTAAGTGTGTAAATAAGAAGCGTATACATGGCACCATGAGGAGAGAGAGCAGTGAAATCACTAGTGTATGGAAGCTTCAACAGGTATATGTGTATATAAGCTGATACATATTTAACTATGATACAGACCTAGGTCACTGCCCAAGAAAAGGGGCTTAAATCAGAGCTTTCTGGGGTGGCTAGGTGGCACAGTGAAGAAAGCACTGGCCCTGGAGTCAGGAGGACCTATGTTCAAATCCAGATTCAGACACTTAATACTTACTAGCTGTGTGTCCTTGGGCAAGTCACTTAATCCCAATTGCCCTGCCTTCTCCCCTCCAAAAAGCAAAAAAAAAAAATCTGTCTATCTGTCTGTCTATCTGTCTGTCTATCTATCTATCTATCTATCTATCTATCTATCTATCTATCTATCTATCTATCTATCTATCTATCTATCTACATCTACATCGTTCACAGGCTCCCAAAGGTGAGGCCCTCTCTAACTGTCAGCAAGGAGTCATGATTAGCTGAAGGCAAAGCAATAATGACAACCGCAACAATTCTCCACATGGGCAGACTTGCCAACAGATACACACATCAATAAGAAGAGTGGGCACAGAGGGTGGGGACAGTGAGGTACACAGGTGTGAAGCTAAGCAGTGGTATGCTGGTAAATGTTTAACAACCAGCTCTCTGGGAAGGGAGGGGGGGGCTATGTGTATAGGAAGCACTTTTAAGTTTCCTCTGCATTATTAACATATTCTCCATCACGTTAAGTCTAGATGATCAACAAAACCATAAATCAGTCCCTGACTTGTTTTGTTGGCTGATTTCTGAACATTTAGCAATCAGCTCCTTGGGCTCCAGCACATCCCTGGAATTAGGTCCTGCGGAAGCCCCAAATTCTTTTTGCTGGACTGTCACTAACACTCCCTTGGCAGGTCAGCTCTTACCTATCCAGACTCATTCTCCCCTAAATCCGTGCTCCGCTCTCTTTTCTGTCCTTCCCAGAATTCCACGTGAGCGCGCCTCGGTTTTGTGCTGGGCCCCTTCTGTGTCTCCATTGGGGTGAGTGGGCCCACTGTGAGAGGCCATGGCTGAGATGGGGCAGGAAAGCCTTTACCCGGCCTTTCCCTTCCTCCCTCTTTCCTCTTCCGCGTTCTCTCTTCTCCTCCTCCTTCCTCTCCCTATGATAAAGGTGCAAGCTTCCTCAAAGCTATTCTGCCTCTAGGGTCTCTCCGGCTCCCCAGGTGCTGCTGCTCAGGGCTGGTACCCTTGTCTTTCTTACACTACCTGGAATGTGGCAAATCTTTTCCTGGCCAAAGAAGGAGCTCTATTTCTAATCCTGTTTGAGGAGGTTTTAATGTTTGGTAGATAATGGGTAAACAACTCTTTCTTTGCACCTTGTTAGCAAATTAACACTTCATTACCTTCCTTCTCTGGCCTTTACAATCTGGGATTATTCCCAGTAGGTGAGGGAGGAGAGACTGCATCCTCCCTCCCTACATAGAGGCATGGACACACACACACACACACACACACACACATACACACACATGTGAGTATGTACAGAGGAGGGAGTGAGGGAAAGAGGAAGAAGAAAGAAAAGGAGGGAGAGAGAGGGGAGGGGAGAGAGAGAAAAAAGAGAAAGAGACAGAGACAGAGAGAGGAGAGAGAGATAAAAGAGAGACAGAGAGAAAGAGAGAGACAGAGAGAAAGAGAGAGACAGAGAGAGAAGAATGAGAGAGACAGAGACAGAGACAGAGACAGAGAGACAGAGAGAGAAAGGGAGGGAGGACAAAGAGAAAGAGAGACAGAGAGACAGAAGGACACTCATTTCAAAGTGTCCTTTCTTAGTCTCTTTACTAGACCTGAAGAAGCCCTTTGGGTTCTGGCCATTTCCTCTTTGGGTCTTAGATCCCTGGTAAGGGTCTGGCCATCTTTCCTGCTTAAGAGCTCTCATATCTTCTCTCTGTTTAAATATCACAGATAATTAAGCAATTATGTCTTGAATGACCCATTCTATGAAGACCTTTGATGCTGCTTAGAAGATAAAAGTAACTAGTTGTAAACACAGGATGAAGGAATCAGCCCTGGAAGTCTCCAGCTCCATGGGTCCCTGCCATGGCTTGGACCACATTCACATGCTTATCCCAGAACCCTGAATTTGGAGGAAATGGAACCCAGAGAGCTTGACCAAGGCCGCACCGGTAATAAGAGGCAGGGCTAGCATTAGAACCCTGGTCCCCAAAGACTAGATCCAGCCCCTTGGCCCCCATTACATATTGTGGGCCTAAGATTGTTAGAGCTTCATTGGACGTCACAAGTCATTCTCGGTGATCCTCATAATTTTGCCCGGGAGGAAGCTGAGGCATGGAGGAGGGAAGCAATCCTAATGGTAACAATAACTACCTTTTATCAGCACTTTAAGTGTTAGTTAGATAGCACTTCAGAGGAGAGGGTGCTCGACCCGGAGTCAGGAAGACCTGAGTTCAAATCCCGCTTCAGACACTTCCTAGTTGTGTGACCCTGAGCAAGTCACTTTACCCTGTTTGCCTCAGTTTCCTCCTCTGTAAAATGAACTAGAGAAAGTGTCCTTGTCAAGAAAATAGAGTCAGAAAGAGGACGCCACTGAAAAACTCCTTTTACTCTTGTTTTAACCCTGGAAGTAGGTGCTCGGTGACTCACCCACCATCACCCAAGCAGTGATGGTGGAGCTGGGTCCCCAGCTACTCCACACCTCTGCTCTTCCCCCTTCCAAGCACAGCTAGGTCAGTCAGGGGGTGTTCACCACTAGACTCTCTCCGGCTCCCTGGGAATTCAGGGTGCTTTCCACCGCTGCCCACTGGCTTGAGCTGTCCAGTGATCCAAGAGAGAGACAAGTAAAAGACAGATGTTTGTGGAGTCTTCTGTGTGCAGAGCCCCAGTCTGGGTTCCCCAATTAGACCACCACCCCTGCCCTCACCAAACTGCGAGTCTAGTAGAGGAATGAAATCCCAGGGCACATCAAACTTCATATGATAAATGCTTGAGAGAAGGACGAGCAAAGTACTGGGGAAGCTCTGAGGGGGAAGGTGGCTGCCCAAGGGGAGGGGATGGGGGAATCCAGGAAGGCCCTCATTTCTCTTCCATTTCTCTGGCCTCCCATTCAGCCTTCACTGCTTTTTCCTTCTAGCCTGTTTTCTGTTTTCTTTTTGGACACCGTCTAAACCTCATTCCAATTATTTCTGGAATGACTTTCCCTTGCTGAGTGGGACCAGCCAAATCCGGCCAGCGCCCAGCTGATTGTTCATTTGTGACTCAGTGGCCATTTAAAGGCAGGCCTCAGACAGTTTTAATAAGGACTGCTGCCAGCCAGCATCTTCTACTAATTATTGTGATTTATATATTTTCTAAAAACCCCGGCAGCCCTTACACAGAT
>CM053598.1:19443592-19463834 GCA_028646575.1 Pseudocheirus occidentalis
AAAGAAAGAAAGAAAGAAAGAAAGAAAGAAAGAAAGAAAGAAAGAAAGAAAGAAAGAAAGAAAGAAAGAAAGAAAGGAAGGAAGGAAGGAAGGAAGGAAGGAAGGAAGGAAGGAAGGAAGGAAGAAAGAAAGAAAGAAAGAAAGAAAGAAAGAAAGAAAGAAAGAAAGAAAGAAAGAAAGAAAGAAAGAAAGAAAGAAATCCTTCCCTTTAGCTTTGATAACCCTACCCGACCTGGGCTCAGCTATCTATTAGGCCTCATTAGACCTCCCCCCTCCACCCTGAGCAATGCAGCCAAATGGATTTTCTGGTCTTCTTCCACTCACAACATTCTGTCCCCAATCATACCTTTGCACATCTTGAACGTCCTCTCTTCCTTTAGGATACGGCTCATTCATCACATTGTCTTACGCATGAAATCTTTCCTGATTCCTCTCCTCCCCAACTGCTACTGCCTTCCCAAAATACCTTGGATTTGACTATTTGGCTCACATGTGTTTGTGGACAAATGCGTGCATGTTTATATTTACCGTGAATATATTTTTAGATGTACTTGTCTCCATGAGAATGTAAGATCCTCACCAATATGGCTGTTTCACTCTTCGAATTTGTATTCCCAGTGCCTGGAAAAATGTCCGGCACACAGTAGGTGCTTAACAAATATGTGTTGGTTTATTTGTTGATTGTTTTATGTCATAGTGGCCTTTCATATTCCTCTGCTAGACTCCAAGCTCCCTGAAGACAGGACTTTGTGTCTGCCCTAGTATCTAGCACAGTGTTCTGTATACAGTAGACCCTTAATCAATGCTTGTTGGATGAATGAATGGATGACCTTGGATCTAACATTACACCCTCACGCATTTCATCTCTGAATGACCTTTGGTGAGAAGAAGAGTGGCCTGGGAGTTCAGAAATGGAAAGAGTAGTATGGCAGGAGAGGAGAAGGAAACCCACAAAGGAGCCAGTGGAGTAGTGGGGTCAAGCTCACTTAGAAACTGGTGCCACTGACCTGGATGTAAGGAGCTTTGGGGGCCTCGTATTGATTTCTTTTAGGATGTAATATTTTTATGTTTGATTTTATTTTTATTTACCTTGTTAAATAATTTCCAATCGCATTTTAATCTGGTCCATGAGGGCTGTGGCCAGTCTTTGCTGTCAAGGACGTTCCTGTTCAAACCTGGCTACCCACTCCCATTTTGAAATTTTCTGCTTTTTATTTCTCTTCTCTGCACTCATCAGTGGCAACTGGGGGTCTCCACAGCATGTTATTTCCCTGGGGGGAGTCAGCCTAAATCAGGAAATCAATTTTGTGCTCTTATCTATGATTTGTGAAGGCTGAAAACAATTCAGTCCCCTAATATTTACTTCCCAGACAGTGGGAAGTAGAGATTGTTGTCCTCTTTGGCAGATCTGGAAACTGAGGCTCAGAGAGGTAAAGGTGCTCATCCACAGGGACACAGCCATTAAGTGTCCTAGCTGGAATTCACCCCAGTACTTCCTTTAAGCCTGCTCTTGTTCTTACCACTATGGCATCCTGCCTCATGCGACTGAATCAATGCCTGGGCAGCTGACCTCATGTGGTATTAGTGCCTATATAAGGCAATCCCAGGAGGAAAGGTCAGTTGCTTCATGGATGTGTAAATATAGGCATCTCTCCTTTAAGCACGTGGTGATTTGTCCAGGACTTCCTCAGTGCCTCTGCTTATGTTTACATTCAATCTTTCCTGAATGTACATTCAATTTGCAGTCCAGGAGGAACAGAAAGAGAAAGATCCCCAAACCAAATGACTTGCTGATTTTTCTGGCCACAAGGAAAGTGGCAGCCAAGGAGAGGAAAGAAAGCCTCAGAGAGGAGACAGCTCCTCACAGGTTATCACTGTGCATCAGGCTGAGATTCAAAGCTCCCCCAGCCCCAGGACGGTGGAGCAGTAAGTGGAGAGAGCTCTCCATGGGTTGGAGGCTAGAAGATGGACTCTTAGCAGGGTGTCCCTCTGACTTGGTGTCTGACGCTGACTTTGAAAGACAAGGGACGGCGTCTCTGAGCCTCAATTTTCTCCCCTATAAAATGGGCTTAATAATAGTCATAAGACCTCCCTCACAGGCTCAGATGAGATCATCTTCCTCATCAACATGCCTTTATTAAGCACCTACTGCATGCTGGGCACTGTTCTGGTAGCAAGGGTACAGATATGAGAATAAATAATCTCTGTTCTCAGGGTGAGTTTACATTCTAATGGGAGGGAGAGGGATAAAAAGAAAGTGAATAACTACAAAGGAGCTGGATACAAGACAGTTTGGGAGGAAGGGCAGCAGCCAGTAAGAGGATAGGAAAGGCTTAATGTAGAAAGTGGTGCCTGGCTGCATCCACAAGGAAGAGAGGGCTGCTCTGAGCTAGGGGTGAGGAGGGAGTGCATTCCAGGCATTCGGTATGGCCAGTGCAAAGGTATGGAGATGGGAAATTGAGTGTCACATGTGATGGACAGAGAGGAAGCTAGTTTGAGTAGATTGTAGTGTGAGTAATGACCAATGAAACTCCTTAGGCCCAGGTTGTGATGAACTTAATAAGGAGGTTTATATTTGAGTCTAAAGGTGATAGGGAGCCATTGGAATCTATTTATTTATATTTAAGAAAAGTGTTTACTAAGAAGGTCTAACATTATCCTTCTACCCCCAAGCTGAGCCTTGTCACCCAACCAATACACAAAATCAAGGGACCAAGAGGGGCTCAAACTTGATAATCAGGGACACATCCAACTCCCAGCCCTGCAAGTTTCCTTCAGGTGCAGGTCTCTGCTTGGTTCTGGGGGCTGGTGCTTTTCTAGAGACCAAAGCCAACACTTCTCTCTGCCATAAAGGGTCACCCTTCTCCTGTCCTTGGGTGACCACCTCTCAGCATCCACTTGTCCTTGAGGAGTTCTCTGCTGCTGAAGTAGATGCTGTCAGACACTCACTGCCCAGCCCCTTCCAGTGTGACCTGGCATGGTCCCTGACCCAGAGGGGGCACCGAGTGATTGACTGATGGATCACCCTTCGGAATATGAGTCAGTTTATCTCTCCATGTTTTGGTTTCTTCATCTGAGAAAGGAGCAGAGTGGAGGAGTAGTACTCAAAGACCCCTTCGAGATCTAACAGGAGGTGACTCAGGCAGGGGAGAGGAAATGGGAAAAGCTGAGAAGAGGAAAAGATGGGAGAAAAAGAGAGTTTGCCAGAGCCTTGGAAGCCCCACCACTTCTCAGGACATCAGACATATCTAGGCCCCCACATTTCCAAATACAATCTGAGGACAAACAGAGCTGACCCGGGTTCTTCTCCACTCCCTAGTTGCCACCATTTAGAAAGCTCTTGTTCTGGACAGAGCACATGTCTGAGCACTATCTTGGCAGTCGATGCTTCTGCTGCTTTCTGTGAATATGAAGAAAAGAAAGGTGGTCTATGCTAAATGAGAGGAGATAATGTCACCTCTTCTTGGAGGGGATGGAAGGTAGCATGACGGAGTGATACGGAGTCTGGTCCAAAGCCTGCCTTAGACTGACTGCCTGTGTATTTCCATGTTCTCCCTGTGCCCCATTTTCATGATCTGCATAATGAGGGGGGTGGACTTCTTGGTCTCCAAGGCCCCTTCTAGCTCTCCATCAACAATTCTATATTTCCCTTTCTGATCCTTATAGGCCGACGAGATAGCCAGAGGAGGAAAAGCAGCATGGGAAGGGCCTTGGGATGAGGTCACATATGGGATTCATTCAAGGAGCTGGGATGCTTCTCCTGGAGAAGCAAAGACTCAAGGCATGATAGCACGACTATCTTTCAGTTTCTGGTCTGTTATCCCATGAGAGAGGGATCCAACTTGTTCTACCTGGACCCAGAGGGCAGGACACAGAGCCTTGGATAGAAGTTGTGCCAAAACAGATTTCTGCTCAATGGAAAGAAAATAAGAGCTGTCTTCAAGTGGGATTGAAGGTGGTCTCTGGAGCAGGAGAGCTTGCTTGGCCATAGGGCCTTCCAGAAGAAGTTTGGGAGAGATGCTGAAGAGAGAGTATCCTTCATCAGAAGAGAGTTGGTCTAGCCAAACTCAGAAGGCTCTCACAACCATGAGCTTTGGGGATGAATCAATCACTGAGCAAGCATTTGTGAAGAGCCTACTATGTGTCAAGCACTTACTAGGCACTTGGGTTATAAAGACAAAAAATGAAATAGTGTGAAACTCCAATGGACTCACACTCCACTATAGGAGACAGTATAGCTCTATATAACCAATGACAAGATACACACAGTGCATAAAGTAGACACAGTACCTGGATGAGAAGGTACCAGCATCAGTGGAAACCAAGGAGAGTCTCCAGAAGAAGGTGGTGCTTAGTGACGGAAGCTAAAACATGCAATGCAGTTCTTTTTTTAAAATTTTATTTTATTTTTAATTTATGGAATAAAACAAGCATTTCCATACCATAGAACATAATAAAGGAAGTCTATTATGTAGAACTTGCTATTCCTTTAAATACATAATAAAGTTACCATGGAAATTGTCTCTTCTTCTTCCCTGTTATTTGGGATGAGGGTGATTTCAGTCTCGAATGGTTTTGAGGCACAAGATAATTTCACTGGAGAGCACCAGATAAGACTTCCTGGGGGGCTGGGCACTGTGGTCTGCTCTTGGCCTTCCTCTGGTCTGACTCCACACTGGGCAGCTCTGGGCCAGGGAGGGGTAATGATTTTTCTAACTATATCTTACTGATGATACATGTGTTAGTCATCCCCTCTCTGTCTCTTTAGAAAGAGTAAAACAACTCTGTGGTTAGGAGGAGGCTCTAGGGGGCTTGGGTGGGTCTTCAGAGAGACACATGCTCATTGGACCCAGTCAGCATGGGATGATAAGAGTGACTGAATCCAGGAACTGAGGGAGGGTCATTTAAAATAAATAAATAATGTGGTTTCTGCTCTTTTTTCTATCCCTCTTGTTTTCCAGGAGCCCCTGCCTTCCCAGGCCCCTTTCTTTCTCCTCTTTACATGTTGCTTCCTTTGTAGAGTATAAGCATCTTGAGGGCAAGGAGTGGTTTGGGTTTTTTTTTTGTCTTTGTATTTCTGATGCTGTAGCACAATTAAATTAAAAATCAATCAAGCATTTATAAAGCACCCTTTATGCGCTGGGCACTGGGAAAACAAATACAAAAGTTAGATTATCCTTACCCTCAAGGATCTTACATTTTGTTTGTGATATACAACTTATACACAAATAAATACACACAGGCTGCATAACACTCCCTCTCCCCCTACAGTCAAAAACACAGTGATGGAGCAGAGGGCATTAAATCTTAGGAAATCAGGAAAGATCCCTTGAAAGAGGTGGGATCATAGACCCAGAGCTGAAAGGGATCCCACAGCTTCCTCAGTTTCCAGATGAAGTGACTGAGGCTCAGAGAGGTCAAGGGGCTTGCCCACTGTGTCAGAGGTGTGGCCTGGACTCAGGTAGGAGCTGAGCTGAGCCTTGAAGGGAGACAAAACCAGACATGGCCACTTCTGACCCATATGCCTCCTTCCACACTCCCTCCGCTCATGCTGGACAGTCAGAAGTCCCGACTGGTCACTGCTGCTTCAGAATTCTGACCTTTCAATGTTGTTTCTCTTACATTATTGTGGTCACTATGTAATTATTTTCTTGGTTCTCACTTTGCTCTGAATCAGTTCATACAAGTCTTTCTGTGAATTCCTCATGTTCGTGGGTTCTTATTAGGCAGTGATGGCAGTATTCCATTACTATCTAAGACCACATTTTACTTGACCCATCCCCAAATAATGGGCATCTATTTTATTTCTGGCTCTCTGCTACCACAGAAAACATTGCTTTAAACATTTTGGTATAGATGGGACCTTTCCCTCTATCATTGACTATCTTGGGGTGGGTGCCCAGACCTCTTAGAATCTTAATGTTAAAGGATCAACTTCCCATTTCCCAACAGGTCTTCCTTCTAAAAGTGGTTTTGTGGCCCCTTTGGGGGTGGGAGAGGGGAGAGTCAGAGCCAGAAACTGGGTTCACTTTAGAGGGAGCACCATATGCCTATAACTCCCTGCACATGCACCCCCAAATAATATTTTTCTCATGACTGAAGGGGGAAAGAAAATCTAGCTTAATATGAGAGGGAAGTGATTTAGTACATGAAAATCAATAAATTTTTTTAAAATAGACAACACTTACATTACAAAAGAATTCTACTTTTAGGGGGGAGGGAAGGATTAAGCATTACTTGAGTCATCCACCAGCTACTCTAATGCCTCTAAAATGTGGGTTTTCACATAGCGATCCCCAGCGATCCCCAGCATGCTCACAGGATCTCCCTGAAGGGGACCGTCCAGGTCACCTGAGGTCTCGAGGGGAAGGACGATGCATTTGGAGTCAGAGGCTCCCGACTTCACCACGGGGGTGCCTGTCGTACACTTGACCTCTCTGGACCTCAGTTTCCCCGTAAAAAGAAGACCTTTAGCTCCCCTTCAGCTCTGAATTTATAATCTAATTTGATCCCCTCATTTTACGTCCGAGAAAACCGAGTTTCAGGAAGGTCGAGTGTTTCGCTTGAAGTCATGCAGCCAACAAGTGGCTGAGGCAGAATTTGAACCCAGGTCAATTGATTCCAGTTCAGTTCAGGCCCCAGTGGGCAAGGGCCTTTTTACTCTGTTGGCCCAGACCTGTGAGGAAACTCTCTTTACCAAGACAGATCCACAGCTACTCTGGAATTGATGGAGGCAGCGAATCATCTGGGTCACTTGCAGGTTAAGTGAAGGAAATGTCCATGGTGCTGAGTCAGCGGCCGTCCACAGCAGGACTCAAACACAGGTCTTCCAGACCCCACGACGGCCACCGGCACAGGCCACGACTGCCTTTCCTTTTCTCCCTTTCTCAGAAGCAGGGATGGGCAGGGGGCAGCCTCTCTCATCTCTGTGGCATTCCCCATTCCACTTTGAGCTGAAGTTTACTCAATCCACAAAGGCTCCAGATCCAGCTGGTTTATTGTTTTGCAGACTGTCTAGTTTTAAGAAAGTGATGGAGAAAATGTGAATGACAATAATGCAGATTAAACTTGATTATTGGTGAGAAACAAGGACTTCCCTAGAGCACTTCAGGCGTGGGCACTTACTCCATGGAAAGACAGAGATGATGTCCCCTTGTCTTATGAGATGCCGGCCATTCTCATCACCAAGTTTGTCCCAAGCATTTAACCTTTATCATATTGAGGCAGCTGGGTGGGGCCTCAAGTCAGGAAGACCTGAGTTCAAATCCAGCCTCAGAGCTGTGAGACCCTGGGCAAGTCATTTAGCCTCAGTTTTCACATCTGTAAAGTGAGGAAAAGAGCACCACCTCCCTCCAAGGGTTGTTTTAATGATAAAATGAAGTCATATTGCATGTGAATGCTGGTTATTATGATGTCATTGATTCACACACAACAATCCTGCGTTATTGCTGTCAGTCCACGTCTGACTCTTCAAGACCCCAGCTGGGGTTTTCTTGGCAGAGATGCTGGAGGGGTTTGTCATTTCCTTCTCCAGCTCATTTTGCAGATGCAGAAACTGAGGCAAACAGGGTGAAGTGACTTGCTCAGGGTCACTCAGCTAGTAAGTGTCTGAGGCGGGATTGGAACTCAGGTCTTCCTGACTCCAGGCCCCATACACTGTCCTTTGCACCACCTACCTGTGTAATTATTATCCCTGTCTTATGGATGAGGAAACAGCTTGAGAAACAATAGATTCAGAGAGAGAAGAACCTTTGAGACTGTCTTGTACATTTTAGAAAGGAGAAAAAACCAGATTACAGTAAACTAAGGCCCATAAGGGCCAGGTGCCTTCTTCGCGGACACACAGGCAGTAAGTGTCTGAGGCAGAATCTGGTCCTGGAGATGAGAGACTGACCCTGATTCTTAGTCCAGTGTTCTGGGAATGGGCAGAAGAGAAGTCATGGAGAAAGAGGAGACCATGCTTGCTAACGACTGTCTTTGAGGGATGAGAGGCAAAGGGGGCCTGGGGATAACTCAGAGTTTGTGAACATGGGGAAATTGATAGAAATGGAGAAAGGTGGGATGATGGTTTGGGGAAAGTAGAACATGTTCCCCTCTGGATACGATGAGTGTCAGTTGTCTGGGGGATGTCCCAGGCTGGGATTCAGGACAAAGATCCAGGCAGGATCTCCAGATCTGGCCCCCAGCTGCATGGAGATGACCACGAAATCACCAAGTGAGGGCTTGCTGAGATTACCAAGAAAGTGGAGAGGAGGAGAGAGTAGAGGGCCTTGGACAGTCTTATCTATCCTGCCTCAGCTAATATAGCCTGGCCGAGCTGATGACGACTCATGTCCATCACGCCTCCCCATCCCACCCTATAATTTTCAAGTCTGAGCTGGGGAGCCGTTGACTTCCAGGCTCCCGGCACATCTTGTTCATGTCTGGCCAGCCCAGGAAATCTAAAAGGCCGTTTATTTCGAGATGCAGCTCCTTGGTGTGTGGAGCGCCTCTCCCCAGCCTGTCATCTTGGACCAAGAGAGGTCTTCCTGGCATGGCCAAGACCGCCAATTTGGGGTCTGTTTCAATAAGGGCCTCCCAAGGCTATTCATAGGTCCTGGGCAGTTATAAATAGGGCCCAGGGCCTTCGCCAACTCAGGCTGTTTATGTGTTTTTGTTGCGTTGTGACTGTTGTGGGTAATTATAGCTGTGTGGGTGAGGCAGCTATCTCTTGGGGTAATTGCCTGAACACTTCCTTCCCCTAGTTTCCTCTTTGCATCAGGCTGACATTGGGAGTGTCCCATGTTTATCTCTGTGTCTCATCATGGGCCTCTTGGGTTCTCTTCTCAGCTATAGACAGGCCCTGGATTTTCAGTGAATCGTTCCAATTCAACCAAAATGCTTTACATGACATTACACATGCTGATTAATTTTGTCCCCCATAGAATGTAAGCTCCTTGAGGACAGGATTTGGTGCCTGTCTTTGTGTCCTGGGTGCCCAGTGGTGTTTAATAAATGCTTGCTAGAATTAATTAGATGGCTGAGCAGTTTCATGGTAAGATCCTCCAGGGGATATTTACCACCCTTTGCCCCTGGGAAGCATAACCCAATCAATTCTCTTCCCCAGTCTCCCTTTCCTCCTCCATAAATGAGTTTCTTCAACTCAATGATCCAGAAGTTCCCCTAAAACCCATTTTAGGGCTCCAAGAAATCCAAGAGATCATCTCTTCCAATCCTATCATTTTCAGACAAGGGAATGGAGGCCCAGAGAAGGCAAAGGATTGGCCAGAGTCTCACAGTCCATTGGTGGTATCCAAAGCTGGAGGCTAAATCTCCCGATTTTAGGCTGGAAATCGGGAGATTTAGCCTCCAGTCTGTTCTCAGCCTTCACCTTGTGGTTCTCAATCCTCTGATCCTACCCAAGACAGTGTGTTGGGAATCGAATTGCTCCCCACTTTACACAGAAGCAATAACAAAAAGGTGCTGGCCACAGGGACACTTCTGTGGGTATCTTCCCCTTTTCAGTCATGGACCCCTTGGCTGGTCAGTCCCTGGTGAAGCCTCAGGATCCTGACTCAGAATCATGTTTTTAAATGCATAAAGTAAAATACATTGATGCCAAAGGAAACTAATTACACTGAACCAGAGTTAGCACATTACTCAAACAAACAAGTTCATGGACCCTGTGATAAGAAACCTAACCAGTGAGGCAATAGGCTCCAGAAATGGCTACGTGTTTTCCACTCTCCAGAGACACTCCAGGAAGGGTTTCTTTATTGGAAGAGCCACAAGGTGGGCTCGGGAAGGTGACCGTGTCACTGCCACTCCCACTGAAGGCTTCCCGTGTGCCCTAGAGTCCCATAGCAGTTGGACGGGTCCCCTGTCATTCTCCAGGACAGCAATGCCGCCTCTTTCTCCTGAGCAGCTCGGTGCTGTTCCCCAGGCAGCAGACCAAAGTTCGAGTGCACTCTGATCCTGATCAACTCCAGGATCACCTAGCCTCTCTCTGAGCCTCTGCTTCTTCACCTGTAAAATGGGGACTAGAATCAATCTATGGATAATCACTTGTTAAGTACCTCAGGTGCCAGAGATTCAGAGCTAGAAGGGATCTCTGAGGCCTTCCTGTCACAGATAAGCAAACTGAGGCTGGAGAGGGGAGATTTGCCTGACCTCATGCAGCTAGTAAGTGGCAGAAGTGGGGGATGAACCCACTGCTCTCTCCATGCCCCATATCGCAGTACATCCTGGGGCAGGCAGTACCTGCCCTCAAGAAACTTCCAATCTATCAACACACCGGCATTGCCATCTTCACAATATTATCGGGAGAAATGCTCTTTGTCAACTTGACTTTGTAAAGTTATTGGAAAGTGAGCTGCCCATTGGCTCCCCCCTACAGAGGAGGAAGGAGTTGGTTCCATCCATGGCAGCACTCAGCCAGCAGGCTGGCCGGCCATGTATAGCCCTAAGTCTCACCTCTTGGGCACGTGGAGATCTTCAAAGTGCTTTTCTCCCTGACAGCCCCTGAGGAGGTTAGTGCCAGGAATATTTCCCTCACTTTACTGCTCAGAAAAAAGGCTGGGTGCCTTGCACGCCGTTACACAACCGGTAAGTACTAGAAGTACTGGAGGCAAGATTTGAACTCGGGTCTCTCCTGACTCTGTGGTCAGCACTCATTTCCCCACCACACACACCCCCAGTTGCCTCCCCTACAGAGTGGTTTCCTCCAAATAACCCCAGGAGACAGGAAGTGTAAGCATTGTGATCAGTACTTTACAGATGAGGAAACTGACCCTTAGAAGGGTCGGGTGACTGTCTCATGATCATCCAGCTTGGAAATGTTGGGGCTCAGCCTCAGACTCTGGGGCCAGGAAACTCCCCTGCTCTGCACAGTCTCTGGATCCTAAAACAATTGACTGACCATTAGAGCTGGAGGGATGCTTGTAAGTCCTCTGGCCCAAACGCTCATTTTAGAGGTAGGGAAACTGAGGACAGTGGAGGGGCCATAACGTACCTGAAGTCACAAGGCTGGTGGCAAGACCAAGCCTGGAGTGTCTGACTCCTGAGGCTTCATGCCTCCCCAGAAAAGTGGCCGCCGCGCAGCTGACACACTCAGCCCGCAGGTCCAGCTTTGCGGCTTTCGTGTGTAAGCTGACCCAAGACAAAGCCAGATTCTTTTCATTTCCACAAGCTTGACTGAGAATGTGGTTTGGGCATCCTGGTCCTCAAGACCCTCGTGGATGGGCATATTTCTTATTGTCCTATTTTACTGAGGTGTCTGGGAGAGAAATTCAGCCTGGCTACGGCTTCCAGCCCATGAAGTTGAGAGACAGCAGGGGCTGCATCTATGGGCTGGAATCCATCATCCCTTGTGCTCAGGGCAGCCTCGTGCCACTAGCCCAGAAGGTCCTCAGGCCCTCAGAGCACTGTCTTTTTAGAGATGTTGAAGCCAAGGCCCAGAGAGGGAAGTGACTCGTTCAGGGTCACACAGCCAGTACACAGCTGGTCTGGGGTTTCAGGAGGACACTCAAACGATCCTGATCAGGGCCTCAAAAAATAGGAGATGTGGGGGGCCTGCTCAGGGCATGACTTAGAAGCACAGAAAAGATCCCTTGGTCCCCAAATCTCACTGATCGACCGATGTGTCTTTTGCTTCCTTAGAATCCACTTCTGGGTCATAGATTTAGAGCTTCAGAGAGCCGCCGAATCCAACATCCATTTTACACAAGGAGGAGCTTAGAGGTTCATTCCTTTGGATCTGAAAGGTGTGCTTTCTTTTTATATCTTTGAGACCTTCTGGGTTTCATGCAAATGTCCCCTGGGGGGGGGATCATACCTTCAAGAGGGTTTGACAGAGCAAGACCCTGCGGCATTAATAAATATTGAGAGACCAACGTCCTAACATTTGCAAAGTGCCATGAATATGTGGCTATTTTACTGGGCCCTCACAAAAACTCCAGGACCTAGGTACTGTTACTGTCTATGTAACAGCTGAGGAGACTAAGGCAAACAGTCCTTTGCCTCAGATAACAAAGCTCTCAAGGGCCTGAGGCTGGATCTGAGCTCAGGTCTTCCTGCCTCCGGCCCAGTGCTCTATCCTGAAAGCTGTGTAAAAGGAGGAGCAGGGACCAGGAGGTCAGTCTGTGAGGACCTGTCCAGCTCCGGATCCCACGGCTCCCGCTCCCGTCTGTCTAGCACAGTCTCCCAAGAAGACTTTCAGGAGTGTTGACACGGAAGTCAAGCCTTGGTGCCCACTCTGCTGTGGCTGCACGTCTCCCCACAAGGGCTCTGCCCCTGTGGAGATGGCAGCAGGCCGCTGGTTTTCTTGGCTAAGTTCCTCTTTAGCTAATAATTAACACTTTGTCCTTTCCATCACTGATACTGTATGTACACAAGCCCTAAAATAGCCTGGAGTTATGGGTACAGAGAGAGCGAAAGAAATATGGGAACGTCATAGGAGGATGGCACTACTGACACCGTGTCCTGGATACAGCCCCCCCTCCTCTTCCTCTTCCTCCTCTCCTCTTCCTCCTCCTCCTCTTCCCAAACTCCAATCTCTCTGCTCGACTGTTGTCAGCCCGCCCTAACTTTTTTCAGTTATGAAACAGCTCTCTGCTTAAAAGCCACGCATCACTTGAGTCTAGATGGTTAAACATACAAACAGACAGACAGATAGAAACACACACACACACACACACACATACACACCAGTAGCAAAAAAAAAAAAATCCCGGATCCCATCCTGATTTTAAAGTCCATTCTGCCATCTGAGGGTGTTCCTTTTGATCCCTTCTCAACTTTTGGATTTAAAAAAAAATGTATTTAATTGTTTCCCAAAATAAATTCACTTTTATATCCATAGCACTAGACTTGAGACTGGAGGATCTGGGTTCAGATTCTGACTCGCCCTTACACATATGATACCTTACATGAATCTGCCCCTTACATGTGATTACATGTGTGATCTTGGGCAAACCACTCCTTCTCTGGGTCTCAGTTTCCCTAGCTGTAAATTGAGGAGCCTGTCCTAGATGGTCTCTCTCAGCTCTAAATTCCTTGATCCTGAGTTGTCTCCTAAGGACACCCTGACCCACAGGATGACTCTCTGTCCTCCACCCCCCTCCCTTCCCCCAGCTGCCCCTCAGCCATCCCAGCTCCGGTAATAGCCGCTCCCACTCCAAGGGACAAGGGGGGAACGGCATGTGCCACAGCACAGCGTCCTTCACCAGCATCCCCGGCTGGCTCAGTTGCACAACTGTCTCAAGCAATGGTGAGAATGGGCAAAAAGCCAAAGCCAAGCACAGACAGGGCTTTGGAGGCTGCCTCGCCAGCCGGCCTCTGCAGCTGCTTCCATGGGAGGTCCGGGAACCCCATTGGGTAAGCTGAGCAAGCTCCTCTCAAACCCACCCAAACTGGAAGGATTTTTTTAAAGCCTTATTGTACCTTTTTCCTTTGTAGATATTTTGTGTGAACAGAGCTCCTTTGGCAGAGATAGGAAGCAGATCAAGAAAACCCCTTCTGAGATCTGGGAAACAGATGGGATGGCTTGTGGGTGTAGTGTTTAGAGCATTGGACCTGGAGTCAGGAAGTCCTGAGTTCAGATGCAGACTCAGACACTGTGTGACCCTGGATCAGTCAGTTTCCTCATCTGCAAGATGGGGATAGTTATGAAAACTCTTTCACAAGCAAGTTGTGAGTATCAAAAAATATAGTATTCACAAAACATCTTCTAGACCTTAAAGTACAATAACCTGTGAGTTATTCTCTTATCAAGGCCCAGCCTTGTCCCCTTCTGCCCTGAAACTCATGAAGTGAGATGTGAGATAAAGGCTTAAGAAGGGTGAAGAGTCCCCTTGGTCCTTCTTCACTGGATTTCCAGACTACAGCTATGTCTGCAAGACTCCAAGTGGACAGTCTAGAGGCGGCCATGTGTTTCTGGCTATCAGCTGCTCCAGGACCCCAGCTTTCCACCTCCAACCTAGCAACAACAGGGGCCCAAGGAGTCAGCCTTGGCAGGGCTCAGTTTCAGTCTATACCAATCCATCCAAGAAGCTCAAAGCAACCCACAGAGCTTCCCTGAGTCCTCAATCATCTCACAAACCAGGAGGCCTGTGATAAGTATGCTCTGTCATCTGCTGAGTGGGATCTGACAGTGATGCCCACAGATAAGGTAGCCTCTGCTCCACTTTGGGTCCAAACCACACCCTCTGGATTGTGCATCTAGAAAGGTCATGGTCAGAGGAGCCTCTTATCAATTGAGGCATCAGGCGCAGAAAAAATCCCACTCTGGGAGATGGGGAGACATGACAGTTTCAAAACATTGCAGTTCATTGAATGACTCATGTTAATGTGATCTTAGAATAGTAAACACACCCCCACATGGAGAATGATATTAGTTGCATTATCTGAGGGAGAGAGAGAGAGAATATGAAAGAGAGAGAGAGAGAGAGAGAGAGAGAGAGAGAGAGAGAGAGAGAGAGAGAGAGGAAGAAGCAGCAGCACCATCTGGCTGGAAGAACCACTGGGGCATCTTTAAAGTCATCTATGTGACTTTAGCTTAACCTCTGGCTGCTGGGTGGGGGGAGACCCCACACCCTGCCTTGTTCCCCGCTTTAGCCTCTTACAAAGAAGGCTGAAGGGGATGAGGCACAGAATCAGAGAACAAAGGTCTCCAGCTTCTAAAATTGTCACTCACTTGGATTGGGTAATAGTTTCTCAAGAATTCTGAATGTCCCAGTACAGGAAGTAAGTTGATCACAGGGTTAATACTCAGTCCCGTGGCTTTGCCAGGAATCAGGTTTTCCATCCTGCAGTGACCGGGATGGGCACAGACAAGCCCAGGTACCTGCTCTGGGCTCCACACTCAGTTCTCAGCTCTGCCAACCTTAGCAGAGCTACCAATAATAGCACTTGGGAGAAGAGGCTGAGAAGTGGGATAGACTTGGCAGCTCGGGGCCTTCTCTGATTTCTAATCCTGGAATATTACCTGGAGCACTGATGAGTTGAGTGACTTGTCCAGGGTCATCTCACCAGTATGAGGCAGAAGTTGTGCTTGAAACTAGGGACCAGCCCTCCACCCATTGGGCCATGCTGTTTTCTGTATTATAATAATAATGATAATCAAATGACATTTTATGGCCCTTTAATGCTTACAAAGTCCTTCACATATGTGATTTCATTTGATCCCAAGGAGGCAAGTGTTATAGGCATTAGTGTCTCCACTTTACAGATGAGGAGACCAAGGCTCAGCTTAACAGAGGTGAAGTGCATGGACAGAGCTGCAGATGGGGAATCAGGGGACCTGGGCATGGATCTCAGCTCTGCCCTCAGCCAGCTGCTCTGCCTTGGGCTTGGGACACCCTCTCTCTGAGCTCAAAGTTCCTCCTGTGGTCCATGAGGGCATCGGCTCAATGGCCTCCCAGATCTCTGCCAGCATCAAATGATAGGGCTGGCCTGGGGAGCATCAGAATTCGATCTCAACATTCTCCTGCCTCAGGCTGGTGCGTCTTTCAACTGAGACTTCACCACATTCTTCTTTCATGGGATTGAGATCTTCTCAATCAACTGGTTCAACTCTTCCATTTTATAAAAGGAGAGACTGAGGCTCACGGTGGAAAGTGACCTCTGCAAGGTCTCATAGCTAGTTGTTGTTCTGTTGTTTTCAGTCCTGTATGACTCTCTGTGACCCCATTTTGGGGTTTTCTTGGCAAAGATACTGGGCTGGTTTGTGATTTCCTTTCCCAGCTCATTTTATAGATTAGGAAACTGAGTCCAACAGGTTAAGTGACTTGCCCAGGGTCACACACACACATGTCTGAGGCTGGATTTGAACTGACTTCAGGCCTGGCACTCTGTGCACTATGGGCCCCCCCAGCTGCTCCCTCAGAGTTAGTCAACGACAGAGCTAGGATTTGAACCCAGTTTCTCTGGCTCCTTTCTACTTTACCAGTACTTATTCTTTTTATTTTCTCTCTAAAGAATTTAAATTTGCAGGAACCTCCCTACACCAAAGTTGCTGAACTTCCCCTTGCAGGTAGAGAGACTTGTCAAGAGCAGAAGGTCCTTCTTCCCTATAAACCAGAGAGAATGTCTCCCCTCTTCCAACTCCCAGCCAAAGCAATGACTCCAAAGCTAGGAATGAGGGTCTGTTCTTTGAATTTTCTTTATTCTCTCTTCTTTCCCCTCACCTCTTTGTCTCACTATTATTCCGGACCCTCTTCCTGCTTCAGGACCCTGGACAGTCTTGTTTCCCTGAAACTCCTGCTCCAAAAGAACAAGCACTAATAAACAAATTCTCAGTAAAATTTGAGTGGCTTTAGTGTTACACCTCCCAGAGACGTGACACTTAAGAAGGTAAATGGATTAGCAGAGAAGGAAGGGCACAAGAGGCTGAACCTGGAAGCAGGAAGACATGGTTTCAGGTTGTGCCTTAGAAACTTACTAGCTATGTGATTCTGAGAAAGCCATTTAATATCTCTGAGACTCAATTTCCTGATCTGTGAAATGGATTCAATGATCTCTAAAGGCATTATCATGATCATCATAGAAGCTAATATTTATACAATGCTTTGACGTTAGTGAATAAATCAATGAGAGTAAGATGTCAGGCATTAGCTACCAGATATTTAATTTATTCTGTGTGGCAGGGACTGTGTTTAGGGATGGTTCTACAAAGACAAAAATAGAAATGCTACCTACCCTTGTGAAAAAATGTGCAGGTAGAGGAATGGATTGGTTGTTGTCCTTTGTTCTCGAAGAGGACCAAAATGACATCACCATGCTAGAGTCGAGTTTCAGTGTGTCCAGCTGTGACTGATCAGACCAATACGAGCTCTGGAGGCTCTGCCACAGGTCGAGGACAAATAGTCCATGTGAACATTTGGGGTGGATTCTCCAAATTTGTGCATCCTGTGTATCCTTTGAGCTGTCTCAATTCTGCTTTGCTCACAGAGCACAGCACCTTTTCTGATGTGGGCATGCCATGCAGAGTGGTCCTGTGCCAGTGTCTGCCATGTCACACAATCAATTCCAAAGTTCTCAAGAGAGATCTTGAGATTGTCCTTGTATCACTTCTTCTGACCACCACATGAATGCCTGCCCTGTGTGAATTCCCCATAAAATAGTCTTTGTGGCAAGCATATGCTCCATATTCAACAACATGTCCAGCCCATCAGGAGTCGCACTCTCTGAAGCAGAGTTTGAACACTTGGCAGTTTAGTTAGGTAGTGCAGTGTACTGAATACAGGACTTAGAATCAGGAATACTCATCTTCATGAGCTCGAAACCAGTCTCAGACACTTACTAGATGTGTGTGCTTGTGCAAGTCAAGAGGAATGAATTAAAATTAAATGCAGAGTAGCTTCTGAAGACATACCCCAAGTTCTCAAGTAAGCATTAGTACCTAAGTTAAGTCTTGATGGAGCTGGAGACTTTGAGAGGCAGAGGGGAGAAGGGAGAGCCTTCCAGGCATGTGATGGTGGGGGTGTCAGCCTGAGCAAAGGCAAAGAAACGGAAGACATAATGGAAAGTCTGGGAAGAGCAAGAAGTCCAATTTGGCTCAGCGTAGTTAAGTGTACATCAAGTCAAGGAAATAGGTGACTGGTTACTTTGCCAGCACAGGCTGCAGCCCCGGGTGCCAGTTGTTCCATGGGAAGAAATGGGCAGCAGCACACCTGACTCTCATCCCTCCAGAGAAGCAGCAACATTCCATCTATGTTGGCACAATTCTGTGTTAGATGCTGCCCAGAGATGCTCTACCTAAGTGGTGGCTAATTCAGCAACTCCTCCCGCTAACCACATCTAAGCTGGGCAATAAGTTTGCTTCCATCTCTCTAGGTAAAAAGGATCCATGCTGGTTTGACATTCATATGAGTAGATTTGGAGCTGGACCCAAAAGCTAGACCCAAAGAGCCACCATTAATGTTCAATGTCTACTTGGAAAGAGGTCCCTAGTGGAGCCCAACCGGGAACAAATGTTTGGCTCTATGCTGTTTAATGTTTTAATCAATGACATCAATAAAGGATTAGCCGACACAAAGGACCAACAAAGATCTCAACAGACCTGAATGTTGGGCTGAATCTAATGCTT
This sequence comes from Pseudocheirus occidentalis, assembly GCA_028646575.1. Lineage (NCBI taxonomy): Eukaryota > Metazoa > Chordata > Mammalia > Diprotodontia > Pseudocheiridae > Pseudocheirus > Pseudocheirus occidentalis. The sequence goes on from CM053598.1 coordinate 19,461,657, forward strand.
ATTTAGGTTTGATGTAAGAGAAACTCCTTGTGCATTAGAAGGTTACCAGAGCGGAACAGGCTGCCTTAAGGAAGCAGTCATTTCAGCCTGATTAGAATCTGTAAGTAGCTGCTGGACCACCACTTGAAAAGCACTTTGTTCTGGGAAATCTTGTTCGTAGGTTAGACCGGGTGGTATCTGAGAGAGGGATGCTCTGGTCCATCTGATTGCAGGTCCTCTAGGGTTACAGGACTCAGTGAGATTAGTGCAGTGTCCTCTGCAAATGGGAACATCTGGAGAAACTCTGAATGCAGCCACAAGGACTCATTCCAAATGAGGTTGGCCAAGAACATCCTCTGTGGCACTGGTGGTCACCTTGGGTCACCACATGTCTCCTTGTGTTATGGTTATACTACAGTCCATGATAAGGACACATAACTCAGTATCCAAAACAATCTCTATGAACCCGAATAATGGTCTAATGGTAGGATGACTCAAATATACAAATAAACAGAAAATCAACCACATGGGTTTGAAAAGTCAGTTGCACGGATACAGGATGGGAAAGGCATGGTTAGACAATAGCAGGTTAGACAAAAGTCGGTGCTTTGGCGGATTCCAAGCTCAATGAGGCAGACAAGATATGGCAGCCAGCAAAGCTTCCTGGAGTGCCTAAGACAGTGCCTGGTAGACTTAATGAAGTGTTTACTGAATTGTATCATTGAACTGATTTGTATGTAGGCTGAAACAAGGGAGATGATAAATCCACTCTTCTCAGTCCTGTGGAACACATTTGGAACACGATGTTCATTTACCATGTACCACATTTTAGGAAAAACATTGGCAATCTTAATCCCTTCCAGAAGAGGAGACTGATATGGCCCCTCTCTGGGCTTACTCTCCCAACACCCACAGGCAGGTTGGGTCCCTCAAGGGCCATTAATGACTTCTCCCTCCAAGGTCTATCTAGAGGTAACCCTGAGAAGTTTAGATTCTGGTATCATTGCTCTCAAGCTCTGAAGTGGTTTGCTTTCCCTAATATTAATTAATGAGTTGATATCAATTAGTTTTTTTAATAAAAAGATATTTACTGAGAAAGTATAACAGGAATTTTGTACTGACGTGGAGTTCACATGAACAAATGGAGTTTACACAGAGCCCAATGATCTCTCCTATGGAGTAAAATGCCCAAGTTTCTGAGAGTAACCAGGCTATTCAAAGGTTATTTTCCATTTCATTTTCAGGTTTGGATATACTCAGCAGGGTTTAGGCTGACAGAAAGCTATCCCACCACTTCAGGGGTAAGACACTGGCCTCGGTGGACCTGCAGGGAAGCCACGTTGCCAAAATAATCAAGAGAATGTCCAAAAATTTCTCACTCTTATACCTCCAAACACAAAAGGAAACCCAGGATAGGAGTTTCTGTCTTAAATTGCTAAGAATACTGTTACCTAATGCTCTGTCTCTACAGTGTCCCCAAAACATTCTTCCTGATATGTCCAAGAAACGTCCCCTTCAGTCACAAAAGTCTTGGTAAGGTGAGTATAGGGAGCCCAAAGTATCTGCATCTGATCATTTATGTGGCCCAGGGCACATCACTTCACTGTGACTCAGTGTTCTCAATTGTAAAATGAAGACATGGAACCAAATAATTATGGACTGGATACCCCAGGTGTAAGTAAGAAACTTAGTGATTGTTGACTAGGAACCAACCTGGCTTCACTAAGAATAAGTAAAGTCAAATAAACATCCTTTTTGAGAGGGCTCCCACCCTTAGAGACCATGGGAATCTTGAGTTTGGCAAAGCATTTATAAAGTCTCTTGAGGTCCCATTGTGAGTAAGATGGGGGAATCTAGTAGGCTAGAAAATAAAGCAGTCAGACTGATTTGGCCCTTACTAAACAACCTTATCTATGGTGAAGAACAGTTTAGGCTAGCCATCCTTCTTTCCCCTCCCAGCTGCTTCTGATTCTCTGGACTTCACCACCATGCCTTAGCTGCCTTCCCACTGTAAAAGATCCATCCACCCCTAGGGCCTGTAATAGTAATCAGTTTATCATATACTTAGCACTTAGTAACTTAGGGCTAAGTAGCACCTAGTAACTTAAGGCTAGGTATAGAAGGTATGAACTCTGTCCACTGTTGAGAAGGTGTGAATTCCCCTGTTGACTTGGAAGAAGGCTATTGGCTGAGACAGGA
>CM053598.1:19463934-19477170 GCA_028646575.1 Pseudocheirus occidentalis
AGAGAGAGAGAGAGAGAGAGAGAGAAGAGGAGAGGAGAGGAGGAGAGGAGAGGAGAGGAGAGAATTGGAATTGGCTCCTCACTGAAGGAAGATTCATGGAGACTGAAGTCAGCTGAGAAAGAGAGGGAGAGAGAGTTCCTCTCCCAGTATCTGAAAGCTGACTGAGACATGAACAGGTGGAACTTTGTTTGTGGCCTGGCTGATCCTTGAGTTCCAGGCAAGAGAAATGGTGAAGGGTTTGAGGCGTGCTGAACCCTGTGAACTTCAGTGTGTGCCAGGGATTGCTCTGAGGACTGGACAAGGACCTGGGAGCTGTTTATCTCTGAGGACTGGATGAGAGCCTGGCAGCTGGCAGCTCCTGAATCTAGGTGATTGTTTGGCAGATTCAGGAGGGAGCTGGGACCAGGGAAGAGGATCCAGGGAATCAGAGAGACCACCCAGAGTCGAAATGAAGAAAAGGCCTTCCCTTGGACTAAACTGAGGTTTGTTGGAAATCACGGGGTGGAAAGTTTATGTGGTTTTCTAAGGATTGTATTGGAGACTAAAGTTAATGGTTGCCCCATGAGTGGAAGATCAGTATATTGTTAATTGATTGATTGAATCTTTAAGTGTTAAGCTGGTTTCCCTCTTAGGGAAACCAGGTGATTCTTCTTTTGTTCCTTGTTCTAAATATTGTATATAATATTGTGAATTGTTGATACTGTGATATTGCACTGAATCTTGATTTGTAATGGAATAAACGGAGTGTTCACTACTACCGTGTAATCCAAATCTTAAAAGCTGTTCACAGTAGCATTCTTTTGGGAATCTACTGTTGCTTGGCTTTACAAGGTCTTCTTCTCTCATTGGTTGGCATCTCCTAGAACATCCATTTGGAGGAAGGGTTCAAGTCATCTACCCTTCATCATTAGGTAACTTCATCATTATATCCCCCCCCCAACCAAACTCTTCAAACTCCCCTCTGTGTCATCATGAACCATTGGAATATAAACTCTGTGAAGGCAGGCACTGACTTTTTTGTACTTGCATTTTCATCCCCAGATCTTAACATAATGTTTGGTACACAGTAAAGTACTTAATAAATATGTCTTGATTTGATTAGAGTATGATCCAAATGTGCAACAGTGAGAAGAAGCCTAGAGATGTCACCTAGAAAAAACTGGTTAGAAGGCTGTCTATTTGGATGTCATTGTAGTAGAATTGTGACCATCAATAAACACCTGTTGGCTTCTAATTGTTTGAAGTGATATCAGAACAGGGGATGGTGTTAGGGGAAAATAAGAATGCATGCCACCCTCCATCACTCAAAGTTCCCCCAATTCCCACTAAGACCATAAATCTGGGAGAGATGGCAGGGCAGCTTTTGTCCACAGCAGAGAAGATCCATTTGGAGCCCAAACTAGCCTGTCCCTGAAGGGGTGATAGACCCAAATAATACTGATACCCTGATCTGGCACAGAACCTGGAATCCAGAAGGGATGATCTTGCCCTCAGGCTTGGAAATGAGCAATCTACAATCTATTGAATGGTGGCTGCCTCTTAAAAAAAAATTGCAGGCCATAGAGAAGGGTGTATGTTCTAGCTACTTTCCTTAAAAATAATGGCAGATCTGTGGTCTAGGAGTTCATTGGCCTTGGTGCCATAACACACATGTGCATGCATGCAAACACACATGTGTGCACACACACATGCACACACATACACACGCACACACTGGGGCACTTAAAAATGCATCTGCACTTTCTCACTTTGTCAGTGTCTTTCTTCCAGTCCTGCTTAGAGCTTCTACAAATTGGGTTTGTGTTTGTCCTGCATCTGAGGCCAGCCTTCTATTTTCTCCACCACACTGTCTCTCAATAGTTTTATTGAGAAAAAAGGGAAGAAAAAACCCACAAAATTTTGGCAGAAGTGACCATTGGTCTCAAAGACTGAGGCAAATCACTAGTCACTTAAGGCCCATATGTAAAGGTTCCTATGACAGAGCCCTGAACCTCTAAGTCAGCTTCAGAGTATAGAACTCCTTCATTCTTTCAGCAGCCTTTCCCCTCATTGGAATGTTAGCATATATAATAGGAATTCAACTGGAAAGGTAGATCAGAACTTAGACTTTGGAGAATTTTAAATGATAGACTTAAGAATTTGCATTTTGACCTAAATGCAATAGGAAACTAGTTTTGTTTTTTGTTTTGGGGGATATTTTTGGAGCAGGGTAATAACAAGTTCAGACACGTGTATTTAGAATATTAGTTCAAGTCTAATCATCTCTGAAAGAATGTTATTCCAGCCTTTTGAACACTTCTAGTGACAGGGATTCATTACCTAATGAGGTAAGCCACTTAATTTTTGGATAGACAAAATTGTTAGATAATTTTCTCATATTAAGCAGGAATCAGCTTTCTTGCAATTACCCTTCATCAGTCCTAAGTCTGGTCTGGGTCTACAAAGAGAAAATTGACTTTTCCTTTTATTTGACAGTTTGTTAGACATTTGATGGCAGTTATGTTCTCCATTCCCTACCTTTGAAACTAGACCTCTAAAAACCCCAGATTTCTTTTGCAGGTGGAAGTGGATGTTTCCCTTAAAACTGAAGGTCTTTATTATGTTAAACATTTCTTTCCTACACAGACTCAAAGACTATAAATGAAATAAAACTGTACCTAGCATCTTTGAGGAAAATTTCAGGATGGCTGACCTACATCACCATGTAACAAGCTTCCCAACCAACCAAGGTACTGGATAGACTTCCTCATAGAGAAGTTGGAGAATATCACTACATTGCTGGTGAAGCTGCAAATAGGTCTGACTATTCCAGAGAAGTAATATAGGATTAAGCAAAGAAAGGGATAAGAATGTGTGTTTCTTTTGATCCAAACTTTCTACTTTTGACCACATACTTCAAGGAGGTCGATGACAAAAAGAAAGGTCCCATAGACACCAAAATATTCATGACATCACTTTCTGCAGCAGCTGAAAAGTGGGGAGGGGAAGCAGGTGCACATTGACAGGGGAATGGCTTAAACAGTTGTAGAATGTGAATGTAATAAAATAACACGGGGTCAAATGAGAGTGTATCTGCAAAGCACTTGTACAATACCTGGCACAGAAGAGGAGCTTGGGAAATGCTTTAGTTCCCCCTTATTGTGCTGTAAGAAATGATAACGAGCAGGGAAACACCTATAAAGAGTGAGAGTGAAGCCAGCAGAGCTAAGGAAACAACCCAGTTGATACCCACAACAAGGCAGATGCCAAAGAAACCACTGGGACTGAAAGCTGCCGGATGACAGTGGTCCAGCTTGGCACCAAAAGAGAGGTCTCAGAAGATGCCTCTCCCATGGGGACAGAGCACCGCAATTAAAGTCAGGCATTTGGGAATAGGTTGGTTAGTTCTGAAGAACATTCTTACTTCTTTCCTTCCTTCCTTCCTTCCTTCCTTCCTTCCTTCCTTCCTTCCTTTCTTTCTTTCTTTCTTTTTCCTTCCTTCCTTCCTTCTTTCCTTCCTTCCTTTCTTTCTTTCTTCCTTCCTTCCTTTCTTTCTCTTTCCTTCTTCTTTATTTCTTTCTGTCTGTCTTTCTTTTCTTTCTTCCCCTCTCCCTTCCATCCTTTCTTCCTCCCTCCCTCCCTTCCTTCCTTCCTTTCTTTTCTTTTCTTTTCTTTCTTCCTCCCTTCTTTCCTTCCTTCATTTCTATCCCCTTTATTTTAAGAAAAGGATCTCAAAAAGTGGAGGGGATGGATAAAGTGGAAAATGTAAATTATATCAACACAAAAGGTACAAATGAAACTGTATTTCACAAATGTCATTCAGAGTCTACAATATTCCTGAAACCACGGGGTAAGGTCTATCTCGCTCTCTCCAGAATCAGGACTCTTCTTTCTCCTCACAAAGTGCTTTTGATTTTTCAAAGCACATTTCATCACATTTGATCTCTATAGTCTCCCTAAGGTCTCTGAGGCAAGGTTCAGTCCATCTTACAGATGAGGAAATAGAGGTTAAGCAACTTGCCTAAGGCCCCCTAAGCTAGTCATGGGATTGGAAGTAGGCTACAACTTTGCTCTCTCAACCCTTGGGTCCATACTTTCTTTTTATTTGTACATATACATATATATATATATATACATACATATACATGCACAGACATGCACATACATACAAACATACATATGTACATATACACACATAATGCATACATACATATGCATATATTTCTATTTGGTATATATATTTCTATATATACATATGCATATTATATGTTGGATCTTTATATATCATATGCATAATTGATATGTTTAAAAATCCCTTTCACTTCCCAGTGGCACCCCTTCTTTATGGAGCCTTAACAAGACAATTAAGCAAAAAAGACCAGGGTGTTGGCCATAACTGATAACTTGGGCATAGCCATGCCAGTAGCCCAAAGGAGGGAAACCATGCCTCCCCACCTGTTTTCACAAGTCAGGTTCTGTCACCACATTTGTTGATCAGGTTTCAGAAGCTCATCAGTGTCATTTTTTAGATTATTACAAATAATCTTTCTATTCTGACATGCTGCCTTTGACTTTGCTTTACCCTAGACTGGCTCCTGCCAGCTCTCTCCTTCTGGTGAGGTACTGTTATCCCAGTGAGCGTAGGTTATCCAGTAAGTTCAAAACCACTGTAAGGAGTTAGGATTCTTTATCTTGGCTATAAAGAGGGGCAGACTAGCTATTTCCCAAAGATTCTGTCATGATTTTGCCTCCCATCCCACCCTCGCCCAAGGCAATGTGTGAAAAGTGACCCTTCCCAGGCATTAAGCAATCCCTTGCTCACTGGACCTGGATGAGTTCAGCACAGTATCCTGGAAAGAACACTAGACTCAAGAGGTAGGAAGACCTGTATTCATCTCCTGCTTCTAACACTACCTGCCTGGCCATGGAAAATTCATTTAATGTCTCTGTGCCATAGCTTTATCATCTGTAAAGTGGGGATAATCATACTTAACAAGTCCTAGGATTGCTACGAGCTTCACATGAGATAACGTGTTAGTGCCAAATACACAGTAGCTATCCTTATTATTAATCTCACTTTTTTCATCCTTTTTGATGGCGCTCATCTAGAAATGTTCCCAGGACAAGTGACCATCCTGCTGTTATGTTTACATATTTAACGCCTTGTGCGCAATTGCCCAGGAGGATAATATCACTGCTTTTTATTGAATAGATGTACTGGAGGACATGAGCTTATCTTCTGAAAGCTTCTTCAGAACAACTATAGCAACAGATAGGCTGAGGATGGAGATGACATGGGACTCATCTCTGCCCACAGGATTTTGGCTTCTCCTCTAGGTCTCCATATTTTGAAAGCTTTTGGCTCCACATAGTCTAGGGATTGTGAATATCTGGCATGGTCACTTCAATCAGTCAATCAACAGGCACTTGCTGCCTAGGCAGAGTGCTGGGTACTGGGGATACAAAAGCAAATCTGAAGCAATCCCTGCCTTCAAGAAACCTACATTCTGATGGGAGAAGACAACGCATACCTATTACAAAATATAACTAAAGGAAAGTAAGTAACTTGGGGAGGGAGGACATTGTAGCTGGGGGGAGTCAGGGAGGCATCACATAGAAGGAAGTGCTTGAGCTGAGTTTTGAAAGAAAGCAAGGATTCTAAGAGGTAGAGGTGAGAAGGGAAGCCATACCAGGCATGAAGGACAGCTTGGGCAAAGGCAAGGAGACAGGAGATGAGAGTTGCCTGTGAGAAACAGCAAATTTACCAATATGGCTGAAGCACAGAGAGAGTGGAGGAGAGTGATATATAAAAAAGCTAGAGAGAAGGGAAGGGCCAGGTGGGAAAGAGCATTAAATGCCAAACAGGAATTTCTATTTGATCCTAAGAGCTCATGGACTTTATCAAGCAAGGGAGTGACATCTAATTAAAACAATGTCCCTAAGTTTATAAATGAATGTTATGGACAGGAGACCAGGGGCAGCTGATGGATGGGTGCTGAGGCTTGGGTTCTTGTCCAGCATCTTTGTGGGGTTCTCCAGGATAGCTGGAAGCATATATCTCTTGTACTCAGCTCTGTCATCTTCCAGTTTGTGGGAGATAACTGCTACTAATGAACTTGTGGACCTTGGAACTGCAAGAACAGGAATTTGTCCTCTATGGCACTAATATCTCCAAGACAAGAAACATCATCTCTGTGGAACAGGTCTCCCACCCTCTATCCCAAGGAGGTAATTCTGCCCAAATTCTCCTGCAGCTGAGAGCCCAGGCCTGGAAGTTTCTCCTTCTCCAACTGGGAAATATCCCCTCTCCTGTTCTGCCATTTTGGGGAAGTTCCTGAACCGTAGTGTACTGAAGGCTGCCCCTCACCCTCAATTAGCATCATCTGAAGCTGCATTATTGCTCTCAGGTGTTTGTATTCAAATCACCACAAAAAAAGAAGAGAAAGCTTTGCCTTTCTGAAAGTCCAAAGAGAAAACTTGCTGAATAATGGTTTCAGTTCTAGACTTGGAGTGTACACAGACCTGGATTCAACTCCTGCTTTTGACTCTCAATACCCATAAAACTACAGGCAGGTCACTTAAACCTTTCTGGATTTCATTTCTCTTGATTATAAAAAGGGGTATGGAAATGAGTCAATTATGTTGGGATGATATTTATAAAAAGGAATAGATGAGAAAGAAGGATGTCCTGAGAGAAGAGGGAAGGGAGAAGAAGAATGGGAAAAATTTTCTCAGATAAAAGAGGCACACAAGGAGGAGTTTTTACAGTGGAGAGGAAAAGATCAATACTAGAATCTCACTCACATCTAAATTGGTTCAAAGAGGGGAAATATATATTTATATATATGTGTACATATACATACATACACATATACACACATACATACTCTACTGGGTATAAAACTCTATCTTACCTAATAGGGAAGTAGTAGAGGAAAGGGATAAGGAAGGGGAAGGTGATAAGAAGGAGGTACATAATGATCAAAAGCAAAATAGACTTTAGAGGAGGCACAGGGTAAAAAGAGAACGAGAAGGGTAAACAGAAGAAAATAGGATGGAGAGAAATGCCCAGTTAGTAATGATGGCTATGAATGTGAATGGGATGAATTCACCTATAAAACAAAAGAGGATAGCAGAATGGATTAGAAACCACATTCAATAATATGTTGTTTAGAAAAAACACACAGGAAACAGAGAGACAAAGTATTAAAATGAGGGTCTGGAGCACAATCTGTTATGCTTCAGATAAAGTGAAAAAGGTAGGGGTGGTAATCAAGATCTCAGAGAAAGCAACAGTAAAAATAGACCTAACTAAAAAAGAAAAGCAGGAAAACTACATCTTGCTAAAAGGTCCAATAGACAATGAAGTAATATCAATACTAAACATATATGTGCCAAGTGGCATAGCATCCAAATTATTAAAAGAAAAATAAAATGAGTTACAGGAGGAAATAAATGGTAAAACTATACTAGTGGGGGATGTCAAACTTCTCCCATCAGAGCTACATAAATCTAACCACAAAATAACAAAAGAAAAAATTAAAAAGAAGTCAAGGAAATAAATAGAATTTTAGAAAAGTTAGATATGATAGACTTCTGGAGAAAACTGAATGGAAATAGAAAGGAGTATGGCTTTTTTCTCAGCTGTAAATGATACTTTCACAAAAACTGATATTGTATTAGGGCATAAAAACCACACAAGCAAATGCAGAAATATTAAATGTGCCCTTTTCTGTTCACAATGCAATAAAAATTACATTTAATAAAGGGCCATGGAAGCATAAAAATTTCATTGAAAACTAGCAATCTAATCCAAAAAAATGAATGGGTCAAAGAACAAATTGTAGAAATAATCAGTAATATAATTAAAGAGAATAATAGCATTGAGCCAACATTCAAAATTGGTGGGATGTAGCCAAAGCAATATTTAGGGGAAATTTTATAACTTTAAATGTGTACATCAATAAAAAAAAAGAGAAAGAGCAGATCAATGAATTGGACATTCAACAAAAAAAAACTAGAAAAAGAACAAATTGAAAATTCCCAATTAAACATCAAAATGGAAATTCTGAAAATCAAAGGAGAAATTAATAAAATTGGAAGGAAAGAAAAACACCTTTGAACTTATAAATAAAACTAGCAGCAGGGTAGGAACTTCCAGGAACCAAGATAGCATAGTAAGTAGTAAATTGTTTCAGCTCTCACATATTCACCTCCAAACAATGATAAAACAATATCCCAAAACAAATCCAGAGACAACAGAACCAGCAAGAAGATGGGATGAAACAATCTTTTAGCTTATATCAAAATACTTATCATTTTAGGAAGAGTGTGGGGGAAGGAGGGAGACAGAAAAATCAGGAATTCAAAATCTTGGGGAAATAAATGCTAAAAATTGTTTCAGATATAATTGGGAAAAATAAAATACTATTTAAAAAACTAGGAGCTGGTTTTATGGGGAAGAACAATAAAATAGATAAATCATTGGTTAATTTGACTTTTAATAAAGAAAGAAAACCAAATTACCAGTATCAAAAATAAAAAACAAATTCAAAGACTTATTAGCACTTGTTTTATACTAGTATCTGCCAATAAAATTGGCAATCTAAGGAAAAATGGATGAATATGTACAAAAATATAAATTGCCCAGATTAGCAGAAGAAATAGAATACTTAAATAACCCTATCATAAAAAGAGAATTGAACAAGCCATCAATGAACTGCCTAAGAAAAAATCCCCAAGACCAGGATGTATTTACAATTCTACCAAATACTTAAGGAATGATTGATCCCAATACTATATAAACTATTTGAAAAAATGGGTGAAGAAGGAATCCTACAAAATTATGATACAAAAATGGTGCTGACACCTAAACCAGAAAAAGCAAAAACAGAGAAAGAAAACTGTAGATCAACTCCCTTAATGAATATCAATGCAGAAATTTTATTTATTTTTTTAAAATTGATTTGTTTATTTACTTTTAGGTTACAAGATTCAGTTCCACAATCCCTTGAGTTTCAAATTTTCTCCCCTCCCTCCTCCCCTCCCCCCATGGTGGCTTGCAATCAAGTATAGGATCTGCAAATACTTTCACATTGGACATTAGTCTGGTTGTAAAGAAGGGTTGTAACCAATGCAGTGAACAATGGGAAGGAAGAAACAAAACTGAACATGGAAAAGCAAGGGAGAATGTGGTTTGCTTCAGTCTCCATTTAAACTTTGGTCTTTGTAGATCTTTCTCTGAATGTAGACATCTTCTTCCATCCTGAGACTTGTAGAGTTGTCTTATAATTGTGCATTGCTGAGAAGAGTCCAGTTTATCAAAGCTAGTCATCATACATATGAAGTATCTGTGATTGTGTACAGATTTCTCCTGGTTCTGTTCTTCTCACTCAGCATCAGTTTGTATAAGCCTCTCCAGGCAAATATGAAGTCCATCTCCTTCCCATTTCTTATAGCACAATAGTATTCCCTTACATTCATATACCACAACTTGTTTAGCCATTCCCCAATTGATGGGAATCCACAAAGAGAGCTGCAATAAATATTTTTATACATATGGATCTTCCTCCCACTTCTATGATCTCTTTGGGATACAACCCCAGAAGTGGTATTACTGGGTCAAAGGGTATGCAATTATTTACAGCCCTTTGGGCATAGTTCCAGATTGCCCTCCAGAATGATTGTATCAGTTCACAAGCCCACCAACAATGCATTAGTGTTCCAGTTTTTCCATATCCTCTCCAGCATTTATCATTTTTGTTTTTTGTCATCTTAGCCAATCTGACTGGTGAGATGTGGTACAAAGTTGTTTTGATCTGCATTTCTTGAATCAGAAATGATTTAGAGCATTTTTTCATATGCTTATAGGTATCTTTAATTTCTACCTCTGAAAATTGCCTATTCATATCCTTTGACCATTTGTCATTTGGGGAATGACTTGTATTCTTATAGATTTTACTTAATGCCCTGTATATTTTAGATATGAGGCCTTTATCAGAGACACTGGTTATAAAAATTCTTTCTCAATTTCCCATTTCCCTCTTAATCTTGGTTACATTGGCTTTGTTTGCATAGAAACTTTTCAATTTAATGTAATCAAGAGTATCCATTAACATTTTATAATGCTCTCCAACTCTTCTTTGGTCATAAAGTCTTCCCTTCTCCATAAATCTGATGGGTAAACCATTCCTTGCTTCCCCAGATTACTTACAGTATCAGCCTTTATACTTAGATTGTGCACCCATTTAGACTTGATTTTGGTGTATAGCATTAGATAATGGTCTATGCCCAGTTTCTGCCATACAATATTCCAATTTTCCCAGCAGTTATTGTCAAATAGTGAGTTCTTATCCCAAAAACTGGGGTCTTTGGGTTCATCAAACAGTGTATTACGATAATCGTTGACTACTGAGTCTTCTGTACCCAATCTATTCCACTGATCCAGTACTCTATTCCATTGATTCACTGCTCTATTCCTTAGCCAGTACCAGGCAGTTTTAAAGACTGATTCTTTATAATACAGATTAAAATCTGGTACGGCTAGGCCACCTTCCCTAGCATTTCTTTTCATTAATTGCCCTGATATTTTGGGCCTTTTGTTCTTCCAAATGAATTTTGTCACTATTTTTTCTAGCTCTATAAAGTAACTTTTTGGTAGATTGATTAGTATTCAACACAGAAATTTTAAATAAAATTCTAGCAAGGAGATTATAGCAATGTATCATAAAGATTGTATGCTATGACCAGAAGGGATTTATTTTAGGAATGCAGGGTTGGTTCAATATTAGGAAAATTATCAGTATAATTGATTACAACAGGAACAAAAAAATCATATAATTATATCAATAGATACAAAAACAAAGTCTTTCACAAAATAAACCGCTTTGTCCTATTAAAAACACTAGAAAGCATAGGAATCAATGGAGCTTTTTTTTAAAATGATAAGCAGTATCTATCTAAAACCAAGAGCAAACATTATCTGTAATAGGAATTAGCTAGAAGCCTTCCAAATAAGATCAGGGGTAAAGCAAGAATGTCCATGATCACCACTATTAACCAATATTATACTAGAAATGCTAACTATAGCACTAAGACAAGAAAAAGAAATTGAAGGAATAAAAAAAGACAATGAGGAAGCAAAATTGTTACTCTTTGCAGATGATATGATAGTATACTTAGAGAATCAACTTAAAACTAGAATCAACAACTCCAGCAAAGTTGCAGGACATAAAACAAACCCACATGCATCACGAATATTTCTACTTACTGCCAACAAAACATAAGCAACAAGAGATAGAAAGAGAAATTCCATTCAGAATAACTGCAGACAATATAAAACAACTGCCAACAGAAACCCAGGGATTATATGAACACAATTACAAAGTACTTTTCAAAGAAATACAGATCTGAACAATTGGAGAAATATTCATTGCTCATGGGTAGGCTAACTCAATATAATACAAATTATAATTCTACCTAAGTTAATTTACTTATTCAGTACCATAACAATTGAACTATGAAATAATTATTTTATAGAGCTAGAAAAAATAAAAAAATTATCTGTAAGAACAAAACGTCAAGAATATCAAGGGAAGTGATAACAAAATAAAATGTGAAATAAAGTAGCGTGGCAGTTCCGGATTTCAAAATATATTACAAATCAGAACAGTTTGGTACTGGCTAAGAAATAGAGTAGTGGATCAGTGGAATGGAGGAGGTACATAATATGCAGTAGTAAATGACGTTAGTAATGTAGTATTTGATAAGCTTTAGTATTTGATCTAAGCTTTTGGGACAATAATTCACTATTTGATAAAAAAAAAAAACTACCAACACCAGAAAACAGTTTGGCTGAAACAATATACAGGTCAATCAATATCTTACACTATATATTGAGATAAAAACAGATAAATTATTTAGACATAAAGGGTAATATCATAAGTACAGCAGGTAGAGTAGGTGTCATAAGTACATAAGTACAGGGAGGGAAAATGTTCCTATCAAATCTTTGGCTAAGGAAAGAGTTTATGACCAAACAAGATCACAGTATGTAACATGGAGAATTTTGACTAGATGCAATGAAAAACTTTTGCACAAATAAAGCTAATGAAGACCAATTAAATGGAAAACAAGAAACTGGGGAGGGGATATTTACAACAAGTTTCTCTGGTAAAAGTCCCATTTCTCAAATATATAGGGAACTGAGCCAAATTTATAAAAATAAGAGCCATTCCCCAGTTGCTAAATGGTCAAAGGATATGAACAGGCAGTTATCAGAAATCAAAGTTATCAATAGTCATATGAAAAATGTTCTAAATCATTACCAATTACATAAATGAAAATTAAGACAACTCTAAGATACTATGTCATGCTTCTCAGCTTGGCTAACATGACAGAAAAGGAAAATGATCAGTGTTGGAGAGGATGTGAAAAAACTGGAACACTTATGCACTGTCAGTGAAGTTGTGAACCAATGCAACCATTCTGGAGAACAATTTGTAACTATGCATAAGTTGTGCAGACCCTTTGATCCAAGCAATACCACTACGAGGTCTATATCCCAAAGAGATCATAAAAAGGAAAAGAACCTATTTGTACAAAAGTATTTATATCAACTCTTTCTGTGGTGGCAAAGATTTGGCAATTGAAGGGACATCCATCAATTGGGAAATGGCTGAACAAGTTGTGGTATATAGTTGTGATGGAATATATTGTCCTATAAAAAATGATGAGCAGGACGGTTTCAGAAAAACCTGAGGAGACTTACATAAAATGAAACAAAATGAAGTGAGTAGAACCAGGAGAACATAGCACACGGTGATAGTATTATTATACAGAACATCAACTGTGAAAGACTTAGCTACTTGGATCAAGACAATGACCCAGCACAACTGAAAGGACTCATGATGAAAAATAATATCCACCTTCAGAGAGAGAACTAAAGGATTCTGAATGCAGATTGAATCATACTTTATTTAATTATTTATTTTTGGTGTTCTATTTTGTTTGGATTTTCTTTTGAAACATGACTAATATGGAAATATTTTTGTATGACTTCACATGTATAATTGATACCAAGTTGTTTACCTTCTCAAAGAGTGGTGGATGGGTGGGACAGAGTGAATTTGGAACTCAAAATTTTAAGAAATGATTATTAAAAATTTTACATGTAATTGGGAAATATTTAATGAAATAAAAGTAAAAAGCAAGAAGGAAGGTAGGAAAGAAGCAAGGCAGGAAGGCAGGCAGGCAGGA
>CM053598.1:19477670-19485170 GCA_028646575.1 Pseudocheirus occidentalis
GGGAGGGAGAGAGGGAGGGAGGGAGAGAGGGAGGGAGGGAGAGAGGGAGAAAGGAAGGGAGGGAGGAAGGCATCTACTTCCCTTTTTTTGGAAGATGCTGGCTTGGTCCAAAGTCTAACCCTTGTTCTTTAGTCTACTATCCTGGAAAGTTATGTCATGCCACAAGGCCTTGGTTCTCCTCCTAAAGGACAGGCTTCAATTTTGCTTGATTATATATGTTTGTAACAGGGATTCCCCACCCCCACCCCCTTCTTAATGTGTGGTGGTGTTGAAGGGGAATGAGAGAAGGCATCTGCATTTGAAAATTTTTTTAATTAAAAAAGTTGCAGAAAAAAATTTTAAATGATAGAATTCAGATAGGCTCATGCCGATGGTCATAAGCTATGAGAACTAGCAATGGGAAGGACATTTGAGATCATCTAGTTATCCTGTTCGTTTGACAGATGAGAAAACTGAGGCCCTCCAAGTGCCAAAGATCTACTCAAGGCCCCCAGCCAGGAGGAGAGGCAAGACTCAGACGGAGTCCATTAACTCCAGATGCAGCACCATTGCCACCATACTGCTCATCCTCCCAGGCCCCTTTCAACTTAAATCTTATAATCCATTACAACAATAAAGGCCCAATCATCTAGGAATTTTCAATGCAGGTCGTTTCCACATCACACAAGGGCCTCACGTTACTTGTCCATAAAATAAGAGCATTGGGCTCTAGGACTCTTTCCCATGTTAATCTTATAAGGGAAGGAGAGACAGGGCAATTTTCCCCTTTATACAATCAATACAGACAAACTAACAATGATTGCAAGGCCAAAGGTGTCTCTTTAAGACCTAAATTCCCTAATGCAGCCCTGAGTTTGGCACTGAACTTCTCTGGGGCTCAGGTCCCCTTAGCAGTACAATGAGGAGGCAAAGCCAGAAGATCCCTAAAGCTCCCTCCCAGCTCCAACACACCCTAATTCTGCCCCATAGAGTTTGGCCTGCTCAAGTAAAGCCTAGTTTGGTGTCACAAGTGTGTGTGTGTGTGTGTGTGTGTAAATTTTCACTCCTTGGTAATCTGAAGTTGACCTTGGCTTTCTTCATGAACTATACAAATTAATCTCTTAAAACAGCTAAGGGCATGATATGTAATAAGGATAAGCTAGAAGCATTTCCAATAAGATTGGGAGTAAAATAAGGATATCCATTATCGCCACTGTTATTCAATATCATATGGGAAGTGTTTGCTTTAGCAATAAAAGAAGAAAAATAAATTGAAGGAATTAAAATAGGCAGAGAAGAAACAAAGCTATCACTCTTTGCAGATGATATGATGATATATTTAGAGAATCCTAGAGAATCAAGTAAAAAACTACTTGAAATAATAAACAACTTTAGCAAAGTTGTAGGATAGAAAATAAACCCACATAAGTCACCAGTATTTCTGTATATTACTAACAAAAGCCAATAGCAAGAGATAGAAAAAGAAATTCTATTGAAAGTTACTGTTAAATTTAAAAAAAGGAACTTACTATAGACATTATAAAATATTTGGAAGTCTACCTACCAAGAAAAACCCAGGAACTATATAAACATAGTTACAAAACACTTTTCACACAAAGTCAAATCAAAATAATTGGAAAAAATATCAGCTGTTCATGGGAAGGCTGACCTAATATAATAAAAATGACAATTCTACCTAAATTAGCTTACTTATTTAGTGTCACATCAATCAAACTACTAAAAAATTATTTTATAGAGCTAGGAAAAATAACAAAATTCATCTGTAAGAACAAGAGGTCCAGAATATCAAGTAATTAATGAAAAGAAATGCCAGGGAAGATGGCCTAGCCTAGCAGATCTTAAATGTATTATAAAGCAGTAATCGTCAGAACTGCTTGGTACTGGCTAAGACATAGAGCGGTGGATCAGTGGAAGAGGCTAGATACACAAGACACAACAGTCAGTTCCTATAGTAATCTATTGTTTGAAATCCAAAGTCCCCAGGTTCCGGGACAAGAGCTCACTATTTAACAAAAACTGCTGGGAAAACTGGAAAATAGTATGGCCAAAACTAGGCATACACCAATATCTTACAACATATATCAAAATAAAGTCCAATGGGTATGTGATTTAGATATAAAAGCTGATACTATAAGCAAACTGGGAGAGCAAGGAATAGTTTACCTGTCAGATTTATGGAGAATGGAAGAAATTTATGACAAAACAAAAGATAGAAAACATTATGAAATGCAAAATGGATCATTTTGATTACATTTAAATTGAAAAACTTTTGCACAAACAAAGCCAGTGCAACCAAGATTAGAAGGAAAGCAGAAAGCTGGGAAACAATTTTTATAGTCAGTGTCTCTGATAAAGGCCTCATTTCTAAAATATATAGAGAATTGAGTCAAATTTACAAGAATACAAGTCATTCCTTAACTGATAAATGGTTAAAGGATATGAACAGGAAGATTTTAGATGAAATAATTAAAGCTACCTATAATCATATGAAAAAATGTTCTAAATCACTGTTGATTAGGGAAATGCAAATCAAAACAACTCTGAGGTACCACCTTACACCTAGCAGATTGGCTAACATGACAAAACAGGAAAATAAGAAATGTTGAAGAAGATATGGGAAAATTGGGACACTAATGCATCGTTGGTGGAGCTGTGAGCTGATCCAACGATTCTGAGGAACAATTTGGAACTATGCCCAAAGGGCTATAAAACTTTGACCCAGAAATACTGCTTCTAGGTCTGTATCACAAAGAGATCATAAAAAAGGGAAAAGGACCCACATATACAAAAATATTTACACAGCTTTTTTTGTGGTGGCAAAGAACTGGAAATTGAGGGGATGCCCATCAATTGGGGAATGGCCAAACAAGTTGTGGGGTATGAATGTGATGGAATACTATTGTGCTATAAGAAATGATGAGCAGGCAAACTTCAGAAAAAACTGGAGAGACTTATATGAATTGATGCTGAGTGAGGGGAGCAGAACCAGAAGAACATTATACACAGTAACAGCCATATTGTGTGATGACCAACTTCAATGGACTAGCTCTTTTCGGCAATGCAAGGATCTAAGACAATTCAAAAGACTCATGATGGAAAAGGCTGTCCACATCCAGAGAAAGAACTATGGAGACTAAATGCAGACTGAATCAGACTATTTGCTCTTTTATTTTGTTTTGTTTCTTCTTTCTCATGGTTCCTCCTATTGGTTCTAATTCTTCTTTACAACATGACTAACGTGAAATGTTTAATATGAATGCATATGTAGTGCCTATATCAGATTGCATGCCATCTTGGGGAAAGGAGAGGGGAGGGAAGAGAAGAAAATTTAGAACTCAAAATATTATGGAAGCGCATGCTGAAAATTAAAAATGAATAAATCTTAAAAATAAAAAAATCATAAAAAAAATTCTAAGGGAGAACAGTTTTGCATTATTTCTGAGAATACCTTTCTTTCAAAAAGTTTAAAAACTTTATTTGCCAAGAAAACAAAAACAGTTGATAGGTTAATTATGAAAGTCACCTTCTCTGTTCATTAAGATAAGTGCCAGCTGAGGACTTCTTCTTTACTAATTGAAAGCAATAGTCTAAATTTCTTTTTGCAAACTATGCCCTAATTCTGACTTTTCACTAGTTCAAGATCGTGCTTTCCCAAACCGATCTCTCTAACACTACCATACTGTGTGCCAGCCAATGTTCTGGGACCTGGGGAGGGAGAAACATTGTGGAATAATGGAAAGAATGCTGAACTTGGCATCAAGACATATATTCATATCCCACCTCAGACACTTACTAAGTGGGTGACCCTGGACAAGTCACTTAACCCATTTGCCTTGGTTTCCTCATCTGTAAAATGTGGAGAGAGTTGAACTTGATGGTCACCAAGAACCCTTCAAGCTCAAGTTCTTTGTGCACAAGTCACAATAGGTTTGTGCAAAATAATTTTAATTTTATGTCATGAAAATTGTCTATTTTGTCTCCAGTGAAGCTCACTCTCTCTTGTTCAGGCATGAACTCTTCCACTGAGCTCAGAGAGTGTCTTCTTCCTCCTCCTCCTAATTAGTTTCTGATGTCCTTCCCTCTTTATGTCTAAGTCTTATACCCATCTGGAGCTTAAGTGGTGGGAGACGCTGGTCTAATGCCATTGACAGCTGTCAGGCCAAAGTTGACCCAGCCCGAGCTGGGGGCTCTTTCAGTTCTCAAATGCTCTCCCTGATTCTTCATCAGAGTTCATTCAAACTCTCCTCCTTTGGCCATTCTCTTGTCTCATTCTCCCCTCTTGAGCAGTCACCTTTATTCTCTCTTGACTTTATCTTCCTCCTCCTCTTCCTCCTCTTAGTTAGCTGGTACCAACATTTCTACCATTCTCTTATAACCCCAGCCCAGCCCTGCCTCTTTGGATGGTTACTTCAGAGCACCTCTTTTCTATCTTCCCATTAGCTTTGGTGGCTCTTGGTGGCCTGGAGGAAAAAGTCCAAATCCCCCAGCCTGCCTCCCATTGAGAGTCCTGCTTCTTCTGGTTCTGTTCTATCTAGCCAGCCTTAGGTTACAATAGCCTCCTTTCACACACTGTCCTAGCCAGTAGAATGGGCCCAAGGGCATTTCCTTAAACTCAACATGTGAAGCAATGTGATTCAGGACAAAGAGTACTGTACTCAGAAGCAGAGAACTTGCTTTGGAATTCTTAATCTGCTACTTCTTAGCTGGGTGATCTTGGGCTAAATGACTGAACCTCTCTGGGCCTCAGTGATCTCTCAAGTTCTTCTAGTCTGACATCTTTCATCCCTCTCTACAGGCCTGGAAGACATTTCCTTTTTGCCACTACCTTTTAGAATTAGTAGGACCTTCAAGGTCCAGCTCAAATACCACCTCTTCTGAGAAGCCCACTCCAATCTCCCCAGCTGCTGGTGCTCTCTGAAACGACCATGTATTGGTTTATCTGTGTACATATTATATCGCCCCAGGAAAATAAGATCAATGTCTTGAGTTCAAGGACTAAGACTCGTCAGTCTTGGTTTTTAGCATTCTCAGTAGCACAGAGTAGGTGTTTAATAAACACTTGGTGAACTGAAAGAAACATTTGCTGGATGATTTGTGCCTACCCTGAAAGGGGATCCTACAACCAGGCCTGGGAAGGCCTTAGAACACAGAATGAACAAGCTGGAAAGAACCACAGAAGAGAGAGCATTAGAATGTAGACAGACCCAAGGATGTTGGAGCGGATGAGACCTTCAAAAAGGAACCTGGGGTATCAGCACAGGAAGGAACTTTAAAACACAGGTGTCAGATAGATCTGGAAAATGTCTGGAAGGTGGCTGGTTCAGGAGTTACCTGACCCAATCAGAATGAGCACAAGCAATATTCACTTGGTTCCAATGGCTCCAATGAGCAATACCCTTGGAAAGGTAGGTTACAGCCAGTTTGTGAAGGGCTTTAAATGTCAAACAGAGGAGCCTATAATGTATTCTCGAGAATAGGGAGCCACAGAAGCTTCTTGAGCTGGGGGGGGGGGTGATATGGCTGGTCAGCTCTTCTCCACTGTGATGAGCAATCTCACTAGCCAAATTTGCTTGTGCTCTGACGTCAGAAAGGTTGAATGGAAGAATCAGAGCACAGCAGACAAATGGGCCACATTACTGGTAAGACTAAGAATGGCAACAGAAAGAAAAAAAAGGAACTGAGAACCTTGAAGGCCATTTGGAAAGTTGTTTTTTGGTTGTTTGTTTGTGCGGAAGTTTCTTTAAATGGCCTGTAGTTAATTGTAGAATGAATACTATGAATGGAACACCCACCATGGTCCCCATTGATTGAAAAAAAAACTTTTTTAGGTCCTTCTGACGGAACATGCCTGAATTAGGCTCCTGTAATGACTGGCGGGCACGCGTGCTCTGAGGGGCAGAACAATCACAGGGCATGGGAGTCAATTCAGGAGAGAAAAAGGACAAAAATATTTGAGGTGGCTCCTGAACAGGTGCAAGGGGGCGGGTGTGTCTCGAGCGCCAGGGCTGGGCCTGAGCTTCTGCTGTGAGCTGGACAGCCAGGCAGTGAGAGCCGGCCTTTGGGGTCTTGTCTTTTTAGAGGAAAGAAATGAATTGCCCTGGATCCCACAGAGCAAGAGTAAAGGCAGTCAGGCCTCTGTTTCCGGATGCTCCCAGGTTTGCTCATGGCCCACACCACAGATGGGCCACTGTGAATTCACTTACAGTACCCAGGCAGGGTCTGCGTGGCAAAAGGAAGCTGAAGAGGGAACCAGCTGTTGGGGCCACAGAGGCAGGTTTTTTCCCCTGATCCCCATCAGTAAACACCTGAGCTCCTGCCTGTCCTGGGAGTATGGGCCGGTCACTCGCTCCTCTAGGCCTCATTCTGCAGACTGGGAAAATTAGGGTCTTAGATAAGAGCATCTTTCCAGATCCAAATCCTCTAATTCTGTGAGTCTGCTGAGTGGGGTAGTGGAAAGATCCTGGGCGTTGTGGTCAAGAGACCTGAGTTCAAATCTTGGCTCTGTGGCTTACTGTCTCTATGACCTTGAAATCACTCCATTTGTGTGGGCCTCGGTCATCTCATCTTTGAAACAAGAGATGGGCCAGAAGCCTTCCTCATTCCTTCCAGTTCTAAATGGAGAATCTTACTACTATTTGGCTTTTTCCCTGTCCTTTTAAGAAAGCTGCCTGAGTGGTGCTTTTAAATTCCAACTATCCACGGCCACCCCAAAGGCATCTCTGGGGAATGCAGCCCATCAGGGGGTGGGGTGGCACGGGACCAGGTGAGATGAGGGGGCACATTGGAGAAGACTCAGTCACCTCTACGCTGTTGACTGACAGCATCCAGCTCTGTGCAGGGAGCCAGAGGGAGGGAAGGGCTGTTCAAGGCCCCACTGAGAGCACAAGCATCTTGCAGCCAGCCAGCCAGCCAGCCACGGAGGCCCTAGGCCTTTGCAATCACGGAGAGGCAGTGATCTCGAAACCCCGTGACACATCAGTCCCCTCTGGGGGCTGTGGAACCAGCCATGACAACGAGGGCCAGGCCCTTGTAAAGATGTGGCTTTTGGTCTCTCTGAGCTGCCTCGCGCTTTCGCCAGCAGGAGTTTCAATTCTAGGTCTTTTTTGGTTTCTTTTCAGTGTCAGAGTCAGAACAGGACCTCATCAAGAGCAGGAACAGGGCAGACACATTAATAGCCAGACCCCTGGGGAGTTCAGTTTTCCATTTCCTCCTCCCCCATATTTGTTTATCTCTCCATCTCTGATGCGTGGAGAAGGTGACCTCACATACCATTTTAAGGCTGCCATGCCCCACCTCGGCTAGGGCAGGTACCGTCTGTGTGCAGAGCAGCCTTGTCCCAGGCTACGCATGTCAGGTCCCATGTTGTGGGAGATCCACTTTAACCCTGATTGCCATCAAGCAGAGACTCCCCTATAAATCAGTGACAGCAGCTCTCTTTAAAGACCAGAGCATCCTGTGAGCCCCGAAGCACCTTCTCTGACTGGGATCATGAGTTAGAGC
>CM053598.1:19487670-19495852 GCA_028646575.1 Pseudocheirus occidentalis
CACTGTCACTCTTTCCAGGCAGACGAGGGGAGCTCTTCTCTAAACTAAAGGTCCTTTCTGTGTGCAAATAAGTGCGAGCAATCTGCTCTCTCTGGATCCAAAGTCAGATTGCTGAATATTGTGGTTTCTTAACCTTGAGATCCTAAAACAGACAAACCTGCCTTCAGTTTAAATCCCATTTTCACAGGGGAAAGTGGCCCCAGCAGTCATTTTGGTCCAAGCCATATCCCCCAAGGAGAATGCTTCCTACCACCTGTCCAATGAGAGGGCATCTGAGCTTGGCTTGGAGACCTCCAGTGGCAGGGAGATCACTACCTCCCATCTTCCTCGTGGGCTATCCTCACCTGAGGTCTAAAGCTACTGAGCTTCTCCCCTTTGCTACTAGTTCAGCCTTCTGGGGCCAAGCAGAATAAAACCATCCTTTCTTGTCTTTGGAAGCCCTGTTCTCTTGTATCTCCTTTTCTCTAGGTTAAACATGCCCAGCTTTTTCAGTAATCCCAATATGGCACGTACTCAAGAACCTCCACCCTCTGCCTTTCCTTTTTGTTTCTCTCTGACTTCTCAACATCCTTCCTAAATTGTGCTGCCCAGGACTGACTGCAGCATTCCAGTTGTGGCCCAGCCAGGGCACAGTGCAGGGGGACTTTTCCTCATTGCTCAAAGTGTTGCCTTTCTCACTGCAGTCCAAGACGGCACCACCTTTCTTGGCTGCCATATGCTATGGCTGACCCAGCGAATGGGGAAACATTCTCTCAGAGAACATTGACTGTTTTCTATTGGATAAGGCTTTAAGCCAAGTGCTGTGGGGGAAAGATAGAGGATTAAGACGAGATTCCTCACCTATATATTCCACATGATCTGGTGGATAGAGAACTGGCCACAAAGAAGTGGTCTGAGTTCTGATTCTTGACACTTTCTGGCTGTGTGATTCCAGGTACGTCACTTAACCTCTCACCTTAGATAGCTCTTCTGAGACTCTAAACTGCAGATAAGGTGCAATTGGTAGAAGAAGCTCCACATACCAGTGAAATCCCAGGGCTGGTACCCATCCCCAATCTGCCCTCAAATCTAGAAAAGACGTCTAAAGCCTTAGACATGGTGGTACAAACCAATGGAAGGAAAACAGAGCCCAGCCCCCTGGGATAGTCTGTCTTTTTTTTCAATAATTTGAGAACAAAAATAGAAGTATGAGATGGAAGAAATATGTCCTCTTGGGGGCAGCTAGGTGGTGCAGTGAATAGAGGACCAGCCCTGGAGTCAGGAGGACCTGAGTTCAAATCCAGCCTTAGACACTTAACACTTACTAGCCATGTGACCTTGGGCAAGTCCCTTAACCCCAATTGCCCTGCCTTCCTCCCTCCAAATGGCAAAATAAATAAACAAACAAACAAATATATATATATATATATATATATATATATCCTCTTTTTTGACATGAGCTTCTTGAAGGTAAGAAATGTTTCATTTTTGTCTTTGTAGGCCCTGTGCCAAGCACACTGACCACATGTGCCCAACATAAACCTTCATTGATCCTGTGTTGGAGAAGGCAAGCCCCTTGAGGGCAAGGACAGATTCATTTTTGTCTTTGTACTCCCAGTGCCAAGCACACAGGTCTGTCACCTAACTGATTCAAATCCAGTTCAGTTCAACATCTAAATTCAGCTGAACAGATGCTGAGCTTACAGAATGATCCATACAGGGCAGGCAAGCCCAGGGCAAGAAGGAGAAAAGTTGGGCAAGCCTGGGCTGTGGACTGTCGCTTCCCCTTTTTACAATCAATCAATTGATAAGCATTTATGAGGAGGCTTGTCTGTGCCAGGCTTGTGGCCAGGCCCTGGGCATTCAGAGACACAAGTCAATGTCCTTCTCAAGAAGAAGAGAGACAACATGTACAACACAGAGCAAAGTGGTTTTTTAAATTCTTATTTTCCTCTCCCCCCCCCCATCTATTGCTCCCACCTGTGGAATTTTCCTTGCCAGGAGAAAAGTGCATCTGATAAATGGCCTGTTCACATGAATGAATTTACAGCCTCCCCCACTCATACTTTAGAAGGAAATTCTGCAGAAACAAATGATGGTATTCTAATGGTGACACCTGAGTCAAGGAGAGATTCTAGGACACCATTCATTGACACTCATATAGAGCCCCTCCCATCACCACTAAAGACACCAACTGCTTTGTCTCTCTGTGAATGAAGCCAGCTCCAAGGACCAGGCCATTGATGGTCAAAGTCAGGGACTCCTTGGGGATCCCACTGAGGGGGGACAGGCACATCCTCCCAGGAAATAGCCCCATGGGGCCCAGAGTGGCTCTGCCCCACTTAGCATGGCAAAGCCTGGTATAGTTCAGTGGGCATCATGAGCTGAGTTTCAGTACAAGTCAGATCTGATCTGACTCCTGCCTCAGGAAGTAGCAGCCCAGGCTTATGGAGGGAAGGAAGAAGGGTTAGGGTTAGGTGACAGAAGGAGAGAAAAAGACCAAGATGGAAACAAAGACAGGGACAGAGACAGAGAGAAGAGAGACAGGACCACAAAGAGAGGAGACACAGAGAGGAAAGAGAGTCACAGAGGGGAGAAACAGAGACAGAGGAGAAAGAAACACAGGGAAAGGAGAGATAGAGACAAAGAGAGAAGAGAGAGACAGAAAGGAGAAGCAGAGAGGAGGGAGAGACACAGATTGGGGAGAGACAGAGACAGAGGAGACAGACATAGAGTGGAAAAGAGACAGAGAAAAAGGAGAGAGGCAGACAGAGACAGAGACAGAATGGAGAGATGACCCTGCTGGCTTTGGTCTCTCCTCCTGAGGGGGATTCTACTGAGCGATCTTGAGGCCAGGTGGAGAAGGGGGCTTTGACTCTGCTGCAGGAGGACATCAGAGCTTAATCCAAGGCTGGTGGGTGACAAATTTTCTTGCCACAGCCACTCATGAAGGTCATCTTCTAAGCGCTCCATGTGATCTCTGTCAGTAAAGGAAAGATTCCCACAGGCTGCCCTCTTCTGGGACTGTGGCCCCAGATCTTTCCTCATAGGGAAGCAGAGGTTGCTGGAGGGAATTGCAGAAGGCTTCAGGAGATGCTTGAGCTGAGTCATAAAGGAAAGAAGGAATTTTAAGAGGCAGAGGGGTGAAAGGAGAGCATTCTGGGAATGGGAGACAGCAAGATACAGAGCCTAGAAACCTGAGTGTGCCGTGTCTGGGGGGAGCTTGGTGGCATAGTAGCCCAGAGTCAGGAAGACCTGAGCTCAAATCCGGCCTCGGACTCTTACCAGCTGTATGTGACCCTGGACGAGTCACTTCACCCTGCTTGCCACAGTTTCCTCATCTGTAAAATGAACTGGAGAAGGAAATGTTCCTTCCAGTATCTTCGCCAAGAAAACCCTGAAAAGGGTCATGGAGATTGGAACGTGACTGAAACAAAAGAACAACAACAACGTCTGAGGAAAACTTGTTAGTTTTCTAACTAACAGTGGGCCTCATTGGTCCAGTTCGGCTGGATAGTAGGGCCTGTGTGAAGCAAGGAGAGAGGCCAGTACCAGGCTGTGAAAGATGTCAAATGCCTCTGTTTGGTCCTGGAGGTAGCAGGGAGCCACAGAGTTTAGTGAGGAGGGGATTTGCTTGATCAGATCTGCCCTTCCAGGTGTGACAGACGGACCCTGAGGCCAACTAGGAGGCTGTGGTAACCATCTGGGTGAGAGGCAATGAGGGCCTGGGCTAGGGTAGAGGCCGTGTGGGGAGAGAGAAGGGGTCAGACGCCAGAGGAGGAAGAGCTATAAGAAGATTTGGCAGCTGATGGGCTCCAGGAGCCGAGGGTGACATCAATGTGGTGAATTTTGCCCAGGGCTGTGCACCTATGCCAGAACCCGGGCCCCCAGTTCACAGCAAACATGGAACCTGACTTCTGAGGGTGACTGCCCCCCACCCACTGCCCCCTGAACCCAGGGGGTATGGCAGCCCCATCCTGTCGGAGGGTGCTGAGACCTTCCAGGGCTGTTTTTAATAACCAACTATTCTCAACACTTCAAACATTCCAGTTTAAACAATGAGCACCCTGTGCAGAGTTTTCCACAAATTTCATTCAGTTGAATTAGTCAAAACACTATAATTCAATGCTTTGTGTGTTTCCCCTCAAAAAACAAAACTGAGATTGTTACTGTGAAAACATCTCCATAGCAGGAAAGAGTTAACATCAGCCCTTTGTTCTCCCCTCCCAGAACAAGGTTCCCCTTCCTGGCCACTACCCAGGCTGGCGAGGTGGGCAGGGCTCACCCCTTGGGCCCACCTTCTCCATTCATTCATTTCTTAAGCCAAGTGCCAGGCTCTGCATTTCTACACTTGGAGGCTGGTGGTAGAGAAAGTCAGGGGGACATCAATGAAGAAATCTCACATCAGCAGTTATGTTATCAAACTTGTCAATGCGAAAACTTAGGACTTTAGAAATCCCCGAGATTCTGAACTGGAAAGCATCTCAAGGACCACCCCTGGCTTAGAACCCTGCATGTCCATTGGTTCATTCATGTCCCAAGCCTTAGAAGGCACAAGTGGCACTTAGTGGGTAACAGGCACTGTGCTGAAGGAGATTAAGGCCAAATGATTCTTGGCTTCCAGGATCCTCCCAGAGGAACCACTAAAGCACCAGCTTTTCTCCCTGGCCCCTAGGAAAGGACAGCAATCTCCGTGTCCCTGAAGGTGAGACACCATTCCTCCTAACCAACTGTGGAGCCAGCAGTGATGAGGGCAGTCCTCCCAGATGACCATCAATGGCTTCCTGGCTGAGACTGTCCATTTAAGAACTCTTTGGAATCTCAGGTGTCACTCAGAAAAAAAAAAGACTTACTGAGTGATCTCTGGGCGTCATGGAAGGACCATCTCCCTTTAGAAGGATTAGGTTATCTCAGGAGCTAGAAAGGACCCTCAGTAATAGCCAGATCCTTGCATTCTTAAAAGAGAATCTGCCTAAAACAGACGTGTCCAACACCGGGGCCACAGCACTGCCGAGGGAAGCCTGGACCAGATTACATGGCAATTGGCACTAGCTAACAGAAAAAAACACATGAAAACACAGATACTATCACATTTTAGAACTAAGTCAATATGCAGCCTGCAGGATCCTTATAGATGGATTAGTAATCTCTTTTCAATTTGAATTTGATCTCCCCTGACCCTCAAACACCCCCTCCCAGAATTCCTGACCAGGAACCCTTCCAGTATTTTGAAGACCTCAGACAAGGAGGCCCCCACAGTATCCCAAGGCTGCCCACTCCGCTCCAGGAGAGCACCCATGATAGAAGTTTGTCATTTGGTCTTATCTCTCTGGTATTCCTTTCAACAATTTGACCAGAATTTTAAAGTGCCTGCTGGGTGCTAGGGACTGCTAGGGGCACAAAGACAAACAGGATGGACTGGTTCCTTCCCTCAAGGATCTTATTTTCTACTGTGGAATAAAACACTTGTTTAAAGAAATACAAAGCTATACAAAAGAGATTTTAAGGGGCAGGAGATGATGGTGGAAGTAGATTCATCGAGGCTGGGAAATTAGGGCAGATTTTCTGATATACAATAAGTCAAAGAAGTCCAAGGGAGTCCCTCCCTCTCTCCTTACCCCTTCCCTCTTCTCCCCTTCCCCTTCCTTCCCCCCCATTCCTCCTCCTCCTCTTCTTTCCCTCCCTCCCCAAGAAAATAGAGAATATGGTTTTAGCTCTGCCCTTCAGAGCCAGGCAGAACAAGCTTAATCCTTCTTCCACATAACAGCCCTTCAAATACTTGTGGACAGCACTCATATCCCCTTCAAGTATTTCTCTTCTCCCCTGCATAGCTGATCATTGTCTGACCTTGGGTCATTATGAAAGACCCTGGAAATCCTTCCCCATTCCCCTCTCCATAATCAGGACCTGTTCCTCTTCCTCCCCAAGGGAAAGGTCCAAACCTATCTGTACTAGTGGGCATGGGTCTGAGTGACTCTGGGAGTTTCCCTCACTTGGTGGTGAGTGACCAGATGGGGGGCAGAAGGTCCTGACACGGTGGCTCCTGGGCATTCCTCCCCTCTAGCACCTCAGGATGATCCAGGTGCATTGGCTCCAGAGAGATTTTCTAGAGCTCAGCATCCAAACAAAAATCTGCTGCTATTAATATTCAATGTTTGTGAAGATCTGGCTTGCTGTAAATATGGTAGATGATGTCAAAATAATCTACAGTGTGGAATCTGAGATAAGGTGGTTTCATCTTGGAGTCTGTCCAAGAAGGGAAATTGCTGGAAATATTCCCCAGAAAGCCTTCTTATAAGAATCTTGAAGATTTAGAGTAGAACGGAACCTCAGAGAGGATTTATTTAGGCCACCCCCCCTACCCTCCCCCCCCCCCACAGACACACACCGACCTCATTTACAGATGAGGAAGTAGAGACCTAGAAATGGAAGTCTATTTGACTAAGTCTTAATAGCAGAGCTGGAATCTGAAGCCAGCTCTGCCAAGCCCTTCCTCCCCACAGCCCCCTCAAGCATACCCCTGAGTCTCCACAGAGCTTCAAGCCAACCACTAAGTGCTTCCAGTTTTTCCTCTCTCTATTCTGTCCTCCACGTGGGGACCAGACCCAGAGTGTTAGGGCAGGATTTGAATCCAGCTCCCAAATGATACACTGTACCCTGCTGTCGCTTCAAGCTATGTATAGAAAATACAAGTAACACAAACATTGTGAGACTGACCGCCCCAGGAAGCTGCCTTAAACAAAGACCTTTCAGAATCCAGCTCCCACTTCTCTGTTTGTTGGGCCACTTTCGGGAGCATTAACGGCGCTTTCATGAAGTCATCTCCCACAAATTAACCTTTCCGCTCAGAGCGCAGGGTTGTTTTCTCTTGGAATGTGAGCTCGTTCTTGTTCTCTGCCCTTCTCGGCGGACAATCGCCCATGCCAGGAGCATGCGGTCCCTCTCTCAGACAGGCTGGCATCCTGAGGCCCTGCTACCAGGGCGGGGGAGAAGCCGCTGCCCTTTACCTTCAAGTAGTTTGCCTATCTCTCAATCGATTTCAGCCACAAGGGCCTATCTGACGCACTGCGCTAGGCCCAGAGGATGCAAAGACAGAACTGAGAAGGACCTCTGGCTCCTGTGAGGTCATCTCTCTTCCTAGTATAATGGAAGCTCTATAAGGACAGACACTTGCATTTTTGTCTTTGGGTCCTGGGCCTGGAACACAGTAGGCGCTTAATAAAGGCACAGTGATTGAACCACAGACTTAGAGCCAGAAGGGGCTTTGCCGGTCACCTAGGCCAGTGACCTCCAAAGCAGGGCTGTAGGATGACCTCAGGGGGTATGTGACCCTCCCCACAGAGTGAATTGGCAGGTTGTCTCTGAGGGGGACCCACGGCTGCCCTTCTCACAGTGCTGACCCCCCTCTGCCTCTGCATCCCCTCGGGCTTCTCTTCAAGCTCCCAGCCCTCTCTTTGTGCCATTAGCCCTTCAGGGCACTTCTGAGCCGTACCAGCCTGGATACTCGCAGCATCTCAGAAGGCAGATCCCATTGGGAAGCTCCACTGGTCCCAGATCACCTGGGGGCTGAAGCAGGGACCCCTCAGAGAGCAGGCTTTCCCCTACCCCGCTCCTCTCCCTCCTCTTCCTTCTCCTCCTCCTCCTCCTTTCTTGTGAGTGAGTCTCACTGACTGCCCAGGCCCAAGGGAGTGATTCTCAGCACTAGCGCATTATCTCCCATCTCCCCAAACTGAACCCTCTTCCCAAGGTCCTTGTTTCTGTGGAGGGCACCAGGAGCCTGCCAGTCACTTAGGCTGAAATAAAAGGAAGAAGATGCATATGTTAAAAAAAAAAAAAACTCTAGGTGGCCTAGAGTGACTTTGGAATCAAGAAGACCTGAGTTCAGGTCCTGCCTATCTCTGAGACCCAGGGCAAGTTACTGAATCCCTTTAAGTCTCAGTTTCCTCATATGTAAAATGAAGGGGTTGGATGTGCTGTCCTCATAGGTTCCTCCACCTCTGAAGTTATGATGCTGTGACATATGAGGAATTCAATTTTACTTTGGCTATTTTTGCCTTCCCTGTGGTGAGGGACACTTAGAAATACAACTGTGGCTGAAATGCTGACTGGAGAAAGAAAAGAAAGAAAGAAAGAAAGAAAGAAAGAAAGAAAGAAAGAAAGAAAGAAAGAAAGAAAGAAAGAAAGAAAGAAAGAAAGAAAGAAA
>CM053598.1:19496352-19518852 GCA_028646575.1 Pseudocheirus occidentalis
GAGGGAGAGGGAGAAGGAGGATGGGAGGGAGAGGGGGATGGAGAGGGAGAGGGGGAGGGGGAGAGGGAGAGAGAGAAGAGAGAACATGCACTGTGGTCTGGAGATATCGAGCCAGACCCTAAGGAGGTGGGATTCATAAGATTCAGATATGTAGAAAGGAAGGAGTAGGAGGCAGAATATGAGTAAAAGTACAGAAGTAGTAATTATAAAGTACATGGAGGAGACAGTGAGTAAACTAGCCCAATGGGTCGCAAGGGTATTGATGTTGCCAATTCGAGTTAGTTTGTATTTTTCTTTTCAAGGGAATATGTGACAGTTAAACTTCATTTCTGAAGACACCATATCTGCTTCACCAGGCTGCTGGCAAGGCCCCACCTTGGGGCCAGCTCTAAATCATGAGATCACTGAGTGCCAAGGCAGGACTTGAATACGGCTCTTCCTGATTCCAAGTCCTAGATGCTATACACTATGCCAGTTTAGAACTGGAAAGGAAGGACCTGAGAGTCCATCAAGCCCCACGTCCTTGTTTTTCTGAGGCCTACAGAAGGAAATGACCAACCTTAGTCACATGTCACATACACTGAGTAGTCAGCAATGGGGAGGCCTCCAAAGTGGCCAGCTCAGGGCTCTTCCTCACCATTGTCTCCTTCCTTTTCACCTTCTCTACTCTCAAGACCCATCGAAACTACTCTTCATCTTCACTGTGAAATCCCACTTCCCAACCTTTTCCAATTGTCTTCATCTTCCATTTACCCTTGGATCTTGATTTGCCCCCCTGCCTATTCTGAACCCCACAACAAGCCATTTTAAATTAATTTAAATTTGTATTGCAAGCTTTTCTTTGTGTGCGGACGTGGCCTTTACTTACCCATACATCCCTCCCCACCGCCCACTCTCTTCCAAAGAGCCATCATTTATATGAAGGAAGAGGGGGGGAAAATAGTTCAGCAAAATTAACCATCGTATCAGTGATGGCTGACTTCGGTAGGCTGGGCTCCTCTCAGCCATGGGAGGCTATCACACAACTCCAAAGCACTCACCATGGAAAGGGCTCCGCGTCCAGTGAAAGAGCTGCAGGGTCTGAACGGAGACGGAAGCGCCTGCCCGCTCTCTCTCTTTTTATTCTGTCTCTGTTTCTTCTTCCTCGTAATTCATTCCATTGGCTACAA
Organism: Pseudocheirus occidentalis; assembly: GCA_028646575.1. Taxonomy (NCBI): domain Eukaryota; kingdom Metazoa; phylum Chordata; class Mammalia; order Diprotodontia; family Pseudocheiridae; genus Pseudocheirus; species Pseudocheirus occidentalis. The sequence goes on from CM053598.1 coordinate 19,497,522, forward strand.
TTCCTCTTTACAACTTGACTAATGTTTAATGTGAAGGTAGATGTAGAACCTATATCGGATTTCACGTCGCCATGGTGGGGAGGAGGGCGAAGGGAGAAAAAAATTAAGATCAACCAAGTCCAGCTTTCTGTGTGGTGCTCGGCACCCACAGCTCCTCACATCTGGGAAGACAGAAGATTCCTGCATGTCTTCTTTGGGGCCAAGACTGGCTATTAAGTTTCTCATCATTCCATAGTGGTTTTATACTATTATTCTTTTCATTTCCATTATTGTAGTCTGTCTTTCCCTCTCTCCCTTCCTCCCTCCCTCCTTCCCTCTCTCTCTCCCTCCTTCCCTCTCTCTCTCTCTTTCCCTCTCTCCCTTCCTCCCTCCTTCCTTCCCTCCCTCTCTCTCTCTCTTTCTCTCTCTCTCCATATATATACATACACACGCACACACATATGTACACATAAATACACATATGTGTCTATGTAGGGGCTTCCCCCCAATTCTGCTTTCATTTTATATCAGCACTCATATCTCCCCCTGCTTCTCGAACCTAATTCTGGTTGCTTCTTACAGTATCATAATATTCCATTATCTTTGCGCACCACAGTTGTCTCAGCCATTTCCCAATCAATGTCTACTTATTGGGTTTCATAGTCAGCTCCTCCAATACTAACCTCCCTACCATCCTAGAACCCTCAGAATTCAATTCAGTTTAACTAACATTTCCTATGTATCTGCTCCAAGCTATGTGCTAGGAATAAAAAGAGGAAAAGGGAAGACCCTGCCCTCAAGGAGGCTGCATTTTCTGGGGAGGAAATAAAGTATATGTAGATAAATGATATAAACTACAACTCTCTGCCACTCTGGCTTTGCCAGTCCCCAGTCCTACTACGCTGCCACTCTCTTCTCTACTCCAGTGGCCAGGCGGCTGACTTTTGCTTAAGAAAAACTGAAACCCATACACTTAGGGTGAGTGGACCTACTGCAAATTCATGCTGCTAAATTTTCACTGGGACCTTAATTATGATTTTTACAAACTTTAGTCTGTGTCACTCCCTTCCTAAAAAAAAAAATTCCAGCGGTTCCTATTATCCCTAGAATCAATATCAACTCCTTGGTTTTTCATTTAAAGCCTCAGACCTCTCTCAAACCTACCTTTCCAGCTTTATTACACAGAATCCCCTTCACACATACTATGATCCAGCCAAGCTGTCTTCTTTAGTCCAGTTCATACACAGTGCTCCATCACTGTGCCTTTGTCCTGGCTGTCTGCCAGACCGATGGCGGATCCTCTGCGCATCTCCACCTCTGAGAATCTTTCCTGATCTCTCAGCTCTTACCTTGTATCCTTTTTGTATACATTCTCTTCTTTCTCTAGACTGTAAGCTCCTAGAGGGCAGGTCCTGCCTCACTCTTATCTTTGGACCTCTAGCATCTGTCACTCTGCCCAGCAATAGGAGACGCTTAGAAATTCATTATACTGGATTGATGCTTAACAGTATTTTTTGTTCATCCCAAATATTTACTGATGCTGACCCATAGTGAGGGTTTACACATTTCCTCCTTTGTCTTTTCACACAGCAAGGCATCGCCAGGTACTGATAAAAATCCACAAGCACATGATTTTAATTGAGCTGCAAGGGGAATAGTTTTAAACAAACCTTTCCCCGGACACATTTCTTCAGCTGCTGTGATCAGATCTGATTTAATTAATTCATCATCAGTAGAGGGCTTTCCTTGCTCGGCTGACAAACAAGCCTCTCAGAAGCTTACTTTGGGTGCAGCCTCATTTCCCTTCTATATTTTTGTCAAGAAATTCTGCTATGATGAGATAATCCATTTTAAATTGTCTAATTTCTCCAACCATTGTTTTATTGTGAGTTGGGAATACTGTGGCCAGTCCTTCATCTGGTAATGTCAGCGTATGCTGTGGGCTTTTTTAGCATGGCTATACTGTCATTGCATAATAAACTATTTTGCCACTCAATTCAATACCAAAATAATCCAGACTCCGCTGTGCCTTAAAAACTCAACATCCAAAGTCCACTTGGCTTTTATTGTTTAGACATAATGGGGATGCACTGGTAACCAGAAGAAGTAAAAAAAAAAAATCACAGTCTGGCAATGGGCATGGCACTTGAAATTCTGCAGAATGATGAGGTCTTTCCTGAGACTAGTAATGAGATATCTAGCAGCAATCCAAAGAGTTGAGAGGGACACAGTATCTGCTGCCGCTATTATGGCATAAAAGCAACTATAGATGATATATAAATGAATGAGCGTGGCTGTGTTCCAATAAAACTTTATTTATGGATGCTGGACTTGAATTTTTTTGAATTTTCGCAGATCACAAAATGGTTGTGCTTTTTTTTCTTCAACCATTTAAAAATACAAAATCCATTCTTAGATGAGACAGTCCAGAAACAAGTGGTGGCTAGGTCTGGCCTGCGGGTCACAGTTTGGGGACCCTGTTCTGAAGGACACTTCTGCTTTGAGGCCCCACTGACAATGCAGACTTGACTCCAACCCAAGTTATTGGCAAAAGAACGCCTCCCTTCTCCAAACTTCCTCCTTTCTCTCTGTAGCCCTCCCAGGCTCCCTGTCACTCAGGCCTCTAGGAAAACTGGGAATCGTCTTGGATTCCTCCTCCTGCCCCAAAGTCAGGCAGTCACCAGGTCCTGCGGACACTTCTGTTGAGATGTCAGTCCCTCCCTTCTTCCCTCTCCCTCCTGCCACCAGCCTCCATGTCTCTAGGTCAGACCTCGATCACCCCATATCTGGACTGTCCCGATATCCTCTGGGCCAGTGTTTCTTGTCTACTCTCCTCCACCTCCAAATCTTCTTACTGTCATGGTCCCGTCTTCTTGAGCACTGCTCTCTTCACTCCCTCCACTAAAACTTGCAATGGCTCCCTATCACCTCTTGAGTCAAGTCCAAGGCTTACGGCTGCCCAGAGCCCTCTGTACTGTGGTCCCACACACAGGGCCTTCAATGCTGGATGAGCTCCTCTGGATGAGCCCAACCTAATGTACCAGTAGTTACTCCCAAGCACAACTTTGTTCTTCTCCCTCAATTATTTCCTCAACTTTCTTCCACCATGGTCTATGTCCACCTACTGAAATAATAATAATGGCGAGCGTTTATATAGAGATGTAATGCTTGGGAAGCACCTTAAGATTATTGTCTCGGGGTGGCTAGGTGGCGCAGTGAATAGAGCACCAGCCCTGGAGTCAGGAGTACCTGAGTTCAAATCCGGCCTCAGACACTTAACACAAAAAACTAGCCGTGTGACCTTGGGCAAGTCACTTAACCCCAACTGCCCTCCAAAAAGCAAAAAAAAAAAAAAAAAAGATTATTGTCTCATTCAATCCTCAGAACAACTCTAGGAGCTAAATGCTACTATTATCCCAATATTAAAGCTGAGGAAATCAACACAGGCAGAGGTTAGGTGACTTCCCCAGAGTCATGCAACTAGAAGTGTCTGAGATGGGATTTGAACTCAAGTCTTCCTTCCTCCCGGTCAAGTGTTCTGTGCACTGTGGCTGTTTTAGGGCCTGTGAGAAGCGCAATCTCCTCCATGAAGCCTTCTCTGATTTCCTCAGTCTTAAGTTCATAGCACCATAGATCAGCACTGGAAGGAAGCTCAGAGTCCAACTCCCGCCCTTTACAAAGGAGGCCAGAAGAGGAAAAGTACTTTGCCCAAGGTCATGTAGGCAGTCACTGTAAAAAAAAAAAAGTAGGACTTGAACTCAGGGTCTCTGACTCCAGAGACATTACTCTTCTGACTGTAGTTAGCTTTTCCTTCTGGACTTAAGAGTCATGAGTCACAGCAACTTCCTAACTGAACATGAAAACCCTCAACGTGATCCTCAAGTGGTCAGTCATCAAGCCTTTGGCTGAACACCTCCAGAGATGGCGACCTCTCTACCTGAGACAGCACAGTCTATTTGGGGAAGGGTTCCCCTCCCCTCCTTCTATTTCCTGAGCCTAAATCTACTTCTGTGAAGTTGACACCCACTGGCACCACCGCCACCTCATGTTATTTGTACTTTCCACGTGCCACTAATCACAATCTGCCTTGTATCACAGTTATCCATGGTTGTGTCTTCTCTCTCCCATGAGGCTCCTCCTTAGCTATACCCCCAGAGTGCCTGTCTGACATCTATCTCATTTAGGGAAACTGAGACTCTTAAGTTTAAGTGACTTGTGTGAAGTCCCAGAGGGAGTGTGTATCTGGCATCATGCATTGTACAAGATGGTGATGGATAAGAATTTGTTGAATAAATGCATCTTACCCACTCTGCAAAGATAGTCCCGGAGAGATAGCAAAGTTCATTTCAATGCCGCAACAAAATATGGGGCACTGTCCCTTTTCTAAAAACATGTGAGCCCCTGTTTGAGTAGCCTTGGGTTCTAGGCCTGTTAGAGCAGCCCCACTCTACTCACCCCTGGTCACATCCCACCTTCAGGAGGGCAGGCAGTTCTGGGAATCATATTTAAGAAAGAATGCTTAGAGTGGACATTGAGAACAAGACCACCAGCAGGATGAAGGACAGAGGAGGATAGCCCGGGAGGAGCTGGGGAGGTTTAGTCTGGAGGAGACTCAGCAGGGGCCTGGAGGAAGTCCTCAAATGGGTCTCATGTGGAGAAGAGATCCATTCGGCCTCAGAGGGCAGGCCAGGAAGGATAGAGAGAAGTTGCAAAGTGGCCCATTTAGTTTAAATATAAAGAAAAGCATTGTTTTAAAAACAACTGGAGCTGTCCAAAGTGGGCATATCGGATGACCTACCAAGGAGACCAAAAAGGAACCAGACACGTAGCAGGACACCTCGGGCCAGCCCACGTTCATTTTATAGTCAAAGGCAGGAAAAAAGTCGCTGACAAAGTCAACAAGATTTTGGAAAGTCAGGACCTGATTCTAAATCCTGCTCTCCCCTAAAAGCTCACTTCAGAGTTTGCCTCCTCCATTGAGCCTTTTCGGATTCCCTCAACTGAAAGCGATCGCCCCATTCTCAGACCTTCCTAGATCATGTTCAGTTGAGAACCTTAAAGTGCCATAGAAATGTTAGCCTCATCATCTTCCTCGCCTGGGCCATCATGCCTTACCTGTGTGCTTGTAATATCTCCCCAGTGGAGTGTAAGCTCTTTGAGGGCAGCATCTGCGTCATTCTTTATCATGTCCCTATCACCCAGCCCTGCCTGGCACACAACAGGTACTTAATAAATGTGTATTCGATTGAACATTTATACAGGATCATTCTTCTCCTAGTACAAGCATACTAGTTATACCCAATCTAGTCAGAGACACTTATTTTAAAATATCTTTTGCCTTCTTAAAGTAAGGGAGTCGGTCTATTTAATCTCTAAGGTTCTTCCAGATCAAATATACTGCCCCCCCCTTAGAATGTAAACTCCTTGAGAACAGGGATTTCTTTGTATTCCTTGACATAGTATCTGGCATGGGGCAAAAGTTTAACCAACACTTGTTGACTGACATACTAAGATCTTATTTTCAGATTCCTTTCAGCTCCAATATTCTCTTTTCTCTGTTAAAAGAGAATTCTGAAGGGGCGGCTAGGTGGCGCAGTGAGTAGAGCACCGGCCCTGGAGTCAGGAGTACCTGAGTTCAAATCTGGCCTCAGACACTTAACACAAAAACTAGCCGTGTGACCTTGGGTAAGTCACTTAACCCCAACTGCCCTCCAAAAAAGCAAAAAAAAAGAGAGAGAGAGAGAGAATTCTGCCTCTGACACCAAATTCTATGATGAGAAAGTTACTCCTTCCTTCAGATGGCAAGTAAAGGGTCCCGCTCTCATTTATGGTGGATTTCCATATTAATTCAATCCAGTATAATCCAAGACGCATCATGTATGTGCACAGCATTGTGCTGGACACTAGAGATGAAAAGCCAAACCACAACAGTTTCTGCCCTCAGAGCTCATATTCTCATGGCAGCAGAGAACATGTAAAAAAGATGTATTATATACATTATGTGTATAATTAGAAGAGAAAGAGTATTATTACAATTAGGGGATCCAGAAAGGCTTCCTGTAGGGAGGTGGCCCCTCAGTGGAACCTTGAAAGGAAAGAGCTCAAGATTACACTAAGTAGAAGTGAGGAATGGGCTCCTTCACAACTTGGGAAGAGGCCACACCAAAGACTCATGGGTGGAAGGTGGCCATTTACCAGGCACCAACTCTGTTCTTGGTACAGAGGAAAAGACAGAGGTCTTGCCATTGTGGTTCACACTGTGTAGGAGGAGAGGGTAACACTTACAGAAATAACCATGAAAAATTATAATTTCTTCCACGGTCACCCTCTACAAAAAGGATTCTTCCCTTCCAAGCCCACCACCCTCTTGGCTTCCTTTTGGCCGTTTCACACTCATCTCTTTTGGATCTATCTTAAGGTGACCTTTGCTTACACCGAAGGCAGCAGGCCTGCAAGGAAGGCAGTTTTGTCTGTTGCCTGTTTTTTTTTTTCTCCCACTCAAGGCATTCCCCCTGTGGGCGTGTGACATCCCCAAAGCAAGCAATGCAGGGTAAGGCCACAACCGCAGCCCTCAGACCCCTTGGAGGCTGCAGGGTTCACCTGAGGCCCCAGTGCAGATGCTTGGGGTTCAGAAGCAACTGTCTGGTGGCAGCTTCAGCACCAAGAAGGCTGGCTGGGCTCAGGCTGGCTGGGAACCAGTCCTCTCCTGGGGGGGGCTGGGGTTGGGACCCTGCCCCCACTCAAGCTGATCTTCTCTGGGAGGAAGTGAAAGTTCCCCAGGAACCAGGGCCAGCCAAGGTCAGCCTGGAAGAAGCCTCACAAACTCCCTGGGCCCACAGAGATGGGTCTGATCATGCCCCATTGGCATCACTTGCATCTCACTGTCTCAACAGGCCCATGAGAGCTCAATGCACTCACTGTACTCCTCACACACTCAAAGGCTTCTCCGCTTCCCCAGAGGCAGAGTACATGGCAGAGAGGAGCGATGTCCTGATTGGAAGTCAAAGATGCTGGCTTAGGGACATAAAAGCTGGGTGATAGACCTTGGGCAAGTCCCTTAACTGTTTCCAGCCTCAACTTCCTCCCCTATTAAATAAGGGGCTGGAATCCAATGGTTTCTAGGAGCCCCACTGGCTCTACGCTCATTTCACTAAGCCAAATTATTAGATACCACTAGAATTCAACCACAATCCAGATCACTATGTAAGTAAGGGAATAAGAAATGATTAAATTAAGCATCTCCAGGGGTCAGGGCCATACTTTCTTTAGGCCCTTCCTAAATCCTGACAGATTCCCAGGCTTATGGGCCATTCTCATTTATACAGCAAAATTAATTCATTAGTAATCTTCAAAACCAGAAGCAACAGTAAATAGAACTTTAGGTAGGCGTGGTCAGGATTGAAATCCTGCCTCTGATGCTTGCTAGTGATATTACCAAGAGAGAAGCATTTAAACTGCGAGCCATAGAAAACTCTCTCCTTTTTTCCTTCATTAAACTGAATTTTTTTCATAAACAAAACTCTATTTTCACTTTCTTCCCACCCCCATTAAAAAGAAGGGGGGGATCCTCATAACAAGTATGTAGAGTCAAGCAAAACAAAATTCCCACATTGGGCGTGTTGAAAAAAATGGCGTTTCATTCTGCATTTTAATTAATACTTTATTTTCCTCCTGATCACATGCAAAAACAATTTTTAACATTCATTTTTTTTAAGTTTTGAGTTCCAAATTCTCTCCCTCCCATCCTTCCTTCCCCTCTCCCTGATACAATAAGCAACCTGATATAGGTTCTAAATGTGCAATCAGATCATTCGGCATTATTAGGGAAGTTCAAGAAACTTCCTAAAACTATAAGCTCAGGGATTACCTGCTAATAGTGAAGACCAAGTTGCCGGAGGGGAGCTCAGGCTCTGGAGGTCAACCAAAGCCTCAGAAAAGGCTTGGTGAGAGTCCATCTCCTTTCCTGTGGAGACTTGGCTTTGTCTAGTTCCCTGAGGCTTATACTTGGACTGTCCCTGAGGAATCCTTGTCCTTCCCTGGAATGACTAATGAAGAACAAAGACCCCCTCTCTACTAGGGAGAGTGGACTTACAGTCAGTGCCAATGGACAGAGTCACACATGGAGGAACTCAGCGTTCAAGCCTTTCCATCAATACAGTCAACAAAGGGCTAGTCAGCACCTACTCAGAGAAGGGGGTGCAGTGCAGCTACAGAATCAGCCTTGGAAACAGGAAGATCTGGGTTCAAGTCTGCCTTTAATATATATTAGCTGAGTGACCATGGACAAGTCATTTGAAGGAGTTACAAACCGTATTGGTAGAAGGAGTTTCTATATCTAGAGTGTAATTGCACTAATTAAATCAGAGGGCTAGACAACTGGATCCCCCATCACGGGGCTATTACTATATTAAAGTGATGGTAATAACAACACGACTCGTATTTCCCTATCACAAAATTCTTTCCTCATAATAATCTTCTAAAGTCAGCAGCATAAGCCCTTTTATGAACGAGGAAAAACCAAGGCTAAAAAAAAAAAAGTGGGACAGCTTACCCGGAGTCACGCAGCTGGCAAATGCAAGAGCAGGAATCTGGTTCCCAGGCTTGTGGCTCTTTCCACTATGCTTTGGGTAAACATGGTGCTAGGAAGGCCAAGGGCTCCTCCATGGCATGATTCATGTTTCCCTTGGGTCCATAGCCACAGGCCACTTCTAAGCTCCTCCAACCATCTTGCAAGGGGAACAGGGAAAGAAGTTCCAGACAAACTAGAGTACCGTGCACACAGTAGGTACACACCCTAAATGTTTAATGAATGTTTGTCGAGTAATAATAATAATAAATCACATTTACTTGTTTTCTAAGGTTTTTAAGGTGCTTTTCATATACTCTCTCATTTGATCCCCACTAGAACCTTGAAAAGAAAATGTCATTATTACTGATGAGAAAACTGATGCTCAGAGGACTTAGGTGACTTGTCCAGGGTCAGAGGGAGAATGGGATTCTGAGTCAGGGTTCAGAAATAGGTCTTTGGCACTCCAGCCACTACAAGGCCAGGGTGTCTCTAGAATAAATCAAAAAATAAATAAATCCAATCATCAGTAAGCATGCATTGAGTACCTACCATGTCCTAGTCACTGTGGTGGGTGCTAGAGACATGAAGACAAAAGTGAAATGGTCCCTGGCCATAAGGAGCTTACACTGGACCTTGGATGATGACGATGATGATGGTGGTGCTGCTGGTAGTGAGGATGGTGGTGGTGGTGGTAATGGGGGTGGTGGTGACGGTGATGGTGATGGTGGTGGGGATGATGGTGGTGAGGATGATGGTGGTGGTGCTGGTGGTGGTGGTAGTCAAGATGATGGTGGTGATGGTAAGGGTGGTGGTCAGGATGATGGTGGTGGTGCATCATTATCAAGCATAGATTACTATTATTGTAGTTAACATTTATATAGCACTTTAAAGTTTGCAAAGCACTTTATACATATCCTCATTTGATTCTCATTACAGTTCTGAGCAGTAAGTGCTATTATTATTCCCATTTAACAGGTGAGGAAACTGAGGCACGGAGAGGTTAAATGATTTTCCCCAGGTCCCATAACTCATAAGTGTCCATGCCAGGGTTTGACCACAGGCCTTCCTGACTCCAGGCCAGGCACCCTGTCCACTGCCTAGAATGAATGAGGACAAACCCATCCTGAGATACCATTTGTGATGCACGTCCTAGAGATCATGAGAATTATCTGTGAAAGGTGACACATTGCAGTTCCTCCAGCCGGTGTATCATTAATCAAAGGAGGCAGAGCACTGAGGATCTGGTTAGGCTGAATGGTAAGTGAGTAGCCAACATGCCCAGGCAATCAGGCGGACAGACCTTCTTGCCCCGTTCTATCTCCTAGATTATGGATTAATTCACTGGACAAAGTAGGAATTACCCCTTTCCCTGAGTACTCCCTCATTCAAGAGCAAAAGGGCTCCTACTGGCATCACATTGAACAAAACCGAGAAAGTCTTTGGGCCCATCCTTTATTTTTTTTAATTGAATTATTTATTTACTTTTAGTTTATAAGATTCAGTTCCATAAACTGAATATAAATATAAACTCACTTGAGTTTCAATTTTTCTCCCCTTCCTCCCCGCCCCCCATGGTGGTGTACAATCATGTATAGGATCGGCAAATACTTTCACACTGTACAACAGTCTGGTTGTATAGAAGGGTTGTAACCAATGGAGTGAACAATGGGAAAAAAAGAAACAAAACCAAGCATGGAAAAGAACAATAGCACGTGTTGCTTCAGACTCCATTTAAACTCCAGTCTTTCTGGATCTTTCTCTGAATGTTGACATCTTCCATTCTGAGACTTGTAGAGCTGTCTTATAGCTGTGCGTTGCTGAGAAGAGTCCAGTTTATTAAGGGGGGTCGTCACACATATGATGTATCTGTCACTGTGTACAAATTTTTCCTGGTTCTGCTCTTCTCACTCAGCATCAATTCATATAAGCCTCTCCAGGTGAGTATGAAGTTAATCTCCTTCCCATTTCTTATGGCACAATAGTATTCCATTACATTCATATACCACAACTTGTTCAGCCATTTGATGGTAGGCCCATCCTTTAAAGAAAGAAATGGGACCAGCTTGGAGCAAAGACAGAAAAGAAGTACAGACAGTCAGACAGAGAGACAGGCCCCCCACACACACACAGACACCTGGTCACGTGCACACTGTCAGAGAGGCTGGAGGGTCCACATTGCCCCTGTATGGAATAACGGGCCTTTGGGACAGGTGCAAGACAGAGGAGGAGACTCAAAGGCAAGAAGTTATCAGACCAGAGGAGAGGAGAAGGAGGAAGAGGTGTCAGGGATTAACTGCAAAGAGTTCCATTGGCTTTGACCACCTGGGCCCATCTTACTTTTCTGATCTGGTGCCTTATGGCTTCCACAGACTCTACAGTTTGGAGACACTGGTCCTTTTGCTTTTCCTCCCTTTGTATACACTCCATCTGTATGTCTCCTCTGACTGTCCCCTGGACCTGGAATTCTCTCTCTCCTTGTCTCTGCCTCTTGGCTTGTTTCAAGTCTCAAATTCTGTCTTCTACAGAAAGCCTTTCCCTGTTCCCCTTAATCCTACTGCTTCCCCTCTGAGCTGTTTTCCAAATCATCCTGCATATGTTATGTTGCTACATGATTGTTCGCATGTCATCTCCCCATTAGAGTGTGAATTCCTTGAGAACAGAGACTGTTGGGTTTGTTTTTTTAGTTTTGTTTTTGTGTTTGTTTTTTGGACTTTCTTTGTATTTTCAGTGCTTAGTATAGTACTCAGCCCATAATAAGTATGTAATAAATTCTCTATGACTTGAGCCCAAGAGAGGCCCATTGGGTCTCTAATGCTCAGTCCCCAAAGGGGAAGATTAGCAAGGCAGAAAGCCATGGGCACTTATGGATAACCTGAAGGTATCCTGCTGCTATCATTAGCCGTGTGGGGCCTTATGGGTCCAGAGGAAAGACAGGCCTCACATTCTCCAGGAAAAGTCGGAAGAGAGTCAAAAAGCTCAGTTATAATCCCATTCAGCATTTTTTCCAAGTTATATAAAACCTTACCATCTATTATTGGTTAGCCTGAGCGCTTGCAAGGGAGCCAAATTCTGATATTCCCAAGGGAAGCCATGAGGAAGAGATAAAGAGACTGATGATGATGATGATGATGATGATGATGATGATGATGATGATGATAATGATGATCAGAGAGGCCTCCAAGAGGAAGGCTGACCCTCTCATCAGAGTTCAGGTCCCAGGCCTAAAAGACAGCTGGATTACAACAGTAACAGCAACAACAGCTCAAACTTCTACAGGGCTCTGAAGGCTGCAGAAGCCTGTGCTGTAGGCAGAGCACAGGTTTTACACTGTAAGAGGTTTCTTTTGGCGGGGGGCTGCTTCATCTGTGTCTGTGTTCCCAGTAACTGTGGCTGCAGAGCCGGGGACACAGCAGAATTCTGATAATGCTCGGTATGTTGAACTGGATGAGAATGCTGTCACACCCACTTTACAGATTAAACAACTGAGGCTCAGGGCGATTCTGCAAGAAGAAAGGCCCTGCAGGCTTCTATTTTCAGTCTATGCACCCTGAAACACACCTGTTTTCTAAACATCCTAATTTACTGCACTCTTAAAATATTTCTCTCCTGCTTTCACCAACTCTTGAGCATTTCTCCCCTCTGTTCCCTTATTCCCCCAAAGAGGATATACAAGGGCCTCCCAGAAGCCGCAGTGCATAAGGAACCCAAATCCTTTCAAGCCCAGGCCCAATCTGGGACCACTTCCCATTCCTCTGGCAACTCAGAAACTAGAGCAAACGGCACCCGTGGAAGTCTTTCTTCACCCTCCAAACATCCAGGCAGCCTGTTATCGGCACAAGAATCTCCAGCAAGCTGCTTTGGAAAAGGTCAGCCTCATTGTTTCCAAGAAAAGGCGTGTTCCTGTGGGCCCCACGATTCTCATTCCCAATCTGGCATCTTGGGGCCTCACATTCATTCCCAGGCACTTCCATGGGGCTTTCGGAAGCTGGGAACCGTTTTCCCCCAGCCACCTACAAAGCGTCCAAAGAAATTAAACTTCCCAGGGACTGGCTTAGGTGGTCTGCACCTAATATATGATGTCAACAAACAATTCTCTCCTTTCTCCAAACCTGCTCTGCCCAGGACCTGGAAAGAGGGAGCTCCTCTGATACTTAAGGGTTCCCTTGGCATTTAGGACACGCTGACATGGTGTAGACATGGAGCAGGAAGGAGCTTGAGAGACCTTCTGCTTCAACCTCACTGAGCAAAGAGAAACTGAAAGGCAGTGGCATCACCTCATCCAAGGTCACACTTGGGATCAGGAGCCAGTGCAGGAAGAGCCCTGGAGGTCATCTGGTGCAGGGCCCAGAGGACAAGTGACATCCAGAACCACACACACAGAACATAGCAGTGCCTCAAGCCTTCTGGATTCCAGATCCAGGTTCTGATGGGTTAGAATCTGGTTAACCAACAAATGTTATATCTTCCAGTCTATTCCTGCTTCTCCAAAAATCTGTAGCCACCCTCCCCCTTTTAACATAAGAGTAGATGGGCAAAGGGAGGGGTGTACCTCTTCCCTATGGGGAAGAGAGACATCGAGACACAGAGACAGAGACACAGAGAGAGTCAGAGAGAGGACAGAGACAGAGAGAGAGACAGACAGAGATTCTCCAGACCTGTTCTCCTGGCTCATCATCACCTCCAAGGAGGTGATGGTCCTTGATCTCTGCCCCGGCTGTGCTACAGCTGGAGCCCTGTGTCACTTCTGGATGCTTCATTTTAATGGCACTGATAAGATGCAGAGAGTCCAGAAGAGGGCCAAGGAGATGGCCGTGGGTCTCAGGCTGATGCCATATGAAGATCAGCTGAAGGAATTGGGTGCATTTAGGCTGGGGCAGAGAAGTGTTGGGGGGAGTCCAATAGCTGTCATGAGGCAGGATTGTCACTTGGAGCCTTCCCTCCCCTGGCCCAGGCCCTCCCCTCTCTCCTGTACTATCACAACAACTCTCTGTGGTCTCCCCCAGCTCCAGTCCAGATGCTTCGGTTGACAAACTGCTTTTCCTAAAGAGCAGGCCTGAACTCCCTTACTCAGTAACCACAGTGGCTCCCTATTACCTCCAGGATCAAACAGAACTCTGTGCTCTTTTTGGTCTTTCAAACTCTCCCCAGCCTGACCCCTTCCTGTCTGCCCAGTCTCCATCTACTTTACTGCCGTGCATGAACCCTCTGACCGAGCACCACTGGCCTCTTTGCTCTTCCTCACTGGGGGCATTTGCCCCGGTGTCCCCCAGACCTGGAAGGGTCTCCCCCTCACCTCGACCTCCTGGCTTCCCTGGCTTCCTTTCCAAATCTGCCCCCCGCTAGTCTCTTCTTTCCCATTTATCCGGTATTGAGATTGGAGATTAGACGGCCTCCCATCATCCTGCTCTGATCTTACATGTACATGAGTCATTGCATTTGGCTTTCTCTGTTAGAATGTTCACTTCATGAGGGCAAGGCCCTCTTTGTATCTTCAGTGCTTGGTACAGGCACACAGAAAGTGTTTTATTAACAAATATCTATTGACTGACACTTGAGGTGGGTTCCACTTGTGTTCCTGACACATACTAGATGTACAACTGATGCAGAACAGGTCACATCCTCCCAGTGGATGCTGGAGGCAACGTTGTAGGATATCTTAGATTCTAGACCGGTTGTTGATCTGAGAGGGAGTTTCCACACAGGAAGCTCCCTTCATCAATGCAATCATAGGTCCAGATATAGCCCTCTGCCTCTGAGGACCCTTCCAGTCCTGATACTCTGAGATCCTGTGATTGTGATTTCCAAGAATTCTTGGGCTAAAAATCTGTAAAGCCCAGGGAGGCCATGTGGCACAGGGGCAAGAGGGGACCTGGGTTCTAACCCTTTCTCCGACATCAGTTGTGTGGCTTTGGGCAAGTCATTGTAACTCTCTGGGCCCCAGTTACCCCATCTATGAAGGGAGGGAGTTGGACTGAGGGTTCTGAGGTCCCTTCAAGGTGGACATCCTGAGTTTTAGGACTTTACAGATGCCATTTCTTGACCTCAGCTTCTTTTTCTGTAAAACAAGCTCATTGGTACTTCAAGTTCCCTTTGGAGTTCCATGATGCTAGATTCCTGAGTTTTGGCCAACATCTGGCTTCTGCAGTTGGAAGGTCTGGAATAAGCCAAGCCAAATAAGTCAAGTAGAGGAACCAGTCATGGGGGCTTCTTTGCCCCCTTCTTACCCAGATCCCCTCCCCAATACTGAAGGACACCGGGACTCCAGCAGCCCTAAACTTTATTCCATGCCTCGTACTCAAGCCCTTTTCCCATTGTGAAAAACCCCAGAGCCTGGGCTAGTCACTTGATGGCTCTCAGACTCAGTTTCCTTATCTGTAAAGTGGGGATAATATAACCATCTATTTCCAGAGTTGTGAGGAACAGATGGGAGAACACAAGTACAGAACTATGCAAGTGTTTGCTGTGATTGTTGCTGTACTGGCTGTTTCTAATTTCTTGTCCCCTAAGGATAGTGGGGAGGGGGAGACTAAGACTGGTTCCATTGGTGTGGGGAGCCCCAGCATCTTCTCTGCAGGGTAGGGTCTTAAAGGGCTGCCTTTGGGCGCTGAGGAGTTGTTGGGAGACTTGGAGACACCCATCAGCGAGGCTCCATGCTAGTCTCTTTGCTCCTGCCCACCAGCCGCAGCCAGAGGCTGCTCCACCGGGCTACGGGCTTCCAAGGGGAGCCCCTGTCAGCCTCAGCCTCAGCCTCAGCTCTGCCGGCTGAGCTTGCTCTGGGGAGGCCAGCTCTGCCTGGTGGAGATGACCTTGTCTCCCTGGTGCAGATCAGATTAGTAAGTGTTTGTCTCAATAGCCAGCACTTCCTCTTGAAATGCTGCCTTAAACAGCCTTTTCAGATACGTGTCACTTCCTCTCTGCTAGCGGGCCCCCTTTCTTTCCTTCCACTTGGCTTTGCTTTCTCTCACCACGATTCCAACGTCACTTTGCTTCTACCCAAACCTGTCTTCCTCATGGTTTATCCACCTCTCTACCTCTGTGTCTCTCTGTTTCCCCTCTCTTTTCCTCCCACCCTCCCCCTCTTCCTTCTCCCTTTCTCTCCCACTTCTCTCCTCTTCCCTCTCTTTCCTCCTGTCTCCTTCCTTCCTCCTCTCCTGCTTCATCTCTTACTTTTCCTTCTGTCTCTCCTCTCCTGTCCCCAGTACATTAATAAGTCGTATTCCCCCTAGATCCTTGATCTTCTCCCAAAGGCTAAGGGGTGATTCCATTTTCAGAGAATCACAAGCAGGTTTAGAAGAAGCAGAGCTCACCCTCCCACTAGCCTCAGCCAAACTTGCCATGTCACCTTTGGAGTCTGAAGCTGCCTCCCACCTACCACCTCCTCTGGACTTTCTCAGCCTCCCCCTTCTCTTCCTTTGACCTCAAAATGCAGTTTCTCAGGGCCCAGCTCTCCGTACTTCATCAGCTGGCCCCATCGAACTTCCAGGATGCTCTGGAGATGCAGGCACAAGAGGGTGAAAAGAAAGCTGCCTCATTCTGGTCATCCTCGCTCACTGCCCATGCCAATGGGTTACTGATTCTGTCTCAGCATCTCTCACATCCTCCCTTCTCCTGCTTATTCTGACACCCTCCTAAACTGGGTTCTCATCACCTCTGGCCTTCATGCTAAGGCAAGGTTTCTCTGCTTCTGCCCTCTCTGATTGCCAAACCATTCTACACACAATTGCCCAGTTGATGCATTCCTAAAACATAGGTCTAACCACATTACTCCTCTGTTCAAAAAGCCCCAGTGACTTCCTTTTACCTCTAGATTTAAATACAAACTGTCCTGTTGGGCATTAAAGGATTTCACAATCTGACTTTTGATCTAGAGAGTATTTCCCCACCACCACACCTCTGGGTTCCAGCCAGACTGATGCACTTTTTCTTCCCCCTACATGACATTCTATCCTTGGCACAGGCTCACCCTCCCTCCTTGGAACCCAGAGCTCTGGGCAAGGGTTAGCTCCTGTGCAATCTCCTTCCCAAGTCCTTCCCTGATCCCCCCACTTGTCAGTGGCTCCCTGTGATAGTTATTTGCATGTACACATATCCATGTGTGCATATCTACACATATATAACACACATGTATATACATATGAACACATCAATGCATAAACATATATGCATGTGTGCATTTGCACATATACACACATGTCTTGTGTGGAGATAGCAAGATATCCTGGATTTGCTGAATGCCTCCAGTAGACTACGAGCTCACTGGGGCAGAGGCTGCTTCATTTTTTACTTTGTAAACCTGGAATGACGCTTGTTGATTGATTCACTCTTCCTCCCTCTCCTCTTGGATTGTGATGGGGCTGAGTGGAAGGATAGGGAAGAGACTTCAGGAGAAGCCAAGATGTGCAGATTCTGGAATCTCAGAAGGACCTGGCCTTCTTAAATAAGGAAGCCAGGAGTCAGAGAATCTCAGGGCATGGCTCTGGAGTCAGAAGGCCCTGGCTCAATCCCACAGCTGATGCCTGCTGCTCATGTGACCTTGAGCCAAGTCACCTTGGTTTCCCTGGGTCCAAGTTTCTTCTGAGGTTGTTTCCAGCCTAGGTGCATGATCCAATGAGTTAGAAGGCACCTCTCACCTGAACAGAGAGCTCCCCAAAAGCACGCATCCCTGGGGCTGAGGAATTTGCCACATCTGGGGGCAGCCCATGCCCCTCTGGGCTAGCTCTAAGTCATGGGAAGCATTTCCTTCCACTGAGTCTCATCTGCCCTTCACTGCTCCTAGATGTACGCTGTGGGCCAAGCAGATCACGGCCACACCTGTATCCCCAGTCCTGAGTTCCTCTGCATCACCTTGGGCCTCCACACTCTCTGCTGCTCTGTGGGCCATCAGTCTAAAGGAGGAATGGAAGTCAGTTCGGGGAGGAGTCCTGTCGTTCTTGTCTTCTTTAAGGTGCTGTGTACTCCTCCTACAAAGGCTATATAATTAGAAACATAAAACACTGTGGGCTACCGCGGCTTGTTTAAGGTGGGCTATTAACTTTTCAGAGGGCGGAAAGAGCTACCACACTTTTAAATAAAGCGAATGCCAAGGAACCCACATTTAAAGCTCTAAATCGGTAGTCACTCACCCACCACCACCCACAGGCTCTAGGAATTGGGGACTTTTTTCCCCAAGATTTGGCCTAATATTTATATAGAATTAGAGCTGATTTCTGGCTGCTTGATGCTGCCACTGGATGACACCAAGGAGCCTTTCATCAAAGGCCCCAAGTTCTGACCCCTCTGTTGTTCCAAAGCGGGGTCTCCATCCTTGGCCACCTCAGCTGCTTCCCTCTCCATGCCTCGCATAGCTAGTGAGGCACCAGGTCTGGTCAGTGACGTCTCTGCCACATTTTTCCCTCTCTCAACCCCTATGGCTCAGACCTTTATCACCTCTCATCTCAGCTGATGCCACACACAGCCTCCTCTCTGGCTTCTCCCACCACCCACCATCAATGGGCTTCATGGGCTCCCTATTGTCTCTACGATAAAACACAACTTTATTTTGGGGAGGGGGCACTTAAAGCCCTTCAGGATTTCTCTACCCACCTTCCCAGTTCCCTTAGTCATTATTTCCCTTTCATATGGTTTGATCCAACCATACTGGTCTGCTTGTTTTCCATGACATGGGACACACTATTTCCTGTCTCTGTATTTATGCCCAGGCCTATAATGTGTCTTCAACTTGTTGTGACCTAGAAACTTGAGCTTCCCTCAAAATCCAAAACACAGGGCTCATCCTACATGAGGCCTTCCTGATCCCCTATCTCCCAGGGTGCCCCCTCCCCCAAATCCCTCCTATTGACCCAAGTATGTCTATGTTGTTTCCTGCAAGAGAAAGTCTGCTCCCTGAGACCACGGACGGTTTCATTCTCATCTTGTATTCTGCAGCCAATGTCTGGCACAAAGAAGGTATTTGAGAAACGCTGAATTGATGGAAATCCCAGAACTCTTCTTTCAGGGCTCAGTCCCAACTTCAGGAAAACTTTACAGATCCTCCTGGTTGTTAGAGCCCTCCCCCTACCACAAATTAAGTAGGTATTTATCTGCCCCTGGAAACCTGAAATCCTTTAGCTGTTGTGTGATTGTATCTATTACAGTATCTGGTAAACAACAGGTGATTAATAAATGTTTGTTCCTCAACTTACTGAGCAGTAGCGACCAGAAGAGTGTCTGGCATACAGTAGGCTCTCAATGAATGTTTATTGGATTGAAAGAATTGCCTGCCTCTCCCCGTCCATTCCAGACCAGATTCAAGGTCTCCAAACTAGGAAAAAGGGTTGAATCCTTGAAAGCAGTAACTGCTGGTTTCTGCCCTTCAGCTACAACCCTTTCTCTGCTCCCATGCCTGGGACGGTTTTATCTATTCAACATTTAATAGGTGCCTACTGCATGTTAGTCCCTATCCTGGCCATCAAGGATAAAGATTTTTAAAAGGCACCACCCCTGCCCTCCAAGATCTTCCATTCTACTTGAATGAGGAAGAGGAGAGTTATAAGCATAAAACACATAGGAGCTGAGGGCAAAGAGGCAGATTAGAGAAGCCCCTCACACAGCCAACACTTCATCTGTGGACTGCCAGCCAGGCCGCCAGGGCCAAGCCCAGAAGCGAGGCCTGGGTTCTGGAGGCCGAGGGAGCGCCGGTGGGGGAGGTGGAAGGAAAACCTGGGGCCATCTCAGCAGGCAGGAAGGGTGAGCCTCCCCTGCCACGTGGAGCCAGGGGACAGGAGGGACACACTGCCCTGCTCTGGGCTTAGTTTCTTCCCCTGGAAAATGCAGGGACTGATCATCACAGATTTTTTCTAAGGCCCAGCTCCAATGCTATGATTCCGCTAAGGACTCAGCTGTCAA
The DNA here is from genome assembly GCA_028646575.1 of Pseudocheirus occidentalis. Lineage (NCBI taxonomy): Eukaryota > Metazoa > Chordata > Mammalia > Diprotodontia > Pseudocheiridae > Pseudocheirus > Pseudocheirus occidentalis. The sequence goes on from CM053598.1 coordinate 19,516,954, forward strand.
ACCGGGGATTGAACGATATTTCTTAATTTAATCTTCTAAAACAGTGCTGATGGAAAAGAGGCAGGGAGAACCCTCCCAGGAACACGCCGAACTGGTGGTCTTTCTTTAAAAAAAAAAAAAAGCAAAAGCAAAAGCAAAAGCAAACAAACGCCACGGGCTAGAATGGGAGAAGCTGCCGCCGGCGGATCAGCTTTGCTGTGTGTCAGTCAGCCAGGATGCGGCCGGGCTGTGGATTCCGCCGCTGCCTCGAAGCCAAATCTCCTCCTTCCCACACAGAGCTGTGCGAATCAATTGTCTTCCCCAAACATGCGCTAACCACAGAGAAGTCAAATGAATAAAAACCAATTTAGAAAGATGACAGCTCTACCCCAGTTGGAGATCGCCTTCCCTCTAGCTAGGGAAAGGAGCTGGAGAGCGGCTGGAAGTACTTTGGTGAAAAACGTCTTTCCTACCTTCCTTCTTTCTTCCTTTCCTTCGTCCTCTTTTTCTTCCTCTTTCTTTTTCTCTTCCTTTCTCCCTTGTTTCTTCCCTTTCTCTCCTTTCCTTTTCTTCCTTTTTTTCTTCTTTCCTTTCTTCCTTTCTTTCCTCCTTCCTTTCTCTTTATCTTTGTCTCTTTCTTTCTTTCTCTTTCTTTCTTTCTTTCTTTCTTTCTTTCTTTCTTTCTTTCTTTCTTTCTTTCTTTCTTTCTTTCTTTCTTTCTTTCTTTCTTTCTTTCTTTCTTTCATTTAATAGTCCAGAAAAGGCTAAAGAACTAAGATCATCAAGCCAACTGTCACTCCTAACAAACACGCATGTCAATGCCAGGGGGTTGGGGAAATTTCAGATCTAAACTTCACTCCCACATCCATACCCCCCAAGAGCCCCTCAGCTTCTCCCAGTGACTACGCCTTGGATGGAAAGATACCACTGAGGGCAGTTTGGCCAACATACCAAACCTGCCAGCATATGAGGCCTCCTCTAAGGCAATCCTTCTCTGCCTCAATCGCTAACAATGATGGGTAGACAAGAAGGGGTCATCAGTCTCCATTACGAAGACAAGGTTTTCCTCCCATATTATCCTGTCTGTCATGTCCTGCTCAGGGTCCAAAGAAACCCCTGTCTCATACATCATGATTTGCTGTCTCCCCACAAAGCTTGAAAGCCCCTGGGGAGGAGGGGGGTCCTTCCTGCCCACTGCCCTGCCCTTGATGTCCCAGGGCCTTCAGCAAGAGTGACAGAAGCCACTCTAGACTAGAAGGGGAGACATTTACATGCCAATTAAGCCTCTAAGGCTGAGGAGCAGGATGGGGGGAGGGTGGTGGGAAGTGAGGACTGAGAGAGAAGATTCAAATCAGAGCCAGGCTCTGTCCTTAGGAGCCTATAGAGGGGAGGGGAGTGACTGAGGACAAGAAGTGGTCAAAACCCAATGACAAGAGTCCTGCAGACACAGGGATTTGAAAATCAAAACCCATGTGTCAGTGTTAATAACTGGTCGGTGTGAGTGCGTTTTTATGCTGCTACCTTGGATTCCCATACCATGATGGAATGTCTCTTATTTAACCAAAATGAAATGATGGGTGATGTGTGGGTGAGATTAGATTAAGGTGAAAGAACACTGAATAATCAGGATATTGGGACTTGAGTCCTGGCTGTGTGACCTTGGACAAATCATTTGCCCATTCAAACCATCACATGATGTTCCATTGGCACCTTCTAGCTCTGATTCTGATTCTAAGGCTTCCCCTCCATTCTGCTATTCCATATTCTAGTGGCCCTCCCCCACCGACACCAACATTCTATATTCGGGGTCCCTCTTGGCTCTAACATTCTGGGTTCAAAAGTCCCTCACAGCTCTGTATTCTAAGGTTCCTTATCGTGCCAATGTTTGATGCTCTAAGCTCGCTCCCTCCCTCTGATGAC
>CM053598.1:19523852-19552361 GCA_028646575.1 Pseudocheirus occidentalis
GACTAAGCTCAGAACAAGGCATTTATCCTATTGGCAGAAGGAAGTGATTTCAAAGACTGTGGGTTCTAATTAGCTGGTTAAGTGTTTTGTGTTCCAAAAAGAGGATGGTCCCCGTAAGGGACTATGTAATTCAAGATACTGGCAAATTCCTCTTCATCTAGAGAGGAAATTGCCAAGGCTTCCTTTCCTAGAATAACTAAATATGTGAGGGGATTCTGACTTTCTATAAGAGCTGAAGCTTGGGCTCTGGGGCTACCTGAAAAAGAAAGATGGCAGCACCTTATCCTCCTCTCATGACAAAGAAGTAGCAACTCCTCTGAGGATTCCAGATGAAGTCCAATAGATATATAGATAGATATAGATATAGATATAGATATAGATATATAGAAAGAGAGAGAGAGAGAGAAAGAGGAGAGAAGAGAGAGAGGGAGGGGGAGAGAGGCAGAGCCAGAGGAAAGACAGAGAGAGACAGAGAGCAGACGCAGAGAAGAGACATGGCACTGAGTGGGACACAACAGAGGCAGGTGGGGGGTGGTAAAGGGCAGCACCTGAAATGGAGGAAGTCCAGTAAGAGAAGGTAGATAAAAATCTCTATGCTATCTCAATCCTCAGGCAGCTTTTTGAGGGCCCCATGGGTGAGAAGGGAGTGTGCCAGGGGCCAAACTAGAGCATAGTGCCCAGAACTCTCCACCACTGCAAATGGGGCTGGAGGAGGGCAGAACACAAGGAGACTGCCCCCTCCTCAGTCCTGGAAGCCATGCCTCTCTAAATGTAGCCAGGGGTCTTAGTGTTCTGGAAAACTTTGCTAAAATAGCTCCATGACTTCCCCTATGAAGATCCTCCCATGTCTCATCATGGTGCGGAGGTGACCCCGGCATCTAAATGGAGCACAGCACTAGCAGGTCCTATTGTCATCACCACGGCCATCATCAGCATCAGCATCAGCATCTCTAGCATTTATAGAGCGCTTTAAAAACATTGTCTCATTGATCCTCACAACACCACCACTAGGAGGTAGACATTACTATCACCTCCATTTTTTGGATGAGCAAACAAAGACTGAGGCAGGTTAGGTGATTTGTCCAGGGGCACCTGGCTAATAAGTATGTAAGGTAGGAACTAAACTCAGCTATTCAGGACCCCAGGCCCAGAGCTCTATCCATCGTATTTCCTACTAAGTCAGGAGGGACTTCGGAGACCATCTAGTCAAACCCCTTACTTTTACAGATAAGGAAACTAAGTCCCAGGGAAAGGAGTGGCTTGTCCAAAATCACACCACTAAAAAAGAAACACAGGTCATCTGATTTTAGACCCAGCGTTCTTTCTGCTTTATGATTCAGGCTCCCAACTCTCTGCCAATTTACTACCTATCTGACCATGAGAAAAATCACTTCACCTCCCTAGGTCTCAGTTTCCAAATCTGTAAAATGGTTGGGTAGGATTATAGGCCCTCTCAGGTCCCTCAAAGCAGGAAATCTATAATCCAATGAATCACTGGTAAGATGGTGCCCACACTGTGTAACTTCTCTTCATTACCAGCATTTCTTAGTAGATGTTGCCCAGAAAACCTTGTAAAATTAATCAGGTTCTTCCTAGTCAATGTTGTTGACTTCTCCAGTGAACTAAACAAGGCAAGCTTAGTCCATTTGCTTGCTTGCTTTCCACCAAGAGCATTTAGCCCATCTCTGAATGGCCCTACTGGCTTAATAGACATAGACCCAACAGTCACTGAGGCAAACCCCAACATCTCGGTCCCATTTGTTTGACTCTGGGCCTTCATTGGGAGAGACAGAAAACGCCCAAGTGAGTGAGCTTTGTTGAACTCAAAGCAAAGCCACAACTGGAGGAGGAATAAACTAATATAGGAAAGGAATAAATGGCTATGAAAGCACTCATCTCCATGAAATTACCTCTGACTTCCAAACACTCTGCTCAGGCTAAGATGAAGAGCCTCCCCATGACAGGAGAAGCTGTGCGGCGGCAGCACCTTCCTCCTGCTTACTCCATGAAGGAGGAGAGGAGTGATTAGCCTCCCCTCTGCCTGTCAGGGCTGTACCCAGGCTCTCCATCCTCTCTGTATTACAGAGCTGTCATCCACCTGGAAGGAAGAGATTGGGATAACTCCTCCTCCCTTTGATGGCTGGAGTGTTTGGCCATTAAAATCTGCCTTGGGCAAAAACTTGGCAAGTGAGTTTCTAGTCAAGTGGAGACTGACAAAATTTTAACACAATTAGAACCAAATTGTCATTGAGGGATTGAAGTTAATCGGAGGGAAGTTATTTGAGATAAGCACCTGAAGGCTTGTGGTGGCACCTGTGGGGCAGATCTCTTGACCATCCTGCCTTTCATCAATTACAAGTTTATTCCATTCACAAGGAACGCTACCACTTGCCAGTCCTTGTTAAGATACCGAGTACAACTAAACAAGCTCCTCGGGAACAGTGAATTGCTTTTTTTTCAGTCTTGATATACCACAGGATCTGACACACGTAGGCACCTGATAAATGCTTGGTGACTGATTGATGTATGGGTGCAATGCCAACTCAGATACCACTTCTCCCTAGAACTCTTTCCTAATTCTCATCCCCAAATCAAAATCAGTAAAAACTTCCCTTCTCACTCCACCTCCAATTAGTAATGAGGGGACCTGGATTCAAATCTTAGCCCTACTATTCAAAGGTATAATCAGGGCAGGGTGATTGGAACTTTGTCCTAGGATGATGAACATTAAAGAAACAACAGAAATTGGCATATTTCTTACCCTCCTGGAATACTTGGCTTGGCCTGGCATCTCTGCCTTGCCCTACCACCCCTCCACAGGAACAACCATGTGTCAATGGCAGGTCAGTGCCAGGCTATGGGGGAGGCTTTAGGGACAAGACCACAGGGTCACTCACTGATTCCTTGATTTGAGAGTTGCACAGTCTGGGCTGCCCTAGGTGCAAATCTCCCTAGCGATAGCTCTGCAGCTTCTCTCCATCTGTGTGATGATCTGGGGCAAATCACTTAGACTCTCTGGGTCTGGTCTTCCTCACTGCATTTCTGAAAATGAGAAACTTGATTACACCATCTCTGAGGTAGCTTCTAGCTTTAGAGCCTGGGAACCCATAGACAGCTCTTGGTTAATGCTTCTCTAATGAACTTAGCATGCAATCATGGATACCATAATTATTTTTGCACGTGCCACGTCCCTCTGCTAGACTCTACACTCTATGAGGTCAGAGATGTCTGTTCTCTAAGCTTTTTGTATATCCCCGAGTCTCTGGCACAGAAATCTGCACATGGTAGGTACTAAAAGAGTGATTTTTTTGAGAATGAATGAATGGATATGGATGGATGGATGAATATTTTCTATTTGTGAGTTTTTTTGTTCCCCAGATCCATATTGTTCTGAATCAACCTCTGGATGAACTTGTCCACCTGCAGGGAAAAGCTGATAAAGCCACAAAATGAATTTTTGAAAAACAAAACACTTTCACCACATAATTCTAAAACAGCAAGAGGTTATTTTTTTAAGTGGTTGCATTGTTTTTGAACTCCATAAAAACTGCATTTGCTTTGTTTTCTAAATAAGCTTGATTGTATTAACTTCCCTTCCCTTCTTCCCCAGGGTAGGTCCGGTGTGCCAGCTTCTGAACATGCCCCTCTACAAGTATATGCATCAGAGGCCGAGGCTGGGGAAGTTGTGCTGGTTTTTCTTGGGCCTCTTCACTCAACACAAGGTCCAAGAGCCTCCTGGGCAGAATGCACTCTAGGATTCCCCCTCCCCTACTGCCCCTTTGCAAATCACATGGATGTATTAAGTGTGTACCAGTACCTTAACGAGCCAACATTTTATGGGACTGCCCTATTTTCCTTCTCAAAGACATTTCTCCTGTGAGTTGCAGGCCCCATTGCTGTCTCTGCTCTCACAGATACCTTTCATTCATGGGGCTACTCCTAGGTTTGCAAGACACTTTCTTCATTTTAAGAACAAAGGATTAAAATATACAGGCCTTATTTAATTACATTTTAGCTCAGAGAATCTGGAATGGTCAATCAGGCCATCAGGCATTGACTTTGGACAAAGAACTTAGGTTGCCTAATAACCACCACAGCTGGGCAGAGTAGAAAGATGAGTAGAAAGTGGAGAAGGAAAAGGAAGGTGGGTGAGGCTTCAGCTCACAAGAGGGAAGAAACACTTAGCATGGTGCACTGGAAAGGGGGCTAGATGTGGAGTCAACCCACAAATCAAACAAGCAATTATTAAGTACCTACTGTGTACTAGGCACTGCACTAGGCCTTAGGGATAAAATGACAAACAATCCTGATTTGCAAGGGGCTTATATTCTATTGGGGGATATAATAATCACTCATTAGACATATATAGCACACATAAAATATGTGCATATACATACACATGCGTATACACACACACACACACACACACCATCCTACATACTACATCCTACACAAAATACACTCCTTCCTTTTTTCTGCCTCATAAAGTCCTTCTTGTCCTTTAAGGTGCTTTTGTCTCTGACTCCATTTTCTGCATGAAGTCTTTCCTGATGCCCCTCTCCCCCCCTCAACTGCCAGTGCCAGCCCTTCCAACCACCTTGTATCAGTCAGCTGATGAACATCTATTCAGTGCCTATTCTTTGCCAGGCACTGGATAGAAAGAAAGACAAAAGGCTTTGCGTGCTAGAAAGACGATAAATAAACAAAGGGATGTCCATCAGTTGGAGGGGGTCTGAATAAATTACTGTACATGAAGGTATCAGAATATCATAGCATCATAAGGAATGATGAAGGGTATAAGAGAAGCTTGGGAAGAATTGTATGAACAGACACAGAATAAAGTGAGGAGAACCAAGAGAAGGATGTGTACAATAACAAAAGCCTGGAAAGGACAAAGATCTGGGAAACGCTTAAGAACCCTGATGGAAACAATGACCTACAGTTCTGAAGGGCTGATGAGGAAGCCTGTCTCCTACCTCCTGACACAGAGGTGAAGGACTTGAGGAGCAGGAAGAGCTATACGTTTTGGCTCGTGGACAAGATAGGGATTTCTTTTATTTGATTCTGCATCTTCATTACAAGGGTTTTTTTCCCTTGTATTTTTGTTGGTGAGAGGCGAAGGAAGTGGAAAGAAGATAAAATAAATGCTTGTTGATTGAAAAAATAAAATGTAAATTCAAAGACAATTAACTTTCAGAGGTAGGAAGCCCCCCTCCCCAACCTTTTCAAAAACTCTCAAAAAACAAACTGTTAGGAGAAGCGAGCTTCCTCTTCGTCCATGGGAAGGAAAATCAAGGTCGGAGGCCAAGTGCTCTGGGAGCTCCCTCTCCGCATCCCCTTCTTCAGTGGGATATTCTCCTCCAAACTACACTGTCCAGGGCCATTACTGGGGCTCCTGGTTTCTCCTGTAACTGGTCGGTTCATTATTCTTTGTTCTAATATTTTTATGCTCTTGTTCTTTTCTCTGACCTTGTAAATATTCTCATTTCTCTTGTTCCTTTTAAAACTTCTCTTGGAACAGGTTGTGGGATAAATGGCAGGCCCTCTCCTTTGCTTCCTTCTCTTCAACCACAGTCAGGAAATATTCAAAGACAGAGCTGAAGGACACAGGGATATAGACAGACCACCCCAATTCTGGGCTGCAAAGTACAGATAGACTTGGCCTAAGTTTGCAGGGGCATATTTATTTGAATAGTTTTTGTTTTAGCTGGTATTCCCTCCCCTGATTTTTAACTCTAACACTACAGTTGATGCCCACTTATGCTCCCCAATCTTCAGTGGCCCCCTATGGCCTATCTCTGTGCCAAGCAGAGGAGTTTGTAGTTTATTCTAGAGACAAATAGGTCCTGTACAATCTGACTTCAACCTAAAGGCAGTGTGGGGTGATGAACAGAACGCTGGACTTGGAGTCAGGACACTGGACTTAGTGCTGCTACTTATCACCTACGTGACTTCAGGCAAGACTTACTTCTAGACGCCTTGGATTCCTCTTCTGTAAAGTGAAAGTGTAACTTAGAAGACCTTTCTTTTGGTTTCTTCTGGTTCTAAAATCCATAAGGTTCATCATACTTTCTCTAGACACATTTCACACTGCTCCCTCTTCTGTACTCTGGGTCTGGATCAAAACAGCTTCTTTGTTGTCCACATACCCCTCCCATCTCTGTGTCTTTACCTAGAATGGGCCCCCTCCTCACTCCTGCCTCTTAGGAGCCTCAGCAAAGATTTTCTGGATACCCCTTAGCAGTTTGAACACCCTCCTGGCCTCAAACTGTCTGGCATTTTCTTGTCTTTGTATACTTGGTACCCTCCCCAGAGAATGTAAGCTCCTTGGGGGCAGAGAAGATTTTTGTTTTATCCCCAAAGCCCAGCTCAGAAGGACCTCACCCAATGCCTGTGGTGGTTCAAGTCACACACTTGCTTCATCTTCTTATAGGCTTCCAAGGACTTTGACCCTCCCAGCTACAGTCAACCCAAAGGCGGAGGTCCCTCTCTAAGAAGAAAACAATGGGACTTTTGAGAAATTTGGGCACCACCTCCCTACCTGATACTAATCCTTCCCAGGCTTCCTAGAATCAGCCAGCCCCCCCTTCCCCCCCACCTTCTTGACCTCAGCAGGTCCTCCTAAGCATTCCCACCAACCATCATCAACCTTCGCTCCTCATTCAGAAATAAGGCCAGATCTTAGGTAGCCAAAATGGTGCATCAGTACAACCAAAATCAATTGGCTCTCCCCCATCCACTTAGCCGCACCATGCAGGGAAGAGCTCATTGCACATGTGCGTCCTGCCACCTGTTAAAGGCAGGACAGGGAATGGGTCCTAGAACCATGATTTCATTGGAACTACCAGATGGAGAAGGCCCCTCTACCAGTGCAGGGCTGCACCTTCTGTTCAAGGCAAACAGCTTATGCGTTGCCCAGGCCAGGGTTACTCAGTGAGTGCCAAAGGTGAGACCTGAACCCAGATCTTCCAGGTTCCAGAGGAAGCTCTTCACATCATGGCATATTAAGGAACTGAGGCAAGGCATTTGGACATACTCAGTGACTTTCACCTGCTCTGCCCCATAGACAGTCATAGGGAAGAGAGCACTGGGAAGTACTTATCTAGAAAATCTATACTGCCTTCATTGTTTTAATGGATTATTATCAAGTCAGCTGGCATTTACAAAGTACCTAATAAGTGCTGGGCGTTATGCTAAGTTCTAGGGATACTTACTGTTGTTCAGTCGTGGCTGACCCTCTGTGACCTCATTTGGGGTTTTCTGAACAGAGATACTGGATCATTTTACAGATAAGGAAATCAGGGTTAAGTGACTTGCCCAAGGTCACATGGCTAGTAAGTGTCTGAGGCCAGATTTGAACTCTGGAAGAGGAGTTCTAGCACTTTATCCCATCAGTGTTACCTACTCACCCTGCCTGGGGATACAGAGAAAGAATCCCCCATCTGGAGGTGCTCACAATCTGGGAGAGACAACAAGGAAACCAGTGTGAGCAAAGAAGATATAATGGGGATCAGTTGGGAGTAATCTGAAGAAAGGACACTAAAATTAAGGCAGAAAAGTAAAGGCTTAAAAAAAATTTTTTTTTAAAGGGGAAGGTTTTTTTGCAGAAGGTGAGAATTTGAGTCTTGAAGGAGGCCCAGTAGACAACAGTAGACAACAACTCCCAGAGCCTCAGGACAAGCCTCCAAGAAGGCCAAGCAGACCCATTGCACAGAAGAAGCCAGAACACTCCCTAGGCCCTCCCTCCAGCCCCAAAATAACGTTTTTTCCTTTGCTCACCCTCGCAGTCATTTAAATCACAAAGGCCAAAGTTACCCCCTTCTTAGAAGACCCTGCAAACTAAGGGGAGACTGTTTTCATTCCACACACCTCAGCTGTACTGATACTAAAAATAAATATATATATTTATTTTTTTATATATAGGTAATATATAATATATTATATATTTAGATATATATTTATTTGTGTGTATATATACACATACAACCCTCCCACGGCACAAAAGATAATCCAGCCTTCCAGGGTAGAGGTCTACCACTTGGGATCCATGGAAAATAGTGTCTTAAATGTCAGAGCCATTCCAATCCAATAACACTGACTAGGATGACACAGAAAGTAGGGAGGTTTTTTGGTCATTTCTCTGGATTTGGTATAATCCATTTGGGACCCAACCCCTTTCCCCACTCTCCCACCCCCACCCAACCAAATTGCAAGGACCAAAGCCTTTGGTCTGCTTTGATTTGGTCTGCTTCATTTGCCACTGATGGATCTCATTTCTTTGGATGGCCAATTTTTATTTCCTAAGACTAGAGAATTTAAAGGTGTAATAGACCTCAAAGGCTGCTTAGCCCAGATCCCTCCATGTAGACATGAAGAAGCAGATGACTAAACAGGTTGGATAATTTGCCCAAAGAACCAATATGGAAACCCAGGTGGTCTGGCTCCAAATGCAGCCCTTTCTGGTTCAGCACACAGCCCCACTTGTGCTTATACACATAGACTGGAAACTCCTCGAAGACAGGGACCATTTCATTTCTGTCATTGTGTTCCTATCAATAGAATGATCGGTCAGTTGACAAGCATTTATCAATTGACCAGTTACTAGGCTTGGTTCAGGGGGTACAAAAACAAAACCTGAAATCATCCTTGTTCTTTAGGAGTTTTCGTCTTATCTGGGAAACAGTCTGGTGTATTTAGGTGAATAAAGAATAAATACAAACAGAGAAAACATAAGGTAAATACAGTGCTCCATCAGTATGTCAGCGAGGCCAATGAGCACCAGCTACAAGATGGTCCCCCAAAACAGCTAGAACAGTGACATCAATCCACAGTCATACAATGAAGAGCTGGAGCCTGGAGCCTGTGCCATCCACCGCTGAATTACAATGACAGCATCTGAGTCTCCACAAAATCCTCGTGAACAGTGAAAACCTTAATGAGCTCACAAAAATAGCCAAGCAATGGAAAAACATGGGTGAAAACAGTGGCCTTTGGCCTTTCTCCTGTCCCCCTCCTGCCACCTTCATGCTCCCAGAAGAAAGAACTTCCCTAGAAAGCAAAGATGAGAAAGGAAGACATCGTAGATGCTGGAGTTATCTCCTTCACATTAATAGGAAAGGACGTTTCCGTGGGTCAGTGACTGTGACAAACACCAGCTAATGATCATTTTCAGGGAAGTAATCTGCCCAGTATTATTTTTGTTTGGGGCTTATTTTGTTTGTCCATTAAGGCAATGTTCAAAAAGTCTTTGTAAGCTAGATGCAAATATACAACTGACCTAGGATCTCAGTCAGGATGACCAATGTCAAATGAGTCCCCTTTTCCTGGGGCACCCTCAGCTCCATTCCCCTGCACCCAAGGGTGGGGCGGGGGCATAACTATGGCCATATTTTCTCATTTGGGGGCCTCTGAAATAAAGTTCCACTCCAGAAACCAAGCAGGAAAGGATAGAAACGAAAACCCTATGATAGATAAGCCATCAGGAAAGCCTGTCAGCCTCCCGGCACCGGGATGAAATACCTCTGGGGACACTGTCACTGAGAGCAATAATGAAGGAGTAGACTATTTTCTTAACTGAAGCCCTATCAAGTCCACAAAGCGCCACCCGACAGATTTGTCCTCCAAAAGTGCCGATTCCGAGCTATGACTATTGATCTCTATCTAACGCTGAAATGAACGGTGCCCGAAAGAAAAAGTGGCACCGGCTCAGAGAGGAGAAAGCCAATGGGGTCAAGTCAAGGTCAGGGCTGACGAGTCCCAGGGCCACAACCTCGGTCCATTTGTCCAATCTAACGTACAGGAAGGAATTAACAAGAGTAGGGGTTTTCATCCTTTTTTTTTTTTTTAAACAAAACTACCTTCTAAATGAAGACTCCAGGGAGATGCAGGAACTCGTGTTTAGTTTTCAGGACAAACATTCCAAGGACACAGAAAACAAGATATCTAAGCCCAGGCCTTGAGGAGGGACCCTGCTGCTCCGCCACATCCTTGAGGAGCTGTTATTGAGGGTACAATTGTGTGACCAGGGGTACCAGTTGGTCCTGTGACTGGGGGGAGGTCCGCTGGAGTTTGTCTGGATGCAGAATTGAAAGTGCCTTCCTAGCACCAGTGACACTTGGGGGGCAAAGAAGCAGAGGCTGGCACCCAGAGCACAAGCTCCCCCAGGGCTCTCTCCTGCTCCGTGTGCCTCACCCTAAAGGCTTTCAGACCCACACCCCAGCCTCAGTTTCCCTCCAGTCCTTCCCTTCTCAGCTCTCAAAGGAGCCTTCTGGGGTACTGGCTCCAAGCCTGACTCATTGGTCCAGTGCTCTAGGTAACTCGGACTTTAGGGACTATCACAGGGGAAGCCCAAGTACTTCTATAGGCCAGGCTTTGGGGGCGGAGAGGGTGTTGCTATTGATGTAAACAGTCACTGGAAGAAGCAGCTCCACTATAACAGTCATAATTACATTTCTGCGGATAGCACTTTCAGTCTTGCAAATCACTCTAATGTACAGAGATCCTCCCCACAAGCCTGGGAGGCAGGTGCTGTCAGCCTCCTCACTTTCAAACCCAGCAGATCAGACACTGAGAGAGGCCCCTTTTTGCTCAGCCATGAAGTTAGAAAGTGTCTGAGGCTTCCTTGGTGCCTAGTGCCGTGCCTGCTTGCTGACTGACTAATTGACTGCATGAGACAAGATTCAAACCCAGGTTTCTTTTTTTTTTTACTCCAAGCTTAGTGCTCTATTTACCCCCATTTAGATGGGCTGAGAGCCACAGACTCAGTACTGGAGATTCCCAATCCTTCAAAGATGGAGGGTCCAAAAGACTTGCCCTATGTACACAGGAACACCCAAGGCAGATTTTATTGCTGGTAGTCAGGGTAGAGTTAGGCCTAAGTAACAAAAGCACTGGAAATGCCAGAAAGGCCCAGAAAAGAGAGCTGCCCCTTGCGATCAGCAATACTTCATTCCCGCTAACATCTGAAAGAATCATGAGGGTCAGAGTGGGAAGGAACCTCAGGGGTCACCTCCATACCCAACAAGGGCCATCCCACTTTTGAGTAAAGGCCTCAAGGGAAGGGCAGTTAGGGAGCACCATAGTGCCTAGAGAGGGCCTAGAATCAGGAAGACATCTTCCTGATTTCAAATCCAATCTCAGACACTTACTAGCTGTGTGGCCCTGGGCATGTCACTTCACTCTGCTTGCCTCGGTTTCCTCATCTGTAAAATGAGCTGGAGAAGGAAATGCCACACCCTCCAGCATCTCTGCCAAGAAAACCCCAGATGGGGTCACTGAGAGTTGGGCACAACTGAAGAGTGACTGAACAATGAACTCAAGTGAGGAGGAATCCACTTTTTACAGAGCTTGACCAGTGAGGAAGTTTTCTCTCACTGCTGTAGAGAGTTGTAGAGCTGCCCTCTACAACTTCCTCACACTGCCCCAAGTTCCACCTTCTGGGGCCAAGTAGAACATGCCTGATTCTACTTCCAAGACACTGTCCTGCAAATACTGGACAATGGGCACCATGTCCCATGAAATCTCCTTAGGACAAATATCACAACTTTCTCCAACCAGTCCTCAACTGTGAATTTTATTTTCTGAAACCCCAGGGCAATATTTTCTCTTTGTCAAAGTCCTGCTGCACGGTGGTTCCGAAAAAACTTGTGTCAAGACCACTGGCCCAAACTCAACTCTGGGGGCTCTTTTTGGGTTCCTAGCCCCAGCCAGGAAAATCTGGGGAAACTGTGATGGGCCAGCTGCGAGGGTTGACACCAGCTCCCTTTGCTAGCGAGAACTTCACAACAGTAGAAGCAGTTTTGATTGAGAGAGAGGAGAAAACAACTAGAATTCATAACGAAATACCAGAGAACAGCTCCTCTCCCATCAGCCTCTGTGGCTGCCCCAGGTGGGCAGGTTTCTCTTCCTCCCAGCATCTTCAACGCCCACCTCTAAATGTCCTTGTCTTTACTCATTGGCAGGTCTTCCCTGCTGTCAGCAGGTGCTTCTCTCACCTGGTGTCTCCCTGCAGTCGAAGGCTCAGGCACTAAGGCACAAGGTTCTGATCTCAGGCAGACAGGACCAAAACGCTTGCTCTATGGAAATGATTGTTGTCCCTGTTGGGCATGGGCAGTGTGCCTACTACGATGTTCTCAGTCTGTAAAGGGCCCGTTCTAATACCAACCAGAAAACTCTTCCTCCCTGAGACTCCTCCCTTTAGTTAACTTACACAGGACCCAAGTCTGGGGTATTTGCAAGATGGCGGAGGGCTGGAGAACTGGCCCAGGACGGTAGATCCCGAGAACTTGACTTCCGTGTTTTCTTTCTTCCTGAGTTTGTCAAAGTTGACTTCTCCTGGATTGGGGGCAGGCTAAGCTGCTCTCAGTTACTGCTAGTTCAGCATAACCAAAGGGTTACAGACCCTACACCCAGGGCTAAGGGGGCTTGGGAGGCCATCACTTTACCCATGAGGTCACTGAGCCTGGGAGAGGTCGGGTGATATGCCTGCAGTCACACAGACAGCGTCCAAGCAAGGGTTTGTGCCCAGATCTTCCTGATGCCAAGACCTGTGTCTGCCACCCTCCTCCTGCCTCAGCTGCTGAATTCTCTTCTTTACTGAGGTGGTGCAGCCCACGGAGACCTGGGCCTGTTTATCTGGCCACATCCAAAGAATTATCACAAACTAGAAACCGTTCTGGAGTTTGATTATTATTATCAGAAATTTATGGAAAACTATGACATTTGAGTAACTCAAGGCCATAGAAAGCTGGTCTTCACACGTGGAAGATCCATAGTCCTGCTTCTGACACAAAGTGGCTTTGTAACCCTGGACAAGTCACTGAGCCCTTTAGTCTGAGAATGTGGGTTATGAATCACAGACCAGCTGCTTATCTTTAGGGGGGAAGGATTAAAATCCTTTTATGAGTGAATCACATGGCTAGTGTCTTCACTTCCCCCCCTAAGATGCATCATCTCAGGGCCCCTCACCATTCTCCCCTCCCCCAGGAAAAGATGTCTTTTTGTAAGGAATTAAAAGCAAAAGTGAATAAGGGAATCTCCGAAATGAGATCCAGATAAAGGAGTAATGAGGCCTGGGCCTGTTGTTGCCTTCTGGAGACAGCTACGATGAGGCATGTGGGTGCCCCAGCCTCATACTTGTCCATCTGGGTCTTTGCTGAACTATGAAAGTCCTCTGCATCCATGTGTTCAACCTGGATGACTTGGGAGCAGTTTCATTCCACAAAATGATTCAACTCAGTTCAACCCAACAAACTCTGCCAGGGAAGGGAAGAGAAAAAAACATCTCTAACTAAGCAGAGTCCCTGTCCTCAAGGACTTTACATTTGGGGGGATGTTGGTGACTCAGAAGACAATGACCTTTCCCAGCTAGGGATTCACCACCAGGAAGGCCTGTCTTGATCACAGCTCTAGTCAAAGGGACCTTAGTAGTTACCTAGTCCAATCCCTCATTATATGAAAGAAGACGTTAAGGCCCAGAGAGGCTATAGGTCTTGCCCAAGGTAGCCGGGTGATTAGTGACAGAGCCAGGAACAGATCTATCGTTGCAGTCTTCTGGTTCTAAATCCAGAGACCTTCCAATGCCACCATGACTAAGGCAAGTTCTCAGGGGGCACAGCGGAAAGGAAGACTAGAGGGGATGGTGACGGGCTGGCTAGGACTGACTTTGCTACCGACGGTGGTGCCCTGAGCCCATGCTAAATCCTGGTTCCATTCTCCCCACTTCTCTTGAGACATGCAGCTGACCAGGGAAGGAGATCAGAATGGACCCATGGAAAGCTAACTGAGAATCTAGATATCTATCCACCATAAAAGAGTAAGGCTGGAACTCTTATGAAAAAATGCATCATAATTACTGCACATAGAATGACTAAGTTAGCCCACCCCGGGTACAGTCAAGGCTGACTCTAGCCAGATGCCTGACCCTGGAGGTGATCCAGGGCAAAGACTTCCTGAGCCAGGATTCTGACCGAGATAGAGACTAAGTCTGGGGACACCACTCAGGGACGGAAATGCCACTGACGTTCCTTTGATCTGGACTGAACAACCGTTGAGTAGAAGAAAGAAAATGAACCCTAAGGAAACCAACAACACAGGGCCTACATCTTCATTGGAAGTACCAGGGATGCTTATTATCTATGGGGCCCGGGTACCCCAAGAGCTTGTGGTATCCATGGCTCCATAAACCACTGACCACCTCAATCAGGCAAGCAAAAATGGAGCAGAAAGGCACATTGTACAGCAGTTCTGCAGATTGAACCATAATGGAGACTCCGACTCTAAAATAACGCCTTATGATTTCCAAAAACATCTAAGTCTTGTTTTCTTTTGTAAATTATAGTATTTTTCCCAATTATATGTAAAGAAAGTTTTCAACATCCACTTTTACAAGATTTTGAGCTCCAAACTCTTTTCTCCCTCCCTCTCTTCCCTTCTCTTTCCCCTCCCCAAGATGGCATTCAATCTGATATAGGCTATAGATGTACAATCATATTAAATGTATTTCCACATTAGTCAAAAAACATCTCAATCTTAAAGCTCAGTTGGTCATATCAAAGGGGAATCAGGACTTTGTTGGCAGAAGTCACCCCCTGGGTCTTTTCATCCCCTGACCCCCACCCCCCAATCAGCATCTCTAGGACTATCTTGATTTTTGTGGAAGTTTTTATGACAATTGACAAGGCAAGGTCCCAGGTTGCCAATGATGAGGCCGATGGAGAGCTAACTGGAGAATTCTGCCTCTGACACCTGCTGTGTGACCCTGAGAATACTCCCTAAACTCTCTGAGGCTCAGGATGGGGATAATAACACGTATACTGCTTACTTCAATTGGGTTGGTTATTATTCATTATTTTCACGGCTATAGAGCATGGGTGCAGCCCTTTGACCGAGTCCAACTTTTACAGGACAGATCTTTTTATTAAGGGGCCACACTTGAGGACCTGAAGGGCCACACAGGGGGCCTTGAATCAGAAGGCTCCTCACCCATTAGAATATGTTTTGGGTTCGAGTTCTTGTTCCTCTGTTTAGTGAGTCTGAGACCTGGGTAAATGAGGAAGCATTTGAAACTAGGGCTTCTAGGTCAACTTGCTAACATTATACCATTCCCTCTCTCTCTTTTCCTTCTTCTTCTTCCTCTTCTTCTGTCTCTCTCCCCATTCATATATACATATATATGTGCCCACACATATAGATATGCACCTACATGGACACACACACATATATATACAACTTCATAGGTATTATGAGACTGCATTTTTCCCCCAAGGAAGTGTGCATGATACTCCTTAGATGTAGAGGGAAAAAATGAGGAAAAGGGCTTTGAGTCTGCATTTTCCAGATGAAGAAACAGAGGTCCAAGCTCACTTAACAAGTAATCAGCAAGTCCACTATGAAGATGTCCTGTATAATCACACATCCACAGTCTGTATTGAGTTGATTGTCCTTTCAGCAGGGGTGGGTGACAGGGGAGGAACCAAAAGCATCTAGAATTTCAAGTTCTGCAATACCTGCAACTGGGAATTAAGATATACAGGGGCTGGGGTAGGGAGACCCCCCCGCCCTACTAGAAAGTTAGAGAGCAGACCAGGGGAGGGGCTTTACAGTGGGATCGCTGTTTTGGGGTTGGGGTGAGGGAAGGACGGGGAAAAAATTTGTAATTCAAAAATGTCATGAAAATGAATGATGTAAACAAGAAAACAAATAAAAAAAATATATCATGAGGAAAAAAATAAACCTTGCCACCTTGACTGAAAAAAAACAACAACAAGTAATGAGCTGGGCAGGGATTACAAACAAAGCCCTCCCTCCCAGGCTGCATCCCCACTTGTGATGGAACCCCCCACCCCCTGAAGGAGGAGGCCCAGCCCCCAGCACCACTGGGCCAGCAGCAGATCCTACCCAACCTACAAAGCTCCCTATGCTAATTGGCAGACAAGGCACTAATGAGTGGATTTACAAGGGAAGATGTTGTTGTAATTATGATCCAATAAAAAAGCCAAGGTGGATTAATTGCCTTCCAATCCCAACACAACTTGGGCTCTCGGTGGCTGGGACTGAGCAGCACACATGGTGTCCAATATACATTAGCTCTCCTTTGTCTCTGGGAAGCCCCTACTGCAGACCTCCCAGGGGGAAATCTCCTAGGAGGCAGATGGGTTTCTGGCAGTCTCTCTGTACTGATATCAAATGTACTGATTTAAAATAAATAAATAAATTAGGAACACCCCAAGATCCATTATTACACATGCTGCTAAAACTTGTTAATTGAGACCATTCTTTAAAAATCCGTTTTAATGGAAACGGAGATGGGGGCCATGAGGAACCCTGAGTTCAAGGTCGAGGCCTCCACTCTTACAAAGGTGACCCTCCCCAATTGGGGCCCTCTCAGAAATGCCTCCTTTGTGCATCCGAGCCCCACCCTTCCTTCTGTGGGCCCCCAAGCCATGTGGGAGCTGCCTGGGTGGTAGCTAGCTGTACATGTGGGATCACTGATTCTTCAAGTGGAGAGCACTCCTTGGCAGGCTTTGAAGATAAAAATATACCCTCTCTGAGGACTCCGATTTAATAATTGGGAAAATTTCACAAGAACTTTTGGCAGACAAGTTGGAAGTAGACTTTAATAGATAGAGCCAATAATGTACATGATGGACTATAATGGCTTTGGGGTCTCTATTATACATAGAGATATCCACGTATATGTTTTATTAAAGTGCCAAAAGAGAGATTTACAAACTAGAGAAGGAACCAATTATAATTTATTGAGCTGAGAAGCCTCAGCTCCAACATCAGTATGCATTCATTTCACAATATGGATTTCTCAAAGGACTTGTTACAGCCTATTAAGCCTAGAATATAAATCCTTGTTTGTTTTGCACCAAATAGCTCATTTTAAAAAATCTGGGGCTTCCTTTTACATCAGACAAACATAAAAGGTGATGAGGGAATCATCTTGTTTCTCCTTCTGCCCAAGAGTCAAAGTAGATTCCTTAGTTCCTGGAGAGCACAGGGAGCTCACCTGCAAGAAGTGGGCCCTATAAGTCAAGAGTGTCATCTCCAAGGCCTTGGGCAGTAGCAGACATGTCCATGTGGTTTCAGGCTTCCTCCAGGGTACCCAAAGATAGAAGAGCCCAAGAAGAAGAGTGTGTCTGCTGACCTAGGAACCTGTACATGAACATGTGAGGAATTCAGCTGAATCATTTAATGAGCACATCCTGTATCTGCCACTCAAATCTTGGGTTACTTGGGGTCAGTGAGGGGAAAGATGGGCCTTGCGGTCCCCAACCACAGCAGATTCTGCTTCATGGGCCAGGCAGGAATCACAGAGCAAATGAGAAAGCATTGAATGAAAACACACTGGCCAAACTGAAGAAAAGGATAATCATAGGGACAGAGACTGCTTGGCTTCTCTGCAGAACCGCAAGCTCCCAGGATCATAAGCAGATCCTGTGAAGTTCCATCTCCAGGCACAGGCTCAGTTTTGGATGGACGCCTGCATGGTTAATGTATTTTTGCTTAATGGAAGATCTTTCCCATCCATTAATAGGTCTGTGGGACCTGCTTAAGTCACATGGAAGCCTGAGTCACACGAGTCTGTGGTGGGAGGAGTTTGCTGAACAGGTGAAACGGAAGAGTAGAGTAGGGAGGGTCAGCAGAGCCCAGAGGAAGTTGACAAGAGAAGTTAGAGCTAAGGGAGAGAGAAGAAGCAAGTAGCAAACTATGAGTGTTCATTTGTGGGACGGCCCTAGCAGGGGGAAGGCTTGGGGATGGCGGTGCCCATGCAGTGTTACTGTGTATAGATTTCTTTGTTGCTATGATGTATTCAGCTTTCTGATGTTTGAATAAATGTTTTGGTTCTGTCTTCCATGTGGAGATTCTGTCATATTTTGTGATTCAGCATTAAGCTGGCATATTCATAGCCACCACAGGCACTGTGAATATCACATAGGTGCTACAGCACCCTCTGACAGGAGGGACGAGTTGGAGCAATAAACTCCTCCCAAAGTCTTCCTTAGAGAGAACTTTCAGAATCAGACATTTTTTCCATCAGCTGCAGACAGGTCATGATTCCCTCCTCCTCCCAGGAGACTCTGATCTGCCCCCTCCTTTTCAAATTCTGCCTCCTACAGGAAGCCTTCCCCAAGCCTCCAATCCTTCTTTCCCTCTGTTTATTCTGTGTTTGCACACTTTTATTTGCTTGCTGTCTCCCCCATTAGATTGTGAGCTCCTTGAGGGCAGGGACGGTCTTGCCTCTTTTTTGTATCTCCAGAGCTTAGCAGAGAGCCTGGCACAGAGGAGGCGTCTAATAAATATTTATAGAATTGAAATGAAAAAGCAGTAAATGGCTCTGTCTGCCCACCATCTACCCCCATATAAATAATAACAATCAATCATCTCCCACAGACCTCAGTGCCAAAGTCTACCTTGGCTTCCTAGCTGGAACAAGCCTCAAGAGGGTCCCTGATCTTCCCAGCTGTCACCCCCAAAGCTCCATCCCTGCTACTACTCAGCACCTCCCCCCACCACACACACACAAGATGCTACAGACCAGTGCTGGCCTGGGTTTCCTTACTCTGGCTCATTCCTTCTCATCACTGCTCTTAGTAAGTCTCTTAGTAAGGAGAGAGGGTCTGGGTCCTCCATCTGGGGGCTACTGTGTACATACCCCCGGGGAGGGCCTGAGAGGATGCCTCAGGCCTTTCCTTGCCCTTCTCCCCTGGGGTACTCCAGCCTTCACTGCTGGCTAGGTTAGAGTGAGTGACTTTCTCTTATCTCTTCCCTTCCTTAAGGAGAAGGCATCATACTCATCTGCACTTTCTGTATGTAGCCCTACATTTCCCTGGAGCTGGACAATCCCATGAGCTTTTTTTCCTTGATTCTCCTGACTCCTGGCATCTACTTCTCGACGTTCATTCAACCAGGGTCCTGCCATGCCAAATGCTTTCCTCAAAAAGGTACCATCACCCTAGGAGGGAGTGGGGAGAGGAAAGGCACCAAACGCCAGAGTTTAAGGGCATTCTCCCCATCATAACAAAGCCCTCGTCCTTCTCACATAATATCAAACTGCCAATCTAACCATGCATAGCCAGGCCTATGACAGACAGTGGGTGACTGAAATTTGGCCACGTGAGTTTTGTCTCTGCTCCCTGCTTCTCCTCGGCCCTCCTCAGCTATAGTCAAACCTCCTGTGGCCACCCCCTTTCTCCTTGACTCAATACCTACCACTGGACTCCTGAAAACAGGGGGAGCTATGCTGTGCATCAGGACTAGGGAAGCTTCAGTCTCTAACCAGTAATGCCCAACTGGACAGGTTAGGCACAAAAGTGAGCATCCTCTAGGCACCATGGAGATACCCGAGACCCAGGGCCAGGTCCTCCAACAGGATCACGGCATCTAGATTTGGAAAGGCTCTCAGAAGCCATGTAGACCAACACTAGAATGGTGCAGATGAGGAGACTGAGAGTGGGAGAGAGAATGGACCTGTCCAATTCCTCCAGGGCTTGGTGGGAGTATAGCCCATGGCCTCTGACATCGGACACCAAGCACCCTCCCCTACTAGCCCTTGGAGGGAACAGGTCCAACAAGCTGGAGTTGGGACAGCTCCAAGCCTCTGCAGAACAAAGACCCACCCCAGGTAACCAGGGCTCGAATTTCTGCTGCGTTTGAAGAATGACAACCCCTACTACCCCACTGAGTTTTGTTGAGTTTCCTTAGCTCCAATCTACAGTGCTGGGCTTACCTTCACCCTGCCCTGCATCCAGGCCCGCGGAGGGCAAGCTCAGAGTATTTGCATTCTGCTCTGCACTGGAGCTCTAGCATGAATGCATTCATTCATTCATTCATTCATTCATTCATTCATTCATTCATTCCACTAGTATCAAGCTTACCTGCTGTGTTTCTGACTGCTAAACTCTAGGGATACAGAGACAAAAGTAACACAGAGTTCTTTGCCTTCAGGGGCTCACATTTTACTGGGAATAAACAGCACGTTTGCAGATAAATTACTTATGACCAGGAAGCGCTTTACTTTGGGGGAGAACAAAGCACTAACTATGGGGGGAGGAGATGAGGGGTGCAAGGAGGGGTCAGGAAAGGCTTCTTTGAGCAAGCTGCCCTAAAACACGAAGAGTCAAAGGTCATCTCACCCAGCCCGCTCTTGCCCAGGTGAAGCACGATTAGGAATTTAGGAAGTTGCCATGTTTTAATGGCACCGAAAGGTCTTCTTGATCTTCCCCACTGACCTGTGACCAAGGTCTAAAATTCCACCATTAAATGGCAATTGTCTCCAGTTAAGTTACCCTGGGAGGGGAACTGGTGAGCCATCACCAGACACCCATAACTCAATGAGGGAAACGGATCCATAAGCCCTTGAACTACAGAGAGCTCTTTCCTGGAGAGCTCTGCCTCAGAAGTCACCAGGAGGGGCCGAGAGGTGCGAGGGGCTTTCCACCAGCCAGGAGCCCAGTCCTCCGCACACTCCCCATCTCCTCCCAGACTGCTTGACTCAGCTTGGTGTCACCAACTCTACTGTCCCTGGTGAGATGGAGGGCTGCCATTCCTCACCATCTACAGCAGTGGTTCTCAACCTTCCTAATGCCATGACCTTTTTTATGTTTTCTGACAGTCTTAGGCGAACCCTGTGAAAGGGTCATTCGACCCCAAAGGGGTCACAACCCACAGGTTGAGAACTGCAGGTCTATAGTGAATGTCCTCAAGACACATTATGTGACCTGCTGATGGCCCCCTAAGAGCGCCTGGGCCTTGTCATCCACCCCGAGGTTCACTGACCTTCCCATTAGCCCTTTTTCCATGTGCCATCTCCCCCAATTAGAAGGTGCTCCTCAGACCAAGGTCTATCTCACTTTTCTATTTACATTTCCAGCATTTAGCACAGTTGCTTCCACATGGTAACTCTTGATAAAAGCTTTTTTTCACCCATTTCATTCATTCATTTGTTGGTTAGAAAGAATTATTGAAAATAGGATTAATGACAGAAATGAAGATGCCAGGGACCTTCCAGAGTCCAGCCTTGAGAAGCCAGGTCTCTATGGGAGACCCCAGAGTACGGAGGGGTGCCACAGCCAATCGGATCTACTTGGGCATTTTGTCTTGGGCCAGCCTTGGATACAGGCATACTCGCATAGAAACTAATAAACAAACCCCTTGCTAACCAGCGGCTATTTATAGTCTGTATACTCCTCGGTATCTGTGGTTTCTAGGTTGTGAAATATCAGCTCCTCGGCTGAATCTGATGAGGAGGAATCATCGCCATGCTCACAGTGAGACTCTCAAAGCTGCAAAGTGAACCCACAAATGAGATGCAGACTTAGGTGCATCCCTCTCCTCGGGCCATTCAATGGGGACACACTAGGTTTGAGTGCGATACATGGACAATCATGCCGCTCCTGACCTCTGAACATTTACTCTCGTCTTCCATGAATTAACTTCCAATTCTCTGAGGTTTCTGGGCATCCACATGGGCTCTGATATGGATGTGCTTAACAGCAGCGTCTCTCCTCAATGGTGGGTAACGATTCCAAGCCACATCGGGGAGATAAAAAGGTCCCGAGAGAGTTTGTCTGCCAATGGGGATTCCCGACCAGTAGCAATGCTCTCCTTTGTTAAATGGAGTTCCCCGTGGTGAAAAGTGAGTGGGCTGCCCCGTTTGCTGGTCCCAAGGGGCCCAGCCACATGGATAAAGCTTCCCCTGAAGAGTGGACCTCACTAGCATCCCCCCAGAAGGAAAAAAAAATCTGAGTTCACAGAGTGTCTGTTTTTATAGTAATGAATGGTGTGCCCCCTACTCCCATTGACAGCCACTGAGTTACCAGTCCTAATGCCACTAATAAGGTGAACTAAGTCTATCCCAGGCTGGACCAGGTAGCTACTTAAAACCCCTTCCAAGGCCCAACTTTCAGGATTCTAATTATTCTTGCTAAGTGCTAAGCTTGTTTTTATTTTTCTCTATGCTACTAAAGGTCTATAAAATAAAGTCAACACTCAATGACCAAATGTGGACACTCTGGAGTCAAAGCTTTAGTTACTCCCATCCTAATTATAGATATAAAAGGACCAAGAAACCCTGAAACCATTTCAGAGTCCATGAACTTCCAGTAGTTCCAATAATAATAAAAATGATGTCGTTATTGTTAATTAGGCCATAAGGAAGGCATTTTCCTTTCACTTAATCTGATAAGCATTTATTAACTGGCTACCATGTACAAAGCACAGCCTAGGAACTGAGGGTATAGGAAAAACAAATGGAACTGTCCCTGTCCTTGAGAAGCATGTATTCTAGCAGATTGTCAGTACCAGGTAAACTGAGGAAAGGGCCACTGACAGCTAAGGACAGGAAGGGCTTGTTCCTAAGGGAGGCTAGAAGGAAGGAGCTGGCTCAGCAGTGTTCCTGGCATTGGAGATGGGTCATGCCAAAGAATGAAGGCTACAACATAGGCAGTGATTCTAGAGCCAGGGCAAGACACAGGTGTGGGTGCAGCAAGCCCAAGTCCAGGCCTCATCATGTGTCTAACGAGCTCTGAGCCCCCAGCTCCCAGGAGGTCAAAACATACAAGAAGGAGGAGGGGTTATGCCAGTCATGGAGGCAGTGTAGAACCCTGAGGATTAGGCCTGGCAGGCCAAGGACCACAGGAAGAGGAAGCCCGAGAGCTCTGAGCCACCCAGTCTGGCTCTGCTTGGAAGCAGGAGGCAGAATTTAGAGCTGCAGGAACAGCTAATGCTGCATTTTGGCTGGAATGCAGTAAAGTGCCTGGGGAGGTGGGTAATATGAGATAAAGTTGGGAAGGGGAATAAAAGTCACAGCAAGGAAGGTCTTAAATGTCAAGGTGAGGTGTTTGGATGTTACCCTAAAGTAATGGGTTGCCCCAGTAGGTTTTTGAGTCAGGGACTAATTTAAAAAAAATTTAATACACACACTCAGAGTACACATATGGCCCCATGCTTGCCCAGAATTCCCCTTTGTATCCAATCAGGCCTGAGTAGTTTCACATTCTTGAGATCTGGCCCACCCCTGCTCTCTGAGCAGAACCTAAATGTCCAACATCCTCTTCTTCGCGCTCACTGGAAAGTAAATTCACAGAAGTGGAGGCTTGAAGAGCCCTCAGTGGTAAACTGGTCTGACCCACACCTGAAAGCAATCTCCATTATAACCTGAGTGACAAATGGACATCCACTCCCTACCCAAAGACCTCCAATGAGAGGGCCCCACTGCATTCTGGGGCAGCTCTAATTATCAGAGTTTTCTCAGACATCAAACTTAGAACTGCCTCCTTGCAGATGTGACCCATTATTCTGCCTTTTGGGCCAAATGGAACAAGTTTAACCTTCCCTACCCCACATGACAGATCTTCAAATACAGGGGAGAAAGAGCCACCGTGACCCCCAGTTCTTTAATTTGTTTGTTGTAGGAAATGAACCCCTCGTTGAACTCTCGATAAACTCCAGCTTATCCGTGTTTTCCATAACTAGATACAAGACTCCAAATGAGGTCTGATGAGGGAAGACCACAGGGGGAGCCTCACCTCTGTATTTCTGGAAGATCTGCCTCTCAAGGCAGCCTGAGACTGTATTCTAATGTTGGGCGGCCTCACCTCAGGCTTGCAATCCACTAAAACCCCCAGACCTTTTTCAGACAAACATCTCTCTAACCAATCCATCTTCTACTTGGGAAGCTGGATTTCTTGTCTGTCCAAGCACAAGACTCTATCCATTTGTCCACACTGAACTGAAATTCATCCTGTTTAATTCAGTCCCACACACTAGCTCTTTCTAGATCCCACTTCAGTGACCATTATGGCACTGGCCATACCTGACAGCTTTGTGTGAATTTTGATGAACATCTACAATTTTATCCAAATCACTGACAAAACTTTTAACAGCCTGGGGCCACACACAGATCCCCGTGGCATGACAACCAGGGGAATGTTATCAGACTGTCCATAGACTGAATCATCTAAATCTGAGGTTCTCAGCCTGTGGGTAATGTTTAATTTAAATACAACCTGCATATCAGATATTTACATTACAATTCATAACAGTAGCAAAATTACAGCTATGAAGTGGCAACAAAAATAATTTTATGGGTGGGGTCACCATAACATGAGGAACTGTATTAAAGGGTCGCGGCATTAGGAAGGTTGAGAATCACTGATCTAAATGCATTATCACCTGGTCCACATGATTAAAAGCTTGGCCCAAACCTAGGTAGGCACCATGACATTCTTCTCATTTGTAATCCTGTCTAAAACAGAAACGGCCTTTTCTGGACAAGCCAGGAAGCTCTTGGTCATCGCTGCTCCCCTTTCTTCCTGCTTACCGTTCATCTAGAACGGCCTGAGGACTCACAGGTGAGTACACTGGCCTGTGTTCCACCGCCTGCTCGCTCCCCTTGTTGGAAAACCAGGCCCATCCTTAGTCTTCCCCAATCCCACATCCCCTCTCCTCTATCACCCAGTCTCCCAAGCAGGCATCCTGCAGTCACAGCTGCTTGTGCTTTCAGGAGCTGAGAGTGGGCTTCACCTGGGGCAGAGGTTGCTGGGGGCTCACCTATCTCTAGAATCACTTTTAACCATTTTCAGCCAGCCATTTTCACAGCAAAGGGGCCAAACTCCTTGACAGAAAAAACTGGGAAACAGAAGGAAAATAAGTGAGCAGTTCTTCCTTCTCTCTGCTGCCAGTGAACATTCATTCATCCATCCACATCAAGCTGAGACTCAATCTCTTCTCAAGCGTTAGAGAAAGCTTGGGCTCTGGGAAGCCCTTCTGCAGGCAGCTGGCTAGCCTACCTACACAAGGGAACTGAGCATAGGGACTGGACGGCTCACTTCTGAGATCCAGGGAGCTCCCTAGTGAGCAAACTCCTTCTATTAATACCCGTCAGCTCCTACTTTAGAGGATGTCCACGCCACGGAGAAGGGAACCCATGACCTGTCCAGTCACACGGTCAGCAGTATCAGAGGAGAACCTGACGACTCAGTCACATTCAACAGGCATTGTCAGGTAACATTCTCTGCTAGTAATGGCCATACAGAGAAAGTCTACAAACAGCCTCTGGCTTCAAAGAGCCTAGTTATGCTGGGAACCTAACTTCCCCATGTTACAGTCCAAGTTAAGGCTAATCAGTTTAATTCAATAAAAATCTAATCATCAAATTTGACTAGTGAGAGTTTCAAGAGACCTTTGGACAAGGGAATGTGGAGATGTCTTCACCTGGTTATTCCAAACAAACCCTAAATCCCCACCCTCCCCACACACATACACACATATACACACAGTTACATACTTACACCTATATATAGATATATACTTACACACATACATATACACACATATATGCATACACACATACATACACATACACAAATATGTAGATATACATATACAGACACACACACATACACCTCTACCTCTATACAGATAAATAAACATATAACACACACAGATACACACACTTAGACACATATGCACACACACATATATATGTATATGTACATACACATAATTTACACATATATATATATATACACATGCACACACACACCCCTCCGTGGTCTCTTAGGTGATATAATGCTCAGGAATGATATTATCACCTGAGTGCAGGATGGAGAGGCCGGGAAGGGAAATTTCTGAATCACATATTGTACCCTGACCACATCCTGGCTCGGACGGCCGTGGGTGAGCCGTTGTCTGAAGCATCATAGCACATAGAATCCTTTCTGGGTTGTTTACAAGGGGCTACATTTGGACTTTTGAGAAAATTCTCTACCACCACTATCAAGAGCATCTCTGTGCTAGTCTGCCCTTCAGGGAGTTTACAAACCCCACCCACACAGATAGGATGACTCAGCGTGTGTGTGCACGCGTGTGTGTGTGTGTGTGTGTGTGTGTGTGTGGTGGGGGGGGGGGGCAGCATTGTGAAATCTGATGGTAGGAGAGTGTTTATAGCTTACAACCTGACTTACAGAGGAAGCACTTTCAGTTCTTCCAGCATTCTCTGTTAGACCCAGGAGCTAAGTCATGAGGACGTCTCTCTAAAACTAGATCTTCAGACCAATAGAAAGGTCTTCCCGAGGGCCTGTCATTCTTTCAAATCCAATTCAACAAGCGTTATTTAAGCGCCCACTCTGTGCCACGGACAGTGCAGGGAGCTGCTGATTCACAGACAAAGATGACTGCTTCATAGAGTGTATCCAGTTGATGAGCCAGATGCCTAACTCAGTGCCAACACAAAGGACGGATTCCTGGACAACTGCGATTCAAAGTCACATATAAATGTGTCAGACAGATATAAAGTGCTAAGAGGATCATGGCGGGCTCTCTGGAAGAGGTGGCCCAGTCAAAGCAAGATGCTGGAGCGGGGGAGGCAGTGGGGGGGGGGGACGCCTGGGCATTCTGGGTGTAGAGAATAGCGTGAGCAAAGTAGCAAGGGCAGGGGTCAGGCTGTGCTCAGAGGGTAGCTACACCATCGCATTTAACCACAGCACACAACGGGGAGCCCCAGACTATGAAGCCAGGAGGGCCAAACAACTCCCTTCATCCCCGGGCGTTGGTACATCAGAATAACATCCCCCCATGGCAGGGAAGGGCTATGTGGGTCCTTCACGTACTCCTGCTCTCCAAATCTAATTGTTGGGTCCTTCAAAAGCCCTATTTGCCGTGCTAATGAAGCCTCAATTTAGCATATCAGTCGTTAGGCTGGGAACAGACGGGTCAATCTAGACAGGGCGTCCTTCACTGCTGTTCATCGATGGACGCCGTGTCATTCCACGCAGGCACCTACACCGAACATATGACTCAGAATAATGACCAGGTTGGCTTTTCTTGTGGCCCTCTGAGATAATATCAGGGGCTTGGTTTTCTAATTAGTTACCAGCATCAAAATCCAAGGTGGCATATGAAGAGGTGAAGAGGCAAGGAGA
The DNA here is from genome assembly GCA_028646575.1 of Pseudocheirus occidentalis. Taxonomy (NCBI): domain Eukaryota; kingdom Metazoa; phylum Chordata; class Mammalia; order Diprotodontia; family Pseudocheiridae; genus Pseudocheirus; species Pseudocheirus occidentalis. Next base: position 19,550,783 of record CM053598.1, read on the forward strand.
TGCCTGTCCCTTCACAGCTGTTATAATCTGGAAGAAACCATGGTCACTGCTCCTGAATTGAACATGGTGCTCCAATCTGTGTCAACAAGTGGAGGAATTTGGCTGGCTGAAACCTGGAGCAGAGAAGACATTGGGGTGGATGAAAATTGGCTGTATGGACCTAGATGGCTATTCTGTGGAGGAGGGATTCAATTGAGCCCAGAGGAGTGTGGGGGGCGGGGGGTGGGGAGGTGGGGGTGGGGCCCGGGGGAGCCAGGGGAAGTTATAGAGAGACAGATTTAAACTAGGAGGAAAGAAAAGGTTCCTGACAAAGAGAACTGTCTAAAAGTGGAACATGCTTCCTTGGGAGATAGTGGGTTCCCTCTATTTAGATATCATCAAGGAAGATCTGGATGGCCACTAGGAAGGAGTGTTCTAAAATGGATTTTTGTTCAGGGACAGGCTAGACTAGAGAGTTCAAGGTTCCTTCCAGTTCTGAGCTGCTGTGATTCTGGCCTGGGGACCCTAGGGACAATGTTGGACAGTAGCAACAAGGCTTTAAAATCCATGTGATTCCTTGCAGAATGAAAGGGGCTCATGGTAAAATGAGGGAAAAGGTGTCCTTGAGTCAGCAAGCATTTGTTCTTTCTCCTGGGTGAATTCAGATGAAGGAAAAAAATGGATTGTACCTTTAGCACAAGATAAAGCTATTGGTAGTTGTGGCACCAAGGCTGAGGTCTGTAATAAGCCAGATGAGATCATGCGGCTGAAAGAGACCTCTTTTTGCCTTACTTGAACGCTTCCAGAGACATTGAGAGGGGACAAGCCAGTTAGATCCTAAAGATTTGGGAGCCTTGGGAGCCCTGCCACTGCTGGACTGAGGTTTGGATTCTAGAAAAAGGAACCAGGAAAGGGGGTGAGACCTGCTACAGGCTGCAGTCAGTCATCTAAGTGGCTGACAACGTGAAGAGAAGCCTCCCTTAAGAGTGTGCCTTAGACCTGGGGCAAACAGGCACCTACCTGAAGAATGCTCTGATAATGAAGGTGATCAGGACAGTGGACCTTGTGGAATGCAAGGTCTTTCAGGGCCAGTACCTTTTTACCAGGAAATAGCAGATTATTTATACAAGTTTGTTGAACTGAATTGAATCAAATTGGGTGTAGTTATCAGGTTGGGCCAGGCTTGTGAAAATGCTCAGTGCTTGACTCCCTCAACCCTCAGGACTCTGAACTGGCATAGGCCAATTAGACTTGAGTCATTGATTGCCTCCCCCATGTTATAGTGGATGTTCTACCTACCCAAAATAAGGGCCTGGTTAGCATTCAGAAAACAAGCCAATGGCCAGATCTGGACTTCACATGATAGAACATCCAGGCTGCATGGGGCCTTAGAATCATCTACTTCAACCTTCTCCTCTTATAGAAGAGGAGAGTATGGCTCAGAGAAGTGACCTTCCCAAGATGTATCAATAATGAGATATTCACAACACCCATGATGGTTATGAATATGTTGGTGTAGTTTTGGATCACAAAATATAGCAAACTCTCCACATGGAAGGCAGCACCAAGGTCTTTATTCAGAAACCATAACACTGAGTCC
>CM053598.1:19552861-19725233 GCA_028646575.1 Pseudocheirus occidentalis
TGAGCCCCTCCCTGTTCAGCCCCTTCCTGTTAAGGTGTAAATTACTCCCAAGGAGTTAAATGTAAGTAAGGAGCTAAGCCTTTGAGGTGCTAAGTGCCTTTAGTAGGTGCCAATAGAAAGGGGCATGGAAGATCTTCTGATTTCATTAACATTACACAAGATCACACAGCTTGTAGTGACAAGCAAAAAAAGAGCCCAAGCAAAGTCTTCCAAGCCACTGAGCAAGGTAAGAGGGCCTTTTTCCCTACCATTGAACAAGGTGGTGTGAGCCAGCTGGGCATCAGAGAGGGGAATTCAAATGCTGCCATAACCATGACCTCCATGCTTTTTCTGATCTGCCTTAATTTCTTCATCCATTAAAAAAAAAGGAAGGCAGGTTAGATAAGAACATTGACCCTGTAAAGAAAGCAGTTGGAAAAGACCAATGATGAAAAGAAATAGAGGCGTTGGTAGTGATGGTGTAAATTACTGGTAATATGGAAAATTACATCGAAAACCTGAGAATTCTAGAAGCCCAGGATCTTACAGGGACCAAGGAGTCCAACCAGTGCCTTCACAAGAGTCTTCTCTTCATTATACCTGAGAAACAGTCACTCAGCTTCTGCTTCAAGACTTCCCATGAGGGTGAACTCACATGTGGTCTACAGTGGCCTTTGAATCCTTAGGAAGTTCCTCCTGTTATCAAACCTAAATCTTTCTCTTCAAGACTCTCCCCCACCCCCAACCTCCACCCAGGTCCCTCTGTAGACAAACAGAACCAACCTAATCCTTCTTCCATAAGATAGGCCTTCAAATACTTAAGACCACTCACATCTAAACATCCCTGGTCCCTTCAGATGATCCTTATTTCATGCAAATAAACATAACCAGCCTGGTCATCCTTCTCTGGATGGTCTTAAATTCATCAAATTACTTCCTGAAATTTGGCAAATAACCCTAAAAAGGGGTGGGGAAGAGAGACACAGAGACATAGACAAATACAGAGAGACAGACACAAAGCAGGACAGAGAGAGAGGAGGGAGGAAACAGATCAAATTACTTTCTACATTTTCCACCATTTACTTCATGGAAAGTAAATCGGCATGTGAGGTCACCTCCTTCCTTTCTCTCCCCTTCTCTCTCTCTCTCTCTCTCTCTCTCTCTCTCTCTCTCTCGCTCTCTCTCCCGCCCCCTTTCTCTTTCCCTTTCTTTTTCTCTGTCACACAAACATTCATACACATTCACTTTCACAGCTACAACAGAGTTTGCACAAGATTGGAAATTTCTCTCAAGAGCAGAACTGTCTGAACATTAATCGGGGCCCAATAGGAGCAACAGCCTGCTCATAGAGGCTATTTTTGGTCCTTCCTCATTCTTCCTTAATCATGTCCCTCTTCTGCTGTTGGCAAGAAAGAGAGTCATTCTCAGGGTAGCCATGCTTCCCCAGCCACAGAACAGACACAAGGTGGGCTTTGCACTCTTTGGGAAATGTTGACAACCTCTTGCTTCACTGGTAAGAGCTCAGGACTTAGGTTAGGAAGACCCAGCTTTTCTTTCCAGTTCTGTCCTGTGACCCTAGAGAATTCCTTTCACCATTAGGGGCTTCAGCTTCCCCCTATGTCAAATGGGCCTAATAATCACAGAATCTTAAAATTATACAAGACTCAGAAGGCATTTGGTCTAACCTATATCTAAAGCATGAACCTCTCCTTTAGCATAACTAACACATGATTGTTCAGCCTCAACTCAAAGATCCCCCCTCCTCCATTACCCTTGTCATATCTACTTCACAGAGTGGTTGTAAGGGTCCAGTGAGAAAAAGAAGATGTGAAAAATGCTTTATAAAGTGATCACCATACATCAGCACTTAGGGGATGCTTCCACAAAACCGAGAAAACTATAAAAGAGGCAGACAACAGCAACAAAAACCAGACAAAAACCAAAACCTGGAAAGAAATGTCTGGAGAAGGAATCCAGGAAAACACAAGTAAGGACCAACCTTGAAACTCAGCATATTTGAGGAGAGAAAAAAATCTGTATGTGACAAAGACGGTGCAGAACTGTAGAGAGAAAGCCTCTCCCCACCATCCATCTAGTCCAAACCATGCACAAAAAAGCCTCCCTGCTAGCCCACTCCCAATGAGTCTCTGTCTGAAGTGTGTAGTGTGGGGGAACCCATTGCCTTCCAACACATCTCACTCCCCTTGTTCCAACAGAGTGTTAAAAAGATTCCCAATCTTTTCTTGGTGTTGATACGTTTCAGTAGAATATGAGCTCCCTACGTCCAGAAACTAAATGTTTTCTTTATATACCCAGCCCCTAAGAACAGAGAATCTTGTACATTAAAAATCTGTTTAATATTTGTTAAGTTGAATTGACATGTATTCTGGCAACCAAACTTAGATCTTTTCAGGACAGGATATGATACAATACAACAACACAACACAACACAATACAATAGAGATTTATTAAGCACCAACTCTATTCCAGGCATTGTGCTAAGGATTGGGTATACAAAGAGAGGAAAAAGATAGTTCTTGCCCTCAAAGACCTTACAGTCTAATGGTGGGTACATTAAGACAAGATATTCATAGGAGAACAAGACTGCTCGATTAATTTTTCCTGTGACAGTGCTAATGACTTAGAAAAGGTGACAATGAATCAGAATGAGAAGGATCTCAAAAACTTTGAACAGACAGACAAATCCAAGGTAAAGCCCTTCTCAACTGTATAAGCAGAGGGTGAGAGAACTGAAACTGCAGTTCATGGGAATGAGACTGCAAGCTAAGAATGGGTGAACACGCAGCAAAGCAGCCCCAAACCAGAACGTGACTTTGGGTGGTGTTGAGGCAGTACCTAGATAGTGGCTGCCCTGCGCTCTGCCTTGGTCAGGCTAAAGCTGGCATTCTCGTTAATTCTGGGAGCCCTGTTTTAGGAAAGACATGTCCTAATTGAGTCCACTGAGGAGCTGGAGATGTTTATCCCAGGAAAGAGATGTAGGCATTTTAGATGCGAAAGCTGAGTTCAAGAAGCTGAAAGGCCACCATGTGGAAGGTTACACTCGGTCTCAATTATAAGGGACACCTTCCGAACAACTAGGGAGGGCTATCCCAAAGTGGAATAAAGCCACCTATGAAGTAGTCATCTTCAACCACACAACAGATGTTTCATAAATGATTGTTGGTCCATTGAGCCAAGTGAAGGCTGAAGGACTGCTTATCAGGGGTGTTAGAGAGGCATCCTGTTCAGGGATGGGGGGAGGGGACTAGATGAGAGTCAAAATCTAAGATTTGGAGATGTAAGTTAGCTAAAGGACCCTACTGATGATTTAACTCCAAAACTATATTTTCAATAGAAGCGAAGCCAGAATGATATTACGATTGTGGATAGTTACTGTTAATTATGAGTTGCCTGAGTACTGATGATGATAGACAGTCAGATAGATCAAGCTTTTATTAAGTACTTTCTGCATACCAGGGACTGTGCTCAGTGTTGAGAACACCAGCACAAAGGAACAAGATGGCACCTGTCATCGAGGGACAGCTTACATTGTGATGGGGGGAGACAATGCAGAAGTGAGAGTTGGGAGAAGGGTGGGGATTACAATGGGCATGCCATGACATGAAATGGAGAAAGAGCTTGAAAATGCTATGGAAGCCAGAATCTGGGGAAGATAGGGCCTATGGGGGCCCATAATGGTTCCAGGGATGTAGTCTAAATTTCTAGTGGTGAAGAGGTGGAGATGGTGGCCCCATTGGCACCATCTGACCTGGAGCTGGCAAGGAAGCACCACAGGGGCAGTAGCAGGAAGTTCTTTTGCTGGAGTCCTCCTGATGTTTCCCTTAAATATGGTATAGCTCTTCTGCCAGGCTCCTTGTAAAGCCCTAAAGTTGCCTGTCCTCACTGTGCCCAGTCTGAAGGTCCTGAAGATATCTAATGGGTCACAGTAGGATTGAAAACTCATTTTTAGTCTCTTCAAAAGTATAGTTTTCATTTCTCTCTCAAATTTACACAGAAAACTCAATGTGTTTACTTAGGTTGCACCAAAACGTACCCATTTTCTTGCGGCCCTTCACATGCTGGTCAGTTTCTCCTGCTTTGTCAACATCCTCCTTAAAACATGGCCCTCAAAGCCACAGTTATTCTTCATATGTGATCTGATTGAAGCAAAGCACAGCAGTATCATTAGCAATAATTAGCATTTAGATGGGGCTCTACATCTATTCTTCAGACCTCATAGTACCTGTATGCTAAGTATAAAAGGTCTAATCATTCCCATTTTCAGAAGGAAATGAAGCTAAGGGGTAAAGTGTGTTGGCCCCTGCTTCACAGTTAGTGAGTGTCAGAGGCGGATCAGAACCCGTCTCTCCCTGACTCCCAGTCCAGTACTATACTCTGCGGCCAGTCGCGTTCTGGACACTGTGCCTCTCTCAGGGCAATCTAAGATTGCAATTTACGTGCTTTGACTGACATATCACACCACTGACTCATCTTCAGCTTGCAGGCCACTGAAACCATTGAAAGCACTGGAAAAGTGTCTTTTTCAGACTAACTGTTGTCTAACTATGATTCCCCCTTGTACTAAAAAAAAAATTCATATATAAGAATTCACATTTCATGCTGAGTTCTGAGAGGCACATTTTAAGGACAGTGATAAGTGGTAGAGTCGGGGCTCAAGATCTTACTATACGGTGATCAATAGGAGGAACTATGATATTTCAACTAGATTTTCAAGGCCATCATGTGGAAAAGGAATTAGGTTTATGCCGCCTGACCTCAGACAGCAAAACCAGGAGTAATGTGGGGAGGTCAAAGAAGAGGCTTCCTATAAGGCTAGGCTTCTTAACTCTCCACAAGTGGAGGGTTCCTTAGAGCGAGTGGGGGGGCCCTCACTAAATTTTCCAAGTGAAACCTGGATGACGAGATCTGGGGCCTGTTGTCGAGTATGGGTGAGACTAAATGATCCCTTCCAATTCTAAGGTTCACTGAGTCTAAATTTCACCTACTTAAACTCAACCCCACTGAGATCTTTTTAGATCCCAATTCTGCCCTCCTACTTTTAAACTAGAATCCTAACCAGTGCAGGACCACTGGGGCATTTCTCTCAAATACCACAATTTAAAGGCCACAAAAATGCCACAAATACACTCCAGCCCTCAGAAACGAGTGAACTTAACCCCTAATTAACAGGAATAATTAGATAAAAGAGGGATTTTTAAAATATCCAGTTCCCCTTCTTGACCAGTAGAAAGTGTCATAATTACATATTATTTTCATATCATAAATTATGAGGGCACTTGTGGCAAAATTGGTAGGTACAATTCTAGCTCGACTGAGCTCTCCTAGCTTCATGTCACCTGCAAATTTTATATACATGTCATCTAAACCTTTGTCTAAGTCACTGATAAAATTCTTTTCATTTTTGTGAACTTGGTCAAGTGATTTAATTTCTGAGTCTCAGTTTCCCCAACTGTAAATAAGTAAGTGGGACTCAATGGTCTTTTAGGTTCCTTCCAGTTCTAGATTGATGACCCTGTGTTAAGCAGTACAGCGCCAAACCTAGACCCCTGGGACACTTGACTAAAGATGACAATCTCATTCAGCTTTGATTTCTCCATCTACAAAATGGACCTCACACAGTCACTTCGAGGCTCCGTCAAGTACATAGAGCGCTCTATAAATGCTAGCTATTATAACTGTTTAATTTAGAAAGACAATCCTCCAAACTGATATGCAACCATCCATGAGAATCCTTTAGGTTGGGGTGCCAAGCCCACATCTATTCATCATGTGTCCAACAGGAGCATGAACGACTGGGTCAAATACTTTGCTAAGATTGAGCTGGGCCATATTCACAGCATTCTCCCGATCCACCAATCTAGTTAGCCCATCTTAACACACACACACACACACACACACACACACACACACACACACACACACACATCTTCATAAAACCACGATCACTCTCTGTGATCATCACTTCTTCTTCCAGATGCTCATCAAGCATCTCTTTAACAATAAGGTTTGGAATTCTGTTAGAAACTGAAATTGGTCAAGGAGTGTGCAGCCGCCTCCTTCTTCCCTGTTCAGGCCCGGCTGAGGGTGTCCTGGAGGGAGTTATGGAGTGCCAAGCATCCTAGTTTAGCATGATGGTATGTAGTTCTCTCTGATTTCTCTAAAACCCCACAAGTAAGGGAAATATTATAGTTCCTCCCCAGCCCCAGAGTGTTAGGATACAGAGCCCAGCACCCTTTTCTAAATGACTGCCACTTAAATATTCACAGTCCACAGCCCCTGGGTGCTAAGCATATCAGGAAAAAAGGCAAAGCTATGCTGAAGAGTCAAGGTGCTCATGAGGGGTCAGAATCCCTTAAGTGAAACCTAAAACTGCCTCTCCACAATTTTTACCCATGGTTCCCTAGCTCTGCCCTCTGGGGCCAAGCACAATAAACCAATTCCTTTTTCACATGAAAAATCCTTCAAACACTTGAAGACAATCACATGTTCCTTCTAACTTTCCTTCGCCAGATTAAACATCCACACCTTCTTCCTACAGCATGATTTCAATACCTTTCCCTATCCTGGTGACCTTTCTCTGGACATTCTCCAGCTTATATAAATCCATCTGAAACCATGATTCCCTAGCAGAACACGACAGTCTAGATGTGCTCTGAGGCGCTATCGCCTTCTGAGCTCTGGACACTCTGCTTGTCTAGAGACTGTCTAGAGGAAATTCATTTACTTGTCATGGCTGCTATACGACAGCCAGCCTGGTGTTTCATATTGCACTTGGAGCTGTGGGAACGCTCAGGGTGACTTCAGCGGCATCAGCCAAAGTGTCCCTATCGTATACTGCTGTGGCTGGTTTTGAATCCATGTGTAAGATTCAGCATGCTTATCCACATACTTTCATCTCAGTAATTCTGGGCCCACACTCCAGCCTGCTCAGCTTTGTTTTTTAATCTTGGTGCTAGCATCAAACATGTTGGATAGCACTCCTTGCTTTGTGTAGACTCAGATTTGACATCTGTCCCTCTGTGCATTGCTCCCCTTCCCACACGGTACCATCCAGTCTAACCATTGCTCCACACAGTCTCCACATCTCTGGGCTGGCCATCCCTCAAGTTGAGAATCAGTCTCCTCCTCAATTCTGCCTTGCTTCCTTCGAGATGCAGCTCAAGCATCATATCTTACCTGCTTACGCTCCTGTTCCCCCAGCCCCATGCTTCCTCCCTACCTACTTTTGTACTATTAAAAAAAAAATTATCCTGCATGCAGCCAGGTTCCAATTAGCATGAATGATGAATTCACTGGAGTGGTAGCAAAAATTTTAAATCGTACTACATGAAGTTCTAATAATGTAAAATATATTTATTGGTTTTAGCTTAATGGAAATATGCACTGCAGATTCAAATGAAGCTTATTTATGTACAAGATGTATCCATTAATAGAACGGGCCCTGCTTTGGATTAGGGATGATTTCAGAGTTTTGTTTTTGTGTTCCCATACAGAATAGGCCCTTAATAAATGCTTATATATTTGCTGAGTGATTGATTCAAGCTACTGATAAATATGTTCAACACCACATGGTGGTGGGTAGATCTCTGGGATACTACACTAAAGACCTCCTTCTAAGGTGGCCTTGAATCACTAATGGCTACTCAACAATTTCTGGATCAACCTAAGTGCTACTATCCTATTTCCCTCGTGTTTCTTAGTATGAGAGCATCTGTAAAATGCTTTGCTAAAATTAAAACTAAGCTACTGGACCATCTCAATTTCCCAGCCTAGTAATTCTATCATAAAAGGAATGTAGTAAATCTGGTATGACCAGTGCTTGATAAAGCCATATTGGATTTTTGTGATAATTGCTTCCTTTTCTAGATGTTCACTAGACATCCTTTTAATAATACTTTGGAACTTTGCAGCAATTAAAGTTAAATCCACTGAACCATGGCTTTTAAACCTGGGTGCATGCACCCCTGTGCAGGCGTGCGGCACCTCCCCCATTCTTCACTTTCAGACCACTGATAGAAGGTCCATAGTCACATCTGCTTGAGCTTTCACATCCTGGGAAGCCCCTTCTGGCCCTGGTGACTCGCACTCATCAGGGACCGTGCCGCTCTGGTGGCATGTCTCTATTGATCCTGGGCTGCAATTCCCTATTGGTCTTTTTTGTTCTGTCCTTTTCAGCCCAGAGTCATGGGCGCTTGAACAGCTTCTTCCATGGAACTGTAGGGATCGTTCATGGTTAGCTTGGGCACAACAGTCAAACCAGTTGTGTGTAGGCACAATTGTGTTCACAGCACACTCCAAGCATGTCCTCCCCAGATGACTTATCCCCAAGCTGCCTGTTGTCCTCATCTTAGCAAATCTACTCAAGGGACCTGTGAATTCATTTCCTCTACCATCCATCTTAATTCAGCTCATCAAAATGACCAGATTTGGGGTTCCATCCTCCCTCCCACCCAGGAAGTGATCAGGACCCCAGAATAGAAGTTTCCAAGACTGGCCTGTTTTGAGTATTTTTAATGATTCTTGGACCAGTTCCTCATTTAGTTTATAGGAAAGAATATTTCATAGGCTGTGATACAACCCTCTTCTTACACAACTTTCATGAGAGTTTTCATTTCCTTTATTTACTGATTAACATTTCCTCATAAAGAACTCTTTTGAAAGTGTAATTTAGGGGGAGTTTTGATGTGGAAGTTCTGCATAGTGGAAAAAAATTAGAATAGACAGGAAGGAGGCATATCAACTGGAAAACCACCATGCAGTGTGAAACTGTTAACCAAAGGAAAATATTCTTGCACATTAAACTCAGCTGTACTCATGTAAACTTGGCCCAAGCCCCCTAGAAAAGTAAATTCTAACTGGATGTTATATTAAAGGAAGGCAAAATGGTATAGTGAAAAGAAGACTCTTTGGATTGGAAAGAAATAATAAGACTTGAGTTGGAGTTCTGGTTTTTCATAGGTGTGTGAAAATTCTCAGTTTCCTAATTAAGTATTCAGAGACTTAACTAAGGTGAGTCAATTGGGGCTTTGCCTCTGGGTGCTGAAATTTAAAGGAATATTCAAATCATTTTCAGTCATAACATAGAAACAACTGAGCTTAGCACCTACATAGTAAGAATAATTAATTGAAACAGGAAGCTCCCAGATCTTGGTTTCCTTATCTTCTGACCATGATTGTGCTCCTTGCTCAGCCCCCATCCTGCTCCCCAATACCAAAGGTATACACAGATAGTATATTTTTGGCAATACATTTTGCATTGATTGCCTCAAAAATTGCTAGTTATCAATTCTGTTTGTATTGCTTGTAAAACGGGATACTGTTTCCCTCCTGGAATTATTGTGAGGTACAACAGAAAGAAATTGATTTAAAATGTTGCATCTTCCTTATTCACAGTGATAAACCAAGAAGCAGTCAGATTCTTATTTTATGGTACAGAACTATATAGCAAATCCTTCCACTTCACTCTGTCCATTAAGTCTCTCATCATCATTCACCAACAGAAATTTGGGGAAGACCAAGAATTGTGCAGTCTTGAGGCTGGACCAGATCTTAAAAGATCAGCCAGGCCATTCATTTGCCATCAGGGAGGTCAAGATCTAAGATGGCTTTAGGAAAAACAGTGACAGAGAACCAGCACCCTCTATTACCTCTGTCTTCTCTCCTTTTGCTCCTCACCCTATTTAAGAAGAAAAGTCCATTTTATAGGTTCTTAACCTGGTGTCTATGAATGTTGGATTCAGGGGATCCACAAACTTACATGGGGAAAACATCACATTTAAATTTCAGTACAATTACTTCTCTTTGTAATTCTAGGTATTTTACTTTTTGCATTTAAAAGTATTATTCTGAGAACGGGTCCATAGGCTTCATGAGACTGACAAAGAGGGGCATGACTCAAAAAAAGAAAAAAACACCTCCCCTGGTTGCTCATTTTCAAAGGTTTTGTGTGTGTGCTTATTTTAATCTACACCATATCAATACCTCCCTCAATGGAACTGTGATCTCATCAGTGAAATGCTCTTTCTACCAGTGGAGACTGTAGCCCATTTACCACTTTCCATCATGTCTGGTTCTTAGCCATGTCTTTCCATAAACTCACCACCAAGGATTGTTCAAAAACACTAGTTTCCTTTGGTTCCTTTAATGTGTCACTGACACATTAGGCTCACCCTACCTTCCCTGTCCACTCCCTTTTTCAGTCACACATGGCCTGAGAACTTCTCTTACACAAGTGGTGGGAAGTAGGATACGACCTACACTACAGCTCACAATAGGGCACTACCCTTTGTGTCACCTGCAATTTTAAAAAGATACACAGCAAAACAACAGGATTCTGTAAGCATTGACACTGGCCAGTGCCCTGCTCTGGTAAGACATTTTCTCCCTCTTCCCCTTCTTCACTGTTGTCCAGCCACACACATACATATTCCATCATTTCCTGTCCATTCTGATCCCATGCTCACATATCCTTCTCTTCTTTTTCTTTCTGACCTCCTTTCCCCTCTCCACACCTATTTCTTCCTCCTGAGATGGGGAAAGGGGACAAAGGAGTCAAAGGAAAAGAGTTTGAGGGCAGGGAAGAAAGCCTTTCACTGGCGCTGACATCCCCCTCCATTCCATGTGTTATCTTGTCAGGAGAGCCTTTCTCATCATACAAGTTTTTCTTTGATTTTGGATGCTTCACTCTTCAAAACTTCTGCAGAACTAGGTGACTAAGTGTTTGGGTGGGGTCACCATCATAGGGTTCTTGTCTTTTTTTTTTCCCTGTTATTCCAAAGGTATTCTTTCAAGGCGGCATTATGTCCTTTCCTTATGCAGTCAAGCTGGAAGCTGGGAAGACACAAATGCCAGAGAAAAGAGAAAGAGAAGGTTTTAGAGAAGGAGAAAGTTGAAAAGAAAACCCTGACTCTGCCCTTCTCCAGTTACATACTGCCAGTGGACCCGATGATGGAATCAGGTTGAGAGAAGATCTCAAGTGATGGGGTGAATTGAATAAACCGAAACACAAAAGGAATAAATGTAAAATTTTATTTTTAATTTAAAAGAACAACCCACTTTACATATACAGAAGGCCAAGTAAAAGAAATTCCTTCACTGATCATGTCTAAAAAATGTTTGTTTATTTCTTCACCCTGATTCCATCAACTCTCTGTCAGGAGGTGGACAGCAGGTTTTATCAATCGCCCTCTGGAATCATGGTTGGTCACTGCAGTGATCAGAGTTCTTAAATCTTTTGAAATATTTTTGGGGGGGGAAGGCAGAGCAATTGGGGTTAAGTGACTTGCCCAAGGTCACATGGCTAGTAAGTGTGTCAAGTGTCTAAGGTCACATTTGAACTCAGGTTCTCCTGACTCCAGGGCCAGTGCTCTATGCACTGTGCTACCTAGCCGCCCCTCTTCTGAAATATTTTTGTCTTTGAGCCAGCAATACCCCCATGAGGTCTGCATCCCAAAGAAACTGAAGGAAAGGAAAAAGGCCCAATTTGCACAAAATATTTGTAGCAGCTCTCTTTGTGGTGGCCAAGAATTGGAAATCGAGGGGATGCCCATTAATTGGGGAATAGCTGAACAAGTTATGGTATATGATTGTGATGGAATACCGTTGTGCTATAAGAAATGATGAGGGAGATGGTGCCAGGAAAATCCGGGGAGATTTATACAAGTGAGCAGAACCAGGAGAACATTGTACACAGTAACAGCAATGTTGTAAGGATGATCAACTGTGAAAGACCTAAGTCTGATCAAGACAATGACCCAGGACAGATACAAAGGACCCATTACGAAAAATGCCATCCAACCCCAGAGAGAAAGAACTAATGAACTCTGAGTGCAGATTGAAGCAGACTTTTTTGACTTTCATTTTTTTCTTGCTATTTTCATGTGTTGGGTTTTTTGGTAAGATGGCTAATGTGGAAATATATTTTACGTGACTTCATATGTAAAATTGATATAATACTGCTTGCCTTCTCAATGGGTGGGGGAGCAGTGGGAGGGAGGGAGAGAATTTGGAATTCAAATTGTTTTAAATGAATGTTTAAAAAATTTCTAAATTTAATCGGAAAATATTTTGTGAATTTTTAAAAAAGATAATGGAGGGAGAAGAAATAGTTTATCTTTACAGCACTCTCGTCATTGTATAAATTGGAAACCCCACTTGGCCCCCCCAGATATGAAGGAGAGCAGGTTGAGAATTAGAAAAGATCCTGAAAAGCAAGATCATAGAATCACTGAATCATCGAATTTCACAGCTGTACAGGAAATCAGTGACCATCTGGCTAAGCCCATATCTGGGCAAGAGACCCTTCTACTACCTTGAATAAGAGGTCTATACTACCTTCTAAGTCAAACTAGTTTACTTTTAGATAGAGCTCATTGTGAGGAAGTTTTCCTGTATAGCAATTCTAAATTTGTCTCTTCACAATTTCCACTCATCATCCCATGGAGAGAAACAAAACAAATTTAATCCTTCCTCCCTATATCAGCCTTTCAGGTAAGTGAAGATAACGATGCTGGTACAGTGGATAGAGCAATGAAACGAGTCAGGAAGATCTGAGTTCAAATCCAGCCTCAGGTACTTACTAGTTGTGTGACCCTGGGTAGGTCCTTTAACCTCTGATTGCCTCAATTTTCTCAATTGTAAAAAAAAAAAAGGATAACAACATCACTAAACTTACAGGGCTGTTGTGAAAATCAGATATTTAGTAAGTTTTGAATGTGCTGGAGAGAGAAAGAACAAATGGGCCCCTTGAAACCTAACAGTAACAAGCTTCAGAATGATGGATTCAGGGCTTTCTTTTCAATTCCCCTTTCCCATTCCCCTCTCCCTTTCCCCCCCAATCTCAGAAAGGGAAGTATCAGGGAGAAAAAATAAAGCTCATTATTTGGGGGGGGAAAGAAAGTAAAATAAAATAAAAGCCAAAAAACAAATGTCCTGGTTTCACTCTTGTTGATAGAGAAAAGTTTGGCATTTTCCTGCCGTTCGCGCTTCTCCTTCTGTTTTTGTCCTTAAATGCAATACTGCTCATAATCACCCATCACTTCTCTTTGTAAGATTTTACAAATGAGTTTATATTCTAACATGCCTTTGGCAGTCATCTCTCTGTGTTTGATAAGTAACTAAAATATTTGCTTACCAAGGTCCTTCTGGGATCTTTTGCTTTTCTTATTGAGGCAATTAATATACCTTTGTTAAATGTTACAAAAAAATGTTTTAATCAGCATCAGTATCATTTCTTTCATCCATTTCTTAAATTTGACTTCCAATTACTTGCTTAATAGTTTCAGACCAAGTTGTCTGGATTGTACACAGTATCTTTTTTTCTCATTATTACTCTTTGTCCTTGCTTTTTACTAATTCTGATCTTAGCTCTGACAAATTGACAGTCTGTCAGCACACAGACAGCTGGTTCAGAGATAACTCCCACATCGATAACAAATCTTTTCCTGTTTGTTAAAATGTAATCTATTTAATTCTGTACCATGTTACTTGGTGCTTGTCGTTTCCAGTGCCTACCAATTATTTTCTTAAAGAGAATCAGTTACTAAATATTCGTAAGGCACCTCCTCTATGTCAGGCACTGGGGTGAGCATTGAAGATGCAAAGAAAGGCTCCGACGGTTCCTGCCCACATGGAGCTCACAGTCTAAAGGGGAAGACACAGGGCAAACAGCTCGTATAAACAAGGCTTCTGCAGTGCAAACTGGAGGTGATGGCAAAGGGCAGGCCCAGCACTAAAGAGGGCAGGAAAGCCATTCTTTGAGAAGGCAAGGTTTGAGCTGAGACTTGGAGGAAGCCAGGGAGTCAAAAGGGAGAGGGGAGGAGGGGAGGAGGGGAGGAGTCCAGGCATGGGACATAGCCAGGGGCACTGGCTCACAGGAGAGGGCTAGGCAGCAAAGAATCAAGCCGGCGGACTTTGTACAGGGAGGCGACAGTATCAGACCCACACTTTGGGAAGATACCTCTGGCCATTGGGTCCATCCTCCAGCTGCCCTAGCATGGGAAGAGGCCAAGCAGAAAGCTGTTGCCATTGCAGGGGCAGCTTCAGAGCCTCAGAAAACATGGTTTTTAATCCTTCCAGTTCTCTGTCCTTCAAACACTTTGAGGGGCCTCTTGTCCTAGAAGAACTGGGAAACTTTTACTATCTAGTCTCAAAGTGTGACATTAAGACACTGTTTCCTCTTGAGGTGAATAGTTATGTGTGAATTCCAGCTCTGAGGTTTCTCGGGTGCATGATCCTAGAAAGGGGCCTACAGATTTCCTCCAAGTTACAGAGAGCTCTTCTCAATCAGGTTCAGTTCTGGATATAAGAGTACCCTGGCTTAGCATATCTGAGGTATTAATTGTGGCATCCTGGGTGGTATGCTTTCGAATAATGAAGAGACTGAAATGACGTTATAAATATAAAGAAATAAGAGATAATAAGAATTACACTTCTTTGTGGCTAAAAAAAAAGATCCTCGGTGTTCACATCTGTAAAATGGATCTAACCAATGCTAGCAACACTTACCACCCAGAGCTCTTGGGAGAAGAGCACTTTGTAGACCTTGGAGCCCTACAGAAACAGGACCTGTTCCCAGGACACTGCAGGAGGGCAGAATGAGCTTAGTTCCTCTTTGTTGGATGTACTTCAGGCCAAGACTCTGAAAGAGACAGGTCCAGAGGGCAGTGAGGCATGTACCTGTGAATGTCAGCCTGGACCCCCAGAGTGGCAGACACATTGGGGAGCCAACCCCCCACATCCCTTAGGATTGAGGCCTGCAGCCCCAAGACTGCTGCGAGCACACTCCCCTCAACCAAGCTTCACGCTCCTCTCGATGGCAGCTGAAGGGTTCCTTCGTTCTTGTGTGTACTTTAGTGTGCCCCTGTGATTTCCATTTGCTGTTTCTTTTAATAAAGAGGCTTCCTCTGCTCACTGTGGTGCCAATCAAGTTGCTTCAGGCCAAATCCAAAGACTTTCCGAGCTATCCTGAAGCCTTCTGCATGCCCCACTGAGGAATCTGGATAAATTACCAATATGCCAAGTCATAAGACAGGATTTCCAATATCCTCATTCCAATCCTGGTTCTCTGTCACTCACTAGCTATGCAGCTTTGAGTGAATACCTTTGCCTCTTGGAGCCTCAATTTACTCATCTGCCAAATGGGGATAGTGGTTGCTACATTTTGTCCCTCATAGGGCTCACAAGAGGAAAACGCTTGGTATATCTTAAATTTCCATAGAAATAAGGCTTGTTCCTATCATCCAAGACAAAGTGAAGAAGCCTACAAAATGATTTAAATCTGTTTTTTTTAAGACTAAAAAAAAAGGTGGTTTTGGCAAGTCATCCTAAAGACATGTTGGGTGTAAGAATGATACTTGAAATATGAAATTGGCTTCATTGAGAAAATTTTCCCTTACTTGATACAAGTCTTATTTCATAATCCCAACGGAAAGGAAATTCTGAGATAGGATACTTACTGCTGTACTCCTCTTCATTTTTTTTGGCAGAGAAAGTATTTCAAAAGCCATGAAGCAAACAAACAACCCCCCAAAAGCATGTGGAAGCCTGTCATGAAGGCATTCCCCTTTGGAGAAAGACAGAGGTGACTTCGGGACAATCCAAATCTTTCACATCGAGTTTAACAACCACTGGCAAAAGTCAGCATCCAAGGTGGCTGACAAATCTCCTGTCCCCAATTTAGGTTTCCTTGTTTTCAGCACTCCCGTCAAAGACAAGCTGCCTGCCTCTCCCTCAGAAAAAGTCAAAGCCTAGACAAAGGAAAATGAGAACTGTTTTTCCCCAAGGAAAGTTAGAAGGGTGTTCATCTTCAGGAAAATGAGCACTAGGCCCCTGCGAGTCTTTTCTCCTGCCAGGAAGAGGGAAAATGAGCCCTACACAACCCACAAAAAGGGAACTCCTCACATAGCAATAGGGACTATGAGAGTGGTGAGCCCCCCTCTCCCCCTTACGGGGCTGGGGAGCAGCAAAAAGTGGTCTCTTGGAGGACCTGCAGCTAACGCGGCACCAAAGCATTTTTGCAAAGAGGAGAAGGAAAATCAGCCATGGTCGCCAGTTTTCACCAGAGCTTGATTGGGATGCATCTCAATGACCAAGGAGAGTTCCAACGTGAGAGTGGGACTTCCCAGTGTGGGAGCTGGAGGTCTTCAGGAAGCTTAAGTCTGAAGAAACTGGACAAGCTGTGTATGGGGAGGGGGTGGCAAGTGGGGTTGGGGTGTAGTGGAGCATCTTTAAAGTGAGAAGGGAAGATCTGGAGATGACATGATGCTTGTCTTCAAAGATTTAAAAGCTATCCCACAAGAAAGAGGCTGCTAGGTGGTGCCATAGTGCCTAGAGTGCCAGGACTGGAGTCAGGAAGACCCATCTTGCTGAGTTCAAATCTCGCCTCAGATACTTCCTAGCTGTGTGACCTGTGTGCCAGTCACAACAACATCCCACAAAAGACAGTTTAGACTTGTTCTGCTTGGCTTCAGAGGCAGAACTGGAGGCAGTGATGGATGTTACAGGAAGGCTGATTTAGGCTTGTTGCAAAGAAAACCTTCCTGCGCTTCAGTCTGGCCAAGAGGGGGACAGGCTGCCACAGAGCACACTTAAGTCTAATCTGAACATTTTCTCCCTGGCTTTATGAAATCTAGACAATCAAGGAAACAACAAACCAAGCCCTGAGCTATAGTGTCAGCTGATCTCTTGATTCCCAGGTGTGAATGCTCATGCTGAACACTCCATAACTGACTCTACTGCCTGGTGTGAGCTGGCTCCAGCACACCGCTGGGACCCCTCACTGGTGGCTCCAAAGAAGAGCTGGATGTTCCTCTCCCGGGCATGTTGCACAGGTGCTTATTGCTCAGCTATCGGTCAGAAAGAATGGTTTCCAAGTTCAGATCCAGGCCAGAATCCTGAGGCCAAGAGCCCTGGGAATAGCAGCACCCCCAATACCATTGGCCCTGCTGCCATCTTCATTCTTGTAGTCATTGTGCAAGGGATCAGCCCTTGTGGAGAGCAGCCAGCCCACCATCCCTGCCACCCCAACATCAACCTCCAAGCAATCGCTACAATCAGACAGGAAAGTCCCCAAACCCTAGGAACCCTCTCCTACCTACCACCAGCAGCCTGTCAGCTGGTTCAATATCTGAAACTGAGATGGTTTCATTCATTTGTTAATGGAATCAACATTAAAGAAGAAGTCTCTGCACTGTAAGGTCCTGGGGCCTTTTCTTCTGACTTTCAGATAACAGCTCTTCTACTGTAGCGTTCTTGAGAGCAAGGATTGTCTTGTCATACTATCTGTATCCCATGCATTCAGTACCATGCTTTGTATATATTTTACAGGGTAAGCACTCAATAAGTAGTGCAGGGGACAGCTGCTGGGTCTGGAGTCAGGAAGACTCATTTTTGCAAGTTCAAATCCCACCTCAGACACTTACTGGCTGTGTGACCCTGGGCAAGTCACTTAACCCCATATGCCTCAGTTTCCTCATCTTCCAAATGAACTGGAAAAGGAAATGGCAAAACCCTCCAGGACCTCTGTCAGGAAAATCCCCACTGAAAAATGACCAAACAACAAGAAGAGCACTTAATAAAGGCTTTTATGTTATTCATTCATTTTCTTGTAACTCTAAGATTGTGTCATTTGAGAGTTGTGACCACCCTGCCTGGGGTGCTAAGGAAAGGCCAAGAGTCTGACAAGATCTTTCCAAAAAACAGAAATTCTCACTAAAATTAGGAATCAAAATAGAGCTGGATCTTAACTCTGGGGGGTAGGGTGTACCTGACTTGTCTCCGGGCTATTTCCTGACATTCTGTCTTATGCTGAGTCAGGGAGACCTGAACAGAAAGAGAGAAGGAAAGGAAGAAAGCTCAGAAAGAGATGGACCGGGTACATATGCCCAGACAAACAGGGATGGGGATAACAGAGTTTAAAGGCAAAAGCTTCCGTGCACTTGGCCTCACATTTAAAGTCCCCTAGTGTTTGATGGAGCAGGAACTTAACAGTAATTTAAAAGGCTGAAAAGCACAACCTTCCCAGCAAACCTGCGAGGTAGCTGTCCTAGACACTTCCCATTTTGTAGATGAGGAGATTGGGGCTCAGAAAAGTAACATGAGTTATCCATAGTCACACAGCTCGTAAGTATGAGATGAGGGATTTGAACCCAGACTTCCTGGAATCCAAGTCTAGTGCTCTATCCACTTGCCTATACTGGGGTGCTTTCCTCATTCATTAATCCCAACATGATAGCAGGATTCCAGGACATTTACTGAGCACATCCCCACAGAGGGCAGAGTGTGTTTGGGGGGATGTATGAAAGGACAAATATTGTCCATGATTCCAGTAAAAGAGGCGTAGCTATAAAGTAGCTAAAAATTGTTTAAGTACATTGGAAATCAGTCAGAACAGATGCAATTTAAAAATGCATTAAACGTTCACTGTGTGCTATCCCTGTGCTAGGCTGGAGAGGACGGAAACCTACCAAGAAAACCTAAATCCAGGAGAGAAGATTTAACAGACTTAGCTGAGCTGAAAGGGTGCTGAACTTGGAGAAGACTTGGGTTGGGATTCAGCCTTACCAACCATGGAAGCGTGGCCAGTCACTGCGCTGCCCCTGGCTCAGTTTCCTTCCCCATAAAAGGAATCAAGAACATCTACCTCAAATGGTTGTTAGGGATACAGACTGACCTATCACGTTGCTGATAAAGATAAATCTTGGACGTGGAAACTCCTCCCACCAATCAATGCAGGGGTTCTTTCTCAGCATCTCAGAGCCTTAGAGAATGGACCAGGAGGAAAAGTGACTGGTCCAAGGTCATCTAGTCACTATGTATCAGAAGCGGGATATGAACCGGGGTTGTCGTATCCAGAACTTGGAAAACTTAAAGTGAGCTGCATGCTGGGAAATGTTTAATTCTCCACAGAGAAAAAAATGACCACTTTCCACTTTTAAGTTTAATAGGCATTACTAACATTTTTTCCATTGCTTTCTCGAATCTTTTCAATGAATAAAAAGACAAATCAAGCCCTAATTCCTAGCATTTTCCAAGGTATAAATCCTCACACTGAAAATTTGACATTGGTTTGGAACTCTTCTGAGTTGGCTTTAGCAAAAACCCTGCTTCGAGCTCTATATAAATATTCACTATTAATATCAATATTACAGACATTGTTCTAGCATCTCTGCACTAGTGGACTAGTCTGTAAGAGAAGAGAGGAGTTAGGGTTAAGGCTGAAAGGAACCCTAGGCACTGTTTCATCCAATCCCCTCACTGAGCAAATGAGGAAACAAAAACTCAGAGAAAGTAATGGGGCCAACATCACACAAATGGCAGTTAACATTTGACTCCAGTGGGCTGACTGCAAATTTGTGCCTCTCGCAAGGATCCAGAAGCACATCACTTGATCTTCCTTTAGTTCATTGAGCCTAGAAGAGCATCTCCCCTTCCTTGCTCTTCTCTACATTTACAGTCCTCCCTCTAGGTCAGACCTTCATCATCTCTCACATGGATTATGGCAGAGGCCTCCTAACTGGTCTCCCTGTCTCCACCATTCCCCCTCTCTAAGCCATCCTCCATACGTCTTCCAAACTGACAATTCTTACATAGATCTGAAAACATCACTCCTCTAGTCATTAAATTAGTGGCTCTCTACTGCTTTTTTAAGATAAAATGTAAAATCCATGTTCAGGTTCCCACTTACCTCATTAGCCTAATTTCACGGGTTTTTTCCCCATTTTTCCCCTTTACGTAGTCAAATTAACTTGCTATGTTTCCCATCCTGCTACCTATGTCAGAGGCAAGTCAGCATGGCTGAAGTAAGGCACCCTGAGGGAGAGACAGGAAGCAGAATGGTCCAGGCATGTCAAACCATCTCCTATCACACCCAAATAAAGACAGCCCAGGATGTAGAACCCCAGAACCCTGGGAACACACTGCCTCCGATACCATCATCCTTGCTTCCATGATGGGCATAATGGCCATCATTAAGGGGAGAAATCACTACAGAGGAATCCACCTTCCTTGCCACCACAAAAACCCAACTGCTGACCAACTACTACTGATTTACAGGAAAGCCCAAGAGCCCTGGAAACTGTCACTCAGCCCCAGATCGCCAGTCCTGGTTCCAGCTCAACAACACGGCCTCATCCTAGGAAGCGACCCCTATAGAGATGCGGTTTCTGTGGGTGCTACAACCACAGCTACAGAAGACTTGGAGAAGAAAACAGTCACCACCACCAGAATCTTTGTCAAATGGTTCAGAATTAGAAGCCACCATGATTTTATCAATGGAAATTACATTACATAAAAAGCTGCTGCACCCCAAAGACCACTGGACTTTTTCATGTAAGGTGCAGCTGAGGCTACTTTGGCTTGTTATCTCCCCTCTTCAAACATTAAGCTGCTGCAGGGCAGGGACTCTTATCTGAATCTCCAGCATTTAGCACAGTGCTTGGTATGTGATAAATGCTTATGCCTTTTTATTCATTCATATACAACATTTCATCTTACAACTCCATGTTTTGCTCAGGTGGCCCCATATCTAAATGGGGGCCACCCTGATCTCTGTGCTCCTACCCCACAACCAGCAATTACTTAATACGTATTCAGTATGAACCTTCCATGTGCTTGTCTATGTACTTCCTGTTTTCCTGGACTAGAACATAAGCTTCTTGAGAGTTGGGACTGTTTTATCTCTGTCTTTGTGTTTCCAGAGCCCAGCCCAACATCTCTGACAAGATAGGAATGGAACCAATGATGAAGGGTCTCTTAAATTACCCCCATACAAGAAGAGTCAGGAGAAAAAAAAAAAGATATAGGAATAACCTGACCGCCATCTTCAAATCTCATCAGAGTTGCCACAGAGGAGCATGCCTAGATGTGCTGTACTTGGTCCCAGAGGACAGAACAGGAGGCAAAAGTTGAACACTGCAGAAATGTTGGTTTAGGGTGGCTTAGGGTAAGGAAGAACTTCCCCAGCATTAGAGCTACCCCAATGGGGAATGAGCTGCTCTGAGATGGAAAGGGTCCCTCCTCTTTGGAGGTCTCCAAGCAATGGCTGGGTGGCCACGTTAGGCCCATGGTAGAGAAGAGACTTGTTCTAGCTTGGGGTGACCCAGAGGGGCCTCTTCCAATTCTTGAAGCAGGTGATTACTGGAGGTTCCCAGAAGGTATCAATAGGGAGTTTCAGTACACATATAGGGGTGAACTGATCTAAAAACACTTACAGGGAAATTTGCCACACATTCCTACAGTCCTGTTCTGTCACCTGAACTTTGAAGGAGTACAGGCAGGAAGGTGGAACACCCTGCATTTCATTTCCTAGCTATAATGAAAGACTATATACTACCAGAAGGAGGAAGGTATCGTTCTATGGCCTCGTTTTGGCATGCTCAATCAATAACATCCTGTTGGTGACTTTCTGTGGTCTCATGTTAACTCTGAGAACCTGAATGAAGGATCAAACATATCACTTCCTTTCTTGCTGAACTGTGCCGATTTCTCTATTCCTTTGAAAGAACAAAAACAAAACGATTGCTCAACTTTTTCCTAGTTCAGAGAGGCTATGTGTGTTTGTGAAATACATGAAATGTTGGGTAAAAGAGAATATTTTTAGGTTGTCTGCAGTGGGTCACTATTAGAATGGGGAGGAATTGATTCATGCTGATGGGTAATTCTGTATAACTGCCAGTCAGATGTGTAGCGGGATTTCCCATCTGGACTCTTCCACTTAGCACACAGGTGATTTGGGGAAAGTAACTTCACTTCTTTGACCTCAATTTCCTTTTCTATAAAAGGAAGGGGTAGGACAAGAGAACCTCTCCGTTGCTTTGAGATCTGAAACTATGATCCAAAGTTAACCTTGCCTTTGGGAAGTGACATTTTCAGTGTTTTCCAATAAGATAA
This sequence comes from Pseudocheirus occidentalis, assembly GCA_028646575.1. NCBI lineage: Eukaryota > Metazoa > Chordata > Mammalia > Diprotodontia > Pseudocheiridae > Pseudocheirus > Pseudocheirus occidentalis. The sequence continues at coordinate 19,574,750 of CM053598.1, forward strand.
CAAAACAAAGAGCTCGATGGCCAGTTTGAGGTCACTAAAGAAAGGAATCTCTAAGGCTTCCTGGAGGTCTGCATGAGATTTCTGCAGGATGTTTATAACTCTGTCTTATGAACTTCTTGGACTTTGGAACTTGAACAATTTGGGATACACACATGCTGGAAATAAGGCAGCCTAAAACTGTTTATTCATTAAAACCATGCTCTTCAAAGGAATTTAGGCAAATGCAGGGAATTTGCAAAATCGCTGCACTACAATTAGAGGACATTTTTAGCAATTGGGGAGTTGTAGTAGCCAGAGATCCGAACCAGAAACAGCTTCCTGCGCTACTCACAGGTAAGAGATATTCAAAGCACTCCATGTTCAAACTCGCTGAAGGGGCTATCAATGACATGACATTGGGGAGAAGAGAATCACTATTTCCATAACTTAACAACCTGATGGGGAAATCTGAGAAACTCTGGGGCGTGCAGAACTGGTCACCTGCCAAAAGGAAGCCCCACCTCCAGGGCCTGCATCATCTCCTTTCTTCCCAAACTCAGTCATTTCTCTGACTAGTCTGCTTGGCAAGAAAGTCAACCAAGCAATGAATAAGCATTTGTTAAATACTTATTTCGAGGCCAACACTGAGCTAGATGCATCGTACACAAAGGCAGAAATAAATTATTCCCTACCCTCAAGGAGCTTATATCCTACTGGGAGAAAACATCACATTTCAAAGTAAAAAGAAAATGGGAATGAAGGACTTGTGATTTCTTTGGTATGGGAGGCTCCCAATGAAAAAACAAAGCAGAAACAAATGTCCATAATGCCTGGCAAGTACAATTTATTAGCAAGTCCCCATGAACACAACCAAAATATTTTAAAAGACTTGTGTCAGTTCAGTCATCGCCAATTTGCTGAAAGGCACTGCCCGAGGGGGCTCATCTGTCCATCTGTGTGAGAAACAAAAGTGAAGGACTCTCCAGAAAGGCTGCTCTGAATCAACTGGACACCACATTCCTACTAAACTTTTTTTTTCTCTAATGGCCCAATATGAACTAAAAAATAAAGATACATGAATTCAGGCTCCACTAATGAGGAATTTGCGGTAATAATATTCTGGGTCTCTTGAGGAGACCTAATTTCTAGTCTAGGTCCTATCCAATATCAGAGCTGGAAGGGGCCTCTATGGCCATTCGTTTTAATCTGAATGGGAATCTCATCTACACCATGTCCAGCCTTTGTTCAAAGGCTTCTAGGAAAAAGAAATCCACTGGTTTCTGGGAAGCCCGTGGCCATTCTTATGTGGCTTTGATCTTTGGGGAGTTTGTCCTTCCCTTAAAACTTATTTTGCTGCTTGGCAACTTCTACCCACTGACCCTAGTTCTGTTTTGTGAAAATGAATAGAAAATGTCTCATTTCTCTTCCTCCTGACAGACAGTGACACATTCACACTAAGTCTTCTCCAGGCTAAATGTCTCCTGTCCTTATGCCAAGGAGCTCTGTAACTGCAAACAGGTAGCTCAGATTCTGTCTGCTTCATTTTATCTGCGCAGCACTGAGACCTGTGGGCATCACAGGGTCTCCTTGGGAATCAAGTGAAGCCGCAGACACAGAAGCTTCTAGAAAGTTAAAAGTATTTCAGGGATGGAGCACTGTGTCCCTGCTATGCCTCAAATTGTGCGGAGGGGATCCTGGACTTTTGAGAGCAATGCAGTGGTGAGGCAGAATCATGGAGACAATGCCAGACGTAAGGTCAGGAAGATCTGAGCAGAGATCCTACCTGACCAAGGACGAACAAAGTCATAGACATCGGGTGCTTTTGCAAACTCTAAAGCTGGACACAAACATGAGTTCTTTTGCTAAGTTCACTTACCCGGAGGAAGTCTCAAGTTTCTCATCTGCAGAATGGGTATAACACCAGTAGCACCTCTTTTGCAAGAGATGCTGTGAGTGCCAAATGAAACAATACATGGAAAGTGTTTTACAAATGTTCGAGTGGTCTAGACACGCAGCATAAGCTCTGTCAAGTCCCATCAAGCTGGAGAGGATGCCAGGAGGGGCCCAGTCGCAGACTTTGCGTCTGCTGGCTGAGACCAGAGAAGCTCATCAATAAAAAGGCAGAAAGGAGGTGATGGGGGTTTTGGCAAGGTCAGGTATGAAACTGTCTACCATGGGGTCAAGGGCTGTGACCTGCATGAGCAAATCTGCACAAGCAAGAATCCTAGACAAGTGAGTGCCGCTGGTCTTATTCCCCATGAGTAGGCAGCATCTCTACTCTGAACCCATTTTCAACCAGGTTAAAATGTATTCACAACATCACAAAGGAGTCATGGGGCAGGAGCGACTAGGTAAAAAGCTGGGTGAAAATGAGCTGCCTCTCCAGGGAAAAGGAGGCCCCTATGCTTTACTGCTGTCCATACCATGTCTAAAGGAGGCAAGGAAAGGACACAGAGGCCCAGAAAGGTTAAGGGACACAACCAGGCAGGCGACAGAACAGGGATGTCAGCTCTGCTCCCTCTGACTCCAAACACAGGATTCTTCCTTCTGTACCGAGGAAGGCCCAGCTCACATCTCCCCTCCTCTATGAAGTGATTCCAGCAGGAACCCTCCTCTCTTCTGTTAAATCTCAGCCAGCAGGAGAGGATGTCAGGAGGGGCCCAGTCACAGACTTTGTGTCTAGAGTCTGAAAACAGCAGATTGTGGATAGAACTCCGGACCCAGAGTCAGGAAGACCTGAGTTCAAAATCCAATCTCTGACACTTCCTGGCTGAGTGACCCTTGACAAGTCACTTAACTTCCATTTGCCTCAGTTGATAATAGTACTTACCTCCCACGATTGCAAAAAGATCAAATAATATTTATAGAGTGCCTGACACACAGTAAGCTGTGTAAATGTTTGTTACTGTGTTTATCTTATTGCTGCTGTCCTGTGCACTTTAGGCACATCCGTCCCTACCACTAGACTGTTTGCTCTGGGAGGTTGAGGGCCGTGTCTTCTTAGCATCTCAAGAAGAACCAATCTCGCACACAGTAGGTATTCAACGACACATTGCGGACAGGCTGACTGAATAGTCTTTCACATCAAAGGGCGCAATAAATCAGAGATTTCTGAAGCTTTTGGTGATAGAAATTCTTAAAGGCTTTGTAGTCTAGGCCTATTGTGAATTGGGCGTATTTATTTTGTTTTGTTTTAATTAAGTGGCCTCATTGTAATAACTCATACCCCACATATATGGGTAAGATCCCATCTGGGAGACGGAGCAACGTGCTCACTGTCCTGACCTTATGACTGTGAAAGCCCACCCTATCTCTTAAACACCACGACGCCGCTGGTTATACCGCGTGGCTGCAAATTATAGACACCCGCAGGGTAACGGCACACAGGAGGAATAAGGGGCTACAGCGCGTTCCTCATGATGGCGGCATGACAGACATCATCAAGAATGGAGATGATTCCGTGCAACTTCATACTGATCACTTACATGTGCCCGATCTGTGCTGGAAAATGGACAAAGACAAAACAAACAGTTCTTGAATTAAAGGCATTTACATTCTCCTGGGAGGTGCCAGCATGTACAAAAATAGGTACAGGAAAGATCAGAGGAGGGAGAGGGTGTCAGCGGTAGGTGAGGCAGTGAGGGTCGGGGAAGGGTCCCTGAAGTGAGCGCGCCAGCATTCTGAGGGGCTGCGTGTCCAGGAATGCATGGAACCTCAGCTTCTTTTGCCTTCATTCTTTCACGTCTTGTCTGACTCTCTGTGACCCCATTTTAGGTTTTCTTGGCAAAGATACTGGAGTGCTCCTTCTTCAGCTCATTTTACAGATGAGGAAACTGAGGCAAACAGGGTTCAGTGACTTGCCCAGGGTCACACAGCTAGCAAGTGTCTGAGACTGGATCTGAACTCAGGCCTGGTGCTCTATCCACTGTACCACCCAGCTGCCCAAGTTAGCGGAACATACAACAAACCAAGACTGGGAGAACCATGAAAAACCAGAGCCAAGAGCAGCAGTAGCCAACTAACCCATTTGATCCTAGAAGGAACTAGCCCAGCTAAGCAAGGGAGTGCCCCACCAAGAAGTAACCATGGAGAAGAGGTAGAAAATGTGACAGAGAAAGGGATTCCCAGGGGCAGGAGCCACAAAGTGCTTCTCACTTTGTACACTTTCTACCCACATCTGCTTTAGTGCTTTAAGTCTGAGCCCACCCTGTGGCTTTGGCAAGACTGTGTCCCCAGCTGGAGAAAGATTGTTTGTAACTACTGTTCTTGCCCATCTTCTCAGTAAATAACCCTTTGGGAAAAGCTGATCTTAGTAGTGGTTCAGAATCAGAGAGCCCCCTGGAGTGGGGCTCAAAACCCTCCATGTGGTATTGTCTCCCCCATGATCCCCCCCTTCCAGGGCAGCCCAAGCTGGGAGCATGAGCCCAGAGCTGGCGCTACACCAGTGCTCCCCCAGGGTTAGAAAGTGGGATGCTGAAGGGCCATCCTGTGAAAGCAGGCTTGGAGGGAAGGTGGGAGCAAACCCATGACTGATCTTACATGGAAAGCGATGGAGACTGTATTTTGTGTCAGAAGTGATGGAGAGGTTGGGAGGAATCTGAGCAGGAAAGGGACGGGTCACAATGGTAGGTTAGGAAGGTGATGTGGACCACCATATGGTGAGGATACACTGATTAGAATTATGGCTGGGGAAGGAGGTGGGCCCCCACGTGGTATCTGAGTAAGGAATAATCACCAGGGAGCCCAAGATCCATGAAACACTAAAGAAGCCACAAGCAGTCTTCTGGTACATGGTCTCCCATTCAAGCTTTATGCTGCCATCAGGCCAAGGAGAAAGGCTGGCAGGCCAGTGTTGCAGTCTCTGGAGGCCTGCATCTGCCCTAGTGGCTCTGGGTTACTGATGTCATTCATGGCTCTTTCACTCTTGGACACTCACCCATACCTAGGCAGCTGATCTTGTGGCTGGTAAGGGCTTCCTTTGGGGACAGGTTGGGGAAATATTACACGGCTCTTTGTAAAAGAGGTTAGCTGCTTTTAAAAAAAACGGGCAAGCCTTGAGTTTGAAAAGTGGTTTCCTTCTTTTTAAGATGAGGAAATTTTACTGTAATGGGGTGTCTGAGCCATTAGTCAGTGGAGGGTTCTTGCCACAACTTACCTAGCCACAAGAAACCAGTCCACAGAGGGAGGATATTACACAGCATTTGGGTTTGTTTGTTTGTTTTTAAAGCAGCCAAAGAAAAACCCTCAGAATTAATAAGTTTACAATCTTAATTCTTAGGGGTTTTTGAATGTAACTGTTACAGTAGAATCATGGAATCATATTTCTGGCTAGAAGAGCCTTGAGAGATTGTCTGGTCCGATGCCCCCATTTTTAGATGAAGACTCAGAATCCCATGGAGATTCATTGACTTGTCTGTGGCCACCGTGGTGGGATTTGAGCCAAGAGTCTCTGGATCCGAACCTGCTACCCCCTCTACTGAACCGGGTTCTAGACTTTCCAGTGAGGCTTGGGGGGCAGGGAGGAGAGAGCATGGGTATATTCTTCAACTATAAGACGATTCTAGTAACAGCCCCACCCTCCCAGGTTGTGGTGAGGAACACCTGAGATCATATTTGTAAGGCCCTTAGCATGGTGCCTGGCATGCAGTGGGCACCTTAGACATTCCCAGAGTATGCTGTGTCTTTGAGCCTACTGCTACTCTGACCCATTTGGGGAGTGGGGGTGGATTGTTTTCACGATCACCCACATTCTTCAGTCACTGCAGTGACAGCATATATGAATTTAAAGTAAAACTAACTGATTGACCATGTGGGTTTGTGGCCCAGCACAAGCCAACAACCCTAATCTTTAGCACTCTAGGATTTTCAGGCAGAAGACATCTTGGAAATGATCTAGTCTGAGGGATCTTAATCTTTCACGTCCAAGGGGAAACCTGGCAAGCCTTCTCCCATCAGCGGCTTGGGCTCATGCTCACAAGGGAAGGAAATGCTCCTTTTCAGTTAGATGGTAGTAAAAATAAAGATGTCATTTAAAGATGTCCCATCTATGTTCACAGACTCCTGGAAATCCAGCCTCAGTTCTTAATCCCAGGATAAAACTCCAGTCCAAAACACCCCCTCATTGTTATGATTTTTATCATTATTATTTCTTATAATATATCATAATATATGATCATAATATCATAGATTTCCACCTGAAAGATCTGAGTTCACGTCCCCGATCTGCTGCTTCTTACCCACGTGACCTTGGTCAAGTCTCTGAACCTCAATGGGCCCGTTTCCTCATCTATAAAATGAAAAGGACAAACTGTACGGCCTCTTTCCACTCCAAGTCCATGATTCTCGTTATCTGAAGAGATGGGCCCCTCACCTCTCGCGCAGGGGAAGTAATCAAGGCTTAGGAAGGAGGAAAGGACTTGCTTGAAATCCATGAGCAGGAAGTGGCAAAATAAGGATTTGAATTCGTGTCCTCTCCAAAGGCCCTCAGGTGAGTAATTTAAGGGTGGCTTATTTCCAGCCGCCTCAGAGGTCGCTACTTCTGTTCTTTCCTTCAGCGTCTGCGGTTCAGTGAGTGCTCCCAGCATGAATCTTTGCATCATCTCCTGGATTCAGAGCCTCCTGCCCCCTCCCCCGCCCACCACAAGGCCTGGCAGAGTGACCCGACTTTCCCTAGGTGGCCCAGGCAGAAAGGAGAAGAGCTGGGCTTTGAAACCATGTCCTCTGGCCAGAGCTCCAGCCTCCTGCCACTTCCATTTGCAGTGGGGCTCCCATGGGGTTCTATGAGAACCTGGGGGAACCTGAGGAGCCGTGACTTTTGAGACCATTTGAAGCATAATGACCTCTGTCTGTGACTTATTAGTATAAAGTCCTTCCTGCCTTTCAGTTTGGTGGAAGAGGAAGGGGCTGTCTCCTCTTAACTAGCTTGTAACTCAAACGTCACCAATCAAAGACAAGGTGGGACATCAGCCATCATTCTACCTAGAGTCCCTTTGGCCTGGGGTGATGGAGGAAACGGAGAGAGCTGTGTTTTTATCTCCCTGGGGACCAGGATGGCGCTCTTGCTATATCAAGGTTAATGAATGTTTACAGAATTGAATTCAGCAGTGAGTTGTCCGAGTTGAACATTCCCTCCCCATCAGGCCACCTGGGGCCTCCAATCTGTGGGGGCCAAAAGTCTGAAGGTCACCAATTCCCTCGTCAGAGGGCACTAATGAAGCACCTGGCTCTGCTTCTGCCTTTCTGGACTGGACACCAACCTGGACAGGCTCACCTGGGAATTTCCCTCCACCCGTGTGGCCCCACCCTCTGGTTAGCAAGTTCCTCCAGGGGTCTCCACTGGGGAGGGGCCCAAGCAGGCCGAGCCTCCTTCTCCTCCTGGCTGTGCTCCTTACTTGTGTCCTGTGACACAAGTGTGTCCTTTTTCCTTCCCCTTCTTCTCTGCTGTCTTCCTGCCTTAGATTATAATCCCCCTCCAAGAGGGGCTGGTTCTTGTTCTTTAGACTCAGGGCAGTGCCAGGCATAGAGAAGGCACTCCATGAAGGTTCGCTGCCTTGCCACTTCTGGGTCAGATGCCAGGGGGGCAGAGACAAAAACAGAAGAGCAGCCCCACCTTGGTGAACCTTACCTTCTGCCATGTTTTTGTTTTTTGGGGGGGGTAGGGGGAGCTTTTTATATCCCTGTGCTGGGCACACAGCAAACACTTAATAAATGTGCTTTTATGCTTGCTTACTGACTCTTGAAGGGGAGTAGCACATACACTGATGTGTAAATACAGAAAGGAAGCAGAGGAAATACAGAGCTGTTTCCCAGCAGGGGAGAAGGCCCTAAAACACTGAGACGAAGAAGAAAGGCCTGGCACAGAAGGTAACAGGACCTGAAGGGAGCCAGGGATTCTGAAGGACAAAGTGGGGGAAGCACCCCAGGCTCTGCAGTGACCCTCTGCAGGCCCATGAGAGCTGGAGACTTGGCCTTTGGTCCCTTTAACAGCAGCTGAGGGATGGTTTTTCCCCCTTCCTTCCTACAGTTTCTGGAGAGCACCTAGCTATGCCCTGGGGAGCCGGAAGAAGAGAGAGAATCAAGGCTTTACCTGGTCTGTTTTCTTCGTCTACTAATTTGGCCAAAAATAGCTGTCAGGTTTGTCCAGCACAATTTGACCATCATAATTACTCATGTGATTACGGGGGCCCATTATAGTCTTCAAAGTGCTCTGAACCTAAGGGGGCCTTTAAACATTCTGCCATCATAAAAAGCCCACACATTTCACATAGGCCTTTGATAACCCATCACACAGTAATGACCTTGAGTAACCAGCAGCCTGTACTACATTCAAGCCAGTCGCCTGAAGGTAAGCTTTTGTATCTTATTATCACCAGTCAGGGTCACCAGGGCCCTTAGGAAAAAAAAACAAAAAAAGCCTTTTCTTTTGGCTCCTACTGGCAAATTCCATGAGTCACTAAAAATGGCTCCTTCCTTTTCTGCCCACCACATTCTCCATGCCAGTCTGACAAGACACTATGGCACTGGGCTGGCAAAGCCTAGCTGTTACCTGGAGATCTTATCTGGCAGACTGGAATTAGAGAAGCTTTGAGAAGTCTTGAGATTTAGCATCACAGACTCAGGTATGGAAGGGATCCTAGAGTCCATTCCTCCAATTACTCTACAAATAAGGAAATGGAGACAAAGAGAAGTTAAATGACTTGCCCAAGGTCACACGGCCAGTGTTTGAGTCAGGATTTGAATTCAGATTTTCCTGATTCTAAACCCAGTGCCCTATTCACTACCCAATCTTCTTTTCTTTTAGGTGACAAGACAACCTGACTAATGTGACAGAAAGATAAGAGTTCTACTGACCGACTCTGTGTCTCTGGGCAAGTCACTCCACCTTTTAGCCTTGGGTTCCTCAGCAGAGGGCCTTTTCAGCCTTAAAAAAATCTCAGTCTCCTATTCCTGTAGGAGAATGACACACACTGAGTGTCCGTCCACGGCTTCAGTGACACATCTCCAGGTTCAGCTCTGCTCAGATGTGCAGGAGACAGCCTTCCACGGCCGGGGGTCAATGGGAGTTGGAGGTGACAAGGTCTTAGCCCACGCCCAGTTCTGCCCTACTGGTATTCTACTGCCAGCATCACTTCAACCAACTTATGTCACTTATTCAAATAAAGCTAAAGGCTTCTTTGGAGGGTTTTTTTCTATTGTATTTGTAAAGCTACAAAGGACAGATGGTAAAAGATGTTCATTTAGTGGCTACTGGCTACGCTGTGGCAAGCTTCCTCCACTGAAAGACTTTTTCCAAAAACACTGTAAGGGAACTGACACCTAACTCCCTCTGGGTCCCCTTCCTTCTCCACTAAAGCTCTGGCCAAAACGGCTGCCATGTTCTGTCTGGAGGAGTCTGGGTCCACTCGGGGAGCTCTTCTGACGTACTGTCATGCTGGCAACAAAATCTTTGTGAGCTGATTCTCATTGTCTGCTGCAACCCCTGCCGTGTAGAGAACCCTAAGATGCCCTCTGGGGATTTCCTTTCCCTCCTATTTAAGCTTGCCACCTTCGGTTACTACCCTTCCCACCAAGCACATCCTTATTGGCCTTTTCCCTCTGCCACATCTTATCCATCAAGTGATGGAATACTGAGGAATAAGCCCCTGAAATGAGGTCTAGCTCATTCTGTCTCTAATCCTCCACAGTGATGTAAGGAGAAAGCCAGGAGATGGAGTGAAAGGAGCATTAACCTTGGCCTTGGTGGATCTAGGTTCAATCCTTAGAGTTGCCAATTTGCAACTACAACACCCTTGGGCAAATCCCTTCATGCTCGGGTCTCAGCTTCCCCATCTGTACAAAGAGAATTGTTAGGACCCTTCACAGGTCTGGATCCCAGATTCTTCCCCATCCTCCACTCTAGCTTCCAGCCCAGTGGGCCTAGTTCTGGTAAGGGCAAATACAACAGGCCAGCCCTGCTCTGCACACTTTGGCACCGGCCCTCCCTGTCTGGAACACACTCCTTTCCCTTCTCACCTCTGCCTCTTAGAATTCTGAGCTTCCTGGAAAGTTCCACTCAGGTACTACCTTCTGCATCAGAGCCTTTCTCATGGAGTGTAGCCCACCTGCCCCTGTGCCCTCTTTAAATTAGGGCCAGCTGGGTGGCAGCAGATAGAGCATCAGGAAGACCTGAGCTTCAACTGCTCCTCGGACACTAACAGTGTGGACCTCAGGGGAAGTCATGTAACTGTTTGCCTCAGTTTCCTCATCTGTAAAACAAGTTGGAGCAAACCCCTCCAGTGTCTTTGCCATGAAAACCCCAAACAGGGTCACACAATGGAGAAAATGCCCGGGCAGTAACAAATTTCTTTAAATGACTTTGTATTTCCTTAGTGATGTGTATGCACCTTCTCCCAGTAGAATGCCCGCTCTTTGCGGAGGGCACTGTTTCATTTGTTTGTATTTCTGTCCTCAGCACTGAGCACAGGACGCTACACGTTAGTCAGCAAAGAGTGAGAGCCTGCTAAGCACCCGGCTAGCCAAGGAAGGTCTACTGAATGTAAGCAGATATTCACACCCAGAGCCTCTGGCTCCAAGTCCAGTGTTCTCTCCGTCCATTACACCGTGGAGGCCTCCATGACACTGGGGAAGGCTTCCTGGTTTACGGGGAGATCCTCAGTCTACGTGCTAGACACAGAATGAAGACATCTCCACACTTTTCCTGGCCATGACCATGTAAATTCCAGGGTATTGGGGATTTTCTATTTCTTTTTCTTGGTATCATTTATTTTGACATGACCCTCATTTCCAAACGTATTCCCCAGTCGGGGAGGTTGTGTGCAAGCCACAGAGGAAGCAGCTTCTAAAAGGATGGAGTGTGCAGTGCTGAGGCAGGGCCAGGAGCCCAAGGCTCTTGGGAGGACAGCCCACCGTCCCAAAGTAGCAAGGCAGTGCGAGCACACTCAAGTACAGACTGTACCACCCTAAGCACCCAACCATGGCGCATTATCTCTGAGCTCTTTGTGGAAAAAGATCTAAAAATAGCATTTCACAATTTCAAGAAATGTATTGAGCGGAACTGACCTCCAGGACTCCAAAGACGGGACTCACATCAGTGGGTACGCAGATAAGTGCACCTGTGGTAAAGACCAGGCAACAGGTTGGGTCAGTGGAAAAGCAGCTCTGCTTGAAAACAAATGAAGGACTGAGTGTTGGGAGACCTGGCTCCTATTTCTGACCCTGCCACAAACTAGCCAAGACTCTGGAAGGTGCCATTTTTCTTCCTTAAATCTCAATTTTCTCATTCAACTGTTGATATGTGTTAAGCGCCAAGCAGATGCACCGTACTAGCACTAGGGAATACAAAGGCAAAAACAATGTAGTCTCAACCCTCGAGGAGCTTACATTCTTCTAGGGCAGTGGTCCTCAGCCTGTAGGTCTCCTGAATAAGACCCCTTTCGAAGGTCGAACAACCCTTTCACAGGAGTCACCTAAGACTATTTGGAAACACATATTTCTTTTGTATTTTAATGTATTTTATGCATTTAAAATTATTATTCTGAAAGGGAGTCTGTAGGTTTCATCAGACTGCCAAAAGGGGTCCAGGAAATACACATGGAAACTAAGAATTCTTGTTCTAGACTAAAATAATAACAACTCTCTTTGATCAGACCAGCCCTTTGCTACTTGGTTCCAATTCTGTCTTCCAGACTGCTTTGATATGACTTCACGTCATGCCCTGTCTAATGCTCCCACCCAGCATCTCCCTTCAGTTCCCCATCTAGTCCATCTCCAGCCTTGCTGCCTTAGCAGAAGCTGTTCCCCAAGCCTGGTATGGCTTTCCTCCTCATCTTCGCCTCCTTCTGATAGCTCCATCTTAAGGGCCACTTCTTACCTTAGGCTCATTTTGATCCACCACCCCTAATTAATATAGATTTTGTATTTATTGATTAGTATACATAGTTTGCCCCCCAGGAAAATGTGAGCTCCTCATAGGCAAGGACCAGTTTCATCTTTTTCTTCATATCCTCAGAAACTCTCACATAGTGACAAATGCTTGGGTGTCTATCACATAGTAGCCAGAAATGCTTGGGTTCAGTTGAAGGGAAGTTCAGTCCAGAGAGAATAATGATTTCCATTGTGGCAACTAGAAACCTCCAGAAGATACCCCTGAGCTGAGACCCAGGCTTACAGATGGAAGAGGAGGGAGTGAGGGGTTCCCAGGGCTCCCTAGTTAGCAGCACTTGAAGCATCCAGGGCCCCATTTGCCTGGCCTGGCTGGGCCTGACTTAGGGAGCTCTCCAGGGCTCATCAGAACCTTATTATTAGCTGGCCTGTTCCCTGCCCATCAGAAACATGACTGTCTATGCTTGACAAATTCACTGTTAAATTAATCACAATGACATGGAGAGTAATGAGAAAAAGATTGATGTACCATTGCACATGTAATAAAAGGAATCTACCCTCTCTGTGCTGGCTGAGTTTGTCATTTACCTGAGCCTTTGAGACAGTAACTCACAGCCTCTAGTCCATTTCCTTGCACACAGTAGGGACTCAGGCATATTTACTGAATGGTCATCTTTCTTGCTGTGCATTTACTATGGTTAGTCATGCTTGAGTGTGCTCACGAGCATGCTAGCGCACACACGCGCACACACACACACACACACACACACACACACTGTCTGAATTTGAAAATGAACTATTTCAAGTTGACAAACCCAGCTAGAATTTCTGAAGGAACAAACAGATTCGTTTTCCTAGGATCTAAATACAGCCTTACCTCTACCCCATCTCTTGTATCAAATCCCCTACCTCCATTTTCCCCGTTAGAGACTTCACTTAGGTTTTATATTCATAGGAGAAATCAGGGTGATTGACTTTGCTGGTCAGATCCATCTTAAAAGTGAATCGCCAAGTGGTCAACCCCTTAGAGTGGCCTGGCCTTGCAAAGGGCGCTCTGTGTGGGAAGCTTCGGCCCAGAGACTGCCACTGAGTCAGAAGACTGATTTCCCTGAACCATTTTATCCCACGTGAGATCCTGCAGCCCCAGAGCACACAAAGCACACTGAGACTGTCACAGCATCACTTCAGATGTCCGAGAGTCCACGGAAACAGCTAAAAGAATGATTCCTCCGCAGGGCAAGTCCAAGACTTCTGGAGGCAGCTGTACTATGGTGGCTTCTCTGGCTCCAACAACACCACCTCCATCTGTAGCTGGAAAATGCCCCTGGCTGGATTCCTACCGTGAGCTGTCGCCCCCCGCTGGGTCCTGAAGTTAATTACCACCCTGACTACAGAGGCGCTTCCAGATGTCGCTCCTACGGGCCAGGACTGGCGCACTTCTCCCACCTTGGCTGGTGCTGTTACAAAGTATCATTCGGGGTGGAGTTTCAGAAAATGTCTAAAGATCGTAGCACAAACATTCCTAGAAGCTTCGGAAACAAGAAGACCCCAAGGCTATTGTCCCACTCTTTTCTTTAAAGATCAGATTGGCGGGAACCTTGAGGTGTTTATCCATTCTCTAGCCAGGCTTGCATCTTGAAATATCTGAACTTCAGTTACAAGACATATTAAAAGCCAAGCAATCTCACCGCCTGATTTTACAGATGAGTTTCGGAGGGGAGGTGACCGTCAAAGGCTCCCACTTGAGAGGCCCAAGGCCCATCTCTCCCCAACCCCACACCCAAGCCTTTCGTCACCCAGCCCTGTGGCCATATGAGGCTGGCCTCCACATCTTCTGGGCACACAAGGGCTTCTTCACGGGTTTGAAGAGCCATCATGCCAAAGAGGGAAGAGGCATTGTTCTACTGGGCTCCAGAGGACAGGAGAAACAATGGGCAGAAGGGGAAAGATGTGGATTTTGGTTGTGAGGTAAGAAAGCTGTCCTCCAGCCGAATGGGCTGTTTCAGGAGGCAGTGGGGGCTTGGAAGCTGGGCAATCACTTTTGGGATATACCATAGAGGGGACACTTATTCAGATATAGGTTGGGCTGGACAGACACTGAGGTCCCTTCTACCTCTGAGATCCCACTATGTTTTTACTTTCCTATTAGGAACCCTTTATTCCTCCATCTCCAGTCCCACATGAACAACCACATTTTAAAGCACATCTCTCAGGCTTCACCTGAGCCTACAGGATTTCTTTCTATAAGACAAGAGTATAATCAAACAGCTGCTGAGTACAGCTATATGCATCCCTGGAATGACCAATGGAAGAGCCTGCATTGGGCACTGCCCAGGCTAACCCAGACTCAGTAAGGAAAAGTCACTTCCTTACTCTGCAAGGAACCTGGCCCAAAGGTACAACACACCTACTGGGAGCATCCTACCAGGGGAAAAAAGCCTGGGCCTCGGCTTAAGCCAAGAGCCACATCTCTGCCATGCCTGCTCCGTAAGTGGAAGGCCCCTTTCCTCTGGACTCTGGATGGATAGATCACACAGTGGGGTCACAAAGACTTTCAGGGGGAGATTATATAGCAACTCTTCTTACAATATACCTTAGTAAATATTCCTTTATAAAACCTAACCAAGTCTTTCTGACTAATGGATAGCAAGTGATAGCTATAGAAAGAAAGCACACAGTGAGGACTCAAGAGCTCTGGTGCCACAGACCCCCCCCTCAAAAAAACTCTTTCAAGCTACTCCTAGAACCCTAAAGAGAGAGGTAGCAACCATGCTTTGGAGACTCAGCCCACCACGGCAATTGGAGGTCAAAACCGGCAAGAGTAGGAATGTTGTGTTTCAGCTCTGTCTGACTCTTCATGACCCAAATGGGGCATTTCTCAGCAAAGATCCTGGAATGGTTTGCCATTTCCCTCTCCAGCTCATTTGACAGATGAGGAAACTGAGGCAAACAGGGTGGCTTGACTTATGTATGTGTCTGAGGCCAGATCTGAACTCAGGAAGATGAGTTTTCCTGACCCTAGACCTGGCCTCTAACCACTGTACCACCTAGCTGTCCCAGTATAAATGTAGGTAACTGCAAAAAGGAAGGAAGGCATTAGAAAACTGGAGGGGGGGGGGGGGGAAATAAAAGCCTCTGGCAGAAGGTAGGATTTGAGCTGAAAAAGAAACCAGGAAAGCCAAGAGGTAGAAGTGATGGGGCAGAGCATTCTGGGCATTGGGAGAGACAGTACAGAAGCACAGAATTGGCACATGGAGTGTTGGGATCAAGGAGCTGCCAAGAGGCCAGGGGAGCTTGAGGGCAGTATAACAAACTGTAAATACAAGCAGAGAAGTTTGGAGCTGCCACAGTTCCCTGAGCTGGGGGTGACTTGGGCAGGTCTATGCTTGGAACATGCCCTTTGGAAGCTGAGTAGACCCTGGAGTGGGAAGAGACTTGAAGGGCAGAGGTGGGTGAGAAGGCTACTGCAGGGGTCCAGGGGAGAGAGGGTCAGGGCTGAATTTCCTCCCTGTGGCCCTGTCCCTGACTTTCTGGACTTCCAAACCAGACCTTCTCTAGTACTGGCTAACCCTGGAACTTCCCTCAGTGCCTGCGGCCTCCTCGTCCAGGAAGAGCCTAACACTCTGGAAACTTGCTCACTCTGAAGATTCCAACCCACTCCCCCACCGCTTCTCCCACTGATGAGCTCCTCCAGAACCTCCATTTTGGGGAAGGGCCCGGCTTGGCCTGTCTTCATTAACCTCCTACCCCTGACTTCTGGGCTTCAAAATCAGGTCAGCTCCTTCCTCCTGGGTAGCCAGGTGGATAGCGCACCAAACCTGGAGACATCTTCCCCAGTTCAAATCTGGCCTCAGACTAGCTGGGCGACCCCAGGCAAGTCACTTAACTCTGTCTGCCTCAATTTCTTCATCTGACCATTCCAGGATCTTTGCCAAGAAAACCCCAAGGTTATGAAGAGTCAGAAAATGTAACAACTGAACAACTTTCCTCCTCCCTGCCCGTCCCTCTTTTATTCAGCTCTCTTTTGTGTCTGGTCTCCTCCCATTGCAATGTAAGCTTCTTGAAAGCAGGAACTATTTTCTTTTTATTTACATTTTCATCCCCTGTGCTTAGTACAGTCCCTAGCTCTAGTAAGCATTTAAATACCTCTTTTTTTCTTCTTCCTTCCTTCCTTCATGTCTTCCTTGCCTCCTTACTACCCTCATTTCTCCCTTCCTTTTGTCCTTTCCTTCCGTCCCATTCTCTGTTCCCCTTCCTCCTTGCCATTGGTATAACCCACCTTCCTAGGTGAAGAATGGGCATTTCAGTGCTTAGCCTCCAAGTCTACTAGTCAATAAACATTTGCTGAGCCAGTGTAATGGGACTGATCAATCTGCTGTTACAGAGTGAAGATATGAGGAAAGAAGCAGAAAGTTCAGGAGATGGACATGGAAAGTGAATAATGTGAAGGCAGTTAATTTGAGATGAGGGGAAGGATTTGGGTATCAGTGGTGGGGGCTGTACCCCAAGCTGGTGAAGCTGGCTAAGTGTAAACTTCTGAGTACTCTACCAGACTTTCACCTTCAGTATTTTTATTACTATACTTTATTTCAAGTCCCAAACAGCTTTATTAACACATATTAAATATATGTATATATACATATACATGGATATACCCATGCCTATTTAAAAACCCTTGCTCTCCTGCACAAGCTAACACCACTCTCCCTTTGCCAAACTCCCACCTTGGAGAACTCTCACTATTACTTCCTCGACCTTTCCTGCTCCTACTCACAGTGTGTCTGAATGGAACTGGAGACAGTCACCAAATCATGCTGACTGGTCCATTACAGATTTATGTTATTTAATTTCTGCTCTCTAGCAAAGCAATCTTTTTGCTCCTCCTTAATTGATTACCCACTTCATGGCCTAAAAAAACAATTCCAGACCTTCTCTTCTCCCCTTAAACCTCCTACACCTCCTACTTACTCCCCACACCGTCAGCTGAAATCCTGGCCTCTTACTTACTGAGAAAATTGAGGCCATTAGCCATGAGTTCCTTTCTTCTCCCACCTTCTTCATTTCAAAGTCCCTTGACTATCTCCTCCTTTGCTCCAGGTGTCTGATAAAGAAACAGCCCTTCTCCTTGCTAAGGCCTCTCTTTCTACACATACCCTCTGGCACTACTAATGTTCAACCTCTCCCTAGCTACTAGGGGATCCTCCCCTGCTTCCTACAAACAAACAAAAAAAAAACCAAACAAACAAAAACCAACCTTCACCAGGTCCTACGATCCCCACTAGCAAGCACCTAATAAGGCTTCTTTCTCTTTGGACCAAATCCCCTGCAAAGTTGCCTACAATCTCTGCCTCCACTCCCTCTCCTCTCATTCTTCTCTAAGCCCTCCACAATCTGGTTTCTGACCTCATCACTCAATTGGAACTGCTCTCTCCGAAGTTCCAAAAGATTTCTTAATCGCCAGATCTAAGAGTCTCTCCTCTGCTCTTTTGGGCATCTCACTAGGCATCACTTGACACTGTTGGGCGCTCCTCCTGGATGCTGTCTCCTCTTTGAGTCGCCTTCCCCGCCCCCGACTCCTTCCGACTGCCTCCTCAGCCTCCTGTGGTGCATCTCCATCCGTGCTGTGCTCTCTAGCTGTAGCTATGATCCCAGGCTCTGAACTGGGCCTTCTCTTTTCTCAATCAGTTGGTGACCACACCAGTTTTCAAGGGTTGATCTTATTTCCAATGACTGCCCTAGCTATAGATCTAACCTGTCTCCTGAGCTCCAGCCTCACATCACCAAATGCCTATTGGACATTTAAAACTGGATGTTTGGTAGGCATCTCAAACACAGGATTTCCAAAAAAGAACTCATTATCTTTCTCTGAAACCTCTTTCCTCTTTCAAACTTCCCCAATTCCTCAAGTTCACCACCTTGGCGTCACCCTTAATTCTTCAGTGTCACTCAGCCCTCAGAGCAAATCAGACACCCAAAATTGTTTCAGTCTCCACAATCTCCCTGGCATACACCCCCTTCTTAACACTCACGTGGTGAGTGTAAAGGACCTCATCCCTTCTCACCTGGACCACAACAGCTGCCTGACTTATCTCCCTCTCATCAGCTCTTCCTCGTTTCAACACATTCTCCACTCAGCTGCCAGAGAAGTTACTCAAGTGCAAGTCTGACCACATCAGGTCTCTGCTCCCTGTGACCTACCTCTAAGGTCCGACATAAGGTCATCCGTCTATCACCTGGCCCCTTGCTACCTTTCCAGATTCTGTACATAAACCTTACTCCTCTCCACACACTCTTCAGCACATCTTCCTAATCACGTCGGTCCTCACACATGATACTCTTATGTTCATCTCCATGCTTTTAAGTTGGCTGTCCCTCATATTGGCAATGAATGTTCTTCTTCACTGTATCTTGGAACCTTTGGTTTTCTTCAGGACTCAGCTCCAATTGTCTTCTTCTACATAAGGACTTTCTCGGTACTGCCAGAGGCTAACATCTCCACCAACGGTTGCCTTGTGTCTGTTCATATGTGTTTTGCATAGATCTATACATGATCGTGCTGTCTCCTCCACTAGAAGGTAAGCTCACTTTTCTCCCTGTAACCCCCAAACCTGACACACAGCAGGGGGCTAATAAATGCTGACTGATGGCTTTATGACAGTATTTGTCATATTAACTCATGTTTTATCAGTCATTTTCCAATAAATGCATTTTTTAAAATGTACTGTTATCTGTGTGATTTTCTTACAGTTGGGGGCTCAGTTTATGCCGTCCCAACCCTCAGATATATCTTTGATATAATAACAGAGCTGTGTAATACACAAAATTGCCCAGAAATTCATTTTGCAGCAGGTTGGCTTTGAGGCATATAGTTGGTTGACTGAGGGATCCCTGAAATCCATATGGGACCATAATAACTGACATTTATATAACACCTTAAAATATATGAAGTATTTTTCAGACATCTTACTGGAGCCTCATAATGGCTCCATGAAGTAGATATTGTCTTCATTTTACCGATGGGGAAACTGAGGCTCAAAGGGGTTATATAACTAGCACATCAAAAGCAGAACTCAAACTCAAGTCTTCCTTGCTCCAGTTCAGCACTGTTAACCACAAGGCCATGATTGCCCATTCTCTCAAGCCAAAGCACTCAAATTGTCATCCAGGAGTGACACATATACTCCTGTCTGTGGCCTAGAGACTTGTGGAACATTGCGTTTATAATATAACAACAATGCTTATACTTTTGTGTCTGGCATAAACTGACAACTGACTTGCAATATTTATTTTCGAGAAAGAACAGAATAAGCAACAGGATATTATCGCGCCTAAAGAAATGACAAACACAAGGAATTCAGAAAAATGTGGAAGACCTTTGTACAAACTGATGCAGAGCAAGAAAGCAGAACCAAGGGCACCATATGTGAAATGATGCAGACATTTACTGAAAGGCAGAGGGATTCATGGTAAGTGTAAAGACTGAGGACACAGGAGGAAACACCCCTCTCCCCTTAGTCAAGAGATGGGGAATTACAAATATAGAAGGCTGCATATGCAATCACTCTTAGTTGCTATGTTGGTTTCACTTAACTTTTTCTATATTACCAGGAGGGTTTAGCAGTGGAGGATGATTTTAAGAAAAGACTATGTTTAAAAACAAAAGACATTAATACAACTTTAAAAAAAGAACAGGATATCAGAGCATAGGTGTTTCAGTGAAAGACCCTTAAATCAATCAGCAAGTTATTTGGATCATTTATTCTACTAAAGGTTCATGCCAATTAGCAGTTGCTGGTGAGCCAGAGAATCTGTTGCATTTCTTGGTTTTGTTTTTTTTTTAAACTACTTCAATAATTCTAACTTGCAATGAGTCATAAGAGGGGGAAAAACAAGGTTCCCTAGTTAGTGGAGGAAAGAGAAGGGAAGTCCTTATTTCCTGCATTCTATCCCAATCCCATCTCTGATAATACATTGCCTTTTTCATAACTGTCGTAGTATTTGCTGGCTTTGAGACCTTTCTTCCCAGAGAGCAAGGGATCCTTCTTATTCCAAGAATGTAAAAATTCTCTCTTTCATGACCTTTCTTGGGTAAATGAGAAAGCCTTCCCATCTCCTATTTCACTCCCATACACAAATAACTTCTACAGAGATCAACAGTTTTCAGGCTTAAAGAATATTAGCCCAAATTCCAAATTCTATGGAGGTGTGTATATATGGGGGTGGGGGGGAGGAGTTGATGATGAGAGTATCTATTAAGCATCCACTCAGTTCCAGACACCTATCTAGCACTGGAAGATATTAAAAAAAACAAAAAACAAAAAACGAACCAAGAAAAACTCCGACAACCCCTGCTCTGAAGGAGCTACATTCTGAGAGGAGATTTTAGGGAGCTAGAAGAGAAGTGGGGTAGCTAGAAGGAGGGTGGAGGGTTGGGGTGGAGATGGAGCAGACTGGAGGAAGAACTGGAAGTCAAAGGCGATCAGCACAGCCTAGTTTTCTCATGATGAATAGTGGCTCCAAACAGGGCCCGAATTGATAGACTCTGAGAGCAGAATTGCCCCTGGAGGCCAGGGGGCCTGTCTGGACGTGGGGCTTCAGGAGAAGCAGGAAGTTGAGCATATGTATGTATATATGTAAGGCTCTCTGAAAAAGGAGATGCACCTTGCCCAGTTAATAACAGAGTCAAGAGTTTCTTGGGCCTGGGTAGGTGGTGCAGTGAATAGAGCACTGGTCTTTGAGTCAGGAGGACCTGAGTTCAAATCCAGCCTCAGACATTTGACACCCTTACTAGCCAGGTGACTTTGGGCAAGTCACTTAGCCCCAACTGCCAGCCAAAAAAAAAAAAAAAAAAAGAGTCAAGATTTGAACCCTGGCATTCAAATGAAGCTGGGCTTTTTCCTACCACAACACTTCAAATTCCAGAGTGCTTCTTAAATTTTACTGGTTATGACATGATCTAGGAAAGGGTTGGCCACACATGCCAAAACATCATGAGATGATCTGGAAATGCTAGTGATACACTGGGCTTCATGCTATGCCACCTCCATTTTAGAAGGGCCATTTCTGAACTAGAAAATGCCCAGTGGAGGTGACCAAGATGGTAAAGGGTGTCAAAATCACAGCAGATGAGGAAGAACAGGGCACAGTTAGCCAGGAGAAGAGAAGACATGGGGAGAGGGGTGAATGTGGGAGTTGTTCTCAAATACTTAACAGGCTAACAATTTGAGGAGACCAGCCTTGTTCTTCTTGGACACTAAGAAGAGAACTAGGAATAATGCCGGCAGAAAGAGTTATGCATTTGGAGTTAAAAAGACCTAGGTTCAAGTGCTGGCTCTGCCATGTATTATCTGTGTGATTCAAGTTCTCTGCCTCAGTTTCCCTATCTGTAAAATGAATAGAGTTGGGTTAGGTTAGGCACTCAATTTGGAATCTCTGAACTTTTTAAAAAGTATTTTGATAACTGTATTTCAACATTACTGTTTTTCCTGAGGCAAACAGGGTTCCGTGACTCCAGACTTGAACTCGGGGAGAGGAGTCTTCCTGGTTCCAGGCCCCGTGCTCTATCCATTGCAACACTTAGTTCTGAGCACGTATGTGTGTGTGTATACACACATGTGTATATATGTGCACATACACACACATGTATTGTGTACGGGCACGCTTCATATGCTTACGCATACACATGCTCTCTCTCTCATTAGCACAGAAGCTCCATTTCTAACCTTCACCCTAATTCCATATCTAATCCTCTCACTTTTGTCTTTGAATCCTCACAATTAGCATACTGCCTGCCCAAAGTAAGCACTTACGAAATCCATGTTGACGGACTGATCTTCTCTCTTCCAAAAAAGGTAGGATCTCAAATTAGCTGTTTCAGGCATAATCTGGAGAAGGAACTCATTCCCTTCCTGCTGGCCACTGCTAATTGGTTCCACTAAGCTGACAACTAGACCAAGCTGGCTTCCTAAGCCACCCCTGGTAGCACCCCAGCCTTCACTTTATCAAGGATTCCAGAAGGAATCCTGACACAATGGACCCAAGGAGCCACTGACTCTACCCAGTAACTGACCAAAATGCTCCCTCAGAGCATCCATGAGGAGAGGTCGCCCTGCCTCCACTTTAGGTCCTTCAAGGAGGGGAATAGAGTACCTAGCTCTTGAAGCCACTGGCCCATTCCGTTTTGTACAGCTCTGACATGTAGGAAGTTTTCTTGTACACTATATCTCAAGCTGCTTCCCCACAACACTGTCCCCAGTTCTGGTATATAATAAATCTAATTCTTCTTTCAACTTTGTTCTAATAGTTCATATGTGTTCATGTGTTTTATGTGCTTTATCCTTTGGTAGAAATCCGGCTGATTCAAGGTCTATCTCAAAGGTCATCTCACATCTGGCTAGACTATTTAAGATTCCTTTACCAAAAACAGTGACTGATACCCAGATCAATTCAGAAACCATTCTCTATTCAGAGCTTCTTAAACTTTTTCCACTTGTGACCCCTTCAGCACTTCTTAAACTGTGGGTCGCCGCCATATGCAATCATGTGTAGTACTTAGGAACACAGCTTTTGATCAAGAAATGTGAGAGAGATATGAAGCTTATATCCCTGGTCTCTTACTTAGCTGTGTGGGCTTAGCCAAGTTTCTTTCCTTTCCGGACCTCTGTTTTCTCCTGTGTATAAAGAAGATACTGGTCTAGATCACCTACAAGATCTCTTCCAGCTTTAATTCCCCGACTATGGGAATATAGACAGCACAACCCTGTTCTTAGTCAGTGACCACAGACCCTGAACCTGAGCAGGACACACAAATTCACGTGAGGGGTAGCTACAAAACAAAACACACCTTCATTGCAAAAAGGGGTTGTCCCCAGTGGCCATACCCACCACTTTACCAGCTAAATTCCATAGTGCCAGCAATGGAAACAGCCAGAATTGCCAATGACTGTTCTCATCCTCCCAGCTACAGCACTGGTGGCTGGACAGAATGTCCAAGTGCCCCACCAGGGACTTCTGCAGTGCTCAGAGATGACTAGCTGTCACTGTGGGCAGAGGGTTCCCTTGTGCTAATCCATTCACTCATTCATTCACAACTATTTATTAAGTGCTCAAGACATACAAAGCACCATTCAATCAGGTGCTCCATACACACTGCCCCCTGAGCAGACAGTCTCCAACAGGGCCCCTGGTTATCCAGAGAATCATAGACTCAGACTAGGGATTTGGCTTAGAGATGACCGAGTTACAATCTCCCTGTTAAGGGAGTTTGGGCCTGTGATTCCATTGGTGTAGGGAACTCCTGATGTGAAAAACAGCTCCACTGGGAGAGATTGGCAACTCCTTCATAGCCCCAAGTCTCTGAGAGTCTCCTGAAACACTGAGATGCAGTGAGTTAACTGCCCAGGGTTCTACTGCTAGTAGGTTTCAGAGACAGGACTGAAAACAGATGGTCCTGATCTTAAGGCTGGCCCTCTAGATGCTTCACCATGTTGTCCTTCTTTATCCTGATGAGGAAACTGAAGACCAGACAAAGGAAATGACTTGCCCAAGGCTACACAGTAAATAAAACCTAGACCAGGCTGCCTGTTTCCTGATGGGAGACTTGGCCCACCAGCTCAGAGAAGCTGCTGCCTACTGGGCTAAGAGATCCTAGGCCTCTTGAAAAGACATTTGCCAAGCATTAGGACCACAAATCGACTGAAGACTTTGAAGGTCCTTTCCAGAATTCAGGCCATTTTCTGATGCCTTTTCCTGTTCTCTCTCCTGCGGCCTCCCCTGGATTTTAGCATGTCCCTTGTAGCACAGACAAAACCCATCGATGCACCCACCAGTACTTCTAGGAAAACAAACAACAGCCGACATGTGAGAGACAAGAAAGAGAAGACGAGCCTTGAAGATGACAGCCGGAGTGTCTTGGAGTTTCTCTTCACCTACAACTATCACAGCTGAGGACAACAGGGCAAGTGTAATGACTTGGCTTTTTTGGTGCAACTTGTGTGCTATGTAGACTTTCATCCCATCACAAGGAGCACCATTCTCAAACATTTCAACACAGGAATGATTCTTTCTGGCTTCTTGCAAAAGCTCCCCTTGAGTTAGAATATCCAACCTTATGAGTTAACTGGATTTTATAGTAGTCATGACATGTGACCTTTGGCGTCATTTAGAATCGAGAAGACGCTGATTCCTGTGCCATCCAATGAACCCAATTTAAATAACAGGGCCTTTTGGAAAACAGAAGCTCACCTCTAAATGCATAGAGCAAACATTTGCATTACCTATTTATATTAAAATATGCAGAAATTTCCCAAGCATTCAGCCAACTTATAAATTTTTATAACTTCTCTGAATTGTTAGCATTTTTTTAACACACAGCATTATTTCAGCTTTGTGTCGAGCTCAATAACAATCTTTCTGGTCAGGAAAAAGGAAAAGAACATTAGAATAAAGAATGCCGAATAAATAAAAACAAAACAGAACAGCCCGTACATCCCGACATACAAAGACAACTTTCATGGTGAGCTATAAGCAATTATAATAACACAATGAGCTGCATGTTGATTTCACCAGTGAAAAGAATTTCTCAAGTTATTGAAGACTTTCCTGGCGGAGTTTCCAAAAACAAATCTGACTCTGTCCCAATCTGACTTCTAGGCAATGCGAATCATGCACATTTTAGACACTGATAAAGAATGTGGCCATTCTTCTCTGAACTGTTAACAGCTGTAGAAACTATTATAAACCGCATCAAAACATGTCTATGTAGTCGATATTCTCCAGACACTTAGCAAGCCCAAAGCTATTCCTGGTCCTCGGCTTGAAGACCAGCTCGGACACAAAGTTTTGATTTATCCTGGGAAGGAAACAACAAACTTCTGATCTTTGCTTTAAATGGCCCTTCAGATGACATGAACATTGTGTGCTTCAGGGAAGAGTGAAGGGCAGAATTTACAGAAAGGAAAGGGGGAAAAAGATGGTGTGGCCACCCACAGCTGGCTCAAAGGAGGGGCCCTTGGGGACCTCAGGAAGCAAAGAGAGAACAAGACAAATGGCAAAGGCATGGAAGAGGGCCTGCGGCAGCCCAATCCAGTCTAGATTTGATTGTGAACCTATAAGGCACAATGTGAACAAAGACAAAATAAAGACCAGCCACTGCCTGTCAGGGGTTTTACATGTGATGGGGGGAGGAGGGCAGAGAGGTAAGAAACAGTATCTCCATGATCATTTGAGGAAGGGAGCATCAGCAAAACCATGGGGATCAATAAAGGCTTGTCAGGGGAGCTGGTGCAGTAACTGAGTCTGAATGGAACCTAGAGATTCTAAGGACTGCAGAGAAGGAGGGAGGCCATCCTAAGCCTGTGCAAAGATGTGGGGGCAGGCGATAGAGGGCTGAGCTCAGGGAACAGCAGGTATGCCGGTTTGGATGGATCACCAAATGCATGAAAGGGGGAATGAGCTAATGGAAGCTCAGAAAGGTAATTTAGAACTAAGCTATGCAGGCTGAGGGAGTGGCATTTAATTCCTGAGGTGACAAGGAGGCAGTGAAGATTCTGGAGCAGCACGGTTTTGTGGTGGCACAATCAGCTTGAACTTCAAGATTTCCCTGGTAATTAGCAGATGCCACGCTGTCCTTCGGGGAAAAGTAAAACAAATCACAAAGACCAGGGAACTGTCACTGCAATTAAATGTTGTAAAAGACCAAAATCCCAAGAGAATGATGTGTTCCCAAAGACATGAGGGGCCATTTCCCCCAATTCCCAAAATAAATTAGGGATCAGAGATTTGGGGTTGCAAAGCTCCAAACTTCAGAAAGCGGAGGTTATAGTCACTACCTGGCTCTCCAATTTGATGATGTGTATTCTGATGGATGTATATGTGGACACTTCAAGACACATAATCAAGTCTTTGCATTCTTTCATCCTGTTATAAAGCGGTTACCTAATTAAAACCCACTCTAGAAACCCTTCTCAGCTGAACTGCTTTATAAAAAGCCCTCCAGCATGTCTCCTCTAGCTCTCTTCTAAGCCGTCTGCCTTCCATACCATCATTTAACTGAACCATCCTCTCTAATGCTTCCAGTGATCTCTGGATCAAGTTTAATCAACCTTTCTCAAAATCTGCATCCATCTTGGTTTCTCTGTAGCGTCTGACACGGCCTCCCCTGGATTTTAGCATGTCCCTTGTAGCACAGACAAAACCCATCCTTCCTAGATTTTCATGGTCCTACTTTCTCCTGGTTTTCTTCCTATTTCTGTGACTATTTCTTCTGGGTCTCCTCCCTACCTCTTCATCCCTACCAGCTCAATAAACAAGGATATCCCCTAAGGATCTGCCTGACACTTCTTTTTTCCCTTGACCTGAGGTCTATGAACTTGTTTTCTAAAAATATCTTGATGACTATTGTTCAATGGAATTGGTTCCCTTTGTAATCTCACGTATTTTATTTTATGCACTGAAACACATTACTCCCAGAAGGGGTTGGTGGGCTTCACCGGCATGACAAGGGGTCCATGAAGCAGGCAAAAAAGGCTAAGAATCCCTGTAGTCTATCCTGACTTGGTGATGTGATCAGCTCCCAGGAGTTGGGCTGTCATCTCTAAGCAAACAAGTCCCACAACTATATACTGAGCCCTAGCCTCTCTCCTAAACTCTAGTCCTATGTTACCAAGAGCCTTTTGGACATCTTAAACTGGGATGTCATGTAAGCGTCTCAGACTCAACATGCTCAAAACAGAACTCATTCTCTTCTACCCAAACCCTTCCTTCTTCTGAACTTCCCTCCTACTGTCTACAGCAGCACCACCTGCCCCCTTCTCCCCCCTGCCCAGGCTCAGGACCTCAGCCTCATCCTGGTCTCCTGGAACTTACTCACCCCTCCCTCATCCAACCTTGCCCTTTCTACCTTCCCACCATCCCAACTAAGCATCTCCTGCTCTCTACTCACACAGCTACCACCCTAGCTCAGGCCCTCATCCACTGCTGCCCTTCTAACCAGTCTACCTGAGTTCCATCGGCTCCCACTCAACCTCCAAGAGTATTTTCCTAAAGCACAGACCTGTTCATGTCCCCATCTCACTTAAGACACTCCAGGATCGAGTAAAATCCTCTGGCAATTAACGCTCTTCATAAACAGACTTCTCCTGTCTTTCCTCTTGTAATTTACTTTGCTCCAGACTCCTATGGTCCAAACCCAGTGGCCTGCTCGTTCTTCTCCAAGCACAGCGTTTTACATTCTAACTCCATGCCTTTATCCCCATCTCTGGGGTCCCCTTCACCTCAACTTCCCAGTTTCCCTGGCTTCCTAAGCTCAAATGCCACTCCCTGTGGAGAGCCCTCCCAAGTCCCTCCAGCTGCTAGCACCTTCCCTCTGAGCTGTCCTTCCCTCTGAGCTGTCCTTTGACCTGTCACTCACACACCCTCTGAGTACACAAATAGTTCTCTGTTGTCTCCTCCATTAGAATGGGAGCTCCTTGAGGGCAGGGACCCTTTCCTTCTGGTCTAGGCAGCACAGTGTAAATGGAGAGGGCTTCAGAGTCAGCAAAGCAGAGCACAATCCCAGACTGGCCATTTACTGGCCGGGGGCTGTCGGGGAATGACTCCTTTCTCTAATAAAGAAGGAAGCTGGACTAGACAGGTCTCACTTCTAGACCCTATAAAACTATATTATGCTTCATATGCATTTACAGAAAACAGATTATGATAACCATAATGATGGCAACTATTTATATGGCCCTTTGCTGTTTGCAAAGCATGCTCCACATGATCTCCAGTAGCAGCAGACACTTGATGGATGTTTGATGGATGCCAAGTCTGTGCCTTCTTGCTGGGTTAATGAGGGAATCCTTGATACTCCTTTAATCCATCCCTGCCTCTTGTGTACCTAGTGCCCAAGAGACAAACAAAAGCACATGGCACCTCTCTTGCTACCTGCCTTGAAGGTGTTCCAAGGCTAACTGGCCTTCACACGGCAACAAAAGAACCCTGCATTTGGAAATGGGAAAGCTGGGCTCAAGTCCCAGCTCAGCTGCTCACCACTTGGCATGACCATGGACAAGGCGCTCATCCTTTCTGGGCCTCAGCCTCTCCCTCATGTGGCTCCCCTCCAGCCCTGATGTCACAATCCTATGCTCTATAGCAAATCAGTTACTGAGTTCTTGGTGGGCACGAAGAGCTGGGACCAAAGGCCAACACATTCACTGAAGAGAATGTATGAGGGCAGCCCAGGCTGTCACCACACACCATGCAAAGCCTTCCACAGCCCGTGTGGTCATCAAAACACCCAGTTCAACCTCAGGTGTGGTAGAAACAACCTTGGAGGCTTCCACAAGCTCACCATTTGGAGGCCTTCGGTTTCCACCCCACCACCCACACCCACCACCAACTGTCTCAATAACCTTTGAAATGCTCTGCTTTGCACTACTCACCAAGTCACAGATGGCACCCCAGCCTGGGGGCCTTGAAAAAGATGTTCCGTGAAAACGTAGGACGCTTTCATTGAATATCTTAAACAAGTAATAGAAAAATGTCAAAATACAAAATCATGGTGTCCAAACATTGATCCACATTATTAGACTTCGTCTGATTGTTCCAACAGGCCTAATGCAGCCTTTCTGGGTGTGCTTGGGTAAGGGTCTGCTGATGGAGAGACTAGGGGAATGGGCGTGGACATAGGAAGACCTAGCTTCAAATTTTACCTCTGACACTGAAATAGCTGTGCGACCCTGGGTCCCTAAAAGTCTGTTATCACCGGCTTTTTCCTCATCTGTAAAATGGGGTGAAGGATACCTGTAGTACCAATATAAAAAGCATCAAGTGCTATACAGATACAGAGGTAGTGATTGTTACTCCTGCCTTGTAGAGATCCAGGACTGATTCTGGACTCCTGAGGTCTACAACAACCTAGTGTAGGCTCTCGGCAAACTTAAGCAGCTGCAAAGACCATGAATATAAACCTGGTGATAGTGCATATAAATCTGGAAGCAGCCCGATGGTACAGGGCGACAGAGAACTGGACCTGAAGTCAGGAAGACCTGAGTTCAAATCCAGCTTATGATACTTACTAGCTGTGTGACCCTAGGCAAGTCACTTAACCTCTGCTTGCCTCAGTTTACTTGACTGTAAAACAGGGAGAAAAACAGCACCTGCCTCAGAGGCTTGTTGTAAATGTCAAATGAGATAATATTTGTAAAGTGCTTTGGAAATCCCAGAGTTCTGCATAAACGCCGACTCTTAGGGTGGTGAGCATTGGGAAGTGGGGATGCCGGCGGACACACACACATGCTCACGAAGAGATACATGTATCCAAACTTATATAAACTACACCTTGCTGTGGCTACTTGTTTAACAAAAGATTTCTTTCCAGACTTCCTTGAACCTGGCATCATGAACTTTAAAAAATGATAACTGCATTTCAATAGAAAAGGCTTCCTTTGTAATCCTGTGCATTTTACAAATGCTTCAGAGAAGGGAGAAGGGATCTCTGGGTTTTCCCAGACCACCTGCCCCAGGGTACCCACAGTGTCTGAACCACAGGGGTTCAGAGTGTATCCACCCCCAGCTTTAAACAGGGAGCTCCCTCCCATTAAGAATCGTTAGGAAAAGTCCATTTGATTTCCAAGCTTAAGGAGAGGGGCAGACTGGTAGAGAGGGCAGTGCCAGAGGAGAAGGACCTGGGATCAAGCCTCCCCTCTGACCTTCTCACTAGCTCACTAGTGTGTGTAAGGGATTTCGATTGTCAGAGCCAAGGGCAACTCTTGAAGACAGTCAATGATACAGAGGCTGTGATCTGCCTCAGTGGAGGCAGTTCTGTTGCCACACCAAGGAAACCACAGGTCTTTGATGCACCAGTTCACAACACCTCAACATGCACCCATTTTTTAGGAACAAAGACAAGTGTATAGAGTTGGGGCATGGCCGTGGGCTTACTAAGTGGGAGAAGTCTTACAAAGGGTAATCAGAGGCAATCCTTAATAAAAGCTCCTCCCCCCCCCCTTTTTAAACCAGAAAACTTTTGAAACAATAAAGAATAATTAAGTAAAACTGTCCATGCTGCTTGGAAACAACCACTCTGGGAAGAAAAAGGTTCTCCAGAAATCAGATAAAGCCCAATTTGACCAAGGCAAGCCTGAGACTCATATGGCTGGAATCAGACTTTGAATTAAATATAAAATGGGATAGAAACTGGGTTGTTACTATTAATCTGTGGGTTCTGTGTCAACACATTTTATTTCTAAGCCAGTATGAGCTTCTGATGAGAGGCAATGTGGCACAGTGGATACCTAACCTCATCCAATCCAACTATGTGTAAAGTAGTGATGGAGGGCTGACTTAGGAATCAGGAAGAGTTGGGCACCAGTCTTACCACAAGTTACCCAAACTCTCAGTGCCCCCAGGAAGCTCTTTAAACCTAACTTCATACCTACAATGGAGTCACCAAAATAAATCAGCAAAGGGAATTCCGTATTGGAAGTGTTCTACACGGATAAACTCACAAGTCTGCACCCAAAAAAAGTATACTAGGTGGTAGGGACACAAAACCAAAATAAAACATGGTCCTGACTTTAAAGGGCTTCCAAGGTACTGGTGATGCAACATATAACAGAATGTTAGACTCTTGGGGCAGCTAGGTGGTACAGTGACTAGAGCACCGGCCCTGGAATCAGGAGAACCTGAGTTCAAATCCAGTCTCAGACACTTAACACTTACTATCTGTGTAACCTTGGGCCAAGTCACTCAACCCCAATTGCCCTACCTTTCCCCCGTGGGGGAAAAAAAAGAATTCTGAAGTCAAGAAAACCTGGGAAGGATGTCGGAACCCATATGATGACCCAGCGTTGACTGACACTCACGGATGACACCAATTATCTGTGGGACTCCAGGCAAGTGCCTCAACCTCTGAGCCTTAGTTTTCCCCTCTGTAAAATG
This sequence comes from Pseudocheirus occidentalis, assembly GCA_028646575.1. NCBI lineage: Eukaryota > Metazoa > Chordata > Mammalia > Diprotodontia > Pseudocheiridae > Pseudocheirus > Pseudocheirus occidentalis. The sequence goes on from CM053598.1 coordinate 19,605,530, forward strand.
GAGGCATAAGACTCACAGTGTTGTTGTAAAGTCCCATGACAGATGTAAAACACTTGCAGACTCCACAGCACAAGATACATTTAGACTCTTGTCATTGTGAGGATGAGGGCAGACTGAATAAAACTATCACCCCAGCCTGCCCAAAGCACCTAACAAAGTGCTGTACATGACACCCTGGTCAAGTGAGAACATCGCTACTGAATCAAGTGCAAAGAATCCAGTTCACCCAGTTGGGAAGGCGTAGAACTCGTCTATCCACTGAATGGAATGAAATGGCCTTCTTGGGATCAGCCATGTAGACTCCATAATGCCCTATGGGGCTTCTATAAAACAGCAGGCCAGTTCATGACCCACAGCGTCAGGTCAGTAGATCCAGCACATGGGGAAAGGGGAAGGAGGAGAAGTTTCTGTCTCCTCCTCCACCTTGTTAACATTGAAAGTTCTGGAAGATTTGGGGCTGCTCACAGGCATCCCAGCAACATATGTTGGACAGCCAATGGCGGTGTCTGTAGTGGAAGCTGGGGACAAACTAGATACATGGATGAAAGACAGTGTCAGGACTCTAGAAAGAGCCCAGCAAAAGCTAGACTGTGCCCAAGGAGGGCCATAAAGGGAGAAAAGGACTTCCAATCATCAGGCACTACAAGTTTATTCCTTTAGCGCATCACAGACACAACACTTGAGCCCCCTTTCCCTTGGACTCCACATTTTCTGGGGGAAGAGTATCCCCTTAATTTGATACCAACTGATCTTATTATGCCACTTTAGGAAGTACTAATAAGGTCTGGCTTACTAACTGATAACAAATAATCAATGGGGGAAGCATAGCAGCAGGGGCTTGTGAGCCAATGATACTAGAAAGCACACCCTCAGTGGCTCTAAGTTTGCCCCTGGAACCACTAGGGGAGACATAGCTGCTGCCCTCTGGAGGCCCCACACACCAATGTGAGTGGAGTCCCAGAGCCTGGGCTCCATTAGGAAGGTAGAATAAGGGAGTATTTGGGCTTGAGAGTTTGCAGTTCAAGACATACTGATATAGAGGTCAAGTCAGAGAAGCTGAGTGCAGCTCTGATGCTTATGACCTGGATAACCTTGAACAAGTCACTGAACCCCCTCAGGCCTCTATTCCCTTATCTTTAAGATAGAGGAACTCTGGTCTCACAACCTTGGAGCTCCCTTCCATATGCAGAGCTATGACGCTATGATATAAGGTCTGGCTGCTTTTGTTGTTACTGTTGCTTTAAAACAAACTTACCCAGTTTCAATAGCCAAATGAGTTCTGTGTCTCATCATCACCTGAGGGAAATGATGTATTTATCCTCACAAAGCCGCTTGCTTAAGTCATTTTGGGGAGTCCTACATTTGAAACTGCCTTGCCTGCCTGCAGAATCATCTTCTATAACTACTCTCAGTGGTCACAAATCTCCATCCTTTGAGAATGGGCTCGATACAAGATTCTACAGACAAAAATGTGTGGTGAATGATGTGGGTGATCCTGCTAAGTAATACTGTTTGTTTCTATATTCTATGAGAAAGAGAGCCATCATCTACCTAGAAGGTGTAGAGAATGGATCATTAATAAGAAACTGAAATCCAAGAGAGTGGAGATTACAAGAAAAAAACCACTTTCAACAAGGTCTCCAGGTCCAGATGAATTACTTCTTAAGACAGATGTGACTGAAGAATGTCTATTGGCAACCTTGGAGTAGGCATGGAAAATGGGACAGATGCCGGAAGAATGTAGATAGTGGAATGTTCCAGATTTCAGCTCTGGAAAGGGCAGACTCCAGAAACTACTGGGAACCTTGATAATGGATCTCTGGCAAAATTCCAAAATGGATTTTTAAGTAGGCGACTTGTACACATTTAGTCAAGAAAGATGGGATCCTCAGGAAGCAGCACTGACACCTTATCACTAAATCATACTTTACAAACTGCATGTCCCTCATTGATAGTCTCTAGGCAAAACTGGGGAATAAATGCTTTCTATGAACTTAGTGCAGCATGATTTTAATTCATTAAACAGCTGACAGCTGGTCTCATGACACTTTCTTTTATAAAAAGGAGAGCGAGGGCCGCTTGTTGGTCAGTCATTTATCAGTCATGTCTGACTCTTGGTGACCCCATCTGGGGTTTTCTTGACAAACATACTAGAGGAGTTTGCCATTTCCTTCTCCAGCTCATTTTTCAGATGAGAAAACTGAGGCAGACGGGCTTAAGTGACTTGCTCAGAGTCCCACAGCTAGTAAACGTCTAAAGCCAGATTTGAACTCAGGAAGATCTTCCCGACTCCAGGCTCAGAACTCTATCCACTTCATTAGCAGTTGCCCTAGGGCCAGTTAGATGAATTTCTAGCCATCCAAACTCAGAGAATTGCTTAATAAAGAAGTCGGTATCAGCCTACTTGATGATATACTCCTTGAGAGTAGCAACAGGGGATGATCTTTGTATTCTCCACAGGACCTATCATATAGTGTCATATATATGTAGATATAGAGATATGTGTGTGAATATATAGATATATATGTAAGAGCATAATAAATATTTGTTGAATGAATAAATGAAACCGAGGAGGAAATCAGTGGTAAAACACCAAAAGGCTCTCACTGAACTTCTCCTATTGAACATTATCAACTTAGAAAATATGTACTAAATACCTACTCTGTGTGAAGTGTTATACCAAGGACTGGAGCAGACACAGCAATTGGACAAGGCATCATCTCTTCATGGAGCTCACAGTCCAGAATAGAAAACATCTTTAACAGATCTTGAGATGGAGGGGGCTAGGTGGCTCAGTGAATAGAGTACCAACTCTGGAGTCAGGAGGACCTGAGTTCAAATCCAGCCTCAGACATTTGACACACTCGCTAGCTGTGTGACCTTGGGCAAGTCACTTAACCCCAATTGCCTTGTCTTCCCCCCTCCAAAAAAAAAAAGGAAACAAATATTGAAATGACACAAGATGCGGAGAAAGCCAACACTCTTCAACAACTTCAAATTATCTTCAACAAACTGGCTGAACAGCAGTAAATGGTGAGTCCTGTTTTCAGTTTAAAAAGCCAATTTTCCTAAGTATAGGACAAGGGAGTCTAAAGATCACTTGACAAAGATGTGGAGTTTGTAGTCTTATTATAATTAGGCATCATTTGGTCCAATCCCTCCCTGAAACATGAACCACTATATAACTATAGGCTCCATATGTATTAACAGTGTGACAGGGCTGCTAAAAAATGTGCAATTTGAAGTTTCATCAGTAGATGTAGTGTCCAGATCAAAGGTGGAAGTAATTTCACTGAAGCATTCTGAGGAGAGCATCCAGGATGGTTAGAGATCTGGAAGCCAGAAAGAGACAGAGACAGAGACAGATAGACAGAGACAGGGACAGACAGAGACACAGAGAGAAAGAGAAAGAGGTAGACAAAGAGAGAGAAAGATGGAGGGGGGGAGAGAGAGAGAAGGACTGGCAGTATATAACCTTGTGAAGAACTGAAGCATCAGTGAGGCAAAGATAGTTCTCCAGATCTGAAGGTCTGTGATACAGGAGCCTTCTTTTGCTTCTACAGAGAGTACATTTAACAAGTGGAAGGCATATTCTGAGCAACAAAAGCAGAAATGATAGCTGTCACAGAATAGAACATGCTACCACACAAAATAAAGTGCTCCTCGTCACCCTAAGTATTCAGACTGAAGCTAGGTTACCATCTCTCAAGGATGCTGTAAAGAGGGCTCTCACATTGTGGGGGATGTTGGATCTGTTCACAATTGTTCCTTACAATGCTACAATTTTGTGCTTAGTAGCAAAAGCTGAGATTGTAAGTATAAAAAAAATCAGAGGGTTTGCCTTCTCCTATGGCTGGCCAACTGGTTTGGAAGGCAAATGCGATAGAAGTTCCAGAAGTTGGCGCAATGACGGTAAGACGAGTGTGTGGCTTCTCCAGTACCTCTGAAAACATTGCTAAGTCTATATATCAAATAAAGAGGAAATGGACCCATATGCATAAAAATATTTATAGCAGCTCTTTGTGGTGGAAAAGAGTTGGAAATGGAGGGGTTGTTCATAAACTAGGAAATGGCCAAACAAATGACAGTCTATGAATTTAATGGGATACTATAAGAAATGATGAAAGAGAAAGTTTCAGGGAAACAAGAATAACAGCATTGTAAAAAGGAACAATTATAAAATGACTGAATAGCTTTGATCAGTGCAATGACCAATCACAATCGCAGAGGTCCCACAATGTTCCCCACCTCCTAACAGAGTCATGAATCAGGGTGCAGATTGAAACATATTTTTTGGACATGGTCAATGACAGAATGTGTTTTGCTCGATTTTGCATATTTGTTATAAAGACTTTTTTGTTCGTGTGTTTCCAATGGGAAGAGTGGCAGAGGTGGAGAAGAAAGAAAATAGATTTTTGTTCATTGAAAAAATAAAATTCAAAATGCAGAACAAGACATACATTTTTAGACACCGGGAACTTGTTTTGTTTGACTTTGTATACTTGTTACAAGTAGGTTTTTTAAAAATTATTTTTCAATGAGGGTGCAGTGGTAAGTAGGAGAGAAGATAAATACCTGATAACTGACAAGAGAAAACTGAATAAGAAAAAGAAAAGCAACACTCATTTGAACAACAGTTCTGATACACTTGGGGTTTTTCTCTCATGGACTTCTAGTCATATCACACAGGATTCCTCATTCACACATTCACCATCTCTCTCATTACATTTTAATAATAAGGCAGCCTTACATGAGGTTCAGGAAGTGCTTTATACACATTACCTCATTTTAGCCTTACAATAACCTTGAGAGGTAAAACAATTATCATGTTCCCCATTTTACAGATAAGGAAATGGATTATTTAATAGTTAAGAGACTTGCCCAGAGAAATGCAGCTATTAAGCACCAACCAAAGGCAAAATCCAGAGCCAGGTCTTTGCAGCTATAGAGCCCAGAGCTCCTTCAACCTTATTACTACTGCCTTGCTTCCCTACTATGGTTTTCCTCCCACTTTGGTCTTCTCTAAGTTGCTTTTTCTCATATCCCAGCCCTAAGGTTCCTACCTATAGAATTCCTCCTTCCTGGAATGAAGTCTCTTTCCAATTTCTCAGCACTCTCTTCCCATTTCCAAAATTTTTCTAAAAAAGTTCTTGTCTCAGCTGTTCTGTGTTCAAAATTGGCAAGCCTGACCAAACTGGGTAGTTGGGGTACTCTCAACTTTCCCATATTCCTTACCTCCCCCAAGCTGCCTCTTTGTGGTTCATTAGATGCTCAGCTGATTCTAGAATTGGCATCATGCCCAAGCTGGGGTTTCCCCAGACCCAAGGTGTGAAAAGCTGCATCACACATTGTGGCACTGGGGAAGTCCCAGGGGCCCCAGGGACTTGAATCAAAATTGAAATGGAAGGGAGCTTGGCTAGTGGGTGTGCAAGAGAGGGGGATTTTCAGTTTTAAATAGTTATTAGAATTTGGCTTCATATTGAGACTTTGCCTCTGGAAAAATGGAGAGGAGAAAAGAAGGGAAGAGAGAGAGAGTGAGAAAGACAGAGACAAAGAGAGAGACAGATAGGAGGTGGGGGTGGTCAAAAAAGAAAACTTTATTGCTATGTTCTTCAGGGAATTCTACAAAACTCTGGGCTGCCTATGGGGCTAGGCTGTTCTCTGATCAGTTTGCTGTTTCAAGATGAGGTACTATGATGGGAAGTTATTAAATAGTGCTTTAAAGTCATCTGAGCCTCACAGCAACCGCCCAAGTCCTGTCATCACCCCCAGCTTACAAAAGAGAAAACAGGCTGAGTGAGCTCAATGAAAGGACTGCCACAGCTGCAGAGCCTGTAAGGATCAGAGTCAGAATCTGAACCCAGCACTTCCTCATTTCAAGTCCAGTACTCTTTTGGTACACCATGGCTTCTCTATGTGGTTGCAAGCAGAAGGCCTGTTTCCTAAGTTTGGAGAAACCAAACTCCAAGTGATAGCTTTGGTTTAAATTATGACATCAAACCTAAAGTTTAGCATCAATTTCATCTACAGAAGTTTCATGAGAAAATACCAGCAAAGATTTAAGACCACTAGGATCTAAATATGGCTCTCTTTTTCTTTCCAAGTTGTCCCACCTCGTTCTTAGAAGAATCTCACCCCACCATTCACACTCACACACACACACACACACACACACACACACACACACACACACACACACACACTGGGATAAACATGTAAGGTGCCCAGCCTATGTCTTCAGAAAGCCAAACTGTCCCACATGGATTTCTACTGATTTCCAATAGCTTGTGCTTCCTTCTGACTCTATTAGCTATAATGAAACTGAAACAGAATTATCAGAGGCAGACTCATCTCAACTGTCACCCAGGACCGACTCCCCCCCCCCAAAAAAAAAACAGATTTAAGTCATTAGCAAACACAAGAAAGGTTCTGGATGGAAGAAATGGGAGAGAGAAGACTGGAGAGGCAGGAGGCAGAAACAGACTAAAAACCTCGGCACAAGCTTGGGACTTGCTAAGCATCAGGCACTGTCAGAGTAATAAGCAAAGCCCTACAACTTCCGCTTTTTCTCTCTACCCTTCTTTGCATGTAAATAAAGGTTACTGATTTGACAAACTTGGCATCCTGCTTTTCACTTCAAATCTTTCTAGGTTAAAGCAGCAATGGGAAAGAGGGATTTCCTTGCAGCTGACACATTGTGCAGTGAGGGCTAACAGAAGGAAGCACAGAGCCACCAGCAGAAGTCTGGGTGCACTCATTAAAGGAAAAGCCGCCTTGTCCAGTTCAATGTGATTCCCAAGCCAAGAAGAAAACATTCGGTTCTATTCAGTGGTTCTATTTAATAAGATAGAGATGAATGCAACACATTTGTTTCTCTTAATTGATTTGTTTATTCATTTTTAGTTTACAAAATTCAGTTCTATAATCCCTTGAGTTTCAAATTTTCTCCCTTTCCTCTTCCCTGTCCCCCCTCCATGGTGGCATGCAATCAAGTATAGGATCTGTAAATACTTTCACAGTGGACATTAGTCTGGTAGTATAGAAGAATTGTAACCCATGGAATGAACAATGGGAAAAAAGAAAGAAAACCAAACACGAAAAAGAATGCTAGCATGTAGATTTAAACTCTGTTCTTTCTAGATCTTTCTCTGAGTGCCGGATTAGGAGTCAGAGGAAGTGAACTCAAATCTCAGCTCCAATATTTATTACCTGTGTGGCCTTGGGCAAATCACTGAGAATCTCTGGGACCCAGTTTCCTTATCTGTAAAATGAGAAGGCTGGACTAGAGGACCTGTCAGGTCTCACTCAGTTCTAAATTTATGAACCTGTGATTCTATAAATATTAGAAAATGCTTCAGCAGTAAAAGGCAGGTAAGATTCAGTATTTTTCACTGACACGGCCAGTCATGGTGATACACACTTGCAATGCCAGCTGGTCCAACACTAGGCCAAGGCTAGAAAACCCTCTAGGTCCTCAAGTGCAACCCTTGAACTGAATCTGTGGACCCCCACCCCTGCCCTAGGCACTCCGTATCTTCTGGCTCCCAGCAATTCCTGCCCAAACAACTTCTGCCAGTGCTCCACAGAGTTTCTACCCTGGGCTCTCACAGGGCCACAGAGCTGGAAAGGGTCTCAGAGTCCATTAAACCCAGTCTCCTCTTTCCACAGATGTAGCCTCAGAGAGATTAAGTGACTTTCCCAAGGTTACAGAGCTAAAAATTATCTGAGGCAAGATCTGAACCTAGAGGTTTCTGGCTATACCAGTTCAGCGGTCTATCTACTATCACTTTCTCAAAGGTGTCAGGAAGGTCTGAGTTCAAATCCTGCCTCGTGAACTGTATGACCCTGGGCAAGTCACTTCTCTTGTTTGCCTCAGTTTCCTCAGCTATAGAATGGGGATAATAACAGCACCCATTGCCTGGGTTATTGTGAAAATAAAAAGATGATATCTGTAAAGTGCTTAGCACAGCGCCAGGAACTTAACAGGTACTCTTCCTCTTCCTTCCTTCCTTCCTTTTTTTTTCTGAATATCTCACAAATACCGACCTGTCCACTCTTACACTGCACAAGCGGCCAACTTCCCTTTTCAGTCAAACACATCTTTGGTCTCCTCCAGGCAGCAAAGGTGGTGCTGGGAATGGTCCGAATCCTGCCTCTGTCACTGTCACTTAACCTCTCCAACAGCCTGCAGAGAGGTGCTAAGAGTACCCACCCCCCAGGGCATTGTGAGAATCGAACGAAACCTTTAAGTGACACGCTTACACATGTATACACACATATACACAGTATATACACATATATGCATACCCATCTATATATACACACACAAACATAACCACACACAATACATATATAAACACACAAGGCATACATGTATAAACAAGCACATGCATGCATTTATATGCTTTCAGGCTAATTATATAAACACACATGTGCACACACATGTGTGAATACACCTGCACCTGGGTATCTGTATGTTCACATTCACAGCTGTATTTATTCACACATATACACGTGTGCACCTATGTGTATGTGTGTATATAAACTCGGTGTGTTCTATGGAAGGCAGGATACAGAACTACCCCATTGCACTTGAAACAGCTGAAGCAATTCTAACACCCTAGTGCCCATCAGTGCAGCTCTTTTCCTTGGCCAACTGTCAGATAAGTAAGCCCAGCCTGTGCATCGCAGTTTTCCAGCTGAGTCCATTCATCGTCGGTCCAAATTCCTGACCAATAAACCCTTGGATCATCCCACTCCCCCCACCCCAGCCTTTCTATGCAAAGACCACACACAGCTGAGACCCGCTTCAGTAAAACTCAGTACAAGTTAAACCAGAAAAATCTTGCCAAGTCCACAAAGCCCCTTTTTTTTTTCATTTTAAGCATCTCCTCCACCCTCCTTCATTATGCTAAGAGTTCATTTTCCCCTTAAAATTGCACATTGGCCCATAGACCCTCAGTAGTCATGCCCTGAATGTGCTTCAAGTAACTTACTCACCATCAAGAGTATTTCTGAGGACATTCCCAAACACTAAGGTCATTCATTACCTGTTTAGCTCCCTAACTAGTCACTAACCCCAAGCTTGCTCACACGCTCGCTCACACACGCTCACACGCTCACACACACACACACACACACACACACACCAAACATTGCCCTATGAACCGTACATTGTGAATTAAATAATTAGGAGCCGGATACTGAGGAGCCAAGATAAAAATAGCATTCTTAGCGGATCTGCCCACGTTCTTTATGGTAGACTAAGTAGTACAATCTGTGTTTGACTCCAACTTAATGGAAAATTCATTTTCACCAACCCTGCTCAGCTGGGGAAAAAAAAAAACCCTCCTCATCGTCACCGTAGAAGCTCCGAGGCTGCACCATTATCTGCAGTCCCCTTTCCCTGCCACTAAAGCTTGTCAAACAGGGACTCCCTGCTCGTCCTTGTCTTTCAGCTGCAATGGGTGTGTGTGGTTCTGGGTTTCCCCACATGGTGGAACAAAGGTGTGAGTGGGAGAGGTCCATACAAACTGCTTATAAACAAGAGCACTTCTGGGAAAAGCAATATAGGTTTGATTGAATGAAAATGATTGTGATGAAAGATGGAAATACACAAAGTTCACTAAGTGACATGATAGGGAGCAAATCCACTTACTACTGGCTTCTAACAGGAGACATTCAGCTGAGTTGTCTCCTAGAATAGGGACCTTAACCTGGGATCCACTGAGAGATTTCAGGGACTCTGTAAACTTGGATGGGAAAAAAAGATTACATCTTTATTTTCACTAACCACTCACTGAAACTTAGCATTTCCTTCAGTTATTTAAAAGTATGATTTGGAGAAGGGTCCACAGGTTTCCCCAGAGAGGTCTTAACTGAAATGGTTGAGAACTCGTGGTCTAGGACGAGTAGAGATAGCGTGTGCTGAGAAACCTCCCAGGAGCAGTTAAATTTAACAGGCTTTTATTAGATGCCAACTATAGGTTAGGCATTGTGCTAGAATGGGAGAACAAAGGAAAAAAAAAAGTAGTCCCTGCCCTCAAGGAGCTTACCTCCTACTGCTGGGAAACAGTATTGATACAGATGAATAAAAAAAACCAAAATGCCTATCTGTGTGACATCCACATATCATAGAAGCCATTCAAAGAAATCTAGCAAGCCTCCATGACAAAGGGCAGGGTTGTGTAAACAGAACGATGCTGAATCCAAGGGAAATCGTTTCAAGAGTCCAGGTTCCCATGGCTTCATTGAAAGTGTTGGGGCCCTGAAAAGGTCACTGTCCTTGAGGGTCCCAACTCCTGCCATCTAGATGGCTACAAGAGGTGCCACTGAGGCAGATGTCTTGAGGCAAAGAGGGTTAATGGACAAATGAGATAGGGATTGTATTGCCTGTCAGAGAGGGTGCTGAACAGGGACTGGCCAATGGTATCAAGACAAGTGGAGGCATCCAAAAGGACAGAGATAGAGAACTGTCCTTTGGAATTGACAAAAAGCCACTGTGGACATTGACAGAATCACAGAATTTCAAAGTTGGAGGAGACCTCAGAGACCATCTGCAATGCTCTTCCAATTCCTTTTCACCAACTCATGCCAACCACTTCTTGTAGGAGCTAGATCAAGACTTGGCTCTAGTGGGAAGCCTTCCTCAACTGGGCTGACCACTCTGTCATTTGGCATTCCCTCCACAGTGCTGCTATTCAGCTTGTGCTACTTTGAAATCTGAAACAACTTCTTCACCATCACTATCCCCTTCACTGATACAAGCTGAAACTCTTCTTGCAATGAGGTGCCTGGTCCCGGAGAGCTGCTAGGTCTCCAAGTTCTACCTTCTGGCCAACCTGGTGATTGCTGTCTCTGAATTTGGCCTGAAACTGAAGATACAGGGTTGATCACCCAACCCAGACTTGAAAAGCCTTGCCAATCTGGCAGAACCAGCTCCCTACCCTGCTTGATCGGCATATTCTTAGGGCCACCAGCCCCACCTTCCAGGCCAGGAATGAGAGGGAGGCCTTTGAGAAGAGCCATTTCTGTACCAACAGAGCAAGTGACCACACAGTAGCATCCCTTCGTGCTTCTCTACAGTACCACAATGCTGGGCCATACAGAGTAGCCATTTTATGTCTCTCATAGAGTCGTTCTCAAGCTGGCTTCCCTCTGTCCTTTCTATACACAGTACAAGATATTGTACTAATAAAAACATGAAGAAATACTTATCCAGCTCGAACCCAAGCCTGTCTGCCAGTCCTATTTGGTGTAAATTTCTTGGTTCTCTCTCCAAAGCAATGTAGGTGAGTGAGCACAAGGCTGAGAAGAAATGGGGCAAAGGCCTTAGACAGATGTGCAAGGTGTGGGTGGGAGACAGTGACACTACATGTTCCTGATTTCTCTCCTAGGCCAACTGTGGCAACAGCACAGCCCAGAGCAGGGCCCGGGGTAGAAATAAAAGGTGGCTTCTCCTGAGAACCGTGAGCCACGGGAGCCTCAACAAGATGTTCTTTGGCTGGGACTTGCCAAACTGCTCTTTAGGCAAATTAGGTTTCCCCTCAGTTTGCTTCTTCGAACCAAATTCAGGCCTCAGATTGTGCTTTCCAGAGCCACACTCAGCTCTGACCATCGTGATAATAATTAGGAGCAGAGTATTTGAGTATTTACAAGCCTGTCCAAGGCTATTTACATTCATTTCCAGGCTGATATCTGGAGGCAATTTATGTAGCCACCTGCTAAAGATGATACAAAGCCCCCCAAAATCCTATCAAAATCAACATTGTTTTTATTGGGCCTAGTTCTCTCATTGATGTGGAGGTGAAAGGTCAAAAGAAGAGTGAGCCAGTCACTCCCAACCACTATGCATCAGATATAGGCCTTCTTTCCCTATACAAAAAAAATCCTTCATAGGAGCAAAGGTAAACAAAAGTTCATTCCAACATAAATCCCACACCTCACTTCTGGAAGGTAGGGGGCAAATACATTCTCCCATAAGTCTTCTTTCTGTCTAGGTATATTTTAAGGTTGGGTAGCCACAGTGCACATATGAAGGATGGATGTCGGTGTGATTCTCCCCCAATCCCCACTAAATTTCAACTAGCAGGACCAGGAATCAGGGATGCTGGCGTTGATCACAAATTGTCAAATTAACATTTCTTTGAACTTCTAAATGATTTGATCCCCCTCCCCCAACCTAAAACTCCACAGCTGACTTTCAGGAATCTAAGATGAATCATTTCTAATCTTTCTTTTTCTGGAAAAGAAAGGGAAGTTGAAGGGAAGAAAAGGAAAGTCATGCATAGTTCATGACTATGACAGGGTAGCATTTTCTCATCTCTCTGGCTAAGCATATTTTCATCCTGGCAACGGATCACAGCTGTATCTGGGAGGCCAGTTTATTTTCTCATCTCTGTAACTTTCTCCCAGGCTTCCCAGGCTGTCCCACAATACAGAGTACATCTACAGTAACCATCTTCTGTGCCAGGAATCTATCCCAGAGGCTGCACTGGAAACACACAAAGGGACATACCTGGCAAAGGCATTTGTGAAAGGTCTTTCTGCATAAACTGTGGACAATTCAATTTAAACAGATAAACCTCCTATTCCTTGAGAAGCTCCCCATCCAAGATATGATTTTAGTTTTCAGTCTCTTTACTGCCTTAAGATGGGAAGATGTACTTTCAGCTGCCCTAACTCTGTCCCTCTCAGGCCCCCAAGTCACTGGTTTTTGCCAGATCACAGCACCACCTCTCATTTCTGTAGGTACAGTGATGTCTCCCTAACTATCTCAATCCCAAAATCACAGGGCTGAGAATTACAGACGATTTTGGAGATCACCTTTATCAACTATTTCATTTCACCAATGACAAAACTAAGGTCTCTAAAAAGAGGTGCCAGCCTGAGAAGGTGAAGCTGATTCACGAGAAGCCCAGGGCCAGACCCCAGGGCCGCTTAGTGCTCCTCCCCCTACCCCACAGGGTGAAAAAAGACATTTTCCTTTTAGATCAGCCAGGACAAAGATAAGAGGGACTTTGTTGTTGTTTTTCAAGTAAACAACTAAGAAACTGAGAAAACAAAAATACACAAAAGTATGGAAAGAAACAACTTCACAGAATATGATTTACCGATCAGACTTAACTAAAACCTAGACACTAATGAGACAGTGTGTCACCAGTTCCTTTTCTTCACTCATCTGGGTCTGGGGAACCCCACACCAAAGTCTCCCTTTGTAGATTTTCAGTGGTCTCTCCTCCCACTCCTGTGGCTCGGCTCTGCTCTGCTCTTGGTAGGAGTCCAGGCCACTGTACCGTAGCATTTTGAAAAAAACAGATTATTAATCGGCTCATGGGCCATCCCCAATGGGAAAGAAGTCATTATATGTCAATAGCTAAATATTTTAACTGTGGGGATAGGCTGGCTATAGCTGTTTATGACAGAAGATCCCTTGGGGTCTCAATAAAGGATATAGGGTCATTCTCTAGTGACCCTACAGCCTGAGTGGAAAACTGACATTCTTTTTATTTATCAATTTTTTATGTATTTTCCCAATTATATGTGAAACCAATTTTAAACGCCTTTAAAAAAATTTGCGTTCCAAATGTTCTTTCTCTCCCTTCCCCCCCTCCCCTCTCCCTGGATAAGCAAGCAATTTTATATAGATATGCATGTGCAGTCATTGCAAAACGCATATCTATACTAGCCATGTTGTGGGGGGAAAATCACACAAACAAAAAAAAGAAAAAGTTTTTAAAAAGTATGCTTCGATCTGCATCCAGACTCCATCAGCTAGTTCTCTCTTTGGAGGTGGAAAGCATTTTTCACATAAATCCACTGGAACTGTCTTAGATAACTCTATTGCCGAGAAGAGCTAAGTCATTCACAGTTGATCACTGTACAATATGGCTGTTACTGTGTGCAATGTTCTCCTGCTTCTGCTCACTTCACTTTGTATCAGTTCACGTAAGACTTCCCAGGTTTTTCTAAAACCATCCTGCTCATCATTTCTTAAAGCATAATAGTACTCCATCACAATCATATACCACAACTTGTTAAGCCATTCCCTAATAGGTGCACATTCCCTTGATTTCCAGTTCTTTCCACCACAAAAAGAGCTGCTTTTTTCATACTTATAAGCCTTTTTCCCCTTTTTTTTTAATCTGTCTGGAATACAGATCTAGTAACAGTATTTCTGGGTCAAAGGGTATGCACAGGAAAACTGAATTTCTCAAAGGTGAAAACTCACATGGCCGTGAAAAGAGGCATCGGGATAGTGCTATTATCATGGCAGCCAGGGAGTAGAGTAGATGAAGAATTAGACTTAGAGCTTAAAAAAAAAAAAAAGTTCAAATCCAGCCTGGGACCCTTCCAAGCAGTGTGACCCTGGACAATGGACAAGTGACTTCAACATTCTCAGCCCAGTTTCTTCATCTATAAAATGGGAATAATAATTAGTACCTACATCCCAAGGGTACAAGGATAATATTTGGAAAGCATTTTGCAAACCTTAAATGTCTGACGCATTAAAGCTATGATTATTAAAGTTAGATGCATTCATTGGTGAGAGAGCAGTTGGGAGAATTCAGCTCAGTGCAGCAGGAGGTGCTAGGCCCTTGCTGTCCTCAACAAGCTTGCCTTGTCATAGCAGGGGATGAAGCAGCTAGGTAACATAAGAGTGCTGGACAGGGAGTCATAAAGGTCTGAGTCCAAGTCCAGTCCCAGATGCTTCTTTAGCTGTGTGACCCTGAGCAAGCCATTCATTTAACTACTCTGAGCCTCAGTTTTCTCATCCGTAAAATGAAGACAATACTAGCACCTAACTGACAAGGCTACTGTGATGATCTAACAAGGTAGTATCTGTAAAGTGTTTTGTGAACCTTAAAACACAATACAAACATTAGTTATTGCATAGGACCAAATCACCAAGCACAAGGTAAGAGGAGAGCCCTAACAGCTGGTTGCATCGGGAAAGTTCTCCAGCCTGGAAAGAAGCCCAGGACTTCAGGCAGAGGTGAGCAAGAAGTGCATGCCAGATTTGGGGAACAGACTATGCACACAGAGGCTGAAAAGTCACAGGAGCCCTGAGGCCAACGGAGAAGGTTCTGCTACGGGGAACTGGAAGGACTGCCTGTGTCACATGACTCGATCTGTGTCTGTCTCAGTTCCAATACGTACCAGCTCCAGATCTAAGGCAAGTCACTCTTCCCTATGAGTCTGGGTTTCCTCATCTGTAAAATGGGGATGATAACACATGTGTTATCAGCCTCATAGACAGGTAGCAGCAAAGGGATAGCAACCTCACAGGGGTGCTGTGAGAAAAGTGTCTCGTAAATCTCAAAGGTTATAGAAGGAAGTTATCAGTAGCATGAATAGCAAGTGTGAAATTGACATCCAAAATGTGAAAAGGGAAAACTTGGTAAAGAGCGATTGTTTCATCTAACACAAGAGAAACAGTTCAATTGTGTAAGCTGCCAAAAAAATTCTCAAGTGAGACTCAACCCCACAATCCATCCAGCGATCCTCCTTTTGCAAAGGCCTTCCTCGGATCACTGTTTCAGAGCTTGAAGGACCTCGGGAGATCCAGCTGAACTCTCTTGGTGTAGGGGGTACAGAAAGCGATCAGAGGGGCCGGCCAACTCGGCCACAGTTATACCAGCAACAAGAAGGAGGCCAGGATTTGTCCCCGAGGTCCAGAGAGTCCCAGAATCTCCGTGCTGGAAACCTTCTCAGAGACCAGTGAGTCCAGCCCATGCTGGAACAAGCGTGTCTACATCACAAGGATCTACCTCTCTTCTCCCTAACTGCCTTTATAACACACTTTATAACCAATCTTTCTGTTCCTCAGACTTTCCCTCTCCAGGCTAAAGCAATCATCACGGGGAATGAAGGTGTTATTCACTGGCCTAGCTGCCCTTCTCACATTACCCTGTACTTTATGAAAGGCCACCCAGAAGCAGGCCCACTACTGCCTATGGGGCAGGCCCGCCTGTCACCTCCCAGGGGCTCCTTGGCCTTTAGTAGGCTGGTGCAATCTCTCCATTAGTCTATCAGCCTCTTGACTCATAGCGAGCCTGCAATGTGCTAAAACAACCAGATCTTTACCAGATAAACTGTTTTCTAGCCATGCCTGCCCCATTTCCTAACTATTAAATTTTTTTAATTCAAGTGTAAGGCTTTACATTTTTCCCTGTTAAATTTTCTCATATTCGATATCCAACATTCTACATGGCTGAGAGCTGTTTCAGTCCTGGATCTGTCGTCTGACACGTTAACCACCCCTCCCAGAGTGAAGGGCCTAGCGTCAGGAAGACTCTCATGGGACACTCAGTAGCTGTGTGACCCTAGGCAAGTCGTTAACTTGTCTGCCTCAGTATCCCCAACTACATAATGGCGATAACAGTAGCGCCTAATACCAAGAAATGTTGTGAGAATGAAATGGAATTTTGTAAAGCACGGTGCCTGGCACACAGTGGGCATTTAAGAAATGCTTGCGCCCTCTGTGAGGCCTGTAAATGAGAACAAATGTTTGCTTCACCTGTGTCTTTGCACAAGTCACTGAAAAGAGTGTTAAATAACTCTAGATCCAGAACAGAGTCCTGGGGTGCTCCACTAAAGCTTTCCAAGCTGACACTGAACCATTAGTAACTGTTCTTTGGGTCTGACATTCAACTAGTCCTAAATCCACTCAAATATACTGTCATCTTGCCCATGTCTCTTGATCTTCTCCACAAGACTAGAATGAGAGGCTATTAAATGCTTCAAAAAAATCAAGCAAACTGCTATGTACTGGATTCCCAGGATCTCTCAGTTCCAAGACCCTAATTAAAAAAAAAAAAAAAAAAAAGGAAATTAGGTTATTCTGCCATGACTTGTTGTTGACAAAGCCATGCTGGCTCTTTGGGATCAGTAGAAGTTACAGTGAGGGACAGCAAGGCTTGATGTCAAGAAAACCTGACCAAAAGTGAGAGATGTTCCAAAATAGAGCATGCCTATCCCAGGAGACAGTGGGTTCTCTCTTGGTAGATGTCTTTGAGGAGTCACTGGATGCCCATGAGGGGGAAGGAATTCTTTTTCACATATGGGTCAAACTAGATGGCTTCCAAGTTAAAGGGAGTTCTCACCACCAAAGGCCTTGGTGTTATTAAATGGTTTGATATCAGATCTGAAAATATTATCAGTGGAAATGACATTAAAGAAGATACACTGCCACTGCAACCTAAAGGCCATGGGACCTTTCCATCTGGCTTGTAACTGAAACCTTCTCGATCAGTTGTCTTCCCCTAGTAGAATGGAGGCTCTTTGAGAATAGGGACTCTCTTGATTCTTAATGTCTATCCCCGTTAGCTTAGCACAGTGCTTTGCACACAGTAAGCACTTAATCAATGCTTATCATTCATTCATTCATTCATTCATTCATTCATCCAATCTCTTCCAACTCTGATACTGTGCTATTCTGCAATTATTCAACAGGTTATAAAAGAGTTCTGTATACTCAGTGGAGTGGGTGTAGTTGGAAGCTTATCCCTCAGTGCCTATGATGAAGTATATTTTGAGCATAGTTTGAGTTTGAAGAGGATGGTTATGTGAAAGCAGGGAGAGTGATTAGTTCATTAACTTGAATACGTGCAAGTAGTGGGGGCATGAGTCAGTGCATTGTCAGTGGGGTGTGAGTCAGTGTATGTGGGTGGGTGGGGGATGTTCTGGGTGCAGAGCTCAGAGCAATCTGAGGGGTACATTTCAGCTTTTTACATGCTGATCCCCAAAGGGTTTCCAATCTTCATGTACAAATCTCCATTTCAGGAGTATGGAGGTAAATGAACTATTAAGGCAATACCTGGAGACAGGCACCCCCAAACTGAATCCAACCAATAAGATAGAGAATGCACTGAATATGTCTATAAAGCAGTTCATGGATAGATTTCAGGGAGTCCACAAATAGATGAGAAAATTATATTTATTTTATTTTTCCAAAAAATTTTAAGTTTAATTTTCTTTCTTCCACCTTCACCTACTGAAAAGATGAGAAAAAAAAACCTTTTACAAATGCGTATATTTAGGTGAAACAAATTCCCATGAGAGAGAGAAAGAGAGAAAGAGCGGGAGAGTGGGAGGAAGGGAGAGGGAGGGAGGGAGGGAGGGAGAGGGAGAGGAAGAGAGGGAGGGAGAGAAGGAAGGAGAGAGGGAGAGGGAGGGGGAGGGGGAGAGGGAGAGAGGGAGAGAGGGAGAGAGAAAGAGAGAGAGAGAGGGAGAGAGAGAGAGGGAGGGAGAGAGGGAGAGAGAAAGAGAGAAAGAGAGGGAGAGGGAGGGAGAGAGAGAAATATGCTTCAATCTGCACTGACTCCATCAGCTCTGTGTCTTGAGATGGATAGCCTGTTTCATCATGAGTTCTTTGGAACTGTGGTTAGTCATTGTGTTGTGTTAATAAGTCTTTCAAAGTTGATTATCTTTATAATATTGCTGCTACTGTATGAAGTGTTCTCTGGTTCTGTTTACTTTGTATCAGTTCATACAAGTCTTCTCAGGTTTGTCTAATACCATTCCCTTTATCATCTCTTACAACCCAACACTACTCCATCACATTCATACACCACACCTTGTTCTGCCAGTCCCCAATTCATGGGCATCCTCTTCGTTGACCATATTTTGCCACGACAGAAAGAGCTGCTATAAATTTGTGTATATTTAGGTTCTTTTCTTCTTTCTTTGATCTCACTGAGTCAAAGCGTAGGCTCAATTTAATAGCTTTTGGGGCCTTGTTTCAAATTATTTTCTAGAATGGTTAGACTACCTCACAAAACTAAGAAGATGCCCATCAATTGGGGAATGGCAGAACAAGGTATGCACAGCTTTATAGTCCTTTGGGCATAGTTCCAAATTGCTCTCCAAAATGGCTGGATCAGTTCACAATTCCACCAACAGTGCATTAGTGTTCCTATTTTCCCACATCTTTTCCAACATCTGTCAAGACAATCTGATAGGTGTGATGTGATACCTCAGAGTTGTTTTAAATTTGCATTTCTCTAAGCAGTAGAGATTTAGAGCATTTTTTCATATGACTAGCTATAGTTTTAATTTCTTCCTCTGAAAATTATCTATTCATATCCTTTCACCATTTGTCAATTCGGGAATGACTTACATTCCTATAAATTTCACTCAATTCTCTCTATATTTTAGAAATAAATCCTTGATCAGAGATATTGGCTGCAAAAATTGTTTCCCACTTTTCTGCTTCCCTTCTAATCTTGGTGGTATTGGCTTTGTGCAGAAACTTTTAAATTTAATATAATCAAAATTATCTACATTGCATTTCATAATATTCTCTATGTCTTGCTGGTCATAAATTCTTCCCTTCTCCATAGGTCTGACAGTCAATCTTCTCATTTCATAGCTAAGCCTTGAGAATGAAAGCAACTTGCTTAAAGTAGGTGGCAAAGCTGGGACTCAAACACAGATCCTCTTATTCCTAATAAGCCACAACAACAACTTCTCTCTCCATTAATCAATAAACATTTATTAAGTGCTTACTAAGTGTTAGAGATACAAAAAGAGGAAAAAGACAGCCCTAACCCTCAGGGAGCTTACAATCTAATAGGGAAGATAACATGCAAACAAATACATACAAAGCAAATTACATAGTAGGATAAACTGGAAATAATCAACAAACCAAAGGCAATAGAATTAAGAGGATTTGGGGAAGGCTTCCAGTAAAAGAAGGGATTTTAGTTGGAACTCAAAGGAAGCCAGGAAGGCAGAGATGAGGAGGGAAAGCATACCAGTCATGTGGGACAGCCGGAGAAAGCACCCAGAACCAAGATATTAAGTGTCTTGTTCAATGAACAGATAGGAGGCCAATGTCACCGAAAAAAAAATGTATAAGAAATCTGGAAAGATAGAAGGCTAGATTATGAACGGCTTTGAATACCAGACAGAGGATTCGTTATTTGATCCTGGATGCAAAAGGAAGCCACTGGAGTTTATTGAAGAGGGGAGTAAAATGGTTGGACCTAAGCTTTAGGAAAAGCTCTTTAGTTTGGGGGAGGAGCAGAGAGAGACTTGAGGCAGGCAGACAGACCCAGCGGCAGGATAGTGCAATAATCCAGGTGTGAGGCGATGAGGACCTCCACCAGGAGGGGTAAGGGAAGCAATGTCAAAGGAGAAAAGGGGAAAAAATCAAGAAATGTTGATGAAAGTGTAATCAATGGGCCTTGGCAACAGACTGGATAGAGGGGGTGAGAGAGAAGATTCCTAGGTTGTGGGCCTGGGAGAGTGGGAGGATGGTGTTGCCTTCTATAGTAATAGGGAAGGTGGTGGGGAGAGGGCAGAAGGTGTAGAGGGAAAAACAATGAGTTCTGTTTTGGAAATACTGAGTTTAAGATGACTACTAGACTCTAATTCAAGATGTCTGAAAGGCAGTTGGAGACATGAGCTTTGAGGTAATCAAAGCCATGCATGCTGATGAGTTCCCCAAATGAAGTAACATAGAAGGAGAAGAGAGGAGGACCCAGGACAGAACCCTGAGGAATACCGAAGGTTAGAGGGTATGAGTAGAGGAGGAACGAGCAAAGGAGACAGAGGAGCAGTCAGACAGGTAGGAGGAAAATCAGGAGAGAATAGAGTCCCAAAAACATAGAGACAAGAAAGTGTCAAGGAGGAGAGAGTGATCAACTGTGTCAAGGGCTGCAGAGAGGGCTAGGAGAACGTGGACAGAGAAACGGTCACTGGACTTGGCAACTAAGAGATTACGAGTAACTTTGTAAAGAACGATTTCAGATGAATGATAAGGGGAGAAACCAGACTACAAGAAGGAGATGAGACAAAAAAAGTAGAGGCACATATCACTGACAAAGGGCAGACGATATCTAAGGCAACAGTTAGCGGTGATGGAAGAATCAAGTGGAAATTCTTTCCAGAATAAGGGAGACGTGGGATTGTTTGTAGGTAGCAGGGAAAGAACCAGTAGACAGAGAGAGAGTGAAAATGAATGAAATAGTGGAAATGACAGGGGAGGCATTCTGCTGAAGGAAGGGGATCACTTGAATGCAGAGGAGTTGGCCTGGGTAAGGAGTGAGGCCACTTCACCACAAGAGAAAGAAGTGAAGAAGAAAGTGACAGAAAGTATGTGATAGGTGATAAGGAAGAGGGGAGAAGAGAGAGTTAATAGCCAACAGCCTCAATTTTTCAACTGTTTTAGCCTCCACTCTCAGCTGAGAAGACGGGAAGCCACAGGAGGTTTTTGGAAGAGTCACTGTGGAGAGTGGCACAGTGAGCTGATGAAGCAGATTCTTGCCTAGGACTGCCTAGTGGTAGGGAGGTCCTGGTTGCAGTTGTGTAACATAAATCTGAAGTGACCCAGTCCAAATTGTGGCGTGATTTTCTCCATCTATGTTCAACAACTCATGTATAGGAGTAAAGGTAGCAAATGGTGGGAGCTGTCCAAGGCTGAAGCCTAGCTGGGTGTCATGAGTGAGATGATAAAGGGACTAGGGATTCATCGTAGAGCTGAACTGATTCACCAAGAGGTTGAGGCAGTAAGAAGAGGAGAGACTGGGTAGTGCTGGAAAGATAGCCTGGGAGACAACTGAAGGGGCAAGGGACTGGAGGCCAGGATGCAGATGAAAACTTGGGTTATCTTCTTGGGTAAGGTAGTGGGAGAGCTGAAAAGTCAATCGATTGTGGTTGGATAAGGGCATTTCATAATTCTTGAAATCAGTGATGGCAAGATGAAAGCTATGACCATCTCTGTATGTAGCTGAGGTGGGGTGGAGAAGTAGCTCATGGGAAGTGAGTAGACTGAGTAACTGAACGGTTAGGGTATTTGAGGGAGAATCAACTAATATAAAGGCAGGAGTTGAGGAGAGAAAAATAATTGTGAGCCAGGTACTGAACTCATTGAGGAAGGATGGGGTGTGACTCAGAAGTATGTAGACAACAGCTACCAGGATTTTGATTGGTTGATAGATATGAACAGTATGAATCACAAAGGAAGAGGGGACAGTTAGACCGTCAAGTGGTTAGAGTGCAGAGCCTGGAGGCAGAGAGATGTCTTCAAATCTAACCTCAGACACTTACTAGCTGTGTGACCCTGGGCAGGTCACTTAATCCCAGTTTCCTCGTCTATAAAATGAGTTGGAGAAGGAAATGGCAAACTACTTCAGCAGCTTTACAAAGCAAATCCCAAACGGGGTCTTGAAGAATCTGAAACAACTGAGCAACAACAGTAAAGGCAGAGAGGTTACTTAGAGACACTCTCTCACTCATAAAGTGGGAGTGGTAATAGCACCTTCCCTCAGGTTGTTATAAGAATCATCCTAATAAGAGCTAACACAGTGATAGGCCCTTTCCAATCATCGTCTCATTGGATCTTCACAACAAGCCTAGGAAGGAGGTGGCTTTATTATCCCCATTTTACAGATGAGGAAACTAAAGCAAGCAAAGGTTACTTTGTCCAGGATCACACAGTTCGCGCCTGAGACCAGATCTGAACTCAGGTCTGCCTGACTCCAAGCCCATACTCCATCCACTGCACCATCAATCACTGTTATTCCATCCAGTCAGGATCACGTGACTCTACCTGGGAACTAGGGAGCTCTGGCTTTGTGTTCTAAGGGCATCTATTCTAAATAAATAAGCCAATGGAACCCTATGTAATCTCAGACAAAGGAAGGGGGTGCTGTCTAAATCCAGCTTGCCTCTCATGGGAATTCTGGTTTCACTGCGTTGGATTACAATCAGGAAGTAAAGAAACAGATGACAAACAAAGGGAGGGAAAAAACTAAGCGCCCTACACTTAGAGGTTTGGGCACGGAATCCTAGTAAACATGGACTGCAGAAAGGAGATACTGTATTCCACTTGGAGCCCAGGGTAGCAAACGTAGAGTTTGTGGGGAGGCAGAAGGATGTTAGTAAAAAGAGTGGTGCTCTATCTTAAATTGTATTATAAAGCAGCAATCATCAGAATTACCTGGTACTGGCTAAGAAATAGAGGGGTAGATCAGTGGAATAGGTTAGGTACACAAGACACAGTAGTCAATGACTATAGCAATCTACTATTCGATAAACCCAAAGACCCCAGTTTCTGGCATAAGAACTCACTATTTGACAAAAACTGCTGGGAAAACTGGAAAATGGTATGGCAGAAATTGGGCATAGACAAGTGTCTGAGACCATATAAGAAAATAAAGACCAAACGGGCACACAAGTTAGATATAAAGGTTGATACTATAAACAAATTATGGGAGCCAGGAATAGTTTGTCTGTCAGAATTATGGAGAAAGGAGGAATTTATGACCAAACAAGAGATAGACAATATTATGAAATGCAAAATGGATAATTTTGATTACATTAAATTAAAAAGTTTTTGTGCAAAGCCAATGCAACCAAGATTAGTAGGGAAAAAGAAAACTAGGAAAGAATTTTTACAACTAGTGTCTCTGATAAAGACCTCATCTCTAGAATAATACCTGAGTCAAATTTATAAGAATACAAGTCATTCCCCAATTGCTAAATGGTCAAAGGATATGAACAGTTTTCAGAAGAAAAAAATTAAAGCTATCTATAGTCATATGGAAAAATGCTCTAAATCACTATTGATTACAGAGATGCAAATCAAAACAGCACTGAGGTAAAATATCAGATGGGCTAATGTGACAAAATGGGAAAATGATAAATACTGGAGACGATGTGAGAAAGTTGGAATATTAATTCATTGTTGATGGAGCTGTGAGCCGATCCAAACATTTTTGAGAACAATTTGGAACTAAGCCCAATGGGCTACAAAAACGTGCATACCCTTTGACTCAGTGATACCACTTCTAGGGCTGTTTTCCAAAGAGATCACAAAAATGGGGAAAGGACCCATGCGTACAAAAATACTTATAGCAGCTCTTTTTGTGGTGGCCAATAACTAGAAATAGAGGGGATGCCCATCAACTGGAGAACGGCTGAACAAGTTGTGTATATGAATGTAATGGAATACTGTTGTGCTATAAGAAATAATGAGCAGGCAGACTTCTGAAATACCTGGAAAGACATATATGAACTGATGCTGAGTGAGGGAAACAGAACCAGGAGAACATTGTACACAGTAACAGATACATTATGTGATGACTGATTTTGATCGACTTAGCCCTTCTCAGCAAGGCAAGGACCTAAACCTTAAAGGACTCATGATAGAAAATGCCAGGCACATCCACAGAAAGAACTACAGAGTCTGAATACAGAGTAAAGCAAACTATTTTCTTTTTTGTATTTGTTTTGTTTTGCTTTGCTTTCTCATGGTTTCTCTCACTCATTATAATTCTTCCATACAACATGACTAATGTTTAACAGGAATGTATATGTAGAGTCTATATCAGATTCCATACCGTTGTGGGGAGGGAAAGCGAGAAAATTTAAAACTTATGGAAGTAAATGTTGAAAACTAAAAATAAATAAATTAACAACAAAAAAAGAGAAACGTAGTCTTGGAAATCAGAAGATTATCAGGGTTTGCATCCTGACTTTTTCCTACTTATTATCTATATAATCTCAAGCAAGTCCCTTCTTCCATAAGATGAGGACAATGGCCCAGATGTTCACTGACTTTTCTTCTCCAGCGGCTCTAATCATGGTGTTTCCTAAAATGTCCTGAACCCCACTAACAAGTGAGCTAATAATTAGAAACTTAGACCTCTCTGATGGTCTCGTGATCACCAGGCATCCTACCTGAAGCATGAATCTCAATTCCCACACGCTCAGCAGCTCTTCAGGGAAAGGGCATCTCACCATTTCCTGATGCTGTTGATGGGGAAGCAGCTCAGCACTATGGAACGAGCACAGCTCTGGAATCATGAGGCCTGCTTTCAAGCCCTGCCTTTAATTCTCATCACCCATGGGGCCTTGGGCAAATCACTTTACCTTCCTCCTCATCAATTTCCTCAATGACAAAATGAAGGAGTTGACCTAGATGAGCTTCTGAGGTCCCTGCTAAAGTCATGATCCCCTGAGATTTTTCCTCATGTTGAGCTGAAATTTGCTTGTAGAATCCCTCCCCACTGCCCCCAGCCCCGTGCCCCAGGGCCAAACAAAACTTGTGTGACCCTTTGTACACATTTACCCTTCAGATACCTGGGATTGCAGATTGAGAATCAGGAAGGAACTGAGAGGCCACCTAGTCCAAGTCCTTCATTTTGCCAACGAGGCCAAGGCCCAGAGAGCCTAAGTGATTTGCCTGCAGTCATACAGTGCTGGGATTCCAAGCCAGGCTCTGTATCTGTTCATACCAGGACCCCTCAAGTCTTTCCCAAGATTGATTCTCCCATGTTCTTCACCATTGATGTACAGCATGTGATTTTGTGATTCTATGGTCTCAAGGCCACTCACCTAGATGTTCTTCCAAAAGGGTGACAGCCTGAACTTACTCTAAATTTTGTCTCTGAGGAGGACAGAGTATCTCACACCTATCAAAACAAAAAAAGGAAAACGATAAATGTTGGAGGGGAGGTGGGAAAACTGGAACACCAATGCATTACTGATGGAGTTGTGAACTGATCCAACCATTCTGGAGAGCAAGTAGGAAGTAATGTGGCATACCCTTTGATCTAGTAACACTACTACTAGAACTATGTCCCAAAAAGATCATAGAAAAAGGAAAATAACCTATTTGTACAAATACATTTATAGAAATTCTTTTTGTAGCAATTCTCTTTTGTAGCTAAGAATTGGAAACTGAGGGAATACCCATCAATTGGGGAATGGTTAAACAAGTTGTGGTATATGATTATAGCGGAATATTATTATGCCATAAGAAATGACAAGCAGGATGATATCAGAAAAACCTGGAAAGACTTACATGAACTGAAATAAAATGAAGTGAGCAGAACTGGGAGAGCACTACACACAGTAAGAAGCAATACTGTATGATGAAGAACTGTGAATGACTTGGCTATTCTTAGCAAAACAATGATCCAAGACAATCCTAAAGAACTCATAATGAAAAAGGCTATCTGCCTTAAGAGAAAGAACTGATGCATCTGAATACAGACTGAAGCCTGTTATTTTTCATTTTCTTTCTTTTTTTATTTTGTTCAAGTTCTTTCCCCCTACAAGATGACTAATATGGAAATGTTTTACATGATTACACATGTAGAACCTATATCAGACTGCTTACCATCTCAGGGGAGGGGGGAGGCATAGAATTTGGAACTCAAAACTTAACAACAAATGGTAAAAATTGTTTTTACATTTAATTGGGGGAAAATTTTTTTAAGTTCCTATTTATGTATAACACTGAGTTGATTGCATAGAGCCCTAGAATACTCTATTCAATGAAATCTATGGTCATTTAAAGACCAACCTAGTCATACATAATGGAAAATTAAAGCAGATGAAAAACATATTGCCCTTATTATGATATGCAGTTGTACAGACAACCCATAGAGTTAACCTAGCAATATGTATGCAATGGACAGTAGTTACACAATATAAGCTAAGCCCAGAATTAGAGAAAAAGATTGGGCTTGATTACATTTAGGAATTTAAGAGGCTCTCTTAATGATTCCAAGCTGCTCAATGCCATAAAAGCTGTTTTATAAAAACATCCAAAAGCATTCCATTGATACTACATGGATGGGAAGACCATTTTCTCAAAGGAATCAAGACTGCAGGTGACCAGAGGGGTTGGAATGGATCAATAGGTATGTGGTAGGTATAAGTCGGTTGTAGCCCACAATCCACAACAGATTCTGCACAAGAAGTGGCAGAAAGATGTCAAGGATTTGGCAGGCTAGTGGTATAGCCAGAATGGCAGGTGACCAACAGCTTGATGGAGAGTCTTAGTATCCCTTCCAGATTAAAAATGTCAGAGAAGCATCCTATGCAAGAAATCCTTGATGCAATCTACCAAAAAATTACTTTATAGAACTAGAAAAAATAGTGACAAAATTCATTTGGAAGAACAAAAGGTCCAGAATATCAAGGCAATTAATGTAAAGAAATGCTAGGGAAGGGCCTAGCCATACCAGATTTTAATCTGTATTATAAAGCAGCAGTCATCAAAACTGCTTGGTACTGGCTAAAGAACAGAGTAGTGATCAATGGAATAGACTGGATCCAAAAGACTCAGTAATCAACAATTGTTGTTAATATACTGTTTGATAAGCCCAAAGAACCCAGTTTTTGGGATAAGAACCCACTATCTGACAAAAACTGCTGGGAAAACTGGAATATAGTATGGCAGAAACTGGGCACAGACCATCATTTAATGCCATACACCAAAGCCAAGTCTAAACTGGTGCACAATCTAGGTATAAAGGCTGATACTGTAAGCAATCTGGGGAAAAAGGAATTTTACCTGTAAGATTTATGGAGCAGGGAAGACTTTATGACCAAAGAAGAGTTGGAGAGCATTATAAAATGCAAAATGGATACTCTTGATTACATTAAATTTAAAAGTTTCTACACAAAGTCAATGTAACCAAGATTAAAAGGGAAGTGGGAAACTGGAAAGAATTTTTACAACCAGTATCTCTGATAAAGGCCTCATTTCTAAAATATACAGGGAATTAAGTAAAATCTATAAGAATAGAGGTCATTCCCCAATTGACAAATGGTCAAAGGATATGAAAAGGCAATTTTCAGAGGTAGAAATTAAAGATATCTTTAAGCATATGCAAAAATGCTCTAAATTACCATTGATTCAAGAAATGCAAATCAAAACAACTCTGAGGTACCACATCTCACCAGTCAGATTGGCTAAGATGACAAAACACGAAAATGACAAATGCTGGAGAGGATGTGGAAAAACCGGAACACTAATGCATTGTTGGTGGAGCTATGAACTGATACAACCATTCTGGAGAGCAATCTGGAACTATGCCCAAAGGGCTATATATAATCGCATACCCTTTGACCCAGTAATACCACTTCTGGGGTTGTATCCCAAAGAGATCATAGAAGTGGGAGGAAGATCCATATGTATAAAAATATTTATTGCAGCTCTCTTTGTGGAAGCAAAAAACTGGAAATTAAGGGGATGCTCATCAATTGGGGAATGGCTGAACAAGTTATGGTATATGAATGTAATGGAATACTATTGTGCTGTAAGAAATGGGGAGGAGATGAACTTTATATTCACCTGGAGAGGCTTATACAAACTGATGCTGAGGGAGAAGAGCAGAACCAGGAGAAATTGGTACACAATCAGACACATCGTATGTGTAATGACCAACCTTGATAAACTGGATTCTTCTCAGCAACGCACCTCTCCAAGTCTCAGGATGGAAGGAGATTCTACATTCAGAGAAAGATCTAGAAAGAACAGAGTTTAAATGGAGACTGAAGCAATCTACATGCTAGCGTTCTTTTCCATGTTTGGTTTTCTTTCTTCTTTCCCACTGTTCACTCCATTGGTTACAACCCGTCTATACAACCAGACTAATGTCCAATATGAAAGTATTTAAAGATCCTATACTTGACTGCATGTCAACATGGGGGAGGGGGGAGGGAGGAGAGAAAATGTGAAACTCAAGGGATTGTGGAACTGAATCTTGTAAATTAAAAGTAAATTTTAAAATCAATTAAAATTTTTTTTAAAATCCTTGATGGAGGATTGATGGTAGACATTAACAAGCACTGCCTGTAGTCATGCTGCAATCTGCACCAGTGAAGGGAGTTCCCCCAGCCCTCACAGAGATCACAGAGCAAAGGAGGGCAGTGGACAAGAAAACCTGCAAGACCCCATCCAGCTGTAAATATAGGAACCTGGAAGGGGCAACTCAGTTGTATCCCTATCACCAAGCTCGGCCTCTTAGGTAGAGATCTTCAGCAAACATCTGTTGCGCCGAACTGAATTGAATGTATTCTATCCTTCGGTCCTTTTTTTTCCAAGGTGAGAATAAAGGTCTTTTTGGAGGCTGGTGCAAGAAAAAAGTTGGCACCAGAGGATTTGCTTGGCACCCATGTGACAACATGCCCAGCAAGGCCAGCACTACAGGAGAATGCTGGCTTTCAGGTCTGACCAAATGCACTGTTGTGCTGTCAGGGGTTCAAGGCAAAGTACTTGGGAACCTTTATGAAGGTTGATTGTATGCCTTCTACTTGGCTCTGTCATCCACTTCTTTGACTGGATTCATGTTATTATATCCAATGAGTGTGTGGCCAGAGGAGGTCACCTACAGCTGACCATGGTCTTGCTCCAACTCCTGAATGTATTTACATGGGGATCACTTCCTAGCACATCCCAGAGAAGAGGAGAGGGAAGAAAAGAACAGGGCTTCCAAGTGACTAATCTCAAAGGAGGATGGAATTTGGTAAACAGAACTAGGGTATATGCACATTTTAGAAACCAGAGTTTTCTAAATCGAACAAGTTTTGAAATTTATTTTCAAAACTCTAACTCTGAAGAATTTAACTCTTTAATAAAAGAGAACTTGGAAAAACTCTATCAGAGAAAAGTTTAGATTAATAAAATATAAGATACTCTTTTAAAAGATGACAAAATTTCACTGGTTGTAATTATCTGATCCATATTTGTGATCAACATATTATGAAGCTTATATGAAAATTATTAAGACACAAAATTCAGTTAGCACTCTTTTCTGTACTGTAAAATTTCAACAAGAGAAAGGAAGAATGTGTGTTTTCGAGGGTCTTAATTCCTATATAGAAGGTAGATCTTTGCGTGCTATAAACAACAGCAATAGTAAAGATGTGTGTAAGTGTCAGAGTCTTCAGAGTAAAAATAACTGCATTTAAGAATCTAAGCTATTTTCTTACCATTTCTGGGACATCTTACTCCTCTCTCTCTCTGAATTATTTAAATTGCTTTTTAAAATAAGTGAATAAAATGGAGAAGCAGTGTATGGTTCATTTAAGTTTTTCTATCTTTGAAATCGAAGTTTTGATTAAAATTGGCATTTCTAGAACCCTAATTGCCAGTTACTATGCTGCTAAAAAATGAACTTATTTCCAAGACCAGCCAGATGGGGAGTCTCAAGATAAGAAATTGCAAATCAATGTTCATCTTCCAGTCAAAAGAGATATTCTGATAACACATTTAACATTTTGGTTAAATAGTAAGTATTACATTTCATTGAACTAATTTTTAACCTGACATTATGTAGCAGATGGAAACTAGCTAATGCCTTATTTTCCAATAAGGGGCCTAATTTCCCAGTCCCATAATAATATTTAAGCAAACAACAAAGTTTTGAAGTGAGTTTTATACACAGTCCAGGCTATACAAATTCTAAAAGGATCAGCTGGCAGTGGATGCTATTGAAAAGCTATTTCAGATTGAAATCTGAGGAGCTCCAAAAGACCACCTAACAGTGACCTAAGCTTTTCTAATGCTTAAAAAACACAAAGAATCAATTAGTCAATCAGCATACATTTCTTAAGTACCTACAAAGACAAACTTCAGTCCTTGCTTGCCCAGTGAGCTAACATTCTAAGAGGGGAGAGACAGCACGTATATGTAGCAGTAGAAATGAGATATATACACAATATAAATACAACATAATTGAGAGGGGAGTGTCAGGAAAGACTTCATGCAGGAAGTGAGAGGAGGGAGCACACTCCACGGACGGCAGGGTGGTCTGGGTAAAAGCATGGAGGCTGGAATTGGAGGGTCATGTTTGCAGAACTACAAGAAGAGAACATTGGCTAAACCATGAAAGGCTGAGTGAATGGAGCTGGCTTCTGAAGGGCTTCAGATTCCAAACAAAGGAGTTTATGGCAGACCTGAGAGGCAATAGGCCTTCTGCTTTTTGGATACTGGATTGTATATGTTTCTTTCTCCTGAATTGGTTTTATAGAAGATAGCATTTCTTAAGCAGAGGAGTGTGACAAGGTTAGAGCCGTGTTTTAGGAATGTCATTCTGACAGCTGTGTGAAGGACGAATCAGTGAGAAAAGAGCCTTGAAGCAGACTCTGGAAAGAGGCGGTGAGGACCTGAACCTTAGGCAGGGGCCAGATGAGTAGAAGAGGGAACAGATGTGAAAGGTGGTACAGAAGCATAATGCGGATATGTGAGGTGAGAATGAGGAGTGGAGAGAGTAGTGCCAAGGCTGAGAACCATGGTGACAAAGAGGATGGTGAAGCTTTGGACAAAAATCAAGAGGTCTGAAAGACTGGGGCACAGATGAGTTCAGTTTGGGGCATGTTAAGTTAAAGATGCCCAAGGGGCATTAAGTCAAAACGTCCAGTAAGCGGTTAGTTGGTGCTGTGGAACTAAAGTTCAGGAGAAAGATGAGATCTAGGAGTTCTCTCATGATCATTAAACCCATGGAATCTGATGATATCGCTGAGAAGGTGTAGAGAGAAAAGGGCACAGATGGAGCCTTAACAGAGACCCACATGTAGGGGGTGGGGTGGTCTAGCTAATGGTGCAGAGGATAACTGAGAGAGCAGCATCATAGAAAGCTGGAGAGCACAGAGGCTCCAGCAGAAGAGCCTGGATGAGCTGCCGTTATGAAGAAGGATGAGAAGGCCTGAGAAAGGCTGTCAGATCTGACCATTAAGAGCTCAGTAACTCTTCAGAAAGCAGCTTCAGATGAATGATGAAGTTAGAAGACAGAGAGGCAAAGGGCTGAAGAACAAAAGGAGGGGAAGGAGAGTAGATGCCTTTTACCAAAGTAAGAATCAGAGAATACTTGTGTAAGGGAACAGTCAAGGCAAGGTTTTCTAAGGAGGGGGGAAACCTGAGTGTTTGTGTAGGCAGCAGCAAAAGAAAAGGAGATGATGGTGGGGAAAGATGATTGACAGAAAGGAGATCAAGCTGCAGGTAGACAGGAGAAGGGTCCACTCTTCATCTGAGACTAAAGTGAGAAAGAACGAGAGATGATGCCAAGGGGTCTTCAGATGCAGAAGAGAGACCATAATTCCACACTACACATTAATGCCACATTAACAGCCTTAAGAGTGACAAACGCATGAGAGAAGGTGTTTCAGATTTTCTTTGGGGATGCTAGTTCTGCCTCCACACCTTAAATACCTCTGCCCCTTTCCCCTTCCTTCTTTCCTATTCATTTTCTTAATCCCCAAATGGCAGACAGATGGAAGAGAGCTGTGGATGAAGAGTATCACCCCTGCACCCTCTTTAAATCTGTCATTGCACTTGACCTGACTCTACTTTGCCTTTATCCCACTGTCTTTATCATACTGGTATCTGTCTGGGTCATGTCCCACAGGCCCCAATCCTCACCTGTACCATAAGCTACTTCAGGATGAAAGGGATTGGGGTAGAGAGGCATCCTTTTTTCTCTTTTTAAATCTCTGTGGCCCCAGGGCCTAATACAGAGGTTTAATAAATATTCATTCAATTGAAAGGAAATCAGTCTACCACCTCCCCAACCTGAAGTCCTAAATTCCAATAATAATGAAAGTTGTTCTTCAAAAAGGAAAGGAAGTTTATTTAGTTAAGGGCTCTTACCAATTAAACTGGACTCCTTTGGTGACCTCCCTAGTTTAAGAGTTGATGACTTGTACATCTGGAAGGCCAAATAGCTTTGGGGGTTGTCTCATGTTCCTGTAGTCTACGTTAAGCCTTAAAAAACGAGGGCCAAACGGGAGAGTGGGGAGAACACTGGGCTTGGAGCCAAAGGACCCATTCCTTACTATCTCTGTGTGACCCTGGCCACATCACTTCACCAACCTGAGTCCCAGCTTCCTCATCTGAAAAAGTGGGAGCTTGGCCTAGCCAGGGTCCGAGGGCCCTTCAAGCTGGAGATCTACAATCTTGATTGACCTGGAAACCATATCCTCGGAATGATTATTTTCTAGGTTCACTGACAAACTAGGCCTATTGCACTCGGAATAATTACCCTGGTTTAAACATTTAAAATAAACAATTGGGGAAACAGGGAAAGGAGGTGGGGGCCTTGTGCCTTTAAATTAACATGAGTCTTTGAAAAATAAATGCTGTGACTATACAAAAGTAAATGTATAGTCACTCACTGTCTCTCACAGAGCCTGGGGCTCCTTGATCTAGCACTGGGGTCTTAATACTTGCCAAGCTTGCTCCAACGGAGTTGTTACTGTGAAGGTCTGAGCTGTCCAGCAGTCACAGAGCAATGACAGCAAAGGTTCATAGAAGAGGAGAAAGTGGTATGATAACCCTCAGATCTCCTTATTTCCTTGAACATCCATCATCTGCTATTCCTGGTTAATCATCGAGTTGAACCAAGTCCTTTTGCCATGAGGTTATTTCATGGAACATGGATACTGGTTGTCAGTTCTTCCAAAAGTCAGGCTGAGATAAACAGACCCTACTCTGTGCCAGGCCTTATATTAGGCACTGGAAATACAAGACAAAAAAGGACATACTCCTGAACCTTATCCCTTTCCTCAAATAACTTGAGAAGCACAAAAACTGGGAAAAGTCAAAAGGGAGAATATTTATCAAGTGCTTAACACAGAGTAAGTCTATATAAAGGCTGGCTAAAATTAGTGGTAAGTAAATGACCACCCAAGAGAACATAAGTTCCTCAGCCCAGGCCTTGTTTTGGTTTTCTATTCCCGATGCCTAGCACGCAGCATTGCTCACAGCAGGCACTGAAGAAGTACTTATGATCTTAGTGAGAGAGAGATTTTGCTTTGCCCAGTGGTCATTTGTGATACTCTCAACACAAAGCCATTCATGGGGAGGGGAATCAAAGTCTCCACTAGAAAGTCTACTACAATTTAACTTAAGAAACAGGGTCATTTCATAGAGAAGACAATGTATACTTGATTTGTTTTACCTAGATTCTGGGCAAATCAACATCAAAAAAATCACAAAATGTCCAAGTTGGAAGAGACCTCAGCCAAGCAAGAGCAAACAAACATGGAGACGCTGGAGAATCTGTGTGTGTGTGTGTGTATATACATATATTATTGACTGTACCTTCTAGCATTTTTTAAGACTAAAGAAAAATGTCTACCACTTTTTAGGATCGGTGGTATTTTTTTATATGAACTGATTACTTAAATTCATACTTAAAGTATTATAAAATTCTTAAAATTCATCTTTTAAAAACTGAAGAGTCAAAGAGATCGTATGGTCCAAGGTCTTCATTTGACAAATGAGAAAACTGGGGAGTAGAAAAGTCCATCCTTCAGTCCCACTACTAGTTAGCAGCAGTACCAGATTAAAAGCCAGACCTCCTGACTCCCCTGTCTGGTACTTTGGGGTAAGTAGTACAGGAGTTCCATAGATATTCACACTATGATAATCCAATACAATAGAAAGAACATGCATTTTACATACTAAAGTGTTCCTGCCACTATACTTGGAAACTGCACTGTTGTTCCTCATATTTTCATAACACTTTAGGCCTAGAAAACTGGAACAGAGGATATTTCAAAGTAAATACTCAAGGCAGCAGGGTTTGATTTTTTTTTACTTCAGCTAGAATTATTTCAGGGATACTCACGTAAAAATGTTCCATTTAAAGCCACTATTACATAACCTCTGACTTATTTTATGTGGATCACCACAGACAATGGGTAAAATTAAGTTCCTATTAATATAATCAGGAGAACAGGGCAATCCTAGTACAAAAGCAAGGAGATAGCAAGGGCTCTAAAGACCTCTCCCCATCTCCAAGGATGCCTAAAGGCAGCACATAATAGTAGAGGGAACAGAGACCTCAGAGTCAGAATTCTGTAAACTGACCCTTATGTTGGAGCAGTAAAATAGATTGTGCTAACAGAAGGACCAGGCAGGAGGCGAGTTACCTGGAGGGTTTTCTCAGTGTCTGTGTTCACCTGGGTATTGTGTTTCTAGGCAAGGTGATGGGTTCTTCTATAAGCCACTGGGGGTCTTAGGCATGGAACACACCAAGGACAAGAGAGGGAGAACTATCATGAGGCCTCTGACCTTGTAAGCACTGCTGGCACCTGAATTTGGTCTCTGGGAAACCCATCCTCTCCTGCTTCTACTTATCTGGCTTTCTTTTCTATTCACACTATTCTAGGCCCAAAATATCATAAAGGCATGAGAAATCACCAAGTCTGATGGCAAAAAAGTCTTTGGTACATAAAATGTAGCTATATATATATATTTCTGTCATTTTTGTTGAGATCTTGACAATCACCAGGCATGGTATTCTTAGTCCTTTGGTTCTAAGGATTAGAGAGATATATTATTTGCTGTGCAGTTCATAAATCAGAAAAATAGCAAACTCAAGGTAATGTGATTCTCCAAAAGGCTCAGCAATTAAATTAGATGCTAACTACCCAACATTTTCTTCTCAGACACCAGACATTTCCACCAATAATTTCACTCTAAGGAATTTTCCCCTCCCTACTTCCCCTGCTAATATAAAGATGGCTTTTCCCCCTTCCTATAGTTGCCAATCTGTAATAGTAGAGGCACTCCATAGTTCACCTGCCTGGCCACCATCAGGTTTCCTCCAAGCAGCAGCCCAACAACATACAAGCCAACTCTTCTCTGCCCAGCACAAAAGGGGCAGCCCAATTCTCTCCTTTAACTGTCTGCTGAAGCTGAATGTCAACTGTTTCACCATTTGTGATTCAACTCGATTAATTAAATTAAATATAAAGCAAAAAGGAAAAAAAATCTCTCCTAGCCAGGAGGGAAGGACAGATGGGAAAGCGGGGGAGGTGGAGAGAGATGGCTGATGTCTTCAGGAGGGAAAAGAAAAAACAAGAAGCACAAAACATGGAAAAAAATAAAGTTAATTAAGAGAAGTAAAGGGTGTTTGAATTTAATTTACAGTTCAAAACTATTTATGGCTGTATAATTATTGCATTGCTTAACAGGAAGGAGAGAAGGGAAGCCTCTCTAACACTAAACTGGGTGGGTCATTCTGATTCAACAAAGAGTTATTAAGTAGCTCCTGGGTACCAAGCTCTGCCACTGAGCACTGGGGAAGATAGAAAGTTTAGTCAAGATAAAGTCCCTCTTGGGGGCTTTCAATAGAGAAAAGCTATGTCCACGGCCAATCACACTACAAAACAGCATTATACAACAATACTGTTTATACCTTTTAGTACTTATATAAACTCCTTAGGGATCAAAGTGTCTAATAATGGGAAAGAATGAGAGGTAGAAGGTGTGGGGAAAGTGGGAAGGAGAAGCAACAACTGAATGGGTAGCACTGGACTTTAAAGTGTTTATAGGAATTCAAAAGGCTGAGCAAATGGAGTAGGGAAGTTCAGGCACAGGGAACCATTTGCACAAAGGTACAATGTATAGAAATTAGGAGAAAGTAAAGGGGACAGCGAGCAATCCAGTTTAACATAATGGACATGTGCCCAAGAGAAGTGAAATACAAGGCTGGAAAAGTAAGCTCATGGATTTGGAGTTGGAAGGAAACCTAGAGGCCTAACCCAAGTCCCTCACTTTACAGATGAGGAAACTGAGGGTTTGAGAGGTGAAGTGGATTGCCCAAAGTCACCCAGTGACTAAGTGGCTGAGCCATATCTGAACCCAGGTCCTGACTCAAGGTCTAGCACATCTTCCATTATACGTACACAGTATCTCCACATGAGGCCTTGAATGCCAGGCTAAGGAGTTTGAAGTTTATCCTTTAGTAAAATGAAGGCACTGAAGAAGTGATCTTGCCCTATAAATACATGAGGGAGATTAGTCTGACAGCAGGATAAAGAGTAAATTGGAGGAAGAAAAGAAGAAAGGTGGGAAGCCTTGTTA
Source organism: Pseudocheirus occidentalis (assembly GCA_028646575.1). NCBI lineage: Eukaryota > Metazoa > Chordata > Mammalia > Diprotodontia > Pseudocheiridae > Pseudocheirus > Pseudocheirus occidentalis. Next base: position 19,642,146 of record CM053598.1, read on the forward strand.
GAAATTCAGGAATACGATAATGAAAGTCTGTTACTGAGGTGGTGGCAATGGAAAAAGAAAAAAGCCAAATTTGATCCCTGTTAGAGAAGGAAAACTGACAGGGCTCAGTAACTAACTGGGTGTGAGTAACAACAGAGACGGAGGAGCCAAAAATAAACCCAAGTCTCCAACCTAGGGAAGCAGGTGAATAGTTGTCCACCTGAGGAGGAGAGGGCAGGCTTAGGTGGGGCTGGCCCTCCCACAAGGGCCCGGGCTGCAGACGCTGCCACTGGTCTTTAGCTGGTTTTCATCCTACTCCCCAGTTTACAAGTGGGACTTCATACTTCATGAGTGGAACACAGGAGAGTGTTCTTCCTGGCCTTCTCTCCCAACGTTGTCGTATTTAACCCTGCTTCTCATCTGCCTTCGCCCCAAAGCCTGAAGTATGGAATAGGTGGGGAGGGAAAGAACCCTAGTAGGTCTTTCCTGGCCCACTTCAAATACAGACCTTTGGACTTTTATCAAGTCCCCTTAACAAAAGGATTTGTTCTATAAAACTTGGACTCAGTCAAAGGACTGCACCCAAGGACCTAGAAGGCCACAGGTTCCCTACCCCAATCTAACCCACACTGAACACCTGCGCTGGAGGGTCACCTCCAAGGATGGGCAAGTCACTACTTCCCGAAGCAGCCCATCTTATTACTTTGAGATAGTTTGGTTAGGAAGACTTTTCTTATATCAAGTCAAAATTTGCCATCTGCAACTGCCATTTGCTGCTCCAAATTCTGTTTTCTAAGCCCCTGTGGCAATTCTGCATCAAATGCCTGCTGGCAGTTAATCTGCATAGGGATGGGAAGCTCAACATCCCTGGTTCCCTCCAGGGATCCTCTGTGTATGCTCTACACAGACGGCTCTGTCCTTTCCAAAATGACACCTCAAATGGAATGCATTCAATCACTCAATGGACAAGCACTTCTTAGCATTTACTGGAGACCAGGTACTTCCCTAAGTGCAGGAGATACAAAGAAAAAGCAAAAACATTCCAGAAGAGACAACAGGTACATCAACAGGTACATCTAATTCTCCAGGCACGGTGATATGGGAGCAGAGTGCAAAGGGACAGGTTCATCCCCTGGCCTGGACACTGTGCCTTTATTAATACAATCTAAGATCAGTTTAGCTTTAGGGGGGCTACCACATCACACTGTGGATTCATCCTTAACCTAGAGTACATTAGAGCTTGGCACCAAAAAAAAGTCTAAGTAATAATTGTTTAAGCAAAGAAGCTCAGAATGTAACCATGTGGACAAAAAACAAAATGGGGGGGGGGAAAACTATTTACATTTGAATTGTTTGGGTTCTTTTTGGTCTAAATTATCCATAAGACATACTGGATTCCCCATCCTGGACTATGAGGATCTGGTTTCTTTGAGATCCTAAGAAAGGTGCTTCTCTGAAAGAATTAAGACACTGGGATCTTCTCTTTAGAAGGGTCCTTACAGATTAATCTAACTTAAATGAGAAAATTAAAGCGCAATGAAATTATCATTTGCCCAAGTTTACAATTGGGGGGGGGAACTGAAAACAGGGCCCAGGTCTTTCCTCTGTTTTGCTCCTAAAATTTAAATCTACAGTCTACCATGATAACCACATAAAATGCCTAAAACTTGGAACTGGCCAGGAAAAAGGCTTTTTATAACCATGTCATTTCATTATTATAAGCGTCAATTATAAATTAGCACTTAAAAAAAGGTTCTGCTCCTTAATCTATGTTCCACTCCATTGTTTAAAAAAAAAAAGAAAGCTAGCTTGAGCAAAGTTGATCAGAACTTGACACATGAGGATTCCCAAGGAATCTAAAGGTTCCCCGGAAAACTGGAACCTCCTCTCTCACTGAAAAGAAAAAAAAAATCATGTATTGGTAAGTTCACAAACATCAATCTATTTCTAATCAGTTTATGGAGAACTCAGTGTTCCCAGTAGAGCTTGCTGGATCAAATGAATTTTAAGAAAGGATCTGAACAAGTTAGCAGCTTGCCTGGTGAAAGGAGGAAAATGAGCCTGCATGAAGATAAGGCGGGGCCAGGGTAAAAAGATGCAGAAGGAAAGAAGCAGGACTATAATCTTGTAAAGAATGAAGAGCACAGAAGAGAGGAGGTGGAGGTGAGAAAAGAGGTGTAGGCAGGGGGCTATTCCAGTCCTCCCCAGTTCCTGGATAATTAAGTAACTATAAGAAAATCTCAGTTTTTCTCATTCTCCAATGTGCTTCCCCCACTGCTAAATGTAATACTTCAACGTGGGCGGGAGGTGGGATTAATTTCTATCAGTATTACCTATCACCATATAACTGTCAGCCTGTGAAATAGAAAATGTAGGGGCAATAAAAATAGTTGATGGGAATAAAAGACTTGAGAGGGAAGAGCTCCCAGCTGTCTGCACTCATCTCTTCACTCCGTGGTTTTCCCACTGTGTGTTTTCCTGATTCTAGTAATCCCTGCCATGTGCTCTTCTTCCCTTCCCTGAACATTCCTGGGGTTCCCTCCTACTCAGCAGCAGCTGAACTTGGTGGAGGCTGAAGTGAGGAGGAAGTCGGTAGTAATACCAGCCCACTCTCTGTTCAGCCTCTGCAAAGGAAGCCCCACCGAGATCCAGGGTCTGTGAAGGGCTTCCTGTTTCCCTAGGGGTTGGTTAAGTCTGGGCAGGTGCTGAGAGGAGCAACCCCCAGTATATTCACTCTGCTTTACTACGAAACCCTTTCACCAATTCCGTAGCCTGACTCAGTGCAGAAATATCTAAGAATGACCACAGAGAAAGCAGTGTCAATGGATGAGGAAAAGTACCTCAAACTCTCATTTTCTCAATACCCCCCCCACCCCCCCAAGGCTGGTTTTGGCTTCAGGAATGGTGCACTACAAATAAATGCTTGTTCGAATAAATGAAAGAAGTCAAAACTTATTATCAAGCTGGACTAAGTATCAACTTGAGTTATTATTTGTGAGAATACCCCTCTTCAACCAAACCCCAGTGGAATGAAAGGGAAGCTGCTTGAGGGAAGACTCTTTCTTATTTCTCCACAGCTTGGCACGTGGTGCCAAACAACAGAGACAATAAATATCTGCCAAAATTCAAACAGGTATAATGATGAAGAGGTTGTTCTTTTCCTCATAAGAGCATTCATTTTGTAAGGGGATTTGCCATCTTGGGGCTTCATAGAACATACTAGTACATTTATTAAAACCTGATTCCTTTGGCTAGCAACTTTTCAGCAACATACTGATTTAACACTGAATAAGAACCTGGCACCCAAACACTTCTGTAAAGGAGGTCTTCGCAGAGCACTTCCTCCTAAGACCCGTGGCTTGACATGCATTTGTCAGGTTTGGTTTACTTACAGAAAGGCACGTGTATTGACCTCTAGAATTCATTCCCCAAAGACGGGGAGTACTCTACCGTGTTCAAAAGATACACCTACTCAACTAACCTCAAAGGAAACTTCCCTAAATCCCAATGATCCTCGCAAGTTACCAGGCCTCTCTCTAGCCTTCTAAACCAAGTTCTAAAACAAAAAAAACCAAAAAAACAGGACAGACAGTGCCTTCACTTCCAAAAGTCAATTATTCCCTGGCTCCTTACAGTTTGGTCTCTGAAGCCCTCAAGACCCACCACTCTAAGTGAAGCTTTCCCACGACCTCTTCCTTAATCTTCATCCTTCTGGACCGCACTGCCCCACTAAACACTAGTGAATGCTTCCTCCTTTTGCCTTGCGTAACATTACAGTTCCACAGCTCTTGCAGAGCCTCTCTCACCTTCTATATTGGGATGGCTTAACATTTCTCAAACACATTTTTCTAAAATGTTTTTGTTTTTTAAATCGCATATTTAAAAAAACAATTTTTAACATTGGGTGTTTTAATAATTTTTGAGTTTCAAATTCCATCCCAGCCCCAGCCCCGAGAAGGCAAAAACTTTGATATAGAGTATACATGTATCATCAAGCAAAGCATATTTCATTATCAGCCATGTTGCAAAAGAGAACATGGACTGAAAGAGGAAAAACAGTCACAAAAAAAGTATGCATCTATCTGCATTCAGACTCCAGCAGTTCTTTCTCTGGAAGTGGGTAGCATTTCTCATCCTGCATCCTTCACAAGTGTCTTGGATCTTTGTAATGCTGAGAACAGTTAAGTCATTAACAACTGATCATCCCACAGTATTGCTGTTACTGTGTTGCAATGATCTCCTGGCTCTGCTTGGCTCACCTGCATCAGATCATGTAAATCATCCCAGGTTTTTCTGGGAGCTTCTCCAAACACAGCACTGATGTAGAGTTAGGAAGGAAACGTAAGAGCTCCTTTTCCCCCACCGCCTATTGAAACTCTTCCGATTCTTAAGGTCCAGCAATTGCAGCACCACCTTCTCCCACCTAGCAGCAGCAATCTTTCCCTCTCTCCTCTGATTATCTTAGAACTTTATGGGGCTGCTAGGAGGCACAGTGAATAGAGCACTGGCCCTGGAGTCAGAAGGACCCATCCGGACTCAGACACTTAACACAAAAGAGACCTTGGGCAAGTCACTTAACCCCAATTGTCCTGCAAAAAAAAATTTTTTTTTTAACCTCTCCCTGGCCTCCTCTGTCTCCCGTGTTCCTTACCTGTGTCTCACCTCTCAGAGGTCCTGGCACGGAGCTCTGTAAACTCAATTAATGTTTTCATTTTAAATTGCCGGGGGTCACCTCGGTTAGCCCTATGAATGGAAGGCCACCCTAATAGCCTGGGCCCTGTTCCAGGTCCAGGGCTCCTCGGCGCCTCCTGAGCCCGGGACCTTCTAAGGCTGACAGCGGTTCCGTGGGACCAGAATGACAAGTCGGGTCTGGGCCACCCTGGGTGGGCCACTCCCACTCCTCTCTCGGCCCGAGTCCGCTGCAGCCAAGGGTCTCCCGACACTCCCGGCTCTGGGACTGACCGGCGGGGCAGGAAAGACCCTCGGAGCTGGTCAAGCTCCGGCGCTCTCCTCTCTGAGGTGAGGGACCTCGAGGGCCCAGAAGGGAAAGTGACTTATCCAAGGCCACACGGCTCAGAGGCCCCGATAGAGGGCTTGGCCTACCATCCTCCCCAGCCGTACGCATGCGCCCCCCCCCCCCATACAAGGAGCGCCTAATGAATGCCGGCCTCCAGACTCCTTACCCGTGGGCCGGCCCAGAGTTGGGGGGGGGGGGGTCCTCCCCGATGGGTAGGGCCCAAGGTTCTTGCAGGGCCTGACCGCGGGCAGGGCTAATACGTAAGCTCCTCGAGGGCAAGGGCGATCTTCGGTCATCGCGCAGGGAATACAGGAGGCGCTTAATAAAGCCGGGGATATTGAGATTGCGTGACTTGCCTTCTCAATGGGTAGGGGCGGAGAGAACCTGTAACTCAGCGTTCCTAAAGATGATGGTTAAAGCACAATGTAAAACGTGTGGACGTAAAGTCGGGAGTCAGGAGGGCCTGGGTGGAAAAGTGTGACCATGGGCGGGCCCCGGGCCCTTCTGCCCCACCCCCCCACTCCCAGGTCAGGGAGCCCCTTGCTCGTCCTCGGAACACAGGTGACCCCGGAGCAGCTGGCAACGACTCGGCCCAGGCGGACAAAGTCCGGGGGTCACTCACCCTCCGGCCTTTTCCTTTTTCCCGGCCACCCCCGCGCCGTCTCACCCAACCGCCCTCCGGAAGTGCGTGTCTGCCAGCGCCGCGCGGGGCGAACTGGGAGTTGTGGTCTCTTCCCCTCTCGGCCGAGAAGCGGACCCGCTCTAGAACTGAGCGCTAGCGCTAGGGCCTCTCCCGGAGTCCCCGCTTGGGGAAGGGAGGGGCGAGGACTACAAGTCCCAGCAGGCGCCGCGGACGCGTCCGGGATCGGCCCGAGTCCGCTAGCCCGGGGCGGCATGAATGGAGTAACGGGCGCGAGGTGAAAAGGAGGGCTCCCTCACCCGGTGCCCGCTCGCCCCTCCCCCGCGCCTCGGGGGCCCTGGTGCGCGTGCGCGGCGGCGGGAGCGTGGGAGCCGTTGAGGCCGTTGCGGCGCGGAGGCTGCTGCGGCGCCGGCGGCGGCTCGGGAGGCCGGCGGGCCCGGGCAGCGGCGGCGGCATGCCACGGGACAACATGGCCACGCTAATCCAGCGCATCGCCCGCCAGGCGCGGCTGACCTTCCGCCGCGGCGGCGGGGGCGGGACGCCCGAGGCCGGCTTCCCCGAGAACCTGCAGCAGCTGCAGCAGCTGCTGAGCCAGCTCCGCGCCGAGGACCTGAACATCAGCCCGCGGCGGGCCGCGCTGCCCTCGCCCCCGGCGCGGCCGCCGCACCTGCCGCCCGTCACCTACATGCACATCTGCGAGACCACCGAGTTCAGCCTGGGCGTGTTCCTGCTCAAGAGCGGCACGTCCATCCCGCTGCACGACCACCCGGGCATGTACGGCGTGCTCAAGGTGCTCTACGGCACGCTGCGCATCAGCTGCCTGGACCCGCTGCCCCCCGGGCCGCCGGGGGAGGGGCAGCAACCTCAGGGCGCCGCCGCGCCGGCCCCGCCCCGCTTCGACCCCCCGCTGCGGCCCGGCCAGCGTGCCGTGGTGCGCCGGGCCCTGCTGCGCTCCCGCGCCGAGTACACGGAGGCCAGCGCGCCCTGCCTGCTCAGCCCGCACCGCGACAACCTGCACCAGATCGACGCCGTGGGCGGGCCCGCCGCCTTCCTGGACATCCTTGCCCCGCCCTACGACCCCGACGACGGCCGGGACTGCCACTACTACCGGGTGCTGGAGCCCGCCGCGCCGGCCGGGCCGCCAGACGCCAGCCCCAGCGCCGGCCCCACCGCCGTCCTGCCGATGCCCCGGGAGGTGTGGCTGCTCGAGACGCCCCAGGCAGCCGACTTCTGGTGCGAGGGCGAGCCCTACCCGGGCCCCAAGGTCACGCCGTGAGCTCGGACCGCGCTGGGCGGCGGGGGAGGGGCCCGGGGCTGGCCCGCGGCCCTTTGCGCCCCCGTGTCCGGCCCCGCGGGTCCGGAGGCGCCGGGGCCGGGCCGAGGAGGCCGGCCCGAGCAGCTATGCACGCCCGGGGCCGCCCCGCTTCGTGCGGCTCTTGTGCTTCCAGGCCATTGAATGTAAAGCCACCCCAGCCTGCGGTCTCGCTCCGCGACCCCTCTTCCAACAGGCTCCTGCCAAAGCCGAGACCACGAGAGCTGGGACGCACGGTTGGGGGTCCCCCGCGATCCCGGCGTCCAGCCGGGCGGTGGTTGGCAGCCCGGGCCCGGAGGAGGCCGGCCCCGCCCCGCGCGGACCCTGGAGAGCTCCCCCGGGTTTGCAGGGAGAAGACAGTGAGGATAGGTTGTCATTGAGCGCCCCGAGCCCCCGGCCCAGCAGCGGTCTCTATCTGGGATTGGGGGCTTTGGTTGGTTTATTGCGGCATTTTTTTTTTAAACTAGGCTACTGAGCAACTTCACTTTGTATACAGATGTTTGAGACAATTGGCTTCATACTCCTGCAGCCCTATTGTTTCTTTATACTATTTATAGAATTTGCTTTTTCACAAAACTTTTAATAAAAAATGAGTTGTAGAAATAAACTCCTTAAAATTTGCCCAGCTGTCATGTAAGCAATTTTGATTGACTTGCCCATGTGGGGATGTGTGAGTTCCAACCTTTCTAATAAGGGAAAATATTTTGCAGTTGGTGAAGGATGTTGTTCATCCTGCAGGAAAACTATGTGCCTATACCTCCTTATGCACACTGGGTAACAGCCCCCAGTGCAGGGGATCCTTGATTCCTTGCTTTTACAGAAGAATAAATTCCACAAAGGATCCTTTGATTTTTATTCTGTAACTGGCCTGCTGAATTTATGACATACCGCTGTTGTGGTATTCCCAAACACACATCCCCATGTCTATTCCATTGTGTACTAACAAATGTGGGTAGGGGGGTGGGGAAGGTAGAGTTATGTTCAGATCTTTTTATTGTAGTCTGATATCCTAGTGTATGATTTAATACACCTTTAGACAATTCGGGGCAGCTCTTTATCTAGCTCAGAAAGCTCAAATATTAAATACAATAAATGCTATATATGCAACTCAATTTACTTACAAAAGCATTAATGTAATTTTTTTCCAAGCACAGTGATGAATGTATTATGGTATGGTTATGGCATACCTACTTTTGGAATAACATTGTAGAATAGAAGCAATTAACTTCGATAAAGTGTTCCTTGTAATTTATGTAAAGTTTTACAATAATGTGGCTGATTCTGTCAAACTGACTTTTCTGCTAACTCTGCAGTGGGACAGTAATGATGGCAAATTATACCTTATTCTTCAGAATCCCATTCAGAGCATGAATAATAAGGTTCAGCTTTTGGAAAAGCTCAAGGTGCTTTTCAAAAGTTTCCCTAAAATTGCCATTGACCAGAAAAGAAATACTCTCCCTTGTTTTCAGTTTTCGGTAGATAATTGTTCTGCCAGGTGGAGGACACTCCCCTTGGGTTCTCTGAGCAGTTCCTTAAAGGATTGATGACAACAAAATGCACCTTTCCTATCTAGATGGGACTAGGACTTGAGCAGGCGTGGAGGAAGAGCATCCCTCCCTCATCTTAGACTTCAGGACCAGGAAGCAGAGAGGGCCGAAGGGTTCAGCCCGCTCCTCTGTGCACTGAACTGACTCCAGATGCTGCTATTCCAAGCTCCCTCCACCACATGGACTGTTTAACAACCAGACAGAAAGATGGCTTCGTGTGGTATTGTGGACTACACCTACCCTGAAGAACACAGGGCATTTTCTTGTTCATTAAGTTATAAGAGACTAATGAGCACACTGAAATGAATCATTAAACATTTTTCTGTTTTATTCCAAAATGCAATAATTTCCTCTTACGGGTGAGAAGTATTCAATACAGATATTTCTAATGCTCTTTTTCCCTCCTCAAGTAGTAACTTTTAAATAAGCATGCTTTGCATGGATTAAAATGTGCCTGAGTTGCTATTTATTAATGAAAGTGCCAGTGTAGTCAAGTAGCATGTGTGTTCTTAATAGAGTGGATTCCTTGAACATTACATTAGCAGCTGTAACTTCCTTGAGTCCACCTGCTTTATCCCTTCTTTAACATCCATTTTCCTTAAAGCTGCCTCAGCCACTTCAGCTTGGGAAGAATCCAGTTCTTGCTGCTCCATTCCCAATGCTTCTGTGATACGAACTAGTTCTGCTGCCCACAGAAGAAGCAATGTGTCATTAGAACCCTTTAGCCTCAGATGTTCTGCTGTGATCAGACAGTGGAAGGGGATAGACTCCACTTGAATGATCTAGGAACAAGAACTTGGAAGATTGCACCCATGTCAAGGAGCAGGTAACAGAATAGAATGATTGATTATTTAGATTACACTGAGGCAGCTGGTGTCAAACACAAAACCTGTTTCCTAAGTCCAGCGAAGATTCTGCTGTGTCTGATGGGACTGTTTGGAGTTTCTGGATTTTAAGTGTTAGAATAAATTTTCACTGTATCTTGGAATAGAGATGTAAAATATTTGACTTGTACATTTTAATGGCTTATTAAAGACTGCCTAGACCAAGGGTTCTTAATCTTTTTGGGGGGTCTTGGATCCTAAGATTAATGTTTTTGAATTCATAGTTACATATTACAAAGGAAACCAATTACATTGAATTAATTCACAAAAAAAAAAATGTTTAAGTTCCTGGACACCAGGTTAAGAACCCTTAGCATATACCATAAATTAATACTTTGTATGGGAAACCATTTCCCTTGCCCAAGTAATAGCAACTTCAGCAAACACATGTAATGGATCCTTCAAGCTTTAAGACATCAGATGGAAACCAGCTGAAACTGCAGTTTTAAAAGCACAATATTTGCCTCAACAGATGAAACTTTTTCTATTTAACAAATCTGTGTATCATTGAAGAAAGAAACTGTGACATCAGTTTCTTTCCTTCTCTTATATTTCATTTTGTGTCGCACTTGTTTAGGGACCATCCAGCTTCTTAGCATCTCCAGCAGCAGGGTGCTCTGCACTCCTTCTCCCCTTTTCCCCTAAAGTGGCCATCACCTGGCATACCAGTGTGACTATGTACTCACCAGTGTAATCTCTGCCCCTTTCCCCAGCTGTTGGGATGCCAAAATAAAGGAGCATACTGGTTGCAACTCTTCAAAGCTTTTGTTTCTTTAATGGATGGGTTCTCGTTGTGCTCTGATCAGTCTCCTGAGCGTTCTGTCAACTGTCTGGAAGCTACTTCCCAGCAGCAACAGGAACACATCAGCAATCATATTATTCAATAAAACATTTACAGGTTATCAAAAAAATTTTTAAATGTTATCTTTGAAAGCTAAATAGAATCCAAAATCCAAGTAAGGGTTACATGTTCCCATGAAAGCCAAATGTGATTCGAGATAGTGCCCAGGAACACTGTAATTAGAGAGATTTGAAGAAGTGAGGGGGGAGGGGTCTGGAAGTGTAGTCTCAAGCTCAATGAGAAATGAGATCGTTACCATCCAATAAATTTATACTTAGATGTTATTTTGATGTGGGTGTTGGAGTCACATTGGGTTTTTTTTCCTATTTGCAAATTTTTTAAAGTTTTATTTTGATTAGTCGCCTGTAAAAATTGAAAGTGTCCTAATTACACATGGTAAAACCATAAATCCATTGATTTATGACAAAAACCATGAATCCATTTTGTAGTCCTAAATTGTCATAGAAAAAGCATGCCTTTATTTTGGGAATAAAAGTGAGAGGAAGAGCAAGGGACATCAAGCTGCCAGAAAAGCAAGAGATGGGAGTCCAGTAGGCAGAGGGCAACACCTGCAGGCTTCAGTCACCTCTCCCACTCGGACAGTGCTTCCCATATGCAGCCACAGAGAGAATGATTCGGTTCATCCTCAGGATGGCCTCCCAACGAGGAAGGGTACTTAGGGAAAACAGCTTCAAAGGGTTGTATTGCTAGACTGGTTTGTAAGGAGCTGCTGCCTCCCATCCATCCCTTTAGGAAAGCAATGAAGACAGATGAGAAATGTGAACTGGAATTATTTAGTCTGAGCCTGAACAGTGATGGTAGAGGCCCTGCCCAAATTACTTGTTTGTGAAGACATACTGTAAACTGATATTTTTGGAAATGGAGTTGTATTTAAAATTCACTAGGAAGTCCCCAATTGAAAGAAACCCTGTGGTGAATTCTTTTGAATGGCAAAGAGGCCTTTACCAATATGAATAACACCCCTAATGGGTTCAAATCCTGGTTTTATTTTGTGTGTGTGTGGTTTTCTTAAAAAGTGCACACCTGTAATATCCTCAGGGATCAGTAGATTGCTTTGCTACTCCTCCCAGAGCCCCATTAAACCTATCCAGACCTTGGGCCAGTCGGTCTCTGGAGCCTGGATTTTCATCTACAACAGGATAGGACTAGACAATGTAATTAATCGGTGAACTGAAGGCTGGAGAGAAATGAGTCCTGGGGTAATTCCTGTGGCAGCCCACTGATGCTGTCACCGGCCCAGTCTGAATGCTATCTGATCTAAATAGGAGATAAGCATTTTTCAAAAAAGTTTTCTGTGGTCATGAAAGCCTAATCCTGGAAACTGAAAGTTGTTTCCAGCCTGCCTTCACCACAACACTTTCCACAAAGGCGCATCTCTGAGCTCCAGTCTAGAGGATCACAGTTTTGAAAGTGTCTCCAATGGAGTGGGCACTTGTTTGTAAGTATTTATTTTCCGGGGCCCACTCAGGCAGGGAGCTGTTTTAAAGCACGGAACAATGAGTCAAAACGCCGCCTCCCCATTTTGACACTAATGCATAGGGGAAATACCCACAGCCTTGACACTTGATTATGAATGGAGATTACTTGGGGGTTAGAGGGCATTTACGTCCTGGAAAGGAAAACTTTGGGGTCTTAGGCTGGGCTCAGCAATTTCACTATTTTCGGGAAAAAGCTAGTTCATAAACCCCGTAAGAGAAACATGCTTTGGGTCTTCCACTCCTCCCCTTCCCCCCCCAATTAAAAACAACCAGACTCTAAGCATGCATGAATAGCCCCAAGCCAACAGAGGCAGAAGACAATATTTACTACAGTAGCTCTCCCCTATCCCCAGCCACCTCCACCTCACAGTCATCTTTCATAAAAGATTGGTGTAGGGGCAATTAGTTTGCGAAGTATAGAGCACCAGCCCTGGAGTCAGGAGGACCTGAGTTCAAATTCAGCCTCAGACACTTAACTCTAGCTGTGTGACCTTGGGCAAGTCACTTAACCCCAATTGCCCTGCAGCCTTCCCCCTCCAAAAAGCAAAATAAATAAATTTAAATAAAAGATTTGTGCAGCAAAGCTATTGTTGCAAAGTATTTATTTACACTAGGATCACAAACCATCCATTAACCAAATTCCAGTTAGTGGCTGTGCATTATGGTGATGAACAATTTATAACTACACAGCTATCAAGACATTATAACCAAAGGAGTCAGCTCGAGTGTAATGTTATCTACATCGGTTTTTGACATTTTACTCCAAAATTAACACTTTAAAGTCACAAAACAGTGTACAAAAATAGAGTTTCTAAAAAAAAATCCAAATATTAATAGGCAGAAATGTACAGGCATACTAAAACCAGGGAGTGATTTTGCAGTAATTAATAAGGCAACCCATTTACATGCAGACACTGCGACATGGTCTACATCACACAAGGCACCGAGGACACGTTCACACAATCGCATGCATCCCAGTTCTAGAGAATATATGTACACCCCCCTTTAAATAAGTTATCCTCTGATTCTGGTTTCAATAGATCATACACTTCCCTTTTTCTTTCCTGAAAACTGAGATCTTGGAGAACAGTACACATAAAAAAAATACACTAATGTCTGAGTGAATATACACTGAAAAAATAGCCATTTACAATTTCAAACTACTGAAAAAGCATCCGTTGCCAAGTCTCAGCTCATCAGATTGCACTTCTGTTCTCTAGGTTAGCTCACACTACATAATTGCTTAAAGGGCTGAAATGACCTCAGATCACTGTTCGAGGCTCCCAGAATTCAGTTTCGAGTCTGTGCTTGGCTCACTCTGCAGCCCCCCCTAAAGCAGCCACCATGCTAGATAAAGTGCACATCAGTTTGGGGCTCTGAACTGAGCCCATCTCTAAGGCATCAGCATCTCCCAACCTACGTTAATGGGGTCCCAGATCAACTCTGATGCCCAGAGTCAAGATGCTGTCATGATATATCAAAGCAAAAGGGGGTAGGGGTAGGGGGGCAGGGAGTAAAAACTCCAGTCCAACCACCCTTTGAAAGGAGGGTAGAAAACCCCAGCTTCTGCAGGTCAGGGATCCTCATTTCAACCCCTTGGGATCCTTCCCTGTACCCTTTTGGTCAGTCACCTCATCTAAGAGAGACCAAAATGAGCCCAGTTTCAAGAAGGACCTGTTTCTCAGCTGAAAGGGGAGCAGTGATGGGGTCCCCTCCCACCCCCACACCCTTCCAGCTTCAAAGGGAGGGGTGAGGAGCCAGTGGTAGTGTTTGTGTAGCTCAGGGTGGAAAAGGGCCTCATGGACCCTTGAGGAGCTGGTCAGGTCAAGAGTCTTTACTCAAGGTGTCCGGGTCCGAGAGGCACAAGAGGTCAGGGGACCCCCACCTAGAATGCTGCTGCCATTGCTGCTGCCCAAGGCCCCCCCAGCCTGGGTCCCCCCTGGGCAGGAGGTGGTGGAAGAGGCCCCTGGCCCTGAGGATGAAGGGGCACTGCCCTTCCTCTCCTTCTGTCGGAGATGGATCTTGGTGTGACGTTTCCTTTCATCGCTGCGGGCAAACTTTCTGCCGCAGTAGTCACAAGCAAAGGGCTTTTCCCCAGTGTGGGTGCGGATGTGGGTGGTAAGGTGGTCACTGCGGCTAAAGTTCCGCATACAGATCCGACACTGGAAAGGTTTGTGCCCAGTGTGGATTCGGATGTGTCTGGTCAGCTCATCACTCCTGGAGAAGCGCCGGTCACAGCCCTCAGCCGGGCACGGGTATGGCCGTTCATGAACCGGAGTCTTGCTGGGCCGGTTCGGGTACTTTCGTGGCCGAAGTATAGGACGAAGTGGCAAGTGGTGTGGGTTGTAGGCAGCAGCGGCGGCACTCCCAGAGAGGCGGGGACCCCCCTCACTGCCACTGCTGCCACCGGGTCCAGTGGCCCCAGCACTGGGGCCTCCCAGAGTAAAGTTACGGATGGTTGAGAGTGGGGTAAGTGGTGGTGGGACCCGCAGAGAATCCAGAGGGCAGGAGAAAGGCTTTCGGTCTGGGCCCCCTGCACCATGAAGGTCCCGCTGGCACTGAGGCGGAAAGAAGCCTGGGTAGTCAGGGATCATGGGGAAGAGGCCTGGGTCTGTGGCAGGCTTGGGAGATGGATAGGAAGGGGGTGGTGGATAGGCAAGGGCAGAAGAGGAGGTGGAGGTGGTAGCTGAAGGCAGGAAAGCTGAGGGGTCCTGATAGAGGTCTCCTGTGCAGCCTGAGTAAGGAGGAGGAGGTGGAGGTGAGTACAGGTGGTCCAGGTCAGACTGTGTCTGGGACATGGTGCACACGCCCAGAGGTCCCCCAGCCAGGGGGTTGGGAGAGGCAGAGGAGACACTGGATGAGGCAGTAGTAGAAGTTGGGGCTGTTACCCCCTGCAGAATGCCGGCACTCACGATGTTGATGATGCCCTCTGGATAGCAGCTGGCACCAGGGTACTGGGGGTCAATGGAGAACTTGCCCATGTAAGTGAAGGTCTGATTCCGAGGGGCAGAGACAGGAGCAAAGCTGCTGGCATAGGGCACATCCAGGGATCTCTTCTCTCCAGTCATGTCAATGTTGATCATGCCATCTGTAACCAGAAAAGGAGGGTGAAGATGAGGATGTTATATGGGGGGGGGTGTGGAAAGAAAAACAGACTCATCCTTATATGCTCAAGTGTCTGTGAGCCTACCACAGGGAAGGGAAACTGGATATGCTGAAGGACTGCCATTATACAGATGTGGACAGGAAGCTGGACAGAGGATCTGCTCCCCTTTTTCCCCCCTAAACCCCAATCAGAATCAGAAACATCCCTAGTCTGTCCAAAATTTTCTCCCCTTTCTCCTTCACCTGTGGGACACCCAATTTGGTCTTCCAGAAAGAAGTGCCCAACAGCCCATCAGAGGGGAAGCTGCCAGGGCCTGGGGACACAGGGGCTGGGGCCAATGAGGGGAAGGGCATTAGGTATTCCCCAGCTCCAGGGACTCGGGCTCCCTCCCAGCATGTCTCCTTTGCCTCATCCCTCCCTCTCTTACTGAGGATCAGCTGATGAGTAAGGGAGGGAGCTGGGACACTGCAGGAAGAGAAATTCTACAGGTTTTTCCCTCTCTCCTTCCTCCTCCCCTCACAACCTCACCATCTCCGACCTTGCCCTACAGGCACTTGCGGAGGTGAAAAGAAATTCTGGGTGCTGGAGAAGCCACTTTGGTTTCCTCTCATTGCCTGGGAAACCAGCCCAGCGCTGTCCTCCAGAGGCAACCTCCATAACCCCCCCCTTTCCCTCCGCCTCCTCTTCTTACACCTCCAGTCTGTCTCCCCAAAGCCGCAATCTCACTAATTCACCAGGACTCTGCTGGCCACAGCGCAGCCAGTGAAAGGATCCCTGAAAGCAAAGGATCCTTTCGGGAGCTTGGCGTGACTCCTCCGCAGCCTCCTTTCCCCAAGGCTGAATAGCGTTTATTCTCTTCTTCCCTTGGGTTCTACTCCCTGGTTTCCCACAACCCCTAAATTTCCCATCACTTTGCCTTGGCTCCAGGGAAGGGATGCCTGGAGTGGTGGATAAAGATATTGAGTAGGGACATGGTTTGAGAGGCTGAAAAAGCAGCCAGGACTCTCCCTGGGACTTGTATCCCCACTCCCAGAGAGAGCTCCGGGTGCAGCTGAAGGGAAGTGTACTATACCGATTGTAAAACGGCTTAGCAGGGAGCCTGGCACAGAGCAAGTCCTATATAGATGTTAGCTATTAGCCAGTCCCACAGCACATCTCTCCTAAATCAAGGTAACCCATCCAACAAGGGTGTAGGGAAAAGAGCTAACCCAGCCAGCAGATGCACCCATCCAGGCTCCTCCACATAAGCCTCTACCCATTTTAAATGTCCCCCAGATCAACTCTGTCCCCCTGAACAGCCACTTCCACCCAGCCACCCAGATTCACAGCCCCTCCATCTACTACACCAAACCACGCTCCTCCGGAGGAGCTAAGCTGGAAAGAACCGAGGCACCTTCCTTACCTCCTGTCACCCCGTTCATCTGGTCAAAGGCTCCTCCTAGATCGGCATTAGGAAAGATGGACACCGAAGTGGCCGCAGCGGCTGCTAGGTCCTCCACCGGGTAGATGTTGTCAGACAGCTGGTGCACAAACCCACTGAGAGTTACTGGGATTTTGTCTACGGTTTTGGCGGTCATCATTTGCTCCAACTCACAACCTGGAGACCCAACTCCCTTGCTACCTGGATTGCCAAAGAAGCCGTTTTGGTGACGGGGTGGCCCCGGGGTTCCTCCGATGGTCTCTCTTTGCCCCCCCCTTACTCTTAAAACAACACACCCTCAAAAAAAAAATCAAAAGCTCCAATAAAAACCAGCCAGCAGGTTTTTTGTTTGTTTGTTCCACCTGAAAATAGATGTTGGCCACTCACTGCCCTGCCTGTCCTGCCTGTGTCCCCGCCGCTGGGAGCCCAGGAGTTGCCGGTGTAATGTGGTTGTAACAGTCAGTAGGTCCCCTTGCCCAGCTATTAATCAACTGCAGCTCGCTCAGTTAGACGGAAAGTGTGGCTCTAAGTATTTATGGGCAGGCCTTGAATGCCCGTGACGTCGCTGCCCATATATGGACTGAGGAACAGGGCCGGGCAAGTCGGCTTCGAAGTCACATGGCTTATTTGCATACGAGCTAGGGTCCCGCTCCCGGGCGTCCCCGGCTCTGCGGGCCGGTGCGGGGACCGGGAGTGCTCGGACGGCGGCCGGGGGGGTGGCCTGGGGGTGGCGGACACCGCGCCCCCCCCTTGCTTGGCCTGGGGGCGGGGAGGGTGGGCCGGGCTGCCAGCGCTCCCCGGCCTCCCCGGAGCCAGCCGGGAGGAATTCCGGTTCCCAGGGCCTTTCCAAAAAAGGCGAGGATCCGGCGGGAGCCGCCCCGCCCCCGGCCCTTGTTTGGGAGCCATTCCGGAAAATTAAACTTCGGAAAGAAACCGAGCGCCGCCGAGACGCGGCTGCCGGGCCAACCCCTACTCACTTTCGGGGCCGCGCTAAACCGCAAAGCGCCTGGCCGGCAGGGACGGCGCACCTGGCCTCGCCTGCCCCCTTGGGCTCCCCAGGGAGCGGCGGGGCCGGCACGCTCCTTCCGCGGCCTCGGGGCGAGGTCCCGCCCGGCCGAAAACCGAACCGGGCGATCCGGGTGGGTTTGGGGGTCGGGGACACGGCGGGGTGTGTAGGGAGGGAGGCCTCGCCCCGCGGGACGCCCGGGACTCGGGCGAGCCGAGGCCGCGGCCCCACCTCGGAGAGAGAGCCCCGGGCGGCTACGGCTAGCGGGCTCCCTGCCTAGGACATCTGGGCGGTCGGCTGCGTGGGGGTGGATGTCCAGATGGCGGCTTGGACAGCAACCCGGCCCCATCGCGCGCGCGCGCGGGAGCACACTCACTCACACTCACACACTTCCGCTACACACTCTACACACAATCGCACGCCTCCAGTTTCTCCCGACCCACTCCCACACCTCACTCCCACGGCCTCCCTGGAGTCAGACAACTCGCGTCTCCGGGAGCTCACCACCTCATCAGCACCGCAGTCCCCACCACGAACCACGCCGCTCCCCCGCACTCACCCCAATCCATTGCCGGACACGCACTCCCCCGCGTCTCACGGCACGGGACAGTCGCATTCAAACCCGGTGAAGACTACGCTTCACACCCCCGCTCAAAGGCACACACACGCGCACCCCCTTGCACGCGCGCTCACACACATGCACGCACTCGCTTTCGGAGGGGGAAAAATCCTGTCTTGCTCCGGAGCTGCGGCGACCGCAGGCTTGGCCTCCCCGGATGCGAGTCGGTGATAATCTAACACACCCGTCTCGTAACTCCGGTTTCACCCCTTCAATTACAGCCCGTGAGTTTCCTTTGAGACTTTAGAAACTGACCCTGATGGAAACCTTTCTGTTTCATTCCAACAACAATTTTAGAAACGTACCCCCCACACACTTGTTGCCTCTTTCTGGCTTCAGGAGTACTATCCACCTACACCTACAGCCCCGTTCTAGCTAGAGTCCAGTCTCGGCACCTTTGCTAGACCTTCCTGCCCCTTGTCTCCGAGCCGCGTGGGGCGTCACGGACCTGCAGGGCTCAGACTTGCACCACGTCCAGCTTCACTGAGGTGTGCCAAGGCCAACCTTGTGGCGGGGTCTGCCCCGCGCGCTAACCGCATGTCCGCAGACCCCAAGTCAGGGCTAGTGCCGGGGAGCCAGCCCAGCGCAGGGGCAGGCTGTCGCCCCTAACCCCCCTGTAAGGTAGCAGGCTGAGTAGGTAGGTGGCATCTAGTTGGACCCTACAAATAAGACCCCTCCGCGATCCGTCCTGCCTCTTTCTCCCATGCAGAGCCCAAGGACAAAACGCGCCGGCTGCACCCGACCCTCTCTCTCCAGGGGCTCTCCAGGCTAGGACACGGAGCGAGGGTGAGGTCCCCGGCCGCTCCCGCCCGCATTAAATTCCCGAGGTGAAGCTGTGCCCCCCCCCGGGCGTCTCGGCGATCCGCAGCCCCCCAGGGTTGGGACCCAGGAGGCCGGGGCGCCACGCCGTGGAGGGAGAGCGGCGCTGCAGGCGGCTCGGGGGCTCACCTGCAAGCTCCGAGCCCCAAGCAGCCCCAAGTCGGGATGTCTCCCCCGGTTGCCCAGCGGAGACCCGAGGCGGGCTGGGGGGCGCTCTGAGCTCCGTCGGGTCTAAAGGGGCCTCGCTGCTCTCCCAGCAGCCCTCCAGCTCCAGGCGCTGGAGCCGTCTCCATCCTCCCTATCCCTTCCCGGAAGGGGATGCCCACCTAGGGCAAGTTTCGAGCTCAGAGCACAGCGCGCTCCCTCTCTCTTGCTTAGGAAAAAGAACGAAAAGAAGGGAGCGGTCTCGAGGTGGGCGTGGGCCTCGTCCTCCCCAGCCCCCAGCCCCGGTCCGAGGGCGCGTTCGGAGCCCTGCAAAGTCCCCTAAAGAAAAACGATCACTTACCCGACGTCCAGCCCGGCTCTGACCGCGCTGCAACCGGCTGGGCCAAGGTCCCCTGGCTGACCACGGGCTCGACGGTGTCCCGGACGGGACCCCGAGCCTCATGGCCGGCCGGGAGCCCCGCCAAGGAGCCCCAGGCGGCTTATGCAAATTCAGGAGGGCGCACACAAAGAGGGGGGCTCGGGTTACCGCCCAGGGCCCCAGACCCGGACGCCCCCGCAAAGGAGGAGACGGAGGCAACCGGTCCTGAGAGCGCGGGTCGCGGCGCCTGCTCGGCCTTCGCTCCTCTGCGCACACGTGGGCGGCTGCTCGCCGCGGCGGCAGCGGCCTCCCCTGCAAGCCCGGGCGGCGGCTGCTCCGGGAGGGGGCTCGGCGGGTGGGGGCGGCGCGATGCCTCTTCACCAGGCTCCGGGAGCCCGAGCGCGCGGGCAGAGAGCCCAGGGGAGGGCTCGCGGGGCGCTGGCAGGGCACAGGAGAGCCGCCGCGCGCTCTGGCAGGGGCACACCACGAGGGAGAGTGTCCGTTCCGGAGGGAGCAGGCCCTTCTAGAGGGTCCCTCCGAGGATGCTGGGTGCAGCCGGCCCCCCCCTTGGAGCGGACTGAACCGCCGGGGAGAGGGAGGCACGGGATTAGGCCATTAGGACCGGCCAGACTGGGGCTGCCAGCCGACCCCGACGAGGGTTCCTGGGGGAGCAGGGAGAGCTTGGGCGGATTGGCTCGGGCTGTTGGGGAGAGGGAAATGAAGGTGACTCCGCGGGCGAAATCTAGACCTTTCCAATTTCTGAGCAGGTTCCCGGAAAACTGTTTGCCTCAAGCCGGCACAGGCTTTTCCGGTCGTTTGCCACCTAGCTGGAACTGGGTCCCACTCCTGCCATCCATGGAGCAGAGGAGCCGGCATGTGTGCCCTCTGGAAACCCAGACAGCACAAGGTCCAAGTGGTCGGGCCTGGCCTCCCGAAAGCCCTTTGTTTGAAGGAGCTCAGCTGAGGTTTGAAAAAGGAGGTCAGGGTGCCTTCTGATGAACCAAATAAAAATAGCTTTATTCAGGACCACCGCGGGCATTTCTCAAATTCCTGCCGTGCCAAGAAGACGCTGGGGGTGCAGAGACTAACATGCCAAGCAATGCCCGCCCCCCGGGAGTTTGGTAAAACCAACGGATCAGGAAAAGGCCCCTCTCCAGTTTCATCACCAGGTTTGGTGGATGGAAAGCAGTAGCATTGCCTTCTCTCCTGAGGTGCCTGTGCATGTGGGGATGAATGAAGGGATGGTCAATAGAATGAATGCATGAATGAATGAACAAATTTTTTAAAACCTTATAAAAATGCTAGCTACGTGCTGGGATTACAGATACAAGGACTAGACAAGTCCATGTCCTCCAAGAGAGGGAGGTGGGAAAGAATGTAGGTTCATGGACCCAGAACGAAGGGGGTCAGGAGCTACTCCCACCCCCCATTTTATATATATAAGGAGACTGAGGCCCAGAAAGGTTGTCCAAGGTCCAAGTAGTTTGAGGTGGAATTTTAACCCAGATACTCTTGACTCCTCAGCCAGAGTTCTTTCTACTACAGCATTGTGCTTCCTATGAATGGAGATGGAGGCGCTGGAAGGGGGTGCAAGAGAAAACGGAATGAAAAATTCAATTAAATCTTTTTTGCACCTATTATGTGCAGGCAGCTGTGTCCAGGCCTGATGGATTCAAGGAGCTTAGAATGCATCTAAAGAATTCTATGACCCAGGACCTATATGAACACAAGGACAAAACACTTTTCACACAAGTAAAATCAAATCTAACTAATGGGAAAAACAATTGCTCATGGCTGGGTCGAGCTAATATAATAAAAATGACAATTTCACCTAAATTAAATTACCTGTTTAGTGCCCTACCAATCAATCTACCAAAAAATTACTTTATAGAGCTAGAAAAAATAGTAACAAAATTCATTTGGAAGAACAAAAGGTCCAGAATATCAAGGCAATTAATGAAAAGAAATGCTAGGGAAGGTGGCCTAGTCATACCAGATTTTAATCTGTATTATAAAGCAGCAGTCATCAAAACTACTTGATACTGTCTGAGGAATAGAGTAGTGGATCAGCGGAATAGATTGGGTACACAAGACTCAGTAGTCAATGACTATAGTAATTTACTGTTTGATGAACCCAAAGACCCCAGTTTTTTGGATAAGAACTCACTATTTAACAAAAACTGCTGGGAAAACTGGAATATAGTATGGCAGAAATTGGGCATAGACCATCATCTAACTGCATATACCAAAATCAAGTCTAAATGGGTGCACGATCTAGGTATAAAGGCTGATACTGTAAGCAATCTGGGGAAGAAAGGAATAGTTTACCTGTAAGATTTATGGAGTAGGGAAGACTTTATGACCAAAGATGAGTTGGAGAGCATTATAAAATGTAAAATGGATACTTGATTACATTAAATTGATAAGTTTCTATACAAACAAAGCCAACATAACCAAGATTAAGAGGGAAGTGGGGAATTGGGAAATAATTTTTATAACCAGTGTCTCTGATAAAGGCCTCATTTCTAAAATATATACTCTATATATAAAATATAGAATTGAGTAAAATCTATAAGAATACAAGTCATTTCCCAATTGATAAATGGTCAAAGGATATGAACAGGCAATTCTCAGAGGTAGAAATTAAAGATATTTATAAGCATATGAAAAATGTTCTAAATAACTATTGATTCAAGAAATGCAAATCAAAACAACTCTGAGGTACCACATCTCACCAGTCAGATTGGCCAAGATGACAAAACAGGAAAATGACAAATGCTGGAGAAGATGTGGAAAAATTGGATCTCTAATGCATTATTGGTGAACCTGTGAACTGATTCAACCATTCTGGAGAGCAATCTGGAATTATACCCAAAGGACTATAAATAATTGCATACTCTTTGTCCCAGTAATACCACTTCTAGAGTTGTATCCCAAAGAGATCATAGAAGTGGGAGAAAGACCCATATGTACAAAAAATTTATTGCAGCTCTCTTTGTGGTGGCAAAAAAATTGGGGATGCCCATCAATTGGGGAATGGCTAAACAAGTTATGGTACATGAATGTAATGGAATACTATTGTGCTATAAGAAATGAGGAGCAGACTGCTTCATATTTACCTGGAGAGGTTTATACAAACTGATGCTAAGTGAAAAGAGAAGAACCAGGAGAAATTTGTAGTGACAGACACAATGTATGTGTGATGACCAACTTTGATAAACTAGACTCTCCTCAGCAACACAAGGTTATAAGACAACTCTAAAAGACTCAGGATGGAAGGAGGTATCTACATTCAGAGAAAGATCTAGAAAGAACAGAGTTTAAATGCAGACTGAAGCAAACTACATGCTTTCTTTTCCAAGTTTGGTTTTGTTTCCTCTTTCCTATTGTTCATTCCATGAGTTACAGCCCTTCTATACAACCAGACAGTCCAATGTGAAAGTATTTGCAGATCCTATATTTGATTGCATGCCCCCATGGGGGGAGGGGGGAGAAAATTTGAAACTCAAGGGACTGTGGAACTGAATCTTGTAAACTAAAAGTAAATAAACAAATCAATTAAATTTTTTGAAAGGGATTTGGGGATCCTAAAAAACAAAAAGAATTCTATGAATGCTTCTCTCCTCTAAAGATGGCCCCTTAGATGAACTGTCCAAGATTGGCTCAGGATAATTACCGTATCTGCCAATTTCAATTCTTTCCCTTGAGTTGAGAGGACTCGAAGGAGGTGTTGCTCTCTCCCATCCCGATTCCCCATCCTGGGCACACTGTACACAGCCTGAATGCTAACGGCTTCCAGCTTTTTCTGGGATGCTTCTGTTTCTCCTGTCATTCTGTAGTTCTCCTCTGCCCCCAGTCCATTATTCTCAGAAGTGCCCTTTCACTGACACCTCTCTAGCACTGAGCTTCCTAAAACCAGTTAGAACTCCCTGTGTTGTTTACTGAACTTTTCTTTACATGGAGTTACGTGACCCTTAGCAATCTTTAGTCTTTTGTACCAGTGATGGGTGGTCACAAGTCATGGGATGGATATAATAGCCTCTGGAGAATTGAAAATTATATCATTGGGGAGGCTAGGTGGCGCAGTGAATAGAGCACTGACCCTGGAGTCAGGAGGACATGAGTTCAAATCTGGCCTCAGACACTTGACTCAAAAACTAGCCGTGTGACTTTGGGCAAGTCACTTAACCCCAATTGCCCTCCAAAAAGCAAAAAAAAAAAAAAAAAAACCAACGAAAATTATATCATTCAACAATGAGGAACCAAAAGTCTGAAATAATAATCCCTGCCCTTGTCTTTGGGGCTAGACAGTCAATCTAACAAACAAGCAACTTGAAAGTTATAGAGTCAAGGATTTCTTTAGGGAAATGTAGGACTGAAGGAGAAAATGGGCTGATCAGGCGTTAAGGACTGAGGTGAACCAAGGTGCTCTCCTTGCCATGCTGGGAGTGAGCAGAGAAGGTTCTTGGGGTTTATGGGAGAAGTGGATGAGAGTTGTATCTAGGCTCCTGGTGTGGAGAAGGAGCGGTCTCCTGCACCATTTCAAAGCATATCACGATGATTTGATCACAGACCCATATTTGGCTTGAAGAAGCAGTATCCCTAATACTTTAGGTGGTACCTCCCCTCCACCAGCTGCAGAGTGAAACGTCTAATTCTTTAGACCTGTGGGCAGCGTTGCTGCAGCGCTGAAAAAAGCAATTGAATCCTACCTTCAGGTAGCACAAAGCGGGGAAATAACATTTCCCACTTGGCTGATATTCCAAATCGGGGCAGGCAGGGCTAAAGCCAGGGCTCTCTCCCTTCCACATCTCTGCTTCTTCCTAGTCCTGGTTTCCTCCATCACTCAGTTTAAGGATCCTATGCCCATGTCTCTAGCTAGATCATTTCTGCCTCACTCCAACGATTCTGAGTTGTTGTTTTTTTTTAATATTTGTTTTAATTGTTTAAAATTTTTTTTTATTTTGCTTTTTGGCGGGGCAATTGGGGTTAAATGACTTACCCAAGGTCAAACAGCTAGTTTTGTGTTAAGTGTCTGAGGTCATATTTGAACCTGACTCCAGGGCTGGTTCTCTATTCACTGCCCCACCTAGCCGCCCTGTTTGGGGTTATTTTGCATTTACCTTACAAAGTGTGGAGTACCGTCTATCTCCCTGCCCCCGCCTCAGAATGGAGGTTCCTTGAAGGCAGAGGTAGTTTTTCCGTTTTCAGCTTTGTATAACCAGCACCTGGAAGATGACAAAGCCTGAAAAAACAAATACTCGTTCAGACTTCCTTCCTGAGCCTTTCATCTCCAGGTCCTAGTCTGTTAATGACAGCAATTGTAGCTTTAGGTTAGTCTTGAGTTGACCCCGAGACTTATTTGGGGGTAGAGAAGTAAGGTCATGTGGTCTCTGTAGCAACCCCCTTCTAGCACCTCCTTACCCGTGCCCTCATCTACACTCATTTAACACGCTCTAATCATCCAGGCATTGTAACTCCGAAATCTCGTGGTCTCACCCATGCAGCTAATTCACATAAGTAAAAGGAAAATGCTGCCAGGAGAGAGCGAGAGAGCGTGCAGGAGGGGCTATGGACACCAGCACTGGATCTCACTGACGGCTGTAATGGAAGAACAGTCCTTAGCTGTGCTTTCTCAACCAGGAAATGCCAGAAAATGTTTAGGAAGAGGGGATATTGTCCCATTTCAAATGAATAAAGTATGAAAACACCACCTGGCCAGAAAAAAAACTACATCAAGTCAAACCTACTGATTACTGCCCTGCCATCTGAAAAAAGATCAATCGGAATGGGGAGAGCAATGAGAGAAGACTGGGTCTGGAGTCCAAGGCCCTCCCTTCAAATCCTGCCTCTAAAGTTTACCGAGTACCTGTGTGACTTGGGGCCAATGAATCAGTCTCCGGTTTCCTCACCTCGACAGGGGACTGGGGTGAAGATTAGGCGGCCTCTGAGGTCCATCACCACTCTGAATCCAAGATCTCAGCAATGGATTGTCTATTACTATTGAATTTCGAAGCTGTCAGCTGAGGCTACAAGTCCATGAGCCTTGGTCCATGTAGTTAGAGACTACACATTGGTTTTTAAAAAAAAGTGTGTGTGTGTATACACACATACATGTATATATGTATATGTACACACATATGTATATGTATTTGTGTATATATAATATATACATATATACAAATATATACATATATTTTATAGATACACAAATATATGTGTACATATATAATATATACATATATTTATATATACATAAATATATATTTGTGTATCTATAATATATACATATATACATATATTTGTATATATAATGTATATACATATATTGTATATATAACATTTATACATATTTGTGTGTATATATATGTAATATATATACACATATAAATACATACACATTGTGTCAAAAATTCAATTTTTCATGAGATCTTTGCATTTTCCTTTCCTTTCAGCATACAGAAGTGGCCTTTATCATCTGAAAGAGGAAGGCTCCTGTACCCAGAGAACACTTGAGCTTCTTTTGTGTATAGTAAACTTCATTCCCTCCCTGGCATTGGCCCTTTGGCAAAATGCAAATACCCTAGCTCACCATTTCAGGCCTGTCAGTTTGGTTCCATCCTGATTTTCCAAATGAATTCCCGCAATTTCCCTTTATATACTCTAGCCCCTAGTCAAATCTAATCTACCTCATTGCTTGTCCCCAAACTGTGTATTTGGTCTTCCATGTTTGTACAGTCCATTCCCCGTGCCAGGGATGTACTTCCTCTTCCCCTCACTCAGCCTCTTAGAATACTTTCCTTCAAGACCCATCTCTGATGCTATTTCCCATCAGAAGCCATTATGGATTCCCCTAGTTATTAATGTGGGCAGGTAAGTAGTGCCATAGCACATACAGCTCCAAGTCTAGAGTAAGGAAGGCCTGAGTTCAAATCCAACCTCAGACACTCACTTGCTGTGTGACCCTGGGCAAATCATTTATCCCTGTTTGCCTCAGTTTCCTCATCTGTAAAATGAGCTGGAGAAGAACATGGCAAGCCATTCTGGTATTTCTGCCAAGAAAACTCCAGATGGGGTCCTGGAGAGGGGGACAAGACTGAAACAACTGAGCCGTGAGAAAGAACTAGGAAAAAGCTGATGCCTGTTGAGTGGCGAACAATAAACAAATCATGGCACATTAACGCAATGGAATATTGCTACGACTAGGACCGCTTCAGAGAAGCAGGGGAAGACTCGCATGAGCTGATGCAAATGAAGTCAGCAGAGCCAGGAAAATGGTCCACAAAGACCACAATGACATTGGTGGGAAAAGCAACTGCCGCAAAGCAACTGAAACCGAACGTTGCCGAATGATAAAGACCGAGCTTAGGGTACGGAGTATAGAAGGCTGGACACAGGCGAGGTCTTTTTGATGCATTGATTGGTCCTGCTGACTTCTTTTTTCTCTTCTCCATCTTTTTCTTTTTTAAAAATTATTTGTTAAAAAAAGATGAGGGGGAGAGGGGCAAGGATACAGCGGTGAATAAAAACATAAAAACAAAACTGTAAAAATAAATAACTAGATTTAAATAAATATGTTGCCTAGATTTTAATTAAATATATAACATAATAAATAAAAATATACTCAAAAATCTTGAAAGATAGACTGGAACCAAGATGTGAAGGGTTTTAAATGGCAAATTGGAATTCAGATTAGACCCTAGAAGAAATAGAGAGCCACTGGGGTTTACTGAGTAGTTTATTGCACAAGTGAGTACTTCACACTTGCTGAAAAGAAGTGGATGGATTTGATTGGCTAAAGTTCAGTATTAGAGACAGCATTTCTTTGTCCAAATACTGACTTGCTGAGGTAAACTGTGCTTATCTACAGTTAAAAACAACCAGTCAGTCACTGAAAAGATCCATCAATTCAGACGTATTCACATTTGTCCAGTGTTTGGAAATAGGAAAGAAATACATAAGTACAGAAAAACACCATAATTAATTATTCAGATAATTAATCAGATTTTCTATTTTTCACCTACTGATTGCAGTACTGTTCAAATTCAGCGTAAATCTCTGCTTCAAAGACAAAATTTTGCTGTGGTCAAAATTCAGTTGGATTATTTATTCGGAAACTTTTGCTTTAGAAATCTATTCCCACGACAAAGCTAACAAGAGAATCTGGTTTGATTATCTCTTATTTTTAAGACCTTAAAAGTCTAAGCACATGGAATTTTATAGAGAGTGGGTCTACTAGATTCATATAGTAGAATGTTTGAACTGGAAAAAACATGTTACAAATAGGAAAACTGAGTCCCATAGAGGTAAGACAGATTGCCTAGAATCACACAGCTAGGGCCTGGGGTGGGGAGGGGAGAGAGGAAGGGAGAGTGAGTGGTGAGAGAGATTTTGTAAAGACCTTGGTCTTTTGGCAAATCGAGTCCAAAGGGAAGGGAGTTGTCTATTGAGCAACCCCAGTGTTTCCCTTCTTGGGACAGCCCCAGTCATAGAGTGGGGCTGAGTCTGGAGGACTCTAGTTAAGTGGCAGACCTGTGTTTAGAACCCAAGTCTCTCAACTACTAGGTAGGTTGGACTTTTCCTCTACAAAAGGAAGAAAGGAGTCATCTGCATACATTTACACTGATCTCTGGCAATCCCCAAGATCTTCATTAGTATAAGAAGCTCTAGTTCCAAGTTAACAAAGATCTACCTCAAGCTGTCTTAGCATCTTGTAAAGAGGCCAAAGTGCATTAAGAGACTCTTATTCTTTTGACTAGTAATCGGAAACATCCATTCAGAATTACAGCAACTCAGGAACTGATCTGGAAAGGATGGAGATGCTATCGGATTTCAGCCACAAAGTTTATTTCATAGCCTTAGACAATAAAGGACTGAAGCCATGAAATGGGGGAGGAAAAAGAGGACCAAAAATTCCTGTGTTCCCCCTCTCCTTCCCATACTTCTGTGAATCATTAAGACAGATCAATCCAATAGGAAGGGGGCTGTTTATCCAACAGCTATATAATGTATTTCCCTTCTTAGGGGAGCCCAAATTGAGTTGAGTATGGAGCACTCTAGAAATCTGTTGGAACATGAGACAGAGACAGACAGGCAGGGCAAGGGGGAGAGAGACAGAGACAGGGACAAAGAGAGAGAGACAGAGAGAGAGAGAGAGAGGGAGGGAGGGAGAGAGACAGAGAAACAGAGAAACAGAAGGAGAGAGACATACACACACAGAGACAGAGACAGAGAGAACTGGAGAGAGAGAGAGAATTGTGTTGGTTGTGTCTGGGCTGTGAAGAGTCCCTTTATATGTTTTCTACATTTGTTTATAGTCTCCCTGTGATTCCTTTGTCATTCTGATGGTGAGATAAAAGCTGTCCATTGCTTTATTAGATTGTTACTTTGAGGGCTTGCACAGGATCAATCAATTTACAAACATTTATTAGGTACGTGCTATGTGCTGGCTGCTCAAAGATTCAGTAGACGAGAGCACTGGGCATTCGGAAGACCTGAGTTCAAATGTGACCTCAGACACTAGTTGTGTGACCCTGGGCAAAGCACTTGTCTCTGTTTGCCTTAATCCACTGGAGAAGAAAATGGCAAACCATTCCAGTATCTTTGTCAAGAAAACCCTATAGGGGGAAAGGAAGAACTGGACTGAACACTTCAACAACAACAATCATGTGCTAGTCACTACGTGAAGCTCTAGGGATACAAAAAAGAGGTAAAAGACAGTCCCTGGCTTCAAGGAGCTTAACATCTAACAGAGGAGACAACGTACAAACAAATATATCCAAAGCAAGCTCTCTTCGGGATAAAGAAGACATTCTCAACAGAGGAAAGGCACTGGAATTAAGAGGGGTGAGGGAAGACTTCCTGTGAAAGGTAGGATTTTAGTTGGGATTTAGAGGAAGCCCAGTGGTGAGTAGTTAGAAGGGAGGAAGGAGAGCACTGGGGATAGGGGCATGTGGTAGGAGGATGCAACCAGAGGGTGCTCCCCAAGAGACAGAATGCCTACCTAGTATATGGAAGGTGTGTCCCTGGATCACAGAGTACATGTCAGGCATAAGGAGTAAGAAGACCAGAAAGGCAGGAGGGGCTAGGAGATGAAGGGCTTTGAATGTCAAACAGAGCATAGAAGTCGCCATTATTCAGATCTTCATCATCATCCATCTTCTCATCTTGAAAGTTGCTTTGGTGACCACCCGTTTCATCTGCTGGCCCTCTCAGCTTTTAGACCCAATAGAATTCAGAGACCTGCATTATGGCACCAGAATTCTGCCTTATTCCGTGGTCGTGCAGCTGTTCTCAATGTGTTCCCTCCATAAAGGATTCACCCTGGGTTGCTACCCACTGCTCTCGGATAGATGAGGTCTGTCTACTTCTGCTCAGTGGCCAACTCAACTTCTCATTCTACTTAATGAGGACCTCCATCCTCCTTCCCGAGAACATCCTGCATCTTGGCACAAGGCTGCTTAATCTGTTTTGTGTCGTGGAACCCTTTGGCGATCTGGGGAAACCATATCTTCAACAGACTCAGGCTGGTCCCCCAGGTTCTTAAGGTTCAATACTGAGACAAAATGAGACACTTGTAAGTCATTCAGCAGCTGATAAAGGTGATTTACTTAGCAGCAGCAGGGAAAGTATATGCAAGGTCATCCAATAAGGCACCTCAAACCATTCAGCTGATCAAAGCTCACTACCCATTAACTTCCAAGACCCAGGTCCCCAACTTCTAGTCTCCAACTCACTCCTTCAGCCCTCCCACACTCAATCAATCAATTAGCATTTATTAAGTGATCATTGTGCCAGGTACTGATCTAGGTTCCGATGATAAAAAAACAAAAATTAGAATAATCCCTGCCCTGGAGGAACTGCCACTCTGTGGAGAAAGTAGACTTCTACATTTATGGGAGTGGCAGTGTTCAGAGGCATCCGGCTTGATCCCGTTTGCCCCTCTCCCTGCTCCTGGTTCTTGGCCTGGATGGGTTTCCTTAGGTATGTTAGAGCCCCCAACCAGAGATGGCTTCTGGGAAAATACCTCAGTGTGACCTGGTTCCCTCTAGCTCTTGCTGAGGGAGATTCTCCCCCTCAGTTACTTCCATCAACTGGAATCTCAAATAAGTAAAACACCAACTAGCTAGCAATTGCTAGTGGTTAGTACTGCTTATACAAAATAAAGCAAAGAAACTTTGCCCAATCACAGCCATCAGACTCCTGTAAAAGAGCTGAGGGGGCAAATCACATTCGTGATTACTGCTTTGGGGTCTGCAGTCTGGAGAGGAGTGGGGATCAGTGACACAGCTACCCTTCCAAGCGGCCTTGCCCCCAGGCTGGGTCCCTGGCTTTGAGGGGATCATCTTCCACTCCCCTCCCCTTGGCTGCCACCTCTCCACCCCAGGACCTTTCTGCTCCTCCAGTCAGGACCTGGGGCACTCTTTAGTCTTTTCCTAGCTTCAATGAAAACTGACTTAAAGATCGCTTTGCCATTCTTCACCCTTCCCAGATGCTCCCTTTCTGATTTCGGGCACTTCATAAAAGGATCATTGGACACGGCTCCCTCTTACTATGAATTTAGCTGGTCTGTGATTAGGTAGACCCTTACGTGAATATATAGGAAATACATGCAGGGTGATGGGGGGTGGAAACTATTGCCTAACAATGAGGACATCTTTTCTCATAGCTGTGGTTGATAAGGAAGACTGCCATGCTGACCACACACTTCACACATGCCCCACTGGGAGGATGGCACTTTCTGTGAAAGCCTGCCAACCGGCTGGAGTAGGTGGCAAGATCAGCTACATGAGGAGGAGGAGGAAAGAGATTCTGGCACTGGGGAGGAAGCAGGCCTGTGGCTGAGTGGTAGGGGATGATGAGGAACAGGCCTGAGTGTGAGGAAGCATTCATCCTAATAGCCCACCTTTCTCCAATGCTTTGAGATTTATAAATCACTTTCCCTGGTGGGCACAGAGTGGGCATTTAATAAATGCTTGTTGGCTGATTGGTGACGGAATGGTTAAGGAGCATGTGCCCGAGGATCAGGAGGCTGAGACCATGGGCATTATCTCCACTGTACAGATGAAGAAACCGATCATCCCTTCAAGATCTCACAGTTAGTAAGCAGAGGAGCAGAGAATCTGAACGGTAGCCTTCTGAGTCAGAAAAAGATAGGGAGGCAGCCCAGGATTGGGGGAACCCTGGACAAGACAATTAACCCCTGTAGGCCTCAGTCTTTCAATCTTTAAAATGGGGGTAATGGCACTAGTCCTACTTTCCTCAAAGGGCTATTGTATTTTGAAATGTAAAAATTGCTCTGTTCTTATTCAGTTGCACCCAACTCTTCATGACCCCATTTGGGGTTTTCTTGGCAGAGACACTAGAGTGGTTTACCATTTCCTTCTTTGGCTCATTTGACAGATGAGGAAACTGAGGTAAACAGGGTTACATGACTTTTCCAGGGTCACACAGCTAGAGAGTGTATAAAGTGTCTAAAGCCAGATTTAGAATTTGGGAAGATGAGTCTTCCTGACTCCAGGCATGGCGGTGCTAACCACTGCACCACCTAGTTGCCCCTAGGGTCTAGGAACAAGCATTTGAAGGGCTTCTGGAGGCTTTCTGGGCCTAAGTGAATCTGGATCACTGAGCTCCAAGACAGGTAATTAGTATTTCAGTTTCCAAGCAGTGTGGTGAAGAAAGACCCCAGACCTAGGACTGGAAGAAATGAGTTCTAATCCAGGCTCTGACACACCCAATCAGTGTGACCATGGGAAGCCTATGTAACCTCTCTGAGTCTCAATTTACTCATCTGTGAAATTTGGGGAAAGGATTGTTATGAAGAAAGGGGTTTAGAATTCCAGCTGTTATCAATGAGCAAGGTATTTTATTCCTAGCCATCCATCATCACCCCTCACATTGGTTCCCCCTAAACACCATCTTTGTTTTGTTGACACTAAGGTGTGTGTGTACTTGTGAACGCATGAGCACAAACAGTTCCTGGATGCTGATTGGAGGGTTTGGGGGCAAGAAGGCTTAGGGCTTTGGGATTGGTATATCTACAACTCCTGGTGTTAGTAACAATACTGTCTCAGGGGTCAGGTTCCCATTTGAATGAACTCAATTAGCTAGAATGTGCACCTGCCTGAAGTGTGGTTGTGCTCAGGAGTTGGGTATTGGTATGGGGCCACTCCTGGCTAATACAGCAATTTCAATCAACAACCTTGTAGGCACACAATCAGAAACACCCCAGGGACTTGGCTACTTTCAGCCTCTTGAAATTACAAAGTTTGTTTTAAAATATAATTATGTGCCTAACAGCATGGGTTAACCTTACTTGGTCTACAGAGAACATTCTTTCTAGAGAGAAGAAATATTGACATGAATTTCCCCTCTTGGCTTACATTTATCACAACTATGGAATCCCTAGACCACCCGAACACCTCCTCTAACACCACCTGCTATGAAGAGATCCTCCAAGAAGCTAAGACTGGAAAAGCCCAGCAGCTCTGGAACTTGTGTTCTCTGATCTGTACAATGGGAGGGGACCAGACAAGTGAATTCTAAGGTCTCTTCCACAAATTCTCTAGCCTCCGTTTGACTCTGGGAACCCCTCTGACTGATCTGAGAGATGTCCTGAGGTATCACCCAAACCTGTGCCCGTTGTTGACCCCAGAGGGTGTGGAATAAGGAGAGGGGATAGTTAGAGATCATATCAGAGCTGACGCTGGGAAAGGACAAGGTGGATGACTGCCCAGGGAACGTCAAAGAAGGGTTTTCCTATGACTTTTAATACATGAACAGGTCTGTGATCTCAACAACATGGGCCCTCCCTTCAAAGGTACCATCCCTCCATGCCTTACCATCCCATGTCCGTGTCCTTTATGAAACTTCCACAAAAGCCTATCCCAGCTGCAGTGGAGGCCTCTTGGCTACCACAGTTTAGGTCCTCATCCCTCCCCTAATGTCCTGCTTTGTATATATTTTTTATTTCCTTATCTGAGTTCATGCTGTTGCTTCCCCAAACCCCAAGTAAAATGTGGACTCCTTGAGGGTAAAGATTATTTTTGGCTTGTTTTTGTACCCATAGAGCTTAGCCCAGAGTCCCGCCCATAGTAGAAATTTAATAAATCTTTATTGGATGAATAAAAACAAGATGAAGGATACCAGATGAGAAAGAAAGCTGGTCTCCCTTCTTTTTGTGTGTCTGGGCAAGTTCACTGTACAGAGAGGAGAAGCCTTAGTTCCTGCGTCTGTTCTCTGGGTCTCAGATAGACTCAATCACCTTTAAGACGCTATATACAGGAAGTCTTTTATTACCACCAGAGGAAAAAAAAACTACACACCCATTTCTAGAGAATCTGGAGGCTTACAAAATGCTTTTTGCATGGTCAGCCTGTGGGATAGGGATGAGGATTGTAACTCCCAGTTCACCCATGAAGAAAACCAAGTCTCAGAGAGGTGAAGTGATTTTTCTATGGACTGTTTCAAGAGCCTCCAAATTGGCCTCCTTTGCTTCCTGACTGTCTTCTCCAATCCAGCCTCCGGTGGCTACTGCCCAGCTCCTATTTTGTCCAGAAGAAAATCCTTAGCCTCTAAACTAAGCCTCTCCTGGTCTGGCTGCTGATTCTCTATCCTGATGGATTTCATGCGCATTCTTCAGTCCAGTCAAACTGACCCACTTGCATCACCCAAATGGGGCCTCCCAGCCTTTGCCCAGGCTGCCTGTCTCCTAAGCCTAGAATGGACTAGAATGCACTTCATTTACACATCTGTCAAGGCTCCACTTACTAAGGGAAACCACTCCTGCCCCAACCCTCCCCAGCCCATTTGTTAATGACTTTGTCTTTCCCTTGTACTTCCTTATTTTATCATCTCCCCCTCCCCCACAGGAGACCCTAAACTCATACAAGGTGAGTTTTCTTTTTCATTTTTTCATTGTATGCATAGCACTTTGCGCATAATAGACCCTTAATACATGCTTACTGGACAGACTTGGGTTGAATTTTCCCCATCTCTCTGTAGCTATAAAGCCCTTTCTTGGGAATGTTACCCTGAGACTCCTGTTGTCTAATGGGAGGATGCCTCATAGTTATTATGGTACTTCCAGCCACTGGGTCACTCTGAGGACTTGTGGTCAGCTACATGGACCCCACCCTTGTCCTTTACCAGATCACACATTTTTGTTTGGTTTATCTCTGGTTACTTTGGTCTTTTGTCCTTATCAAAGGGAACTCTGAACTCACCCTGCATCAGGAGCAGCAGCTTGGAGCTGTCTGTCCATTTGTATGAGGGAGGGTCATGGGTGGGAATTTGGATATACCTATCTCAGTCCACTTCCCCCTGGGCTGACACTGACTGGTGAATAATTACCCCTAGGACCATTAGACTTTCATTGGTGGCAGCCAGAGACCAGAAGTTTGCTCTAGACAAGATGTGGTCAGCCTAACTCTGGTAAGGACCAGAATTTGATAATGTCATCACTAAGGGGATGCTATATAAAGAATAAAGGGGGGTAGGTAGAGAGGGAGAGAGAGAGGAAGATAGAGCAACAAAAGGGGAGAGAGGAAGGGAGAGAGGGAAAGATAGAAAAAGGGAGGGATGGAGAGAGGAGAAAGATAGGGAGAGGGAGAGAGAGGGAAGGAGGGGGAGGAGAGAGAAAGTGAGGGGGTAAAGAGCAAGGGAGGGAGGGGTAGAAAGAGACAGAGAAAGAGAGAAGAAAGAGGGAAAGAGAGAGAAGAAGGGAGAAGCATTTCTAAAGGATTTATTGGGATAGAAATAAAAGCAAACAAGACAGTTCCTCTGTCTTGTTAAAAAAAAACATTAAATTGACACCTAGTCAGTCTGGTTCACCTGCTGCCTCAAGGCCTTTTAGGTCTTGACTTGAATCCAAGTTTTACAGAACAAATTCTTTTGTTAAGGGGATTTCTTCTGTGAAGTTTGGGTTCAGTCAAAGGGCCGCACTTGAGGGCCTAGAGGACCACCTGTGGCCTCAAGGGCAGAGGTCTCCCCCCCTCACTTAAATAAAAAAATTTGGGTTTGAGTTCTAGTGAGTTTGAGATCTAGGTAAATCATCACTTGGTCTGTCTGTGCTTCAATGTTCTTATCTGCGAATTGGGGAGAATAATGGCACGACTTTGTAGTCTTTAGGATAGGATAGGGTAAGATTTGGTCTCCAACGCGGCCTCTGACACTTAGTAGCTGTGTGGGCTCTCTGTGTCCTAGATGCTTCTCTAAGACTGTGAGTTACAGACAAGTGGCCAATGTGGATGAGCGGAGGTAATTTCTACAGTGTGTTCCCCACAAAGAATAAATTATCGGTCTGCTCCCCCTCTAAAAAGTGTTATTTATCTCTTCTGTGAAAATGTCTTCTCTCATCTATGTTTTTAATTCAGTTTTCTCTGAATCTGGCCACTTTCCAAGTCTCTCAGCTGGAGGTGAGTTTCCACTGGCCTTCCTTGATGGAGGAGGTTGCCACACAAGGAGTTTCCAGTCTGATGTAATCCAAAGGCCTCCATCTGTCTACCTGGACTGTCAAGACTGTATCAGAGTAGGGGATCCATTACAACCATTCTCACTGGGATCCTTGAATACACCCTAACCCCGGGACTGGCCAGGTGACTTTATGAGCCTCTGCCAGGAACAGGCATAAAGTCACCTTGTACTTCACCTTCACGACACAGGGCCCTGGTCCACATTTTCATTCATTCAGCAACAATCCCTTTTGCATTCACTGTCTGGGAGGGTCCCTGTCCTCAAGGAGTTTACATTCTATTGAAAGAGATTACTAGTACACAGATACTTATGTAAATGCACAATATAAATGAAGTACAGACAAAGTAATTGGGGGACTGGGTCAAGAAAGGCCTTGGGCAGGGGAAGGGAATATATAGGACCTGTTATGTTCCAGGCACTGTGCTGGGCACTTAACAAATATCTCATTTTAACAACCCTTTGGGGTAGGTACTGTTATTATCCCTGGTTTACAGATGAAGAAATTAAGGTAAACTAAGTTTAAACGACTTACTCAGCATCTTGAACTCAGGTCTTCCTGACTCCAGGAATCCAGGTCCAGAGCTCTGTGCACTGTGGTGCCACCTAGTTCTCCAGGTCTAGGAGATGGTACTTGAGCTGAACCTTGAAAGGAGGAGGAAGAGGAGGAGGAAGTGGAGGAGAAGGAGAAGGAAGAGGAGGAGGAGGAGGAGGAAGAAGAGGAGGAGGAGGAGGAAGTGGAGGAGAAGGAGAAGGAAGAGGAGGAGGAGGAGGAGGAGGAAGAAGAGGAGGAGGAAAAGGAGGAGGAAAGAGGAAGAAAGGGAGAGAGGAGGAGCAGAAAAGGAGGAAGAGAGAAAGAAGGAATGTTTTTTTCCATAATTGGGGTACAAAGGCTTTAATATTGAAGTTTTGTGGGTTTTGTTGTTAATTTAAAGCATGTTGATTTTTGCACGAATACCACTAAATGTCAGTAAGTAAATACCATTATTACCAGAGTTTGGCTTTGAAGTCTCTTAACCGGGCTCCTATAGGCATATGCTAATTTCGATGATGCTCTTTAATTTGGACCATAGAAATGCAACTATAGTTTATATAATTTCTATGCAATCAAGACTAACTTATTTTGGCTTAATTGTGTCTGGCTGTAAACAGTACCAATCAACAAGTGCACAGAAGGTGCAAATGGAAGTGGGGGAAAAGAAGGGGATTTTGGTCTCCTTCCAGAAATACTTGGATTCCAAGTACAGAACATAACTGTCATTTCCTCAGGGACTACAAATGTTGGAGCTGCATACCAACCCTGTCACCATCACCTCCCCTCTAGAAATCTTCAGGTCCTACCCACTCATTTACAGAAGAAAAACTTTGATACTGGAGACACTCATTGGTCTAATTAACTACACTCCCGGTTAAGGTGTAGACAACTGCAGGGCATCCCGAGGTGGGTTGTTTGTTCAAATTGCAGAGTGTGTAGGACGAGGCCACGTGGATGGGACTCCAAGCTTCCTGAGGTCAGGGACCAGCCTCGCTCATCCTTTGCTATTTTGATTCCTAGTCTGGGCTGATAGGCTTTGCCCTAGGGTGCTAACTAAAACCTGTGCTGAAATCACTGAAGAGCTTCTTGCAAAAGATCGACAGACCATCTATAGCCTACATCAGACTGCAGGCTGTCTTGGGAAGGGGGGGAGCAAACAGAGAGAGAGAAAATTTAGAACTCACAATCTTGTAGAAGTGAATGTTGAAAACTAAAAACAAACAAATAAAGAAAATTTTAAACAGAACTTGGTACATGACTAGTGGGAAAAATTAGAAGTGACCAGCCAGTCAGTTCCCTCCTCTACTTGGTAGATCCACCCCAGGGGTCTCCTCCATCCCTCCTCTCCCAACTGTTCCTAGTCTCCCTCCATATTGAGGTCCCCTGTTGTTTCCCCCTGGGTGTTGCTCAAGGTGTCCCAGATGAGTGCTGCCCCCCCCACCAGTTTTGCCCATTTCCACCACTGATTTCTAACAATTCTCATTTTGAACAAAGCCAGTGACTGTCTCTGGGTTTGGATTTCTTCCACAGAACCTAAACTATTTCCGAATGCAGCCTGCTACCATAGTCCTATAGGCAAGGAAGGTTTTTACTACAGTCAAACCTCAATTTACCTCTCAACAACGTTGGTCGATTGCTTAGTTCCCATCACAGGGTCCAGAGGGAGCAAGTCTAATCCTGTGTGACAGCCCTGTCCCCAGGTTACTTCTCCTGGCTGAACCTTGAGCTAATCCTTACATGGCAGGACCCTGAGGCCTTTCTAGCCATCCCCTGGTCCTTCTCTGGATCCCCTCCCTCCCTCAAATGAAATACTTGGAATTAAAAGCAAAACTCCAGATGTGATGCCCCCAGGGCAGCCTAGAGGAATGGTCATCTCCTTCATGAGGTCCTTATGACCCTCTGGAGCCAGCCTAGCGCTGCATTAGCCTTGCCTTTTTGCTTGTCTGCTTTTCTAAAGCTTTAAATCCACCTGAACACACAGATCTTTTCCCCACGAAACTGTGATGGACTCGTTTACCTAGTACTAGAGAAGTGGGTCATTATTAGAATGAAGAATCCATTGTTCTTTGCTTGTTTTGTTGTATTTTTTCAAGGTCCAGTTACAGAAAGGGATGGACCAATGAACCAGCTCCCACGGGGAGAGAGACAGAAATGAGACAGAGACAAGAAGGAGGGAAGAGAGAGACAGAGAGAGAAGAGAGAGACAGACAGGAGGGGAGAGAAGGGGGGGGGGGCAATGGGAGAGCACTCCTCAAAGCACTTCAAGCTTCTCGGCTCCTTTAAGACAAGCTAAGAAAGAAGCACACAGTCGACATCCTGCCAAAATGTAGTTAGTAGCTTGTGTGCTGTTTAGCCTCTTACATTTACATATATTTGAGCTTTTCTTTCTCTCTCTCTGGCTTGAACCAGTTTGAATCCAAACAGCAGGCTGATTCTAAATCCCAGGTGGAGGCAGGGAGGGCAGCGGCCGGGGTCATTGTAAAGCCAAACACCTGCTTACTTCTCCAAGACTCTTAAAGTTGACCAAACACTTTCTCTTACAAGCTCCCAGAGAAGTGCATGGGGCAAATACAAGCATCCACATTTTACTAAGCGGAAACCAAAGGTTGAAGTTAAATGACTCGCCCAGGGACACTCAGTTAAGAGGCCAACCCCTGATAATAATAGCTGTTATTTACATAATGCTTAAAGGCAGACAAAAACACACACACACACACACACCAAAAAAACCCTTCCTGGACCTCCTAGCTTGTCTCTGTCATCCTGGGTCCGATGGCCGGGGTGGGGGGGGGGGGGAGGGGGGTGGAGAGAGCTGGCTGGTTCCCCTTTTGGCCGAAGGAGGAAATTAGTGTTTTAAGAAAGGCCCGGGAATTTGCCTGGAGTCAAACAGCTTTGTGAGTGTCTGGAATATTAAAAGTGAGCTCCCTCCTGATCCTGATGGCCCAGCTCTGCCCTCAGCCTCAGCCTCGCCCCTCCCTCCGCTTCCAGTCTGGCCGGCACATCCCCAGTTTGTACCACAACCCTTTCCCTTCAGATCTCTAAAAATAATGATGACGACATAACCACCTCACAATCTGAAGTTTGCAAAGCACTTCACCTGTCTTGCCTCATGATCTTCCCTCCAACGGAGATGCTGGAGGGTCCACCATTTCCTCCTCCAGCTCATTTGGCAACTGAGGCAAAGAGGGTTGAGTGACTGGTCCAGGGTCACACAGCTAGTTGGTGCCTGAGGCTGGATTTGAACTCTGGTCTTTCAGACTCTAGGTCCAAGGCTCTATCCACTGTACCACTTAGCTGCTATAGTTACAGATAAGGAAGCCAAAGCTGAAAAAGGTTGAGCAAATTGTTCAGCATCACACACCTCCTTAGTGCCTGAGGAAGGTTCTGAATTCAGGTCTTCCAGACTCTAAGACCAGAGTGCTAACCATTTGCTCACACTGCCTCTTGGTTCACACCTCAGATAATATTGTTAAATATTAACATTTGTTTGTGTTATTCCCCAAAGTAGACTGTGGGCTGAATGAGGGTGGGCAGATTCTTTGTCTTGTGGAAACTTTACATCTCTCTCTGTACCTGGTCTGAAAGAATTTCCTTCAATATTTGCTGAATTAGGTCATAGATCACAGGAACCTTACAGGGGTCTAATTCTCTTATTTTACAGATGAGGAAGCAGACTCAAAGAGGACAAGGAATGGGCCTAAGGTTACACAGGTAGCCAATGGCAGAGACAGGCCTTAAACCCAAGACCTGGAATCCAAGTCCAGGGCCGTTTCCAATGTACTAAAATGCCTCTTTATGTAATTAAAGTGGATTGAATGTAGGTCTCTGTAGACTGACCCAGTCCCCAGAGTCTGGGACTTCTCTGATCCTGATATGACCATATCTGATCTTTATGTAGACAAGCCTGGCAAGTCATTCATGTATTCTTATCACGGATTTGAGGTCCACAAGTAGAACTGAATTGTGGGTAAATTCTGGAAGTAGTGTCCTCTATATTCAGGCTGGGTCTGCACTAGGACCCTATATTAAGCCCAAACTGAAAGCTATCATTGGAACTGATCCCCAAGAACTTGAATTTCATCCACTTAAAAGTGGTCTTTCTTGTCAGAATGGTGTTCTATGGGGATGTCTATTTCTTGTGGCCGCAGCCCAGTGTAGACCCTGACAGTACCCAAGCCTATATATATATATATATATATATATATATATATATATATATATATATATATCTTGTTTGTACATCATCTCCCCTGTTAGATTGTAAGCGCCCTGAGGGCAAGGACTTAAAAAATTCTAGCCCTTAGTGTGCATGTAATTAGCATTTGTTGACTTGACTCGTTAAAACTAAGTCAAAGACCAGTAGGAAGGAAGTCAAGGAGTTGATGGCAAAATAAACATGACCCAGGCCTAGGCCAACAAAATTTCTGTCTGGATTAAGTTTTGTGGGAGAAGAAAATGGATAATTTAAATTAGATGAGAAATGGACATAATTATAGACTTCTTTCTGTTCTCAGTGGTTCTAATTAACTTTCCAAGATTTAGAACCAGACTATTACTTGTGACTCAGCTATGACCAAAAATGATGAGAACGGATTGCATTAATTGTTGGAGTTGCAGGACTCTATAGCCAGCCTCCTTCAGATCTGCTGTCCAGCCTACCCCGGCCTTTGCTTATTGTTCATCTGACAGCTCAATGCTAAAACTCTTCTTCTTTTTTTTAATGACACCATCAATATGCCGCCTTACTACCCCATTGAGTTATTTTCTTACTACGGGCTTGTTGGTTATTAGTCATTGGTGATAATAATATTTTTTCTTAAAGAGCAGGTTGCATCTGAAAATTTCCAACTGCCTTCCTTGTGAGTCATCTCTGGAGTAGCTAAGTCATATTCAGAAAGCCACAAAATTAGGTGCTGTGCCAGGAAGACAATCCAGGATTCCCCATCCTTGCCTCTCCTCTCCAGACATCACTCCCTCCTTGGTCTCCCTGGTCTGGATGCTCTGGCTCAATCTCCCCCTCTCCAGTGGAGGCTGGGAGAAACCTCAGCCTTCTTCTTACCTGAACCAATTTGGGACCTGGAAATAAGTGGGGGAGGTCTTTTCCTCCAACCTTCCAGAAACCCAGAGACAACATGAAGGCTTTATAAACTGGAAAGTACCACGGAAATGGAAGAGGTCGTCATAGTTGTTACCAAGAAGAAGAACTGACATTTGAATAGCGCTTTGAAACAACCCAATCCTTTCTATACCTACAAGTCTCCTTTGACCCTCTCAAAACCCATGGGAGCTAGGTGCTATTTTTAACCCCATTTTAAAGATGAGGAAACTGGAGTTCTGGGAAGGGAAATGACTTGCCCAGAATTAAGGGTCAGGGAGATCTGTGTTTGAATCTCACAGTTTTTGTGTGGTCTCCTGTCTGGCAGTTTTCCTTCTCTGAACTTCAGTT
The DNA here is from genome assembly GCA_028646575.1 of Pseudocheirus occidentalis. Taxonomy (NCBI): domain Eukaryota; kingdom Metazoa; phylum Chordata; class Mammalia; order Diprotodontia; family Pseudocheiridae; genus Pseudocheirus; species Pseudocheirus occidentalis. The sequence continues at coordinate 19,683,809 of CM053598.1, forward strand.
TCCTCATCCATGAAATGGGTTTGATTCTGAGCCTGCTTCACAGGGTTATAGTGAGTGTCCAAGCGCTTTGCTAATTTCAGAGTATTATCTGGAAGTCACTTCCCCCGTGTTGCCCCTCATCACTTCACAGAAAAGGACAAAATCATTCCACTACCCTAGCAGGCCATTAATTTTAAAAGATGATGACTTTTTCAAAAGCACATTCAGAGTTCATACTTTCTCCCCTTCCCCCCAGGGTCCTAAGCTAGTGAGAATTCCCCCATGCTTCTGAGTAAGGACAGTTAGCCCTTGGCTCTTAGAACCAGAGCCTCACCTCCTCCAGACTTTGCTTTTCTGTTGAGTGCCCCTCAGCCTCTCTAAATCACTGGGTTTGCAACATCAGCATGGTCCTTGACTCCTCCCTCTCACTCACATCTCCAGTCCATGCCCAGATCCGTTTCTAACTTCACAACATGTCTCACATCTGTCCCTTTCTTTTTTTCACAAAAATATCCATCACAGAATTAGACTCACAACAGCTCTTAATTTGACAATGGCAGAGGTCTTTGGAGTGAGGTTCTGAACCTGCAGTCTCTCTTTTGTTCAATCCAGTCCTTGCACAGCTGTCAAACATTACCTCCCTAAGACAGCTGTCTCATCAAGGCATTACCTTGCTCCAGATCCTTCGGTGGCTCCCTATGACCTCCAGGGTAAAGCACATTCTGTTCTGTCCGGCATTAACAGCCCTCCACCATCTGATGCCAGCCTCTCTTCCTAGACTTATTCCAGACCCTCTTTGACACATTTGATGACCCAGACCAACTGGCTGCCCAGGAGCACCACAGACCCAACATTCTGTCTCCCACCTCCTTGCCTTTGTAGAGCCTGGCCCCCACTCCTGTACTGCTCTGCCTCCTGACCTCCACCTCTTAGACTCTGAACTTCCTTCAAGTTTCAGCACAGGTACTGATTCCTAGAGGGAGGTTTTCCTGATCTCCCAAGGGGTCAATCTTCTCTCCCTCCTCAAAGCGTCTTACAGATTCAGAGTGGGAAGGGACCTCAGAGGTGATCTAATGTACAGAAAAAGTAACCAAAACCCCAAATAGTCCAGACCCTTGAATCCCAAATTCTGTGTTTGTTTCGCTGCACTGAACAGGATTTACTGACCCTCTGTCTGTAATGTATCTTCCCAGGAGAGTGCAATCTAAGAGCATAGGACAGGGGAGTTTAAAGTTGGGAGGAACCACAGAGGTCCTTCCCCCTCATTTTATAGATGGAGAAACTGAGATTCTAGGGGGTGAAGTGATTTGTCCAGAGCCACAAAGCTAGTAAGTATCTGAGGTGCGACTGGAACCCAGGTACCTATCCAGAACACTGATGCTACTGGAGATCAGGTACATTTTTGTTCTGTCTTTGAATCCCCCAGCTTAGAGTATATACTTCATGCCAATCAATTAAGGCAGTCGAGTTTGGAGAAAGCAATGGACTTGGAGTCAGAAAGATATGAGTTCAAATTCTACTTCAAATACTTACTAGCTGAATGACCCTGGGCAAGTCACTTAGACTCTGTTGGTTTCATTCTCCTCATCTGTAAAACTGGTGTAACAACATAGCCTTCGCAGATCCACAGTGAGGATCAACTGAAAAAACATCCCTAAAGCCCTTTGCACACCTTAGAGCTCAATGTTTGCTGCTATTAATAATTAATAATAATAGTTTATTATAGGCTGGGCTCTGGGTAAAGTGCTGTCCCACACCAAAGCAGGGAGTGCCCTTCTCTGCTTTCAAGGATCCTACTTTCAAGGGTTACACTGCAGAGCTAAACATCGATGGATTTGTTGCTGACACTGTTCCTAGAACACACGACAAAACAATTACAAACAGAAAATGAAACCGGGGACCATTAATATCACAATCATTGGCTTTGCTTAACAACTTTAATTTGAAGCTCAATTATTCTTATTAACGGCGCTAGTAATGAGACCTCTGGATTTCAGGCCACCGAGAGCCAGGGAGTCCTATTTATTCTAACTTTAACAAGTATGACCGACTTTCACAAACTCCCATGCCCCACAGCCAAACAGGTGTTGGTGCTCCGTACTTTGGTCATGAAATAGGGCAGAAGTAATTGTGCAAGCTTGGGCTCGTGGAGAGCCCAGGAGAAACAGTCAAGAGATCCGAGTTCAAGGCCCTGCTTTCAAGGTCCTTGGGGCTGTGTGGACTTCAGCAAACCAGTGCCTTCTCATTTGCAATGGGGAGAAGTACCCTGCCCTTCCTCCCTTACAGGGTGATTAGGTGGGTGAAGTGTCTTGGATAAGCTAAAAGGTGCTGTCCAAATGCTGTGAATCATTTTAGGGTCATAGATCTAAAGTTGGGGAGAAAGTGGGGCTTAGAGGCCGCTGATAGATGTCTCATCTAATAAATAGGGAAACTGAGGTCTAGAGAGGTAAATCCATATGTTCAAGATTCAACCCATAAGTAACAGAGCCAAGATTTGAATCTAGGTCCTCTGACTTCAATAGTATCATCACTTTAGCTATGGGAGGGATCTCAGAAATAGCTTCATCCCACTCTTTCTCATTTGCCAGGTGAGGAATCTGAGGCTAGCCCAAGGTAACAAGGCAATGGAGGGCAGGAATTCAAGGGAACGTAGGATCAAGGATCTGAACAGACAAACAACTGATAAGTCCGAGAGGCAGAAGGGGCCACCACTTAGCCCAACTAAAAGGAATCTCTGTTGTAACATATTTGACAAACGGTCAGGCAGTGTCTGCTTGAAGCTCGCCAGTAAGGGGCAACCCATTCCTGCTCAAGATAGACCATTCTCCCTTTGGCCAGCTCTAATGGTTAGGAAGGTTTTAGGGCTGGTTTGATTCCCCACCGCCCCATTCCCCCAACCCTAAAGGTGCCTTTTTGTAACTTGAACCAACCAACCAAATAATGATACTACGGGCTCTGCCCTCAGGGGCCAGACCGATCAGGTCCATCCCTCTCCCCCAGGCCTTACAGAGCCAACGCCCTCTTCACTGCACCACCAGAAATATTTTGTGCTGTGGAAGGTCCATTTGGGCTTTCCTTGGACTGGAACTGGGCTAAGCAAAATCAACTTTTCCCACCCCATTATGAGAAATATGTCTCAACAAATTTTGCTTTTTGTTGCTTTGGAGATTTTTTTTTTCTGTTGGAAACAGACCAGGCCATTTGATTTGCAGGGATGAAGGCTGTAGGTCTCCCCATTTCCCATTGTCTGCATTTTCCTTGTCAGCAAGGGGAAGGCAGAGGGGATCTTTGAGCACTGTCCCCTGCAGCAGTAAGAATTGCTTCAGAGATCACAGAGTGAGATCTCCAGGGGATTGGAATGGGGGCTGGGAAGAGAGCCGCTGGGATTTGGCACGGAGGAAAAGAAGGATGTGGGGGATTAGGGGGAGAGCTGCAGCCAGAGAGGAGATAGAAAGAGAGCCCCCTTTGGTGGAGGTGCTGACGCCACGTTTCCTAGGGCCAGGGGCTAAACATCGAATATCCCCTAAGAGTCAGGGAGCTTTCTCCAAGCTGGGAACCAAGAGAGGAAAAAAGAGAGCACAGATTCTCAATGCTGACCCTCCTGTTAATAAGCAATTGTTATCACCCCTTTAAACCGCTTACCAAGAAAAAATGGACAAGGGTTGTTGTCCTTATTTACACACTGATGGCTCCACCAGTTTCCTTCAAGACCCAGCTCAGATCCTGGCTCCTTCAGGGGACCTTTCCTGGGACCCCCAACTGCTAATGTCTTATCTATGAAATTATGCCCCACTTTACACTGTAGATACCTTGTAGGCGGGCAGACAACCTTTCATGTTGTCTCCTCCATTAGACTGGAGCTCCTTGAAAGTAGGGACCCTTTTCATCCTTCCTATCCTCAGTCTGGCATACAGTAGGAGCTTAATAAATGCATGCTGTTGTCATGAATGAAAAATTAGGCAAGAAATGGGAAATCATCCCGACTTCCAAGATCCTGGGCTTGGTGGTGGAGGCACAAAGATGAAATGGAGCAGCACATTCTCTATCCTTAGGGAGTCTGTCATATAATAAAATGGATCAACAAGTGTGGTGTTGTTTTTAAGGAAAGGGGAGACCTGGTCATGTTTGTAGGTGGTGGTAGAAAGGAAAGAGCCAGTGGAGAAGCTGAAGCATAGAATAATGATGAGTAGAAACCAAGAACCAGAAGCTCGTCTACTCCCACCCTGTCATTTTACAAATGGGGAAACTGAGTTCCAGGGAGGGGAAATTACCCAAAGTTACACAGGTAATAAGTAGCAAAAGTAGGATTCGAACCTGGGTCCACTCACTGTAGAGCTTCTGAATTGTTCTACCATAACCTGTTAAGAGTGCAAGGAGGACCACGGCATCTAAGGCCAGTGGGAAGAAGACAGAGAGGTGGACCCCAGGTGAGTGGAGGGGGCTGCATAGTAGCGGAGGGACCAAATGGGAGCCTGCCAGGAGATAGCCTCCATCTTCACAGGAAAGGAGAAGAAGGGGTCATCTCTTGAGAATGGTAGACATGGAGGTGGTGGCTGGCGCTTGGTTCAGATTGGACAAAGTTTGGACCAGCTGTTATGGGGAGCCAATCAGAGATGGGCAAGAGGATTGCCAGGTACAGGTAAGGGCCTGATTTGCTTAGAACACTTGAACCAAAGTGGACCAAGTCAGCCTGGGAAGGTAGCAGGCAGGCCTACTAGAATCCACTGGTTTTAACCCACTCTTTGAAATGTTTTCTAAAGAAATCTAAGTTTCAGAGATGGGACCTTCTCACTCTCTCATCTTCTCCCAGGTGTTGGCTTCTTACGGAGGTAATAGAAGTTTTCACCCATAGAAACACACAAGTGGGGTGGGCAGCAGAATAAGGACCAATGGCCGGAAATCAAGGAGAGGCTGCTAGAAATAGTCATGAACTTTCTGACAATGAGTGTTAGAGTGGAAAGGAAAGGACTTTGGGGGAAGTAGTGAGTTCCCCTCCCCAAGGGGTCTTCAGGAAAAGGCTGGAAGGCCACTTGTTGGACATGATGTTGTAAGTTTGTCTTTTCAGTTAGGGGCTGGACTAGCTGGTCCCTTCCAACTTTGAGATTCTATAATCAACTCTACTCTCCGGAGACCCTACAAGTTCAAGAATCTCCCCACCCCCCCATTCTAATAGATGTCGGGATTTTAGAGCTGAAAGGGAGATTAGAGGTCATATACAGCTCCCTAGTTTTTGAATTACTAATTTTTATGAATAATTCTGAAGGAAAGGCAGAGAAAGGTTAAATGACTTCACCTGAATCCCAGAGCTAGCAGGTGAATGACTTGGGATTTGAACCGGGTTCTTCATGGCTCCAGGGCACACAATACACCTTCTCTAGTAGGCATACCTGTACCATGCCTTCCTCCTCCTACCTGCTCTGCAGATCACTCCTATTTTTCTGCTGAGCTCCATACTCCATATTTAGTGGGCTCTATGGGCCTTTTGACTTCAAGGATACAACCTGAGGGAAATACACTTATGTATTTTGTTTGTTCTCCTAACTTTCCTTTAAATGTGATGAGACTTTCTAGGAGGAAGGGGAAGCTGGCATGACAATTCTCTCTATAAACTTGTAAAGTGGTGTTTTGGTTTTGAAATAATTTCTTAAAGCATGATCAGGCTTAATTGTTACTGCTGGCTCTGACATCGCAAAACAAGAGATAAGAGGGAGCCAGGCCCTGGCACACATCATGGCCCTGTATTGAATTACTAGATCCCCTGAACACCAAGATGTCCCTCACTGGCCATCCCAAGGGAAGATAAGAAGCACTTGACCTTTGTGGTGAGGTTCCACTGAGAAACTGGAGAAAACATGGTAGACAAGAAGTCTTTAGAATATATGTTCTTCTAAAAATGCCAGCATCTACAATCATGCTAGGGAGATAGGTTTGCCTAGTTCCTTGATGCACTGGGGTTCTTCCAAGAAGGGGAATCCCACTGACTGGGAGGTAATTTTCAGGCCTATGGTCCAACAGATAAGGAAGTCCATTTTAAGGTAATGAAAAGGAAGAGTCTCAGAATCTAAAAGAACTTAATAGGCCTTCTAGTACCTGAGCAGTACTTCCTCCCCACCCTGCTCCCCAAACCTCCAGCTAGTAGGTCATGTAATCTCCCGCTGCGGCCCTCCCACGATGAGGGTTTTACTAAAACCTTCCCAGAAAGCCCACTTCCTTCTGGGCACTTTAGGCTTTAGGACGTCTTCCCCCACCCTCACGTCAAGTTTGGCTGTCTACTTGCTTATTCCAACCTGCTGCTAGTTCTGCCTCTGGGGCTGAGTAAAACAGTCCTGCTCTGATGTGACAGTGATGTTGTCCCAGCCCCATCCCCAAGGTCTCTCTTCTCCAGGTTTGTAAGTGTTGTTCAGTCGCTTCATTTGGGTCAGATTCTTCATGACCTCATAGATGCCCCTAATTCCTCTGACCAAGATGTACTCCTGCGAAATGAAATAAAGTGAAACGAAATCTTCTTGACTCTCCGTGGCAGCCAGAACTGAGTGTATGCAGATGTGGCCTGTCCACAGCAGCTAACAGTGAAACCATCCCCCTTTGGGTCCTGGATGCCATGGGGACTAACAGCTGTTTCACCGTTGTTAGTCTTAAACTGTGCAACAAGGACCGTGCTAACACTGGACATAAAAAAGAAGAGGGACGCGGTCCCTGGTCTCAAGGTGTCTACATTGTAACTGAGGTGGGCAGCACATGGAGAGAGCTCACCTGAAGAGTGGGTGACCAGGTCCAGGGAGCCTTAGGGAATATCAACAAGACAGATGGAAAGCTTGGGAGTCTGGAGGGCACCATGGCAGAGCAGAGGGCAAGTAATGCCCCTCCTCTGTCTTCTGGAAGGCTTCTCATTGGTGACAACCTACTTATCCAGGTGCCATGAGCAGACATCCATGCTGAAGGCAGGGGATCAGGAGGGCCTGGGCCTTTGGGGAGGGGAAGCTGGACCAGAAAGTTGGAGAGCAGCACGCCCTCTGGACTTGCTGGGGATGGGGCTTGGCATACTGACAGGAGAGAGAGGGAAAAAGGACGTTGGCAGGAAGGGGAAATCCAGTTGGGATCTGGGTGAAGGGGATGCTGGGGCAGGGGAAAGAGCTCCCTAAATGGCCTGTTCTACACTGTCTTCCCCATAGAAATCTTCACCTAATAGGATATGGGCAGGGCACAAGATAGAATAGGGGAGCCGAGAGGTTGTTAGGTAAGCAGATGGGGGCAGTAGACAAAATGCTGAACATGGAGTGAGGAAGATCTAAGTTAATCCTGACATAGACCCTTACTAGCTGTGTGACCATGGCCAAGTCACTTAACCTCTGTCTGCCTCAGTTCCCCCAACTGTGAAATGGAGATAATAGTGGTACCTACCTCCCAGAGTTGTTGTGAGGACTGAGGAAGATAAAATACTGTATACAAGATAGCTTGCTCTGCAAACCTTAGAGCTCTCAGTTAAACTCATGGCTATTAGGTGATTTACCCAGGGTCACACAGCCAGTATGTGTCAGAGATAGATGCTGAACCCAAAGAAATCAGGGAAGGCTTGGCCTCTAAAGGGTGACCAGAAATGCAGCAGGCAAAGAGAGGGAGAGAGCTTTGGGGCCATGAATGAATCAACGATAAACATTATTTTATTAAATTCAGCCCATTGTCTTCACTGGGCTTGGTCTTTAGGGATTCTAGTCCTGTCCTTGGACATGCCCAATGGACTGGCCCCTAGTAAGCACTTAGTAAGGCCTTGCTGACAGCAAACTATTGGTCTGACCTTCAGGTTATCTACACATGGAATATGTAGGCAACTTAGGTCTTCCTCAGGGTCCTCAATTAAAAATCTTGGACCTTCATTGACTTCCTCCTCTAGCTGCCTCTCTCCAGATTTCCCTGTTTCTGTCGAGGGGACCACCACCTCTCGGGCTGCCCAGGTTCCCAACCTTGTAGCCATCCAAATCTCATTGATTCTACTCTCCCAATTCCTTACCTGGGCTATAGCCTCCTAACAGGTCTCCTTTCTCTAGTACACTGCCCCCCCACCCAATCTTTGTCTGTTCACCTGCCAAAACTCTTCCTAAATAAAATGTAGGTTTAACCATATCGCTACCTTGCTCAGAAACTTCAGCAGCTCCCAATTGCCTCTAAAATGAAATACAAAATGCTCAGTTTGCTGTTTAAGACTCTCCATTATTTGATCCCAGATGAATTTTCCAGGTTTATCTTCCATTGGTCCCTCCATGTACTCCGACCTCTGGTGGGATCAGGCCTATGTGCGGTTCCCTAAGCTCAGCATTCAGTCTTCTCTGGCCCCTTCACACAGCTGTCCCCTTACCTGGAATGCTCTCTTCTTCCTCAACACAAGCTCCGAGACTCCCTAGGTCCTTAGAGGTTCAGCTCAGATGCTCCATCTCCTACACAAAGTCTTTCCTGATGTCCCCGAGTTGTGAAAGTTTTCTCCCTCAAATTATTTTGGTTTTACTTACTCATGGACAGGTTGTTCCAGTGGAAGCAGATTGGAAGCTCCTCAAGGGCAGGGACTATTCAGTTGGTCACTGTAATTTCCAGCCCCTAACAAAGAAATTCAGTTAAATTCAGTGAGTATTTATTAAATGCCCACCGTGTGCCAAATAACAAGCTAGATGATGGAGCTCAGCACAGTGCCAAGCACAGTGGGCATTTAATAAATATATGTTTTAGAGGGTTTGAGCTGATTATCAAGCACTCTTTGAGGGATGTCTTGAAGACTGGGAAGAGAGATGGAAAATAAAATAAAATTGAGGAATATTGTCTAAGAGAGGAGAGCTATCTTCAGTCTAAATATAGAAAATGAGTTATTTAAATCCTTCCACTCCCTGATCTCCCACATCAGTTCAGTTACCTCCTTCACTATGTTCCATCTCCACAAGATCACTCCCCCTAACTCAGGGTCTCCTTCCCTCCTCATCTATTTTTTTTTCAATATTCTCTTTAATTGTCCCCTGGCCTTCAGCCTCTTCCCCCTCAATTCAAACCAACTTAATAAACCAAGAGCCAGGCAATATGTATGGTAAGTATTAGGGATACAAAGACAAAAACAACCCAAAACAGCAGCCCCACCCCTCAGAGCTTACATTTTAGGGAGGGGAGACTGTCAGAGAAATCTGGAATAGCCCCTTGTAGGAGATGGCCCCTAGCTGAGCCTTAAAGGAGTAAAGGCTCCCAATAGGAAGAGGGCAGAAGGGCATTCCCGACAAGGTGATCTTGCAGGAAAGGTAGGCTGGCTCGAGAGGGTGAGAGTTTTAAATACCAAGCAGGAATTGGCATTTCATCCTAGGCATGCTAGAGAGTCACTAAAGCTTTTTCAGGAAGGATTTCCACTTTTCTACACCATTTCCAGATAAGTTTTCTTAACGTCCAGATTGAATCCCATCTGAGACCTTCAGTAGTTCCCCACTGACTGCCGGATAAAGTCTGGAGACCTCAATCAAACCTTAAAAGGCGGCTTTGGGTCATGGGGCAGACAACTCATGTGCCCATTTCTTAGAGTTGATTTCTCTCCTGCTGGAATAGAAGCTATAGTTAAAATAATCTGATTACTCATCTTCATAATTCAGTAAGAGAATTCCATCTGCTTGATACCACATATTTTAAAAGCTATTTCAAAGGTAAGTGGGTTCACCTTGAAGTAGCCTGTCAGTCTAAGCCACTGGAGAGAATTCTCTTCAAAGGCAGCCCCAAGGTCAACACTGTTTCTCAGGAGCCTATCTCCCAGGTCTGTTCAGTCAAAGAGGGACTCCCCAGATCAGGAATGTTGACTGCCTAAACGAAAACCTTTGATAACAAAGTTGCACCGTCCAGGAGCTTACAAAGATCTTTGGGCTAGGGAGAAGATGGTACTTCCTGCAAAGGAGGGAGAAGAGAAGATTCAGGGGCACAGGAAAGCTTCAGATATTTAAAAATCTAGTCATATGGAAGAGGAATTAGACGTCTTTCTCTTGGCCCCAGAGAGCAGAACTAGAAACAGTGGGTGGAAATGACAGAAAGGTAAATCTGAAAGCCCTGTAGAAATGTGAGTCATGTATAACTACAGAATGACAAATCTCAGATTTGAGAGACACCTCAGAGGCCAGCTGGTCCAACCCATACCTATCAGTCTATCAGGTAAGAAGCCTCCGTGAAACGTGTGCGAGGCATTGTGCTAAGCAGCTGGGGAAACAAAGAAAGGCAAAAAACAGTCCCTGCCCTCAAGGAGCCCCCAGTCCAAAGGAGGGATGCTAGCAGTAAGGGACAGCAGGGAAGGCCTAAGCAGGAAAGGTAGACGATGGGACTTTCCAGAAGTCAAGAGGCGGAGATGAGGAGGAAGGGTATTCCAGGCCTGGGAATAACCAGTGAAAATGTCCAGTGTTGGGAGATGAATGGAGGGCAAAGTCAGAGCAAGGAATGACAAAGCTGGAAAGGGGAAAGGGGGCAAGCATGGAGGGCTTTGAAAGCCCAGGGACTGTACATTTGATCCTGGACATGACGGAGCTTATTGACCGTGGGGTGATGTGGTCAAATCTCCCTTTAGGAAGATTAATTTGATATTCAATTAAAGGATGTTGGGGGTACAGAGACACTTGAGGTGGGGAGACCCAGCTTCAGGCTTTTGCAATAGTCCAGGCATGAGGGGGTGAGGGCCTAGACCAGGAGGCAGGGTTAGAGGAGAGACTGAGACTTATTGGAGAGATGTTAGGAAAATAAAAACCACAGGCTGGGGCTCCAGATACTGCTGGGGAATGGGGAAGGTGAGAGAGTGGGAAGAGTCAAGGATGATGCTTCTGCTGGGAGCCTGGGTGCCTGAGAGGTTGGCGGTGCCCCAGAGTCTAGGGCCTGGACAGTACAAGGAGATTTCAGAGGGTCTGGGAGGAAAGAGGATTAGGGTTTTGTACAGAAACCCCTGTTCTGTGGCACACCTGACCAGGGGTGATCCAGCCTTCGTATGAGGACCTCCAGCGCAAAGGGGCCTGTGACCTTCACCCTTCCAAGGTCATTTTTAGGTGGAGCCAAGACCTGACTCTTTGTAACCCCTCCTCCCAAGTGCTTCCAGAGCCCTGAAGAACAACTGGAATTCCGCTTTTAATTCCACTAAACAGCCCTTCAGATATCCAGTGAGAGATGTATGTATAACGCATTGCTAGTTTCAGAGGAGAGAATAATTGTGCACATAGTAGGTATTATATAAGTGTTAGACATTATTCTTATTAGTTGTTGACACCCCCTCTGTATCACAATCCCCCCTTCTCTAATCTTCATTCCTCTGGGTTAAATACCCCCTGTTCTTTCCAATAATCCTCACCATCATGCTCTTGCCCTATGAACAACGGCCCATAGCAATTCTGGATGCCATGGGTTTTACCGCTGGATTTTTATTTTCCTTCAGTGGAGGAGAAGCTTTGCTAGGATCTAAGCTACACAGGAGCAGGGTGGGCTGTCTGGGGGGAAGGGTGAGGTTTCCCTCCAGGATTTTCAAGCAAAGGCCAAGGAAAGGGAATGAGCATTTATATCATATGGGCTACGTACCAGACCCTGTGCTAAGTGTTTCCACAAATATTATGGCATTTATACCTCACAAAAGCCTTGCAAGGTAGGGGGTATTATTATTCCCATTTTAGAGATGAAGAAACTGAGGCCCAATGAGAGGTTCGGTCTTGCCCAGGGTCCCACAGCTGGTGAGTATCTGAGGCAGGATGTTTGATTGGCAATCATACTGGCCTGGTGGTTGTCCTACATGTACATGACACATATGGATATATGGATATGTGCACATGTACATTTCTCTATCGATCTGTATCTGTACACATTATTTCCCCATTAGAACATAAACTGCCTAAGGATTTCACTTCTGTTTTTGTCTATCTAGCATCTAGAAGAGTACTTGGTATACAGTAAGTGTTCAGTAAATGCTTATTGCTTGGGAAAGAGGGTGGTAAGGGAGGAATTCAATTGAATCCCACAAACACCGAAGTGCCTGTGATGCAGAAAATACTTCTGGGAGCCAGAAAAGGGAATGGTCACACTCTCCAGGAGCTTACATTCCATTTGGAGCCACCATGCTTAATCCCAAAGGGGTTCACTAATAGTGGCAGGATGGGAAGTCTTGTGGCTTCACACTGAGCTAGGGAGATGTGGGAGAATGAGAGGACCCTGAGGTCCCTCTCAACTTGCACTGTGGGGGTGGCTGCCTACTCCACCTATGCATGAGGCCAGCCCTAGGCCTACACACCAGGGAGAACAAAAGATGGGCCTCCGCCAAGGTCCCCATGCTCCAGCTGTTGTTCTTCAGAAGCATCCTCCTGATAAGGGAAGGCTGGTGTTTTGCCTAAAGTGTTAATTCTGGCATGGGGGAGCCTCCTACCCACCTATCATGCTCATCTGCTGCTCTCATCCTCTGCCTCAGGACCTGAGCCAAAACAAGAAGCAGAAAAATAAAACCCCATCGTGCCAAAGTTCTCCATCCCTTCTGGGTTCTGAACCACCCTTTCATGCAGGTCTCCTTTGATGGGTCATCATGGTGGGGTGGTGACTGCTCTTACAGACCATGCCTTTGGCCTACTGGTTCCAAGAGATCCCAGAAAACTGTCAAGGCTCTGAGTGTGGGCCCAAGGGATGGACTCTCAAGGTGGTGCAAGAACCCACCACATGAAATTCAGCAAGATCCATCCCCACAAACTTGATGATCAGAGGATGAATGAACATTTTGGCCACTGAAATTCAGGAAGATATGGGGAGAGGGAAGCAGGTTAGCCTTCTTGTGTGAAGGGACCCTCTACCCCCATAACACTGCAGTTCTTTACTAGACAATCAGGATCATGGGAGCTCTTGCTAGGGTGCAGAGAAGCCCCCCCTCCCCCCTTCTCCTCAAAGCCCCTTTCTCTTCTCGGCCTGACCTGAGCCCTGCTCCCCCTTGTCCAGGTAACTCTATCCAATCCCTGAGGCTCCCACCCACCTCTCAGAGCATCATTCCAAGTATTTACAGTGATGTCAGTGTCTTCTGGCTCCCGGCCTCAGCCCACGCTTTCCTCCATGGACAAAAATGCTTCAATTCTTCTAATCCCGGCCCCTTTTAAGTTCACAGTTTCTCCCCCCACCCCAGCTTCCGGTTTCTGCTTGTGGCCTGTCTCCTTTGCACAGGCTGGAGACAAGCTGGAAAGGGGGTAAGGGAAGGGTGGTGGCCAGCCCTCCACCAGACATGGCACCGCAGCATTTTAGAGCTGGGAGGGACCTTAGGCAGCATCTGTTTCCAAACCCCTAATTTTTGTTAGGTGTATGGATTTGGAGCTTAAAATGGTCCCATAGCAGAACCCCCTTATTTTAATTGAGAGGTGAATTGACTGATCATAAGGTCTGATTTAGAGATATAAGGCACCTGGAGTTCAGTATTTCTCCTTTCACATGTCATCTTAGAGGATAACTTGCCCAAGGCCACACAGCTCGTGTCAGAGTTGGGGCAGCTAGATGGCACATGAGATGGAAGGTTGGGCCTGGAGTCAGGAAGACCTGAGTTCAAATCCAGCCTTAGACACTCACTAGCTTTGTGACTCCCAGCTAGTCATTTTTCCCTGTTTGCCTCCATTTTCTCACGTGTCGAATGAGCTGGAGAAGAAAATGAGAAACCGCCCCAGTATCTTTGCTAAGGAAAACCCAAATGGGGCCACAAAGAGTCAGGTTCGACTGAAAAATGAACAACAACTTTCTTATTCAATCTAAGCTTGAGGTTCCATTGGCTACCCCAAGCTGCCCTCTTTGGGTAATTATGAGGAAAGAGTTTTATAAGCTTTAAAGTGCTGCATAAATGGGAGGAATTATTATTCTCATTATTAAAATGTTTTAATTTTTAAAAATAAAAAATAATGCATTCTTCTCTACTCCTACTATTCCCCCTCTTTCCCTCAAAGGACCAAGCGCTTAGAGGAAGATGAAGGTGTGTTTCCCACGGTGGACTCCTCCAAAGCGTTTGGGGCTCCCCCGCTCAGGAAGGAGGGTGTGTTGGGAGGAGGGGCACCTCCTCATGCAAGTAACTGGGTTACATACCATAGGGATCCCGTCTCCTCCTATAACACTGTTTGTTGTTTTAGATGGGGCACCTTTTTCTTTTCTTTTCCCAGACTGAGTATTTAAATATCCTCCTTAAAGAACCAGGTTCTGAGACAAGGGGACTTTCCTGCTCATTCAGATTTTCCATATTTTGAATTTGGGGGGGTGGGGGGAGAGGCAGGAGGAGAAGGCCCCACGGAGAGATGGGAAATGCACCCAGAAAGGGAGCCCTTCATGAAATGCCCTGGTTATCTGATGAGGGAGGTCAGTATATTAACAATGAGAGAGGAGTAGGAGGAGGAAGGGTTTTGCAATTGGATACTTGTAGAATGTGTAATACAGAGAGATCAGACACCGATGAGAGGCATCTTACCATAAAAAAAAGTACTTCAGGTTTCACCTATGAGATGAAGGAGAGAAGGATTCCCTCTATGAGGACTCTTCTGTTGTTGGCAGGTGCAGTTTTACAGTCAGAGGTACTGAGTTCAAATCCTGCCTCTCCTTGCTCCTGTAACCTTCACTTCTCTGGGCCTCAGTCTCCCCTGCCATGAAATGAGAAGCATTGGCCTAGATGGCCTCTGAAGTCACTTTTAGCTCTAAGTCTGTGATGCTGCTGTCTTATAGTCTGTACAAACTAGCTAGATTCTGAGGTCTCTTGCAAGCCCAGATCCACGGTCATGAAGCAGCTGAAGGCTGCAGTGGATAGGGCCTTGGGCCTAGAGTCAGGAAGACCCGGAGTTCAAATCCAGCCTCAGACACTTACTAGCTGTGTGACCCTGGGCAAGTCATTGAACCTCTATTTTCTTCATCTGTAACATGGGAATAATAGTGGCTCCCTTGCAAGGTTGTTGTAAGGATCAAATACTTACCTTAAAATGCAACATAAATGCTCTCTCTCTGATCACATCTGGGCACCTCCAAGTTTCCTTTCAGTTTTAAATCCTTTCAATGGACTTGGGGTCCCTCAGGACATCGGAGACTCTGAAGAAGAGTCTTTATAAAGAGTCAGAATGTATAAATTAAAATAAAATAAATGCATTTTTTTAAAAAGAGTCAGATCACAGACTGTGGCATCACGGAAAGGGCTGAGAGGCCGTCCAGTCCAATCACCAGGTCCCTTAATGTCTGAGCCTGTTTCCTCAGTTGTAAAATGAAGGAGTTCCTTGTAAAGACAGAGCTCCCTGGGTTGTTGTGAGATTTGAATGAGACAGGGGATTGCTATTCATTACAATCAGTTCTACTGGAGAAGAGTTTATTAAGTGCCTGTTGCATGTGACATTGGGACTACAAAGTTGAGTAGTAACACATCTTGTTGCCCTCACTGAAAGGACCTAAACGGGGACTTCTGACACACACCCAGAGGACAAGATGTGTGTGTGTGTGGGGGGGCCCCAAAGGAGAGGCCCCAACAAAGGACTCTAGGGAGATGGGGAGGGGGAGCTATCTCATGGGAGCTCAGGTATCTTGGCTAAGCCTGGAGGACAGAGCTGAGCACATTCTAGATCTGGGAAAGCTCCTGAAGGTGAGGGACAAGACCAGGCAATGAACAGGCAGGGGTCCGCTTCATGGGAATGCAGAGCCATGAAGGCAAGTCACGGGAAGTGCCTTAAACTCCAGGCAGAGGAGATGACATTTTATTCTAGGAGCAATAGTGAGCCAGAGGAGGATTTTCAGTAGGGAAGTGACCCATGCATTAGGAAGATTGTTTTGACAGGTGTGAAGCGTGAGGAGAGAGACCAGAGGGAGAGGTGAGGAAGGCATAAATCAGGGTAGTGGCTTTGTGAGCGGAGATAAAGGCACAGATGTTGAGATAACATAGAATCAGAGCTGATGAGACTTGGCAACTGATGGGACGTGGGGTAAGGGAGAGAAAAATGAAGGATAACCAGGAAATTCTGAGCCACAGGGAAATCTTTGCTTCTTCCTCTGGAGCTCAGCCGCTGAACTCTCCTGGTATCTGGCCACCTTGTACTTATTCCGTTATGTGGCTGTCCCCAAAGACTTAGTGCAGCTTGAGCCTCTGTACTGCTGGTCTCCTCTGTTAGAATGTAAGCTCCTGAAGGGCAGGGCATTTCATTCCTTGTCTCTGTATCCACAGCACCTGGAAGATGCTGAGCAAGTAGAGGCTGGACCTGGATCCTGGAAGACATAGGTGCATAGGCACTTTAGGCACTTACTGAGCTGTGGGATAACCTTTCTGGGGACTTGGTGGCCTCTAAGGTCCCTCCTGGATCTGAAATCTGGGAGCCTGTCATCCAAAAAGCTCAATTGTGGATTGAGAGGTTAGCACCTTTTATATCTGTAGAATGGGGTGGTCTTTGGAGGGGCCAGCACCAGCACTTGTTTGGTGCCCAGACGTGATGGGAACTTGTCTAGCCAGCTTGTTTTCTGTGTAGGGCCTGATAAATGAAATGAAACTCCACCCTAAAGGTGGTGGTTGTTGTTTCTCATGTTCTGGAAGAGGGCCATGACTTCAGGAAGACCGTACCATGACCCGCAAGTGAACTGGACTTCACTGAGGCAGGGCTGTGCAAGGTCACCAGCCTCACTTTCTCCTCTGGAGCCATCTGGGTCCAATGGTGAGATATAGATCAGGATGACTGGAGACGGTCCCACCCACCCTAAAGGACAGCTCTGATGAGGGAATACATCCAAGTTCTAAGCCCTGATCTCCAAGCACAGGCTCCTAGGACTGGCCTCCCATTGACCAGCCCCCCATTACACTTAGATATGTGCATAGGCAGCTTCCCCTGAGAGAATGCAAGGTCTTAGAGCTATGGAAGCCTCACTTTTACTTTGCATCTTCAATGTCCATCACAATGTCTGACACATGTAGGTGTTTAAAAAATGCTTGTTGATTGATTGATTGATGTATTTCCTGGGTGCCCTTATATGATTCACTTAATTTCTCAGAGACTTATGTTCCTCATCTATAAAAGGGGGTGATCTTATATAGGTCAGGCCCTAGGCTCACTCTCTCAACTCACATTTGGACTAGTGGGATAGGTACCCCAAAGGCAGCTGGCTACATTTTTTTCCTCTAGAGGGAAGCCTGAAGTATTTGGGGATTTTCTCTAGTCCCACACATTCCATGAGCCTCCATCTGGTATGTTTCCCTAATAATGGTTATCAGTGGTTATCTTCCTAAAAGAACTGTAACCAATTGCTCTCTCCTAAATATCAATTACCCAACTAACTTCAGTTAACTTTTAAAAATGAACATTTGCTAAGAAAATACATCAAGGACAGAAACACATTCTCCCAACCTGGGACACACTCTCTCCTTTATGCACCCACTCAGTTCCTGGGGAGAGTGAGCTCAAATAAGGAGGTTGCTACCATCTTTTGCTTCCAGCTCCCACATCCCAGGTTACTTCTGGATGTGGCATTACCAATGAACTACTTGGCCCCTTGCACACAGGACATGGTGTCTTGTCTCTGGGTTTGGTTCACTGCTGTGCTGAGTCAAACAAGCCACTCCTCAGAGTTGGCGCCTTACAGTTGCAGGCAACTATTAGAAGCCTCTACTATGGACCCCATTGCTGAACCTCTCTCTAGTGCAGTGGTTTTCAACCTTCCTAATGCCATGACCCTTTAATATAGTTCCTCATGTTGTGGTGATCCCCCAACCATAAAATTATTTTTGTTGCTACTTTATAACTGTAATTTTGCTACTGTTATGAATCGTAATATAAAGATCTGATATGCAGGGTGTATTTAAATTGAACATAACCCACAGGTTGAGAAACACCGCTCTAGTGGTTCTTTCAATTTCCAAGACCGACATCTGACCCATTCCATTTCTGATGCTCACTCACCTAAGATCAGGAAAGAATGAACACATTGAAAGAGGGACACAGCAGCACCATGTATTCATGGCCACATGGCAATTGCCAGAGAGACAAGGTTCAAGGACCCACAGCCATTCCTCTTCCTCCTCACTCCAAAGTCATTAGGGGAGGGAGAGAGCTTCTGTCTTCTCTAGTTCTTTGCAGGTACGCTCAGTTCTGGCACCACAGAACAAAGGAACATGGGAGGAACCTGGCTTCTTGACACCTCACAGAAAGCTGACAGGAAACTGCTGACGGACCCTTGCTCACACACTGAAGTTGCCTGGAGAGAGGAAGAACCCCTCTACCACCGGTAGAAATAGCTCCATGTAGACAGAGACTAGACACATTAAACATGCTCTAAGGACTGAGCTTTGGTGGACTAGTCCCCTCGTATGCCTGCATGTCCTACCTCGGATTAAGGTGAAAAATAAAAACATTTTTCCATCTTAAAGCACTGTGTAAAGGTGAGATAAGGGAAATACCAACTCTATTCTCATTGATCATTACCAAAATCCTGAGCAAAGTCCAACATTATATCAAACCCCTGTGCTTCTATCGTTCATAGTTCCATTTCACTTCAGAGGTTTACAAAGCCCTTGCCCCGTCCCACCCCACAACAGCCCATTAAGTTAGTATCACAAATATCCTTTGGGGCATTGTGGAATGATAGAGTTTTAGTCTTGAAGCCAAGAAAACACGGGATCAACTCACTTGTGACCATGGGCAAATCACATCATTTCTTTGAGCATCTGTTTCACCGCTTGGCCAATGAGTTGCTGTAGACATTTTGTTCCCATGAGCCATGTGCCTATGAGTTTAGACATCAAAGCAAAGAATTAACTGGTCCCCTACTCAGTTTCTTGGTTCTATACTTTGTAAGATGCTCAAGACCTTTCCACACAGTTAGTACCAATTCACTTCATGAGGTACAGGAAAAATGGGCAAGAGAAGGGCATTGCCCCTCCTCCCCATTTTGAATATGGGTCCTTTTCCTCTTTCTTTCATCCCTTCAAGGTGTAGGTCTTGTAAGGGGGTTGCAGGGTCAAAGCATATGCATATGTTAGAGGCTTTGGAGGCATAATTCCAGATTGTTTTCTGGGATGGCTAGACAAATTCACAGCTCTGCCAACAGCAAATTATTGTGCCTGTTTTCTTGTAGTCCTGCCAACATTTTTGTGTCATCTTTTTTTTGGTCATCTTTGCTAATTTGATGGGAGTGAAGTAGAACCTCAGAATTGCTTTAATTTACATTTCTTTAATTATTAGTGATTTGGAGCATTTAAAAAAATAAGGCTGTTGATAGCTTGGATTTCTTCCTTTAAAAAACTGCTTACTGGGGCAGCTGGGTGGCACAGTGAATAGAGCACTGGCCTGGAGTCAGAAGGACCTGAGTTCAAATCTGGCCTCAGACCCTTAACACTTACTAGCCATGTGACCTTGAGCAAGTCACTTAACTCCAATTGCCCTGCCTTCTCCCTCCAAAAAGCAAAACAAACAAACATCCTACTTACTTATATCCTTTCACCATTAATTTAGTAGGGAATGATGTTATAAATTTGAATCAGTTCATTTCATATCTTAAATATGAGACCTTTATCAAAGAAAGTCGATGCAAGAATTTTTTCTAAATTACTTGTTTTCTTTCTAACTTTAGCTGCACAGGTTTTCTTTGTGTAAAAACTTTTAAATTTTAGGTAATAAAAATTGTGCATTTTTTCCCTGCAATCCTCTTCATCCTTTGTTTGGAAATGAACTTAGACCTACCCATCAATCAAGGAAGAGCAAGTCTGCCTTGCTCCCCAATTGTTTTTGTGGTTAATTTTAAAATGTCTAAATTCTCTATCAGTTTGGAGCTTCTTTTGGTGGATTGTGGGAGATGTTGATCTGTAATTAATTTCTCCCAGACTGCTGTCCAGTTTTTTGCTGAAGTCACTCCCTACTTCCATAACTGAAGTCTTTGGGCTCATCAAACACTATGCTACCATGTTCATTTGTATGTTATATACTTAATCTGTTCCACTGATCAGCCTATTTTTTAACCAGTACCAAAGAGTTTTCATGATTATTACTTATCAATTCATGATTATTATTATGTAGTCAAAATTATTTTAATAGTGTTAGACTGAATTTGTCTTTCTTGACCTAATTATGTTGGCCATGTAGTCACAGCCAAAGTCAAGTGGGAAGTTTGAACAATTATTTGGATAATTCCAGCCAAACACCCAGTATGACACCATTTGATTTTCTCCATTGGTCCAACTCATTGGATGACTCCACCTTTCCTTGGTTTCTATAGACATGACCCAAGAGACAGTGGTAGAGGAAGGATTACAGCAGAGTGACTTCCATGAGTCCTTGACATGTTCTTAAACTCTCAGTCACTTATATTATAGACTTTGACAGTCATTCATGTCTTACTCTCTAGATCTCATTGTATACCCCAGGGCATCCTCCTTATCCATCCCTTATGGACATCATCAGGAGCTCATAACTTGCTAGTCAGTTATCCTGTGCATTATACAACGTCTCCTGGACACTTGTCATATCATTTTGATTCTGGTTCCCCTGTTGAGGAGGCACTAAGGCCCAAAGTATAGACCAGATCCCAAATTCAAATAGAAGTCATTCTCTGTGTTCCAGCGCATCCACCGAGCCTGTGAACTCCAACCTTACGCAGAACTGATTCTCCAGTCTGCTGTGCCAGGAGGGCAGTAATCTCCTGATGTTTGTTCATTCTTTGTCTCTGTCTCTCTGTTTCTGTCTGCCCATCTGTCTGTCTCCTCACTCCATCTCAGTTTCCTCAGCTATACAATAAGAAGGCTGGCCTGGATGGCCTCTGAGGTCCCTTGCAGCTCTGGATCTCTGAGCTTGTGCCTGCTCCCATAGGACAATGCATTCTGGTGACTCTTCTTGCAGACTCTTTCTGCATAACTCCAATGACTTTCAACTCTACCAGAACTTAATACTTTTGACTTCAGATACTCATTTCTGCCTCTCATGCCCATAACATCTGACTCCCACCTCACTAGGTCACAGTCACTGTGGGGTTGTAACCTTTAAATCTCCATTCCTAATGCAGGTAAAATCCTGGAGGTGACAATTATCACTGGCTTTTTGACTTAGAACTGGAAGGGACCTTGAGGTCCAGCTTCTTCCTTTGGTAGAGGAGGCTGGTGATAAGAGAGGAGAAGGGACTTGCCTCAGGACCTCCCATTCACATCTCCTTCCAGGTGAAGGAAATCTTACTTGGGCTGATACCTGTTCTGGGTCATCCCAGTGGGGGCCTGGACAACAGATTAAGAAAGTAAGTAGAAGCTGAGTGGGTGGAGGAAGCATGGTGGAAAGAGCATTGACTTTGGGGTCAATGGACCTGGATCAGAGTTCCAGCTTTGCTACAAACTCTGTAACCTTATACCAGTCATTTCCTTCTCAGAGCTTTCATCTTCTCATTTTTGCAATAAATCATTTGGAACAGATGAGATCTCAGCCTCTTCCAACTCCATATCCTAAAGTCCAATAAGCAATGGTCCAGGGTTCACCATTTTGATTCAATGCAACAAATATTTATTAGGTGTATACTTCATACAAGACACTAGGCTAGCCGTGCCTCTATTCACACCAAGTCATAAGAAGCTTCAAAGCTCACTCCCTTTGAATGTGAAAACACAAAAACATCTTATAGTGAATTTATTTTTAAATTATCAACTAGGATTTTTTAAGATTTCACCTGTTTTTATATAAATTTGGATTTTTACTTGAAAGTCACTCTTCCTTTCCTAGTAGTTTTAAAAAAACAAATGCAATTAAAATCTTAAACCTTCACCCCAACTTGTGTCTCCAGCTTCCACAAGGATCAGAGTATAGGACTACAGGAAGCGTACGTACATGTTGTCCCAAAAGTCTTACAGCAGTCTAGAGTTACTGATCGCGTAAGAAGTCTCAGTGTAGTCTTAACTGACCAATAATCTAAGACTCTTGGGATGGGCGCCGTGTACTTATCCCCTAAACGTCTTCCATTGTTTCACCCCCAGTTTCTGGTATACAGTAGGTACTTAATAAATGCTTGTTTGTTTGATTGGGATTTCAAGCTTTGGCCCCTCCTCTACCATTGCCTTGCTGTGTGACCTCTGGCCCAGACCAGAGGTGGGTTTCAAACTCAGATAGAAACAGGAGCCACTAAGGATTCCTAAGGATCCCTGGGACTCCCATATTGGCAGTTTTGAAATGGCATATTATCCATATTGTATTGATTTTTCTTTCTTTAATGAAATATTTCTCAGTGACTTTAATCCAGCGTGAGCCACACTCTGCAGTGTTGTGGAGCCGACATACCAGTGAACTGGGTTGTAGCAGTAGAGCTGTAAGGGGCTTTGGGGAGTCATCTCGTCTGACCTCTTCATTTTACCAGATAAGGAAACCGAGGTCCAAATTAGGGGAGAGATTTTCTTGAAATTACTTGGTCCTATAGTCACAGATCTTTCATGAAAATGGGCTTGTAATTTCATTAGTACAGGGAATGCACAGTGAGAAAACCCCTTTTCCCAATGTAGATCAGCATCTACTGTCCTGTGGTCTTGGAGAGTTGCCTGAGGTACTGAATAGTTAGTTAAATGACTAGATCAGGGTCATACAGTCAGTTTGTATCAGAGTTCAGAACTTTAACTGAAGTCTTCCTGACTCCAGGACTAGCCTTCTGTGCACCACATTGCAATGGCCTCTGATAAAAATGTAGACAAGCCACAGAATGTTCCCTAAAGTGTGCAAAGCACTTTGCATACTTTGTCTCATACTTTGTCTCATCTGATTCTCATGGTCACCAGGTAAGGCGAGTGTTGCAGGTATTATGGTCCCCTTTTTACAAATGAAGAAATGGCAGCTCAGAAGGAAGTGACTTCTCCAGGGTCACACATTTGGTTAACGTATCTGAGGGAGGATCTGACCAGAGCTGTTCATGATTCCAAGTCTGGCACTTTGGTGAACTCTCTCTCAAGTCCGTTAATGCTATGATAATAGTATTAATAATGCCCAAATGTTGCCTATTACATTTACAAACCTCTAAAAGCTAGCATTTTAGCTAGATCAGGTGGCAACAGCTGCTCTGAAGCCGTCTCTGATTCAGCATTTAAAGAACTAGGAACTTCTGCCCCCATCAGCCTGATATGATGAAGGATAAATTTCTAGAGGATATAACAGTTTTTCTGCTATTCACCATTTTCTCAGATGTATGGATGTTACCTTTGTATGACCCCAAGTAATCCTGGATATGCCAAGGTATGCCCAGGAGCATGATAATTCAGTTCTCCTTTGTGGTGAGACCTCAGCTGCTCCTACCTGAAATGACCTCAGAAACCTTAGCTCAACTCTGTGATCACCTTCCAGGTAATCCTCTGGTCATGGGAGAAATTGGACTTCTCCTGCCCCGAGCTGTGGAGTAGCAGGCCCAAAATGATGAGAAGAGGGACATTGAAGAGATTGCCAGAAAGAGAATGAGTGAAACCTTTAAAGGCGATCCCACGGAGTACATTTCTTTTACTCTCTTGGCTAGGCAGAAGGGATTACAGCGTTTGAGACATGATAGCTGAGAAGAGAGGACCAAGTCAAATCTTCCTTCCTTCCATCCTCCTATCCTTCATTCTTTCCATAAACATTCATTAAGCCCTTACTGGGCATAGAACACTCATGTTGGAGATGAGAAGTTCAGATAAGATAAAGGTCCTGCCCTCATGAAGTTTACATTCTAGCACAAGATATCTATAGATAAGAACTAAATAATTACAATATTGTTATTGGTCTATTGATTTCATCAGTATAGGGAATTCTCAGTGTGTAAATGCCCTTCACCAATATAGATCAATAAAGGACTCAATGGACCCCAGCCCAAGGCTTCCTGCCTCCCTCTCCTACACTTTCCAAACCCTCCAGTTGGACCCCTTGAAGTTCCTATTCTATTGTGAATAAGCTGTCCTTCATAACAAACCTCACCCCAGAAATTATATTTTAGTTATATCTGGCACTTATGTACATGAGCATATATAGTTGTTCTCCAAAGAGAATGTAAGCTTGTTGAGGGCAGGGACCATTTTAATCTCTATTTGGGTACCTTCCTCCTTCCTAGCCCCCAGCACAGTGGGAGATAGCAGATTATAAAGAAAAGGGAGCCAGCTTCAGAGTCTGGTATTTAATATCATTTAATAGGCACGAGGTGGGCACTTAATGAAGCTTGTTGAATTGAATTAAACTGTCTTTACAGTTACCTGAAACTTTAAATCCAAACCTAATTTCTAAGCTTAATTGAATGGAACTCACCTGGAATTTATAGCCTCCAGAATTGCCTGGTTCACTAAAAGGTTACCACAGCCTTGCCCAGGATCCCATAACTCAGATGTGTCAGAGCCAGGCCTTGAATTTAGGCCTTTCTGACCCCCAGGCTTGGACACTGTCCCAACTCCAATACTATCCATCCACCAGGAAGCACTTCTTGGGTGCCTTCTCTGGCTGTGCCCAGCATTGTGTTGAGGCCTGGGTTGCAAGGACAAAGAACCCATCTCTTCCCAAAATGACCTTCCATTCTAATGGAAGAGACAGTAATGGCATATAAGAGTGTATGTAGGATAAATATAAAGTGATTTAATACACACATGTACAGGAAAAATAGTTGATACAAGGTAACTTGGGAAGGAAAGTATGAGCAGTTTTGTGGGAATGGAGGTATCAGGCTTCACATAGAAGATGGTGCCCAAGTTGCATCTGGACTTGGTGAGTCTGGAGTAAGGAGGGAGTTCACTCCAGACCCAAGGTGTGGCCTATGTACAGAGACTTGAATGTCATGAGTGCCACAAATGAAGAACAGAAAGGCCAGTTTGGTTGGACTACAGAGTATGAGAGGCAGGGTAATGTCTAATGAGGCTGGGCAGGTAAGTTGGAGTCAAGAAGTCAGATGTTCAGTTCTAAATTCAAGGACACCAATGAAGAGGCTGTTTCAATAATCTAGGCCAGAGGTGATGAGGACCTGGTCTAAGAGGAGCTGTATGACTGGAGAGATGTGAGAGATTTATGAAATATTGACCATACTAAGAGAGACAGACCTTTGCAGCCTTGGGGCAGACACTCCATCAGGCCAGTAGGTACCAGTGAGTGACAGCCAAGGACAGCTCAATGAATGAAAAGTTCATTGATCTGAACTAGACTTGACCTCAGAGGCCATCTGGTCCAACCCAAGGAGGTTTTAACAATTAAGGAATTCAAGAGGCTAAATAATAATAGCCAAGGGGAAAGTAGGGGCTCCAAAGAAAGGACCAAGAGCAACCAATTTGATCTTAGAAACTTACACTATTTTTTTAAAAGGTAACATGGATGGAAAAAGAATATTGTTCTAAGTATCTGTACCCAGTGCAGGTCCTGCTGTCCCAGCATGGCTCCAATGAGGGCTGTGAGCCCGGGCAAGTGACTTCACTGGGCTTTTGGCTCCTTGTGGAAATGCCAGGACTGGATGAGATACTTTTTTCTAGGATGCTTTGATCTCTGCATCCCTTCTCATGGTAACATTCTCTGGTTGAGTGTCATCTATACAGAAAAGAGTACAGATGACAAAATTATGGATAAGAGCAATACAACACAGGAAAAAAGGCACTCACTAAGTGTGTTCAAGATCATTCTTGAAGAATGGGAGGGTTTTACTTCCTTCCTTTGGCTTTCTTCTTTCTTTTCTTTTCTTTTTTTCTAAGCCTGATTTCATGGATCTGCCAATGGCCATCTATCCATGGGAACAGGAGTCAAGCCCTCCACCTTCCTCACAAGGAGACTCTCCTTTGGCTGGGGAGAGGCCAGCTGTGCCTTTTAATCTTTTGGTGACAACAAGTGGTTGTTTGGGTCCCCAGACCGCCGTGGAGCTCATGAATAGTGCCACAGTCTTTGAAAAGATAGGGCTGGTCTTTTGATCTGGAGATTCATGTGCTTTAGTCATGGCCAAGGCTGTCCCGCCTCCTTCTCCCTGTGTCCCCTCCACTGAGCACTGACTGGTGGTTGGGCTCCCAGCCAACATGAAGACAATAACCACCCAAGTCAGAAATAAAAGGAGAACACCCCACCATTCAATGGTCAGGGACTCCAGGAAAATATAATGAATCTCTTCATTATCCAAATGTTGCTTTCAAACAAGAGATTAACTGCATCTTTAAAAGGATTCTTAAAAAACCTGAAAGGAGGCAGTTTTGTCCCATCCAGAACTGTGATTTCATCTGGATGGGAAACTCCCAGTATGGAAATACTCTCCACTTTTGTGGATATGCTATTCCTCTAACACTCAGAAGCAAAATAACTTCTGAGAAGTTATTTCAGAAGAGAAAAATATCTGAGTTAGGACTGGAACTCAGATGTTTCTGACTTCAGATTCAATGGGGTTTGGGGGTGGGTCGTTGGGAAAGCCCTCCTGCAGGAGGTGAGATTTTGGCTGAATCATGAAGGAGGCCAGGATAGAGAGATGAGGAGGGTCAGGGCTCAGCCAAGCAGACATCCCACATGTGCCAAGACTTGGGCACCCAGTTCCCAAATGCTAGACTCTCTCTCTGTGGTATGGCCATGATCCTCCAGTGCACTCATATGCCAACCTACTGCCTGGATACAGGCTAAAAGAACCTGCTTCTATGAAACATCTTGATTCTCAATTTCACCCCACCCTATGCTTCCTAAATAAAGGTTTGTTTGAAATGCTAGCACCCCAATCCCTCCATGGATCTGCACAAGTCCCCCAAAGCATCCTCAGACTGTCCAGGGACCTGTGCCTGAAGCATTCCCACCACCATAAGTGCTCACATGTTGGTCTTCCACGTTGTCTCAGAGTTCACAAATTTATGTTACCTAATCATTCCTTCTTCTTTGGTCCAGTCACACAAGCTACACACCAACTGTCCATCCTCCACACCCTTGAACTCTGTGGGAACAGCAAGGGGTCTGTTTCCTAACACACCTACTCCCACCGATTGCCAGTGGCAGGAGAATAACCAGATGCTCCTTTATAGCCTAGGCCCTAGCGCATGGCAGAGGAAGGTAATTCCCAGATCCCCCAGCTGTTAACCCATTTAGTCTCAGATCCACAGCTGCTGGCTCTGAAGGGAATTGAGGGGATTAAGAGAGCAAGTGGTTAATTGTGGGAATTGAGTGATCACACTGACTCCATCTTGTGACTCAATTCTGTAGCTAGTTCCCTTTCTCTTCAGTTATGGGTCTAGTCCAATTTCTGTCTTGTGAGAAAACTTTATTGCATTGTTTTAACCTAGCCCTGCATGGCTGGGAAGCTGGACCACCTCTCCCTGCTGCTTAGAGACCCTTAACCAAGGACTTCGGTTACGCTGACCAGAAATTCAGTCAGATCCAGACACTGATGCAAGGAGTTTTCTCACCATTACATATTTCAAGCAATTCATATGTCTTATCTGAAAATTAACCCTATACTGATCAATTAGATATTGTCCCCTTAAATTGGTTACAGACACTTAGAAGACTGATGTGTCTTTTCTGATTTCAGGGAGTTACACCTGCTTGCTCTTCCCCTTCCCAACTTGGACAGCTCTTAATCGTTCACCCAATTAGATATCAGATTACCCAATGTTGTATTGTTTTCTTTTAATTAATTTGCCTTATTAATTAGTTGTTTTTAGAGTATAAAAGTCTGTCTGCCTCGTCTTTGGGATCCAGCCCTAAGCTGAGATAGGTGGTTGGTCCTGATTTCTCAGGCAATTGGCATGCAAAGCGTAATAAGAGGATGTGCTTAAAAGATCAAACCTCCGTTTCCTCAATCATTCCCTCTTCTATCTGTGGGCTCCTCAAAAGCAGTGAATATGGAGAATAGAGTTTGGGGTACAGAATCAGGAAGATTTAAATTCAAATTCCACTTCTGACCATTACTAACCTCTGTGATCACCGGCAACTTAACCTGATTTTCATCGTCTTCTTCTATAAAATCTGAATAATATGTTTAGTGCTTGTCTCAATCAATCAGTAAACATTTATTAAGCAATGTTATTAATTTAATGTTATTAAGCAATTAAACACAGAGGATACAAAGAAAAAAAGCAAATGATCTCTGTCTTCAGAGAACTTAGATTCTAATCCTGTCATAAATGCAAAGAGTTTTTCAAATTTTAAAATGCTTTAGAAATGTCAGTTTGTATTTTCCAAAGTCAGCTGCAGAGGCAGAATGGGAACTTGCTGAGGGCAGGAGCTGTTCTGCTGGCCCTTGAGGAATGCTTAGAGCTGTAAGTGTTCAATAAATGTTTGTTGATCTACAATCGAGTGGCTGCTCGCGCCCCCCCCCCCCCAATCTTCCTAGAATCTGGAAATTCCCACCATTCAAGTCTCTGCTGTAATTCACAGAACTCCTCCAGAAGGCTCCAGATAAATGAATGCATAGCTATAGGGACCTAAGGAGAGGTAAAGAGGAGAAATTCAGCAGCAGCCAGTACTTTCTTTTGGTTCGTTTGTTTTTTTGTTTTTTGGAGGGGTGGAAGGTGGGACAATCGGGATTAAGTGACTCACCCAAGGCCACATAGCTAGTTTTTGGGTTATAAGTGTCTGAGGTAGGATTTGAACTCAGGTCCTCCTGGCTCCAGGGCTGGTGCTCTATTCACTGTGCCACCTAGCTGCCCCCAGCCAGTATTTTCTTAACAGAGATTCCTGCCCCAAGTCCTCACAGTAACACAGAGATCACCCTAGGTTCCCTAAGGCTATGCTCATGGGTCGAAGGAGTCTAAACTCAGTCAGGGTCCAAGGTCTGAAGGCTTAAGTAGGGGCCAGCCAGTGGACTGGGGACCTCTCCTCTGAGGCTAGCCCAGCTACATTCCCAGAGACCAGAGGCTGGGCCGCCAGGCAATAGATTCTTTCAGCCCCAGCAACTCATGAAGACCATATTCTACAGGCTGAAGGTGTGGGGAGGGAGGCCCAGCACCAGTTAAATCACACTTTCTTGGAGACTGCTCTTTAATAACAGCTAGGATTTATATAATGCTTTAAGGTTTGCAAAGCCCTTTATCTACATTCACATGTCACCCTCACAACAACCTTGGGAAGTAGATACCATTATGATTTTACCTACATTACAGATAAGGAAACTGAGGCAGATAGCAGTTGAAGGGCTTCCCACAGCCACACGGCTAGAAGATAGGGTCTTATTGATCTCTGTCCCACACTCTGCCCATGGGCCACCCAGCTGTCTGTCACATGAACAATGTCCTTATCACCCCACTTTCCAGGGCCCGCCCTCCACCTCTGCCTTGTATTGAACTGCTCTGGGTTCATTTCATGCCCGCTCTCTCTTCTTATATAGAAATAGGTTATCTCCCCAGAGAGAATGTGGACCCCTTGAGAGTAAGGCTGTTCTGACTTTTGTCTCTGTGCGCTCGGTGCCCAGTACAGTGCCTGGCATGTAAGAGATGCTTAATAAAAGAAGTGAATGCCAGTTGGTTGGTCGATGATTGCCAGCACAAGGCTGGATTTGGTGCCAAAGGAAGGGCCAGGAGTCATTAGGACATAGGATGGATAAAGTGTGATGTCTGAGGACAGTGAGGAACTAGGAGACCTGCTAGGGAGGGTAGGTCTGGCTGGAGTGCTGGCCAACTGGAGGAAGTTCTGGGCATCTGATGAGGACAAGGGGCTCCTGAGAACCTAGGGCAGGAGACAGAAGAAAACTAGGAATGTTGGTATTTCTTAAAGCCCTCTTGGGCACAGACTAGTGTCCTGTCTGGTCCATTTCTGATGAAGCCCATCCTTCCTAGAGGCCTACCTTCTTTTTAGGATGCTTAGATCTTCCCTAGACCCAGCATGCTATCTCCTGTCTCCATGAATTCCTACAAACTCTCTCCTTTGCAGAGAATTAAGGTAGCAGGAAGTAGTGAATGAGTTCTGGATTGTCCATCAGACTACCTGGGTTAAAATCCCAGCTCTGCCAATGACAACCTACATGACTTTGGACAGGTTACCAGACTCTCTGGGCCCTGGTTTCCCTAGGTTTAAAATGAGAGGATTGAGCTAAATAACTTCTCCCAAGTCCCTCATATCTCAAAATCAATAACCCTTCTTGCTATTTCACATGACAATCTATCTCTTATATCTGCATCTTTATCCCAAACACCTGAGAGGCCTTCCCTCCTCGCCTCCATACACAGTTCTGTGCAGGACACAGAATTCACCAAAGCACACCGAGGCAGCCACCCCTCCCCTCTGCAAGTTGATATTCAGGGGGAGATGGCTGTCATTAGAATGAGCTCCAATGATCCCACCACCATGTATTGGAGTTCGATGTTTCCAGGCTGGCTGCAACTAAACTTTTGAACCACATGGCGTTTCCTTATTTGGGAAAATTGCTCCAATTTAGGCAATCCACTCAAATTAGTTTCCAAAGGATTGTCTTGTCAGTGACCCAATTTCCAGACTCCAGAATCTCACAGGTTTCCTGATCCATATGCTGGAGCCAAATGGGATTCAGGCAGCCTGGCTTGACAGGCTGAGTGGAGTGAGTGATTCATCCCCCACCTTGGAAAATCGATTGCTTTGGTAACTGGGGCTGGCATGAGTACCCATACTTACTAACAGGGCCTAACAATAGCTCCCCATGTGGCTGTCCTTGTTTCAGGTCAATTAGAGAAGTTCTGTGCATGAAGGTAGACAAAGCAATGGTTTGGAAGTCGGAGGACCCAGGTTTGAATCCTGGTCCTGGGTGACCTTGGTCTGGTCATATCCCCTCTGGGGACCTTGTTTTTCCTCATTTGTAAAATGTTGGACTGGATGAGCTCTGGCGTCCCTTTTGGCTCTGGAGCTGTGATCACAGGAGCAGATAGTAGGATGTTTCCCCAGGTTCTAGGATTCCTGACTGTGCAATCCCCATTTTACATAGTGCTAAGAAAAAAGAGAGGGACAGTAACACCTTTACTGCATTGAAGCCGATCACTGACGTGAGCAAACCCATCCCTTTCAAAGCTAAGCAGCAACAATGAAATGACTAACCCTAGCACCATCTGCTTACACATAGCGCTGGCATTCCGGGTATTTTACCTAATACATCTAAAGTAGCTGTGAATAAACAAAAGACAGTTTTCCAGAGGACTGCTCACAACACACAAAGTTAGATTGGGTTCAACCTTTGGAGGCAAAAAACACACTTTTGGACACACATTGTTGAGCCACACTTGCTATGGGGCTTCCACTGAGCCAGCAGAGGGTTATGGAAGCTGTCAGGGCATCTGGCCCCTGCCTGCCAGGACCACACCGTCCAGTTGAAGAGATGAGTTAAAAACAAGCCAGAAGCTAAAAAAAATTGTTCAGTCATTGTCAGTTGTGTCCAACACTTCATGACTCTGTTTGGGGTTTTCTTGGCCGAGATGCTAGAATGGTTTGCCATCTCCTTCTCTGGCTCCCTTCACAGATGAAGAACCTAAGTTGAACAAGGTGAAGTGACTCGCCCAGGGTCACACAGCTAGGAAGTGTCTGAGACCAGACTTGAACTTAGGAAGAGGAGTCTTCCTGACTCCAGGTCCCAGGGGCAGAGAAATCTTCAAGAGCCTTTGAAGTTTCTGAAGCTGGAGAGTGACAGTCGGACTTTGTGCTTTAGGAATATAATTTGGCTGTAAGAGGGAATATAGAGACAGGATCATAGCTGCAGGGGATTTTAGGGATAAGTCAAAGTTTATTTTAGGAATGTAGGAGATCTGAACACATTTATAGCAATGGGAAGGGAGCCAGAGGATAAAGAGAAAGTAAAAGTCAGGGAGAGGGAGGGGACTGGAGTCAACAAATCATCAAGTCAATAATCCTTTATTTAGAAGCAGAACTTGGAGGTGGAGTCAAGATGGCAGAGTAAAGGCAGGGACTCACCTACACTCCCCCACTCCAAGCCCCTCAAAATACCTTTAACTAATAAATTCAACCAAATTCTAGAGTGGCAGAACCCATAAAAAGACAGAGTGAAACAATTTTCCAGCCTAAGACAACTTAAAAGGGTGGCAGGAAAGGTCTGTTGCACCAGGGCGAGAGTGGAGCACAGTCCAGAGCAAGCTTTACCAGTGCAGCCCCAGCCTCAGCCCTAACAAACTGGGAGCAGGCCTTGGGGACTCCTGAATCAGCAGGGGCAGCCACTGCTTCCAGGGCTCTCAGCCCAGAGATGGTAAGGCACTCAAACAACTGGTCAGAAGGAGATTTTTCAGGAATCTTTTTGTTGGCACCAGGGGCAGGATTCTCTTGCATTGCCTTTACTTGGATCTGTGTCCAAGTTCTGGGCCTTAGTTCCAGTGGAAGGAGGAGCAGTAGAACATCAGAGCTTGCAACTGTAGGGAAGAAAGGACCTGGTCATGTTTCCAGAGTTGAAAGTGCTTGTGGTAGCTCACTAACCAGTGTAAGGCATAGAAGAGTAATAAACACACCTCTCCTTGGATCATGCAACCTTAGAAGAATAAAAAACTTACAAGTCCCCAGAATTACCACTGAAAACAGATGCACAAAAAAACTTAATACTTGGGCCAGCGGAGCCCCACTTTAGCATAGCTAGAAAATGAACAAAGGACAGAAAAAATCCACATAGAAAGTGACTATGATGACAAGGAAAATCAAAACACACTCAGAAGAAGATAGTAAAGACAAAGATCCTACATCCAAAGCCTCCAAGAAAAACATGAATTTGTTTCAGGCCATGGAAGAGCTGAAAAAGGATTTTGAAAATCAAGTAAGAAAGGTTGAGAAAAAATTGGGAAGAGACATGAAAGTGACAAAAGAAAATCATGAAAAAAGAGTCAACAGATTGGTAAAAGAGGGACAAAAAGCTACTGAAGAAAATAACACCTTAAAAAACCAGAATAGACCAAATGGTAAAAAGAGGCACAAAAAAATCCAATGAAGAGAAGAATGCTTTGAAAAGCAGAATTGACCAAATGGAAAAAGAGGTACAAAAGCTCACTGAAAACAATAATTTCTTAAAAGTTAGAATTGGGCAAGTGGAAGCTAATGACTTTATGAGGCACTAGGAAACAATCAAACAAAATCAAAAGAACGAAAAAATAGAAGAAAATATGAAATATCTCATTGGAAAAATAACTGACCTGGAAAATAGATCCAGGAGAGATAATTTAAAAATGATCAGACTACTTGAAAGTCATGATAAAAAAAAGAGCCTAGACATCATCTTTCAAGAAATTATCAAGACAAATTGCCCTGATATTCTATAACCAGAAGGTAAAATAGAAATTGAAACAATTCATAGATCACCTCCTAAAAGAGACCCCAAAATGAAAGCTCCCAAAAACATTATAGC
The DNA here is from genome assembly GCA_028646575.1 of Pseudocheirus occidentalis. NCBI lineage: Eukaryota > Metazoa > Chordata > Mammalia > Diprotodontia > Pseudocheiridae > Pseudocheirus > Pseudocheirus occidentalis. The sequence goes on from CM053598.1 coordinate 19,716,986, forward strand.
CAAATTCCAGACCTCCCTGATCAAGGAGAAAATACTGCAAGCAGTCAAAAAGAAACAATTCAAATATCATGGAGCCAGAGTCAGGATAACACAAGATTTAGCAGATTGTACATTAAGGAATCAAAGGGCTTGGAATATGATATTCTGGAGGGCAAAAGAGCTAGGATTACAACCAAAAATAATCTACCCAGCAAAGCTTAGTATATTCCTTCAGGGGAAAAATGGATTTTCAATGAAATAGAGGACTTTCAAGAATTCCTGATGAAAAGACCAGAACTGCATAAAAAAATCTGACTTTCAAGTAGAAGATGCAAAAGAAACATAAAAAGGTAAACAGGAAAGAAACATCATAAGGGATTTGATATGGTTAATCTGTTTATATTCCTACTTGGGAAAATTCTATTTATAACTCCTAAAAAGTTTCTCGTTATTAGGACAGTTAGAATGAGCAGAGGTGTGAGTTGAATGTGATCATATGATTATCTAAAAAAAATAAAATGAAAAAATGAGAAATAAGAATACCCTGGAAGAAAGGGAAAGGGGAGGTAGAATGTGACAAATTATCTAACATAAAAGAGTCCTCAAAGAGATTTTACAGTGGAGAGGGAAATATGGGAAGCAGGGAGGGGAATACCTGAGCTTTACTCTCAGGAATTAACTCAAAGAGGGAGTAATATGTACTCATTTGGATGTAGAAATCTATCTTATCATACAGGAAAGTAGGAAGGGAAGGCAATAAGAGAAGGGGTGGGGTTAGGGGAGCTAATAGAAGGGAGGGCAGTTTGGGGGAGGTAAAATTCAGAAGGAAAACACTTTTGAGAAAGAATAACATAAAAGGAGAGAGAGCAGGATAAACTGGGGGGGGAGAATAGGATGGAGGGAAATATATAGTTGGTAATATTGCTGTGAAAAAAATTTACAATGAGTTTTTCTGATAAAGACTTTATTTCTCAAACATAGAACACTGAGTCAAATTTATAGAAATAAGAGCCATTTCTTAATTGATAAATGGTCAAAGGATAGGAACAGGCAGTTATGAGGGTAATCAAAGCTACCTATAGTCATATAAAATGTTGAAAATTACTATTGCTAATAGAAATGCAAATTAAAACAATTCTGAGCTACTATGTCATGCCTGTCAGATTGCTTAACATGACAGAAAAGGGAAATAAATGTTGGAGGAGATGTGGGAAAATTAGCATGCTACCATACTATTGGAGAAGTTGTATACTGATTGAACTATTCTGGAAAACAATTTAGAACCATGACCAAAGGGTAAACCATGTATACCCTTTGACCAAGCAATATCACTTCTAGATCTGTATCTGAAAGAGATAAAAAAACAGAAAGGAAAAGAGCCTATATGTGAAAATATTTATAGCTGCTCTTTTAGTGGTAGCAAAGAACTGGAAATTGAAGGGATGTTTATCAGTTGGAGAATAACTGAACAAGTTGTGGTATGTGACTATGATGGAAGACTATTGTGCTTTAAGAAATGATGAGCAGGATACTCTCAGAAACACATAGAAAGACTTACATGAACTGACACAAAGTAAAATGAGCAAAACCAGGAGAACATCATGCACAGCAACAACAGTATGGTATGATGACTTACTATGAGTAACTTAATTATTCTCAGTGATACAATGATTCAGAGCAACTCTGTAGATCTTATGATGAAAGGTGCTGTCCGTCTCCAGACAAAGAACCTGTAGAGCCTGAATGCAGATCAAAGAGGCTTTTTCTTTACTTTCTTTATTTTCCTTGTTTTATTTTGTTTTTTTTTCCCCACAGAATGACTTACATGGATATGTATTTTGCACAGCTACACATGTATGGCCTATGTCAAATTGTTTGCCTTCTCAGTGGGGTGAGGGAGGGAGGAGGAGAGACTTTGGTACTCAAAATTTGGGGAAAAAAGAATGCTAAAATTGTTTTTACAGGTAATTGGGAAAAATAAAATATTAAATAGGATTAAATAAAAAAGGAGCCACAACTTGCCAAGCCCTGTGCTATGGGAAGGAGATACCAAGATACTACAAATATAGGCACTTGACAAATGCTTATAGTTCTAATTATAGTTCCCTAATAAGGGAAATCCTTATGATGAAGAAAGTATGTTGGGACCAGAATTTGGAAGGCTTTGCATGCCAGGCTAAAGAGTTCCATTCATTTTTTCAAGTAGGATGTATTAACTTGATAAATTCAGGCACCCTGCCAGGCAATGGAGATGCAAAACCCAGAAACAAGACAACCCCTGCCCTCAGGGCACCTACATTCTACTGGGAGAAATGATCTGTACAGAAAAAAGTGCATAAAAATCCAGCCAACACAAGTTGTTTCTGGGAATCTGGAGGGATCACAGATCAAGTCTCATAGAGGGGATGGAAGTTGTGGGGAGCCTGGAAGGAAACTTGGTGTTGGCAGCCATTTGCCTGGCAGCAGCAAACCACTGAAAGTTAAGGGTGTATCTGAACATAGTTACAGCATAAAATGCAAATGGAATCAATAAAAGTATAAAAAAAGAAAATGATGACAATCTGTCTAGGGCTTTGAGAGACAGGCTTTGCGAATCTTAAAGCAAGATAGAAGCATGAAGTGTTTTTATAAAAAGGAAAAAAGAGTTATCAACCAAGGAAATGGTTGGAAGGGGGCATGTGGGGCAGCAGAGGGAGCTGGCCACTGGTGTGCCACAGAATTTGTGTCATGGATGTACTCATGCTCCAGGCAAGGAAGGGTGCAGGATGAGAGTTAAACCTGAAGGGTTTGAATCCTGCCTCCAAAACTGAATACTCATGTGACCTACATCATATAAATTCACCCCTCTGTGCTTCAATTTCCTCATCTGTAAAGTGTGGATGACATTACCTTGGGGGGGGGTCCTCATTCCTCTGCAGCAATTCTCAACTTGTAGGTCACGACCCCTTTGGGGGCTGAACCCTTTCACAGGGATCACAGGGGTTGCCCAAGATCATGGTAAAACACATTTTTCCGATGGTCTTAGGAACCTAGACACCGCTCCTCTATCTGTCTCCTGGCGAGTGTGCCCACATGCAGATACGCCCACATACAAGTGTTAAAGGATCACTGCATTAGGAAGGTTGAGAACCACTGCTCTAGAGAATGCATTCCTGGAAGTTCGCTCCTGCCCTGGAATTCACACAACCAAAGTACCCTCTGCCACTTGGTTCTCTTCCTCTGATCGGATGACTCCTCCCCGAGCATCTGTTTAAGGGGGCCACCGATGCCAGGCTCTTCCAGGCTACCCTTGGGACTTACCCTACAATCCCCCCCACATACCCCATCCCCTCACACTGAGAGCTTCCCTTTGTGCATTGTCTTCTAGAAAGTAAGCTCCCTGAGGGCAGGGTCTGTCTTTCCTTCTTTAGTTTTCCTTTACCCAGCCTTTCTTGGGAGCCCTCCCTATAAATGCTGATTGAGTTTCAGGATGATGTGAGGATCAGACCAGGCATGTAAAATGTTTTGTCCACTTTGGAAACTGCTGTCTAAATGCTGGCACCAATTATTATCATTATTCTGTTCATGCAGACAGAGAGTTACAAAGACGAGTGTGTGTACTAGAGGGTTGGGGACACTGGATTCAGCCAGAGGAGGCATGTCCCACATCATCTGCCTCACCCTGGACAAGTCATTTAACCTCCCTGGGGCTCAGTTTCCTCACCTGTCAAATTGGTCTGTTGGACTGTGGCTCTCTGAGGGCCTTTCCAGCACTCAATCTACGATCATTCCTCATTTTCATTCTTTTTCATATATACTGCTTGGTCCGTGTTATTAAATGGCCTGGATTCAAATCTTGTCTCTGCTCCATTTTTGTTGTGGAACCTGGGATGGGTCATAGAGTCCTAGATTTGGTGCCAGAAGGAGCCTTGAAGCTCATCTTGTTCAACCCCTCAGTTTTACAGGGGAGGAAAATAGAGTGACTTGCCCAAGGCCACACGTACACACAAGTAAGAAGTTGCAATGCTAGGGGTTTGAACCTGGTTCCTCCAGCACCAAACCGCACGAAGACACTTTCTCCTGAATGAAGGCCTTTCTGCGCTTGCTTCCTCATTTGTAAAGCGAGGGGCTGGGAGTGTACAGTAATAACACCAAACATTCCACAGTATTTTCAAATTTGTGAATCCCTTTACATAAATGATGTAATTCGATCCTCACAACAACTCTGTGAGGCAGATACTTTTATTATCCTCCTCATCAGATAAAAAACCAGAGACTGAGAAAGGTCGAGGCCACGAGGCCCTGGCTCTACAGTCAGAGGGTCTGGGTTCAAATGTTGCCTCTGACGCGCCTGTAAGACTTTGAATAAATTAATCATACTGTCTGAGTCTCAGTTTCCCCAACCATAAAGTGAGGGGTTTTAAGATGCTTCTCAGGTTAATGATGCTATGACCCATTCAGGGTTACACAAGTATTGAGGTGGGACTTGAACCCAGGCCTTCCTGACACCAGCCCCAGTACTCTCTACACCATGCCGGCTTCTCTGAACCTGGGAAACAAAAATTAAAGATCAGAACCACCAGCATCCCCATGGCTGAGAGCAATCCAGTCTGGTAAATACTGCTACACAACATGTCTGGGAAGAGGAAATCATATGATAAAGAACGTTCCCGGCGGCTGTTGGTGACAGAATTGCGTGCATCTGTTGGCAGGAGCCACATTTTTTACAGGGATGGAACAAGCTGGAATAAATATCCTGTACATTTGTGAGGCAGCCTGGTGAGAGGACAGAGCTGGATGCCTGTTCAGATGCTGACAATAGGGAAATCCTTTTAAAAAATGCTGCAGCCTCTGAGCAATCAGGCTGAGACCGCCTTAACCGGCATCCCATTATACAAGATTCTAATTACAATCTCATCACACAAGGCAGCAGCTCAAGAAAAATAGGAGAAAAGAAGACAGAGTAGATTGCTTTCATACTTCTTTTTCTAAGTGCAAATGTGTTTGTGGGCTCATGCAATTTTCTCTTGTATGCTTCCTAATTTCACACTTAAGATTGCCAATACATTGTTGGTGGAGTTGAGAATTGTTCCAACCATTCTAGAAAACAATTATGAGAGAAATTATGAGAGAATTATGAGAGAAATTATGAGAGAATTATGAGAGAAAAATGAAGGAAATGTTTGTATCCTCTGACTCACTATTAAACATATATTCCAGGGAGGTTCTAACTCTAATAGAGTAATTCAAAATCCAAGTAATAATTCTGGAATGAATTAATGGATTAATATTTACTAAGATTTTATCTATCTTTCTCTTTATCCATCCATCCATCCATCCATCCATCCATCCATCTATCTATCTATCTAATCTATCTGTCTATCATATCTCTCTGTCTGTCTGTCCAGAGTAACCCATCTCCACTCTGTCTCACACATAGCTGCCAAAACAATTTTCCAAAGTCATGGATCTGAGTGCATCGTTCATCAGAAAGCTTCAGCAACTCCCTATGTCATTTATCCAGGAGAAAATGCAAACATGTTGACCCGGCATTTAGGCCACTACTTCATCTGGCTCCCTGTGACCTTTTGGTACTTATTTCCCGTACCTCCTTTCACTAATTCTATATTTTAGTCAACCAGCTAGTTCCCCAACAAGAAGTCCATCTCCCACCTTCAAGCCTTTGTATAGGCTGGATTGTAATTCTCTCCATCTGACTTCCACCTCTCAAGAGCCTTGTTTTTCTTCCACTCTCACCTCAGGGACTCCTCCATGTAAAGCTTCTCTAAGATTTCCTTGATTGTTAGTATTTCCTTTCATCTCAATTTTCCTAGGACTTTACTTATGTGTGATATTTTGTATTTCCCTCTCCACCTGCACTGGCCCCCATAGAATAAGCTCGTAGAGGACACAGTGAACACTTAGTCCAGCACCTGGCATGTAGTAGGTGCTTGCTAATTATTCATTGAATTGAATCTCTAAAGGATAGAATTTCTTTAGAGAAAATTAAAATTGTGAATTCCCGTGTATTTGTGTTCATTTGAATAAGAGAAGCAGTGTGGTATGATGGAAAGAGCCCCAGACTGGGAGGCATGAAGGCTGGGGCCCAGCTCTGGACTTAGTGATTGATTACCCTCTACTGTCCTCTCTCCACTCTTTTCCCACCTCCGTGCCTTTGCTCACACCCTTCCCTGTCCCTGGGATACCTTTCCTCTTCACCCGGTTAATTTCTGTCCCTCCTGAAAACCCAATTCCAAAGGCACCTTTCTATAGAAAGTCTTCCCTGATCAGTCCCCAGCAGCAGTGACCTCTCTCTTTTTGTTTTAAATGTCACCAACTTCATGCAATACGATCAGCACATTTTCACGTGTTACAACTAACTGCATTAATGCGTCATCCCCCTACTCAACACTAACCTCCGTGGAGTCAGACCCTATGGTATCTACAGCTGGGGTGTTCCCCAGACCCTAACACTGTGTCCTGTAGAGGCAGCCAGTATTTTTCATAGGGGTCTGTTGTGTTGGCCAATCCCAACTCTTCCACTAGGCAAGTCCCTTGGACTCAGTTTCCTCATCTGACAAAATGAAGGGGAAGGAGTCTGAAGTATCTATTGAGGGACCCTGAGCAAGCCACGCCTTTGAGCCTCAGTTCTCACATGGATAAAATGGCCCCATTTTATAGCACCTCCTTAACAACCCTATTCCACAAGATTGTTGTAAGGACCAAACACAATGGTACATGAAAAGAGCCTTCCCCACCTTATGCTCTCTGTGGATGCTGACTGCTGAGATGACTGAGTACTTGGCACAGTGACTTCCACACTGTGGTCTGGGGCTCCCTGGGGAACCACAGAGCTGCTTATTACAAGGGCTCCCAGAATCCCTTGGAGTACCAAGCGTCGGGGTCTGGGTCTTTATTTAGCTCCGTCAGATTACATAGCATAACTCGATAGGATAAATAATACGGAAAATAGAAGGGCATCTAGGCAGCACAGTGGATAGAGTGCCAGCCCTGGAGTCAGGAGGATCTGAGTTCAAATCTGGATTCAGACACTTACTAGTTGTGTGACCCTGGGCAAGTCACTTAACCTTGCTTGTCTTCCAAAAAAAAAATCAATTAAAAACATTTATTGAAGCCTTTGAAGCGCTGTGCTAAGTGTTGGGGATAGAAAGACCAAAGGAAAATCTGATGCGCCCTGAACGATCTTTTTGGGGAAAAGCATCTATGCAAATAAGAAAATTAGAAGATAAATTGAGGAAGGAGAGAATATTAGCACTGGATTTGGAATCGAGGGTCTTGAGTTTGAATCCTGCCACTGAGGTGTGTTAATTGTGTGACTTTGGGCAAGTCACTTTACTTTAGTTTCCTTATCTGTCAAATGGGGAGGTTGGGTTACATAGCTTCTGTGTTGTTGCTGGGTCCTTTTCAGTGATGTCTGACTCTTCTTGACTCTTCTGACTCTGCTTTCTTGGCAGATACCAGACTGCAAGTCAACAGAAATTCACAGGTTTCTGGAAAGAAAGGCTGTTTTTTCCTAATCCTTTTGTTTCCATAGACTCAAATGCTTTTTTTCTGTCCATTTCCAATAACTTATCAATAAAAGTATACAAGCTTTGAGCCTGGCATGTTTGTAAAAGGGAGGCTGGGGGGGGCGAAGGGCAGTGGCCGATGCTGAAGTTCCAGGTCACTGGGTGGGGGCATCGCTTCGAAGAAGGGTCCGGCCTCCCCCAGGGCTCACAATGATATCCTCGTTCTAACAAGTCAGAACACAGATATTCCATGGCGCCTCTGACTTCCCTCACTTCCGCTTGTAGCTTTCCAGATTTTGTTGCTTTCATTTATTTTTTTTTACATCATTATAGTCCATGCATTTGTTATTATTCTGCTTTCTTCACTCCGCATCATTCTTTGGAGTCTTCCCCTTTTTCCATTTCTTACAGTATAATTATACGGGAGAAGGAAATGGCGAGAGACTCTGGAATCTGCCAAGAAGCAGCAAAACCCAGATGGGGTCACAAAGGTTGGATCGGACTGACACGAGAGAGCAAATTGCATTCCCCTGGGTTCCAGCCAGTCCAGGGAGATTAGGGAATGGTGACGGTTGTCTAGAGGTATCCGAGGGCACCTGTTGCTGTGGGGGGAAGCTTCTCCAGGAGAAGATGCGTCCCGGAAGGATCAGCCGGGGAGGCTCCAGAGGACACCCTGCTGTGGGAGGTGCAGGGCCCCTCTCTCGGTCTGTAAAAGGACAGTGAGGGCTTGGCCCACTTTATCGCCTTGATTGTCCTTAGGC